>CM034299.1:18054394-18654394 GCA_019925795.1 Dendrobium chrysotoxum | reverse complement strand
GCAATAAATATGAATATTCAAATATAATATAAATTACATAATAATTAAAATTTATAAAAGTAAATACATAACAAGCTTGATTAAAGCTCAAAATAAAGTTTGTTAAGAAGCTTGATTAACTATTAATATGAATATAAGTATATGCATATTATAAATATAGATCTATGAATATAAATTTTTTTTAAAAAGTTATAATATAAATGTATAAATATAAATATAATTTTTAATAAAAATAATATTTATTGTAATATATAAAATTATAACTTAAAAAAAGTTTACATTCTTAACTTTTATAAATACTCATTCTAGCAGCCCATTCCAATTTCACTGCCTAACTCAAATATAGTTATAGTCCAACATCATATGCGAGTTTTAAGTAATTGTCTCTATGTAATATAAAGCACAAGCCACTAGTAACAAGCTAAGCTATGTGAATTGACAACCATGTATTCTTGTTGAATTTGTATGCATATATTTTTAAATGAATTTTAAAATTTTTTAAAATTATAATAAAACAAAAGTATACTATTAAAAATTTTAGTAAAACCAAAATTTAATATTTTGTAAATTGGGGTAGGAGTTACTAATGCTTATATTCAAATCATTAAAGATATGTATGAAGGAGCTACTACTTGTGTTCAAACACAAGGTGGTTTGACCAAGTATTTCCCTATTTCGGTTGGATTACATCAAGGATCAGCTTTAAGCCCATATCTTTTCGCGTTAGTCATGGATGTTCTCACTAGACATTTACAAGAGGATGTACCCTGGTGTATGCTTTTTGCTGATGATATTCTTCTTGTTGACAAGACTAAAGAGGGAGTTGAAGGTAAACTTGAAGTCTGGAGATCAACCTTAGAGTCTAAAGGTTTTCGCTTGAGTAGATCTAAAACTGAATATATGGAGTGTAATTTTAGCAGTAATAGACCTAGTGAGGGGATTGTGACTTTGGGCGATCGAGTCATTAATAAGAGTACACGTTTTAGATATCTTGGATCTATTGTTCAGAGTGATGGTGAAATAGATGGGGATGTTATCAGTAGAATTCAAGTTGGATGGTTGAAGTGGAGGAATGCATCGGGCTTGTTGTGTGATAGAAAAGTCCCCTTTAAACTTAAGGGAAAATTCTATAAGATGGTGGTGAGACCTGCAATGCTTTATGGTGCAGAATGTTGGCCATTAAAAGAGAAGCACAATACTAAGTTATGTGTTGCGGAGATGAGGATGCTTAGGTGGATGAGTGGATTTACTCTTAGAGACAGGATACGAAATGAGCATATACGTGAAAAGGTTGGAGTAGCTCCAGTGGAGGATAAGATTAGAGAGAGTCGCCTTAGATGGTTTGGTCACATAAAACGGCGGCCTTCCGATGACCCAGTTAGGAAAGTAGAGGTATTAGATTTGACTTATGTTAAGAAAGGTAGAGGTAGACCTAAAAAGACTTGGTTAGAAAATATTAGAAATGACCTTTCTCTATTAGATTTAAACGAGAATTTGACTTTGAACCGGACACAATGGAGAAAAAGGATTCATGTTGCCGACCCCACGTAGTGGGACAAAGGCTTGTTGTTGTTGTTGTAAATTGGGGTAGGTTCAACAATTTTTCGGTCAAATCAGTTTGAACCAATACGAATCTGGTTTTCAAACTTGGCCAGATTGACAACTTGACTGGTTCATGGATGACCCAACCAGTCTGGTTGAATTTTCAAAACACTAGTTATGAGCTTACTATGTAGGATGTAATCCTGATGGGGACATTTAGAGAATGAAGTTCTGTTCTTGGCTTATGTGGTGTTGGTATATTACTGATCCAGCAAAGATAAAGAGGTACGTTTTAATGGGCTTTAATCTGAATTTAGATGGATTAAGGAAGTTCCAAGGTAGACAAGAATCGTATGCATCCATAAGAAACTCATTGATCCACGATTTGGTCAATTATTTCTTCTTATTTCGGAAGCTGTTTGTATTTTTTGTTGATAATGGAAGTATTCCTTATTTAAGAAGCTCAAAATTCAACAAGCTTGATTAAAAGAAGAGGCTAAATAAATGATTACCTTTCCTCTTTCATTTCTATGTACTAATAGAAATCCTCAGCTTGATTCCTTTATAAAGCTGCTTTTAGGCATAATGAACCAAAAAAGTGTTATGACCCAGTTAGGAGAGTAGATGTATTAGATTTGGCTTATATTAAGAAAGATAGAAGTAGACTTAAAAAGGCTTGGTTAGAAAATATTAGAAATGACCTTTATTAGATTTAAATGAGAATGACGCATTTTGGAAGTAAAAACAGCAAACTAGAGAAGAAGAAAATGCAGGAATACAAATATTGAGACTGATTTTTGGATTATCTCTTCAACAGTAAATAAAGATACAAGTGATCTACTATATAAGAGGTAGATCAGCTCTCCCACAAACCTTAGATGCTGCTAGGAAATTCACGACAAACCGTAGAACAAACTTCCGCAAAACATAAGATTCAAATCCTAGACAAACTCTCCCATAAATAGCTCTAACACACAATACACACAATTAAACCCTTCATAACAGTGTAAAGACTATTAGGAAACCTTCTTAAATGACTCTCTCTTGATTATGAATCTTCTTAAACAGCTCTCCCTTGATTAGGAACCTTCCTAAATAGCTTCCCCTTAATTAGGAACCTTTCTAAATAGCTTTATCTTGATTAGGAACCTTCCTAAACAGCTCCCCCTTGATTATGAACTTTCTTAAACAACTCCCCCTTAATTAGGAACCTTTCTAAACAGCTCTCTCTTGATTAAGAACCTTTCTAAACAGCTCCCTCTTGATTAAGAACCTTCTTAAACAGCTCCCTCTTGATTCCTCCTCCTTTCTTAATAAATATTAACTCCCTTGAGCCCCACAAGGATTGCCGAACCCTCTCCTCCTGCTACCCTTGGTTTTGCCCAGCCCCTTGGCTGGTCCAGCCTGGTTGAGCTGGTCTAGGATGGCCAAGTGGCCCCCCTTGGCGTATCAGAGAATTTGTCTCTTAATAGGACACAATGGAGGAAAATGATTTATGTAGTTGAACCCACGTAGTGAGATAAAGGCTTGATGTTATTATTATATTAATTTTATGAGTCATCTCTTGAGCTTAAGTAGTTTCTTCATTAAATTCTACAGAATCTGCTTACCGCCTTTTGCCAATCAAATGTTCAAGGTTTGCATTAGCAATAATAAATTCCATATGCAGACATTTTTCATCGGGATCTCATGTAAGCGTCTTATGAATAAACACACGTGGGAGCCTCAGAAACTGGGAAATTTCATCTCATTAAAATCCTAGTTGAGGGTGTTTTGTATTCTTGAACTTTCATTGCCATGCCTAACTACCTATAGATGGAGATTTACAATCATAACTGTGCACTACATGAGAACTCACCATATGCTTGGATCTTTGCAATTATATCAGTGTCATCTCATTAAGAAGTTTGTAGCTTGAATGTGAAATTAGTTCAGTGGACATATGTTCTCTTTGAACAAACTCAATTTAGAAATATTTTGACATTCACCCTTCGTTATTATTACCGAAAAGGGTCCGATATAGGCAACTCTTCCCTATTTTTTGTTAGAGCTAATTAATTTTGTCTATTAATTGTTAATGGAAGTATTTGTTTGTGGACTTCTATGTTTCTTTACATAAGATTGATTATCTGTTTCCTTGTATATATAAGACTATTAAGACTAGGAGAAGAATCTTTGTCCGATAGAGATGTTAAAGCATAGCAGTTAAGTCGCATTGATGTAGAACTACCATGCTTTTAAATGTATGTGACAAGAATTTGCACGAATGGAAAAGAACAAGAGCAATTATTTCCATTAGTTAATCCAAACGACAAGATAAAACGTAAGAGCGGTCACTTTCGTTTAGGCCAAATCACATGAAAGAACTTAAACCATCACAAGTAATATAGAATTTCAACAGCATGCAAATTAAGTAGACTTTCAACAAAATTCCTATGCTAACAATAAGATTAGTACACATAAAGTGAAACTCAATTCCTACGTTCACTAAGCGTTGGCATTTAGCGGAGCACGATTCTTTGCGATTCAGTCAACACCTATAAGGTTAGTGAATTAGAAGATAAAAGAATAAGGGGAAGAAGTTCCACCGTTATTGAGAACCGGGGGTGATGTGCCACTGTACGTTGCCCAATTGTTCTTCAATGGCTTCAATGAGGGTATCTAGGATGCGCTCCACGTATTCTTCGACGGTGTTATTGATCCTTGGGTTGATGTCAAAGAAGGTTGAATGGAAGATATGGACGAAGCCTTGCTCGTCGTAGACGATGCCGAAATCAACGTCTGGATCGGCCATTTATCAATCTTGCTTTGTTGAAATGTGGGGAGGATGTTCTTTTGCTGACCTTGTTGGTTCCCTTGAAAGAAGAGATGTCTCTCTCTTCAAAATCCAAGTAAAGGAAAGAAGAGAGGATGGCCGGCCAAGGTAGGGAGCTTGGGGAAGATTAGGTTCAGAATTTGCGGAGTTAGGGTTAGGGGGCAAACTTAAAAAATCCGAAATAGATTTCAGATTTCTAAATCGGAGGGAAAGGAATTAAATTTAAGTTTAATCCCTAGGGGAATTAATGGGGGATGGAGGGAATTGGAGAGAGGAGAGGGGCGGATAGGAGAGAGGGGGCCGGCGGTATAGAAGAGAGGAGGGAGACTTAGGGAAGTAATTAGTGGGTTGCTTAATTAGGAGATCTTAATTTGGGAAAGGGGAATAAATAAAATTCAATTAGAATTTGATTTGGATTTGATGGACAAATAATTCCAAAATTAGATTTGTAAATTAGGAAAGTATTTGAATTCAAATTCAATTTGAATTTGAATTTCAATTTTTTCCTAAATTGACACCAATCTAATTAGGAAACCAAATTAAGAAGGGGAAGGGGAAAGGGGTGAGACCGGCGGCTTGCTTGGGTTCGGGTAAGGGGCCGGCGGCTAGGTTAGGATTGGGTGTTAGGGTTATGTGGGGGATTGAGGGGAATTGAGGTGGCGGTTGGGAGGGAGATGGGCCGGCGGCTTGGTGGTGTGCGGGTGGTGCTTGGGTGGCCGTGGGATGGTGGAGGGAATTTGGCTAGGTTTGATATGGGGGGGGAAGGCTGGCGGCTGCTAGGGAAAATATGGAGGCTTTGGGCCGGCGGGTGGGGAATAAGAGAAAGATAGGGAAAACCAAGAGCGCCCGAAGGCCACTGTTGGCTACTGCGCTTGCCTCTCCTAGGCTCTTCCACAACTCTCTCAAACTCTCAAACACGAGAGCACAAATGCAGGAATTTTTCTTTCAATCATTCATTAACCATCAAAAGAGATCAAGAGAGCTATTTACAACCTCATATAAAGGACTCAAAGATAAAATACGACAATGCCCTCTTGGGCTTACGTACGACCTCCCTTAAGTAAGGGTAATAGTGGAAACAAAAACTAATAAAGCAAATAATAAAACAAATACATAATAATACTCTAAAATACATCGACTCAATCGTGGCCGTTGATCGACGGCCACGTCTTTGATAAACTTTCCAAGCTTCGATGTCCCCATCACGCACACTAATAAGTTTATAATCGTCAAAAATAAGTTACTTTATACATTTTTTTTTCTTTTTTTTGATCATATATTTATGTTCAGGCCTCTCTGCATGCATGGGAGGTTTCCCTGACTTATTTATTTGAATATGCTTTTGGCTCTTGGTGCGTGAACAAATTCTAAAGCGCTTTCAAAATATTCCTCAGAGCTCAATTTGCAGGGATGCTCTGCAGCTATGGTGCAAACTTTTTGGACCCCCGTGGAAAGCTTCTTGCCCGCTCATTTGATATATTAGGTGATTTATTTCTTCCTTGAATAATTTTCATTCTACCTGCTTCAAAGCATGGCTGTTCCAACTCGTCATTCTTTTTTTGTCAGGTTTATATGCCATATTTGTCTTTCAAAAGTCTGATCCAGATGCTGCTCCTCCTATCTTGACGCCAATGATACATGATGAAGAGGTGAGTACCTTGTTGACATCCAGTGTGACTTCCCTCTCTTGTTGGTGCTGCTGGTACATTTATCTTGAAAATTTATGTGGGTTCTTATAAATAAAAATATAATTTTTTTCATTTCATAAGATGATGTGTATATGTGCAAAAATAAATACTATTGAGACTTACATTGGCCATAAGAAAGTTAGAAGTCATATAGAGGATAATGAGCAAAGTAAAAGCTACACCTTGTGATGATTTAAAGCTTTTTGGTTAGGCTTCCTACATTTACAGAGTAGGGTGTGAAACTACTGTCAATAAATTTTATGAAGCAATTTGAAATTCTTACTCTAATGCAGCTTTTCTAGGCAAAGTTTTTGAAAAATAATTTGCCAAAATTTCCAAATAAGATGCCCCTGTATAGGACTTAGCAGCAACCAAAAAGTAGGCAAAAAGTTGAAAAAAAAAGAGCCTTCAATCGTAGGCTAAGTTTTAAGGGTGCAAAATAAAAAAGGTATGTAAAATACTGAGTTAAGAAAGAAAGAAAAAAATTTGATCAAGTTATATGCATTAGAAGTTATTATAGTAATTTTTTAGTTAAATTTGATTATGTCATTAAATAGCAAAAATGCCAATTTGAGAAATTGATATATGAGAGTTTTAAGAAAGATTTTTTTTTTGGAATAGTACGATGAACAAAATAATGAGGTATTATTTAGATCGACCCAAAAATTTGGAATGGAGTTAGCTTTAAATAAGATGCATAAAGGCATCTTTTTGGGTCCATTGTAGATCCCTATTGTGATTTGAAGAATTATAGATAATATTTAACTTTGGTTAACAATCTTTTTTAATAAAAATTTGAAAATAAAAAAATACCAAATAGCTAGAGAAAAATATTTTGCTATCAATATTTTAGATATAGGAGAATATTATGACAGTCATAAAAAGATTAAACTTGAGTTATTCGAAAAAGTTGTAGGAGAGGGTGCTAAAATTGTCTTGTAAAATTTATGCATTATTAGAGAATTAATTTGATTTTATACAAAGAAGATCTACAATGGACATGATTTCTATACCAAGGCAATTAATGAAAAAATTTAATGTGAAGCAAAAAGCTTCATATTATATTTTATTAATCTAGTGCAGGCATGTGATTAAGTACAACAATAATTGATTCAATGTGCAGCAAGATAAAAAATGTGTCAAAGGTATATTTAAGTTATTAAATATATAACTAATAGAGCTTTTGACTAATATTAAAAGTAGTTGTGGAATGATCAACAGATCAAGGAGTTCTTACTCAAAAGGTTTACATTAAGGACCGACATTAAGGTTTTGAATTGCACTCTTCTCTTTTGCTATACTGTATTATGTTATGCTATTTTGTCAAGTCAAATAGTTGATTTTTGATAAAATTATGTTATGGACGTTGTCTAAAGTGCTGTAATCGTTATGGCTATTTGGCAAAAATGTCTACGACTATATCATGAGTTCATTGAATGATCTAAAAATACACTATTATATACTTCATATAATTATCATAAATATTATAATCTTAATTAATATATAAATAATTAAAATACTTACTTAATGAATTAATTAGATAAGAAAGAGAAAATTTATTGAATTTTTTCTTTTTTGGGGGGTGGGGGAAGTGGATCTATTTAAGCTTTCATATAATTGGCATTTTCTTCCTATTACTTTTCCGAATACAGTTTTGCAAAATGGACCCTTAGAGCCTATTTGTCTATTTTTTTGTGCTAGTTGTGAATATGCTTGCAAAGGATTTTAAATGACTGTTCTTATTGGCGAGATATTTTTGAAATAAGTGAAAAGTTATAACAATAGATAAATTATTTTGAAGGTACATGACTTATGATTAATAAAAGATAAGTGGAACGTTTAAATATTCTAAGATTGAAAATGGAGCAACTAGGTATAGAAGATGAATATCTAAAATCCTGAATTCATGAATTAATTTTTTGTTTAATAAGTTTTAATATTGATTTTAATTTGATATCCTTATGGGCATATTATTAGTAAGAATTTAAGTTGGATGGTTGAAGTGGAGGAGTAAGTCGGGCCTGTTGTGTGATGGAAAGTATCCCTCAAGCTTAAGGGAAAATTAAACGTCGGCCATTAAAAGAGAAGCATAAAATTAAGTAAAGTGTTGCAGAGATGAGCATGCTCAGGTGGGTGAGTGGCTTTACTCTTGGAGATAGAATGCGGAATGAGTATATATGTGAAAAGGTTGGAGTAGCTCCATGGCATATAAGATTAAAGAGAGTCACCTTAGATGATTTGGTCACATAAAACGTCGGCCTTCCGATGACCTGGTTAGGAGACTAGATGTATTAGATTGGTAGGAAATAGGAGAGCTTTCAACCCAAAACAGCGCACCACAAGCGAAAATTGGAAGAAGAACACACCACGAATCACTTTTATTGCATGAAATATGAAAGAAAAGCAATAAGATACAAGGATCTTCAATTGGAGAGGAAGATCCAACTCTCCCAAACCCTAGCCGCCAACTAGAACCCAAAATTCCCTAAGCACAAACTAATTCCAGCCAAAATCAAGCATAACCCTAACCCTAGGGTAAAACAAACTATTAAAAGCATACAATTCAAAGTAAAATACTAAAACAACCCCCTCAATTCAAATTTCCCTCTCACCCGCCCCCTCCTCTCTCTTCATTAGTGTGTGGACCCCACCCCAAGGTGGGTGGATAGAGCCCGGGGCAGACCCAGGCTTCTGTGTGGTGTATACACAAGTCGGTCCCTCCTGGACCGGTTGGACTGGTCTAATAATACTCCCTCTCCCAAATATCCACCTTGTCCTCAAGGTGAAAGGATGGAAATTGATGCTTCATCCTCTCATATGGCTCCCACGTGGCATCATACTCGGGTAGGTTCTTCCACTTTATCAGCACTTCTTTACTTCCTTGCACTCCCTGACGTACTCCTTCCAGCTCCAGTGATTCTAAGGCCACCTCCAAATCCTCTGTCAACATTACTAGTAACTCAACACTGGATGCATGATCCCCTATAGCTCTCCTCAACTGTGAAACGTGGAATACCGGATGTATGGTAGATGTCAGTGGTAACCTCAATCGATACGCCACTTCTCCAATCCTCTCCAATATCTCATAAGGGCCAAAGTATCTCCGGGCCAGCTTCTCATTCCTCCTATTAGTCATCGTCCTCTGTTTGTAGGGACAAAGCTTCAAATACACCATATCCCCTACCTCAAACTGAATGTCCTTCCTGTGCCCATTTACCTGACTTTTCATGATATGATGGGCCCTCAACAAGTGTCTTTTCAATTCCTCCAACACCCTATCCATTTCCTCAAAGTACTGCTCTACTGAAAAGACTGGTGTGTTACTCTGCCCAAGCCAAGTGAGGTGGATCCCTTCCATGCAACACTTTGAAAGGAGTCATCTAGGATGCTGAATGATATGAAGTGTTGTGCTAGTACTCTGCCCACGCTAGCCACTTGGCCTACAACTGAGGTGTCTCTGAAGTAAAGCATCACAGGTATGTCTCCAGGCTCCCTTTTTCCACCTTCATCTGCCTGTCTATCTGAGGGTGGTAAGCGGTGCTCTTTTTCAGCACGGTACCCTATAGCCTGAACAGCTCTCTCCAAAAGTTACTGAGAAACACCTTATCTTTGTCAGACACTATAGACTTCGGAGTAGCCCATCTATAAAATCCATGGAGACCTCCTCCCACACTCTGCTTGGAAGAGCTAGGGGTTGTAGTAGTCCTCCCGGAGCCATGGCCATGTACTTGTTACTCTGGCATGACCACACCTGGCACCTTCTCTTCTACATCCTTGTGCATCCCCTTCCAATATAACTCTGCCGCAAATCTCCTCTATGTCTTCTACACCCTAAAGTGACCTCTAACAATGCTCCCATGGAACTCCTATAGCAAGTGTGGGATATGGATCGAGGTTCGCGGCAGCTCAAACCTCCCCTGGTATAGTAGTCTCTCCCTCTCTATGGAATAGCCAGGGTGGCTTTCTCATCCTTCAGTAAATCTGCTCTGATCCCAGCTCCTCATCCTGCACACTTTCCTCCTTAATAGCCTCCCAATTCAACATCAGCAGTATCAAAATGGCCAACTCCTGGAGCTCCCCCACGCATCTAGAAAAGGCATCAGCCGTCTTGTTCTCTAGTCCTGGCCTATACTGGATCTCAAAATCATAGCCCAGTAACTTTGACAGCCACCTCTGATGCTCCTCGGTCACCATCCTTTGCTCTAACAGGTAGTTCAAGCTCCTCTAATCTGTCTTGATGATGAAATCTCGGCCCAACAAGTAAGGCTGTCATTTCTAAATAGCTAATACGATGGTCATTAACTCCCTTTCATAGACCAACTTCAGTTTGGCTCTGGTTGTCAACACCTGGCTATAGTAAGCTATGGTCTAGTGGTTCTGCATGAGCACTGCCCCCAATCTACATCTTGATGCATCATCTCTACCACGAACATCTAGCTGAAATCAAGTAGGGCCAGGATGGGTACCATGATCATGGCTATCTTCAATCTCTCAAAGGCCTGGGTCACTACCTCTCCCCACAAGAAGCTATCTTTCTTCAGCTGTTTGGTTAGTGGCCAGGCTATGGTGCTGTATCCCCTCACAAATCTCTTGTAGTACCCAGTCAACCCTAGGAAATCCCTCAGCTCCCTCAAATTCCTAGGCAGAGGCTATTTCAGCATGGCCTCAATCTTGACCTGATCAGCGACCATCCCCTCCTGAGATACCACGTGCCCCAAATACTCTACACTGACCTGTGCAAAGTAACACTTCTTTAGGTTTGCCCTCAGTTGATGCTCCTGTAACTCCTCTAAGACCACCCTCAAATGCTCTAAATGCTCCTCATTGGCTCGTACTCTCCATATGAAGTTCAAAATCAATAATTCGGTAGGATTCCTCTAAGATATAAATCTATTGTAATCTTTTGGAGTGTAAGGTAGACTTGATTTTTATGTTTTGAGCAACGATATCTAAATTTTTTCATTGGATAAAAAGGCAGTTGACATGCACATAATGAAATATTCAACTTTCTTGCCGAATTCATTTATTAATTCTTTTTGTCTAGATAATAGTCTATTATATATTTATGACATTTGGCTTTTGATATCCATGCATACATTGTCACATAACTAAGATAATCTAAAATTTTAAATTGATAAATGATTTTTGCTTAACAATGTTGTAATTGCATTTAAAATTTTCACTAGCACATTTTTTTTTCAAAAACATGTAAAATTTTTTCACCTACACAAATTCATACAATGTTATTTTCATCGACATACATATACAAATTTTCTACAATAAAGGAAAATAATATAAATCTAACCTAAAACAATAATATCTTCTTAGGAAAAACTAGTAATGTAAAATAGACACTAAAATCTAAACAATTTTTTTCAAAAAAATCCATAAACCTAAAACTTCAAACTGTTATTAAACAAAATCTAACGATTCAAATATCAAATTGATTGAAAATTTTGAAAGAGAAGTAGATTTACTTTCAGATATTTGAAGAAATCAAAAAAATTAGTGATGAAAGAGCTACCAATTAGCACGGAGGTTGGATGGCCAAAATGGGGCGAAAGTGGCATCTATGGTGGATTTCGTGTGAAATGGATAAGGAGAGTCGTTGGGTTAGAAATTAGTGCTCTACTAGTGATTTTCCGGCGGAACTGTCCATTGGTTTTAAGTGGGATTTTTTGGTGAATAGTTATACCGGAAATGCCCTCTATTTTGCCAGAAATTCCGTCTATTTTGATTCCACCAGAATTTACGTCAAAAATCTTGTATTTTCCTGTAGTGAGTTAATGTAGGATCTATTGTTGATACATGCAAAAATATCCATGCATTTGCATGAAATGTTATTAAATTTAATCCTCTAACAAAAAAAAAAACGAGCACCATTAACTTAGCTCTTATAATCTTATTAAATAAAAACCAATATACTGATTCCTATCATTTCCAGAGTACGATATGGTTAAAAATAAGTTGTTGATTATAATATCATGCTATCAAATTAATAAGCTAAGAAAAAAACTTAATTCGTATGGACAGAATTATATTTTCCTGCTTTATTATTATTTTTTCTAATACTCTAATGACATAAAATTCTTGGGTATTGTTTCTCTCAACCAGAATCTAGGGTTTTTTGTTTTTTGGGTTGACTTGAAATGCAAAGAATATGTATTTTTTTCTTACAACTATGATGAACTATAGTAATTATATTACTTTCCTTTATATGTTATCGTCCCATTATTTTGTTTCAAATCTGATAAACCCATATAAATTCCTGTAACTCTTATGTAAAATAAACTTTTCATCAATCTTATATGCAATCCATATTCTTATATTTGAAAAATATTTAATAGTTTAGAAGTATAAGAGAATGCCCATACAAAATTTATTATATATATTATTTTACCTAGTAAATACTATGGATTTGAAAAGTAAAATCATGACAAACTTTAATGGCAAAAACAAAAAATTTAATTAGTAATTTATTAAATAACCTATATATTAGGAGAAACGAGCAACCTATATATATATTATTGAAGTCCATTTTTTCCATCTTAAATATGATATTTGCAAAAGAATTAATTCTTTAAAATAATATTATGAAAATATCAATATATTCACTAAAGATTAGATAAATTAAAAATTATAAAATAAAATAATTCAAATTGAATGTAATATGAATTAAAATTTTAAATATAAATATTAGCTATCAAATTCAAATGGGTTAAAAAGTATAATTTGATGTTGGGCAGTGGTTGGAGGATCTTGAAGTGGAGATTGGTGGAGAAACTTGTGATATGGGTGAAGCTTGGGTGAGACTTTGGAGTGTGTTGGAGTAAGGTTAGGGCTTAGTGGAGTTAAGGGGTAAATGAGATGTTTATAGGCTAGGACTTATCTTTGTGTGTCCTCGGGGAAGTGGAGGCTTAGTTTTGTGAGGGTTAGGGTATAGATGAGAAATTTAAGAGGGAGATAGGTGAAGAGGGTGGTTGGGTAAAGAGATATAGTAAGTCGAAAAGGAAGTTGTGGGCCATTGATTTAGAGTTTGGATATAGGGTTTGAGCGAAATAGAGTTGAGCTTGTAGGATGGGTAGACTACTAGGCAAAGGTCGGTTATGGCATGGTGCGGCCAGGAGGTAGAGTAGGCTTGTTTTGCTTTGCTTAGGTTTCTGGGGAAGCTGATAGAGGAGAGTGGGAAGTAGAGTAATAATGCAGAAATTAAATGAAATAATAAAGAGTTGATAGTATTCTCACCAATGAATTCCACATGCAAGACAAGCCATCAAGCCACCCATAAGGCTGGGGAAAATTGAATGCTTTAACAATTCTTCAATAAATTCTAGGGTAACGTGATGCATGTATATATAGGATTAGAATGGACCAACACACAGAGATAATCCTAAACTAAGAAGGCAACGGTCTATCAAGCCATTTTGGAAAGTAATACCCTCACTGTTTTATCATATGTTTTGTGAAAAAAGGAGGGTAGCAAACAAGCATAGAGGAAAAAGGGTGGAGAGGCTGAGAGGCTTTCTTGATTGATAAATATCTTCATGTTCGTTCCTTGGAAGGAGGGGAGTCAGCCATGCATAAATAAAGTCCCTCTTGCTTTAAACGTTATGAAGATTAGATGATGATGATCTTCATGTTTGATGAAGAGCCATTGTTTATGACCTTGTAACTCATTTGTGCACATGCTGAAGCTATTTTATTGTGCCATATGATAATTTATTTGAACAAATTGCAATTCCATTTAGTTGTGTGGTTATGTCATTGCCACATGTTAATGCAAATGAGCTAAATGTAAGACAGTTGTGACATTAAAGGGTAACTTTGAAAAGGTAATATGTTCCCCAACTTTATTGCAGCATCATATAGTATATTGTATAGAAATGGATGGATGGATAGAAGGTAAATGGAAAATGGATTTAGATGGTTTGAACATGTACACAAAAGGGTAGAAGATGAATTAATGGTATGTAGATAGAGTTGAATTAAAAAGATTAGCAAGAAGAAAACATAGATCAAAAGGTAATTTTACTAATTTTGAAGAAATGGTCATGCAAAATAGTTTTATTTATACAACACTCAATAGGAAGGAATGAATAACAATAATTCATGAAATCGATCCCAAATAATTAGGATAAGGCTAATGATGATGATGATATTTTTAATTATGCATTTTCTTTACATTTAAGTGTGGTTCTCTCTGCCTGACACGTGGAGGTTCTCGACACACTTCCAAATACAATTATGGAATTTCCTGTATGTGCAATCTAGTGTAAAACAGGTCCTACCAATCATGTTATAGCCATCCTCCCAAACAATTTTAATAGGGTTCCATTGATGATGGCTTGTGTTTGTTCACTAAAAGCTTCAGTCTCCAATTTCACATCTGCCCTGTACCTTCTGATTTTGAGAATTTGCTCATCATCTTCTTTGGTATTTCAAATATTTTTCTCCATTGAAATGAAAGATCAGAATGTAAATTCAAATATTCATCCTATCCATTTTATTGAGTCAAATGTTTTTTAATTTCCTTTTTCTTTTCCACGATAGCATCAAGAGTGGCATGGAAGTGGCTGGATGCAGCAGGCTGCAGTTGAGGATGATAAGAATGTGCAGCCAGAGCCAAATAGCAGCCATGGCTGTGTTTTGGTGCCGCAGGAAAAAGGTATATTGGGTCCAGGACCTGCTGACCTAAGGTTTTCTGAACCACTTTAGGTCGCAGTTGCAGGATTATTAAAAAAAATGCCTTTATTATTTTGAATATTAGCTGTGATTTATTTTGTATATATTGATGCTTTGGTATCTTCCACATCATTTATATGATTGAATTTACCCTAGAAAACCTTGAAAAATAGTTAACTTGGTTGTTTATCGTAAGTTGAACATTGTTGATACCCTACACTACTTTTTTACTGGCGGAGGGAGGAAGGAGAAGCTACTCTGAGAAATTATTATATGTATATTAAGGCTTTGTTTGGGATGATATTTTTACTGTTTTCAAAAGCAACTTTGTAGTACAAAAATTTTTGCTTTAGAAAACTGCTTTAGAAAGCATTAAGAGAGCCGCCCAAATGAAGTCTAAGGCTTCGTTTGGGGCGGCTTTCTTGCTGCTTCTTAAAGCAGTTTTTTAGTATAAAAATTTTATTTATTGTACTAAAAAGTTGCTTTAAAAAGCTAAAAAAAAAGTTGTCCCAAAAAAAGCCTAAGACTTCATTTGGAAGAGCTTTTTGACAGCTTTTATGGTGAGAGAATAGTAGCTAATAAAAAATAATATCTATTTGGAAGATTATTATCATTGCTTTTTTTAAATGTCTTAAAAAACTGTTTTTGAAGAAGCATTTTTGAAACTGCGGCCGAGAAATCAACTTTTAAAAGCAAAAATTAAAAAAAAAACTTACTACCCCAAATAAAATCTAAGTACGTAAGAACCGAAGTGCTGTGTACTCTATATCTAGGTAGTATGTATATACTCTCTTATTCCACATTTAGAACTAAGAGTAGTCTGCACATAATAATTTGTCTGTCCAATGTTCATGACCATTTGATCCTTCTCTAAATTCATCCTATGATGACCAATATCTGGTATTAATAGGAAATAATAGGAAAAAACTAAAAATTTTATTTAAATCTGATTTCTAGACAGCACAGTTATAAATAATAATATGATCTACAAAAATAAATTTTCACTGAAGGTATCTGTCACTGTATATCAAATGTTTTAACAAAAAAATACTGATAAATGGCTAAACATATATATGAGTTAATATATATATTCAATGCACACAAACCTCAAATTCTTGATATATAGATGATATTAGGTTGTGTGGTGAGATTTGTGATAGGAAGAACTCATTAGGCCAAAGAACATATCAATGGTCCAATTTTACTTGGTTGGTATAGATTTTTTATTTTTTTTTTTAAATTGAGCTAAAATATTTTAATTTTTAGCGTTGACTATATTTCAATAAAAGCAAGTAGAAATCTCACACAAACATGAGCTAATAAAAAATAACTAAGTTTATTTTGCATAAAAACTAATAATATGATGGAAATTGGGCATGTTTTAATTTATTATTTCATAATATAGTCTCATAAGTTTGAGTTGTTGGGTGAAAGGTAAGTGTGATTGAGAATCATTGCTCAAAAGAAAAATAGAGTTCTAATGATCAAAAGTGTTTAATTTGCAAGACTTAGGTTTCGTTTGGGATAGCTCTGCTGTTATTTTCTAAAGTAGCTTTTTAGTACAAAAATTTTTAATTTAAGAAATTTTTGTACTAAAAACTGCTTTAGAAAGTAATAAGAAAGTTGTCCCATACGAAATTTTAATACAATAATGTTGGCCTATATCAAACATTGCATCTATTTGAGAGACAATATTTTCTAATTAAAAAGTCTTGGTTTTACCTCCAAATTGAATACTTTTGAGTCAATTTAAAATTAACTCAAATTTGACTCAATATCAACCTTAGTTTAGAAAAGAAGCTTGCTAGGTCCATTTTGCTTATGCAAGCATAATATATTATACTTGAGAAAATTTAAAAAAAAAAACTTTATTTCAAAAGAAGGCCCCTTATATTTCTTTTAAACAATGAAGGTTTTTCCTCGAAAGTTAATTTCTTGCTAAGTGATCAAACTGTACGGTATTCTCATCGTAATAATGAAATGGAATTTTGTTTTATATGTCTTATAAGACACATAATTGATCAAATATGCTTATTATTTGTTTTATTGGATGAATATGTCTGAAAATTTATTTCAGATGAAGTTGCCCCTTTTTGTATTTGTGGGCTGCTTATTAAAGTTTGTCGCACATAAAAATAATTTAGATGAGTTTGAATTTGAACATTTATTTGAGTGTAGATTTATCTTTAGAATCTAGTTCAAATATTTGTTCGAACTTTAACTTTTGAACATTCCTTGGTCAATGATAGCTTGCTTTGTCATAGTCACTGGTCTAGCAATTCATTCCCATAATCCCACCAAGTTACTTTATTGAACATAACATATTCTTCTCCTCACATACAATTGGTCTCATCGTTGCCTCCCCCCAACGAGCAATGTTGCAGTCGTTGGTCCCATAATGCCTTCCCAATAAGATTCATGTGTGACCTTAAACTTCTCTTCTCCTTACATGCAATCGATCTTGTCATTGCCTTCTTGCGATGCCTTCCTACCTTTGCCTTCACCCACAAAATTAGTTCTTCAATGCCTTCCTTAGCAAGGTCCATCCCACAATACCTTCCAACCAAGGTCTCATAATGTCTTCCCAATAAGATTCATGTGTGACCTTTGTTAGAATCACATTAAAGAAAGTTCTGATTAGGTTCAAAATCAAACCAATTAGAATATTTTTGCTTCAACGCATTTTAATAACTTGTTCATGAATATAGAATGAGGGGTAATTCTACCTAATATAAACTTTCTGAAGAATAAGCTGCAAAGAAATAGTAAGAAAACTAGAAGTAAGAAAGAGCAGGTTACGTTCATCAAGTAGTCAAGTTACTGTTCATCTTCCTTGCGTACACCAGTCGATTACAAGGGAATGTATAGAGTAGGCGGTTGGGCAGCAACCGCCCAGATGCAATGACAGAGATCAAACGGTAAACATAGAAACCGTACATTACTGTGCAAAGTAGTGGAGCAGTGAGCCAACGTATACATAAGGTTAAGTAAATATCAATGGTCCTTATCAGCCTCCCTCAAGGTAATAAGAGCTGGAAGTATTGTTATCTTGTCCTGTAGCAGTAGATGACGAGCTGAACTAAGAGCCTTGGTAAAGAGATCAGCTGGTTGATCCTGGGAACAAATGTGATGCACTGAAATATGGTTAGATCGAATGCAGTCCCGAATAAAGTGGAAATCAATTGCAATGTGCTTAGTCCGCGCATGGAAGATGGGGTTATTTGCCAATGCAAGGGCCGAAACATTATCACAGAAAAGCTTGGTTGGAACAGCTTGAGGACACAAAAATTCGGAGAGAAGAAGCCTAAGCCAGATGATGTCACAGGCAGCAGTGGATAAGGCGCGATACTCCGCTTTCGTTGAGGAGCGAGCAACAGAAGATTGCTTCTTGACAGTCCAAGAGATAAGGGTGTTGCCGAGGAAAGCACAATACCCGGTGACAGAACGACGATCAACATGATCAGTGGCCCAGTCGGAATCAGCAAAACCTGTCAGGATAAGGGAGGAAGATTGAATGGGCAAACCAAGAGATAAGGTGCCTTTCACATAACGTAGAACACGTTTGAGGAGCTGATAATGCGATTGTAGTGGATGATGCATGTGCTGACAAAGATAATTGACAGCATATTGAAGATCTGGGCGAGTAATCATCAGATATTGAAGAGCTCCAGTGATATGTCGATAGTGTTCAGGTCTGTCATAAGCAGTGCCGTCAGGTGGAGCAGCCGTAGTAAGAAATTTGGTAGGAAGCGGCGTACTGACCGGTTTGCAATCGGTCATAGCAGCCCTCTGTAGAATTTCGAATGCATAGGTGGTTTGAGACAAGTGAAGTCCATAGGGATTAAAGGTAGCTTGAAGGCCCAGAAAATGATGCAAACCACCCAGATTCCGCATAGAGAAGGCAGAATGTAAGGCAGCTAAGAGCTTGTCGATCTCAGTGGAAGAATTGCCCGTGAGGAGGATATCATCAACGTAAACCAAAATGTAAAGTTGCACTGAATTATGTTGAAATAGCAACAGGGATGGATCGGCAGAGCTAGTGCGAAAACCATACTGAAGCAGATAGGATGAGAAGGTAGAGAACCACTGTCTAGGAGCCTGTTTAAGACCATAAATGGCCTTTTTTAAGCAACAGACATAGTTAGGATGTTGTATATCGATGAAACTAGGTGGTTGTTTCATATAGACAATTTCTTGTAAAGGACCATGGAGGAACGCATTAGAAACATCCAATTGAAGAATCTGCCACCACTTGGTCACAGCAATAGTTAAGAAGATGCGTATGGTAGAGAATTTAGCAACTGGACTAAAGGTCTCATTGTAGTCCAAGCCATACTCTTGTTTGAAGCCCTGTGTAACTAGTCTCGCCTTGTAACGAGCTATGGATCCATTGGAATGAAACTTGGTTTTAAATAGCCATTTACATCCCAATACATTCATATATGGAGTAGGTGGAACAAGAACCCATGTTCCCTGTTTCTGCAAGGCTTCGAATTCAATGCTCATAGCCTCCCGCCAAGGTTGATATTGATTGGCCTGAGTGAAGCCTGTGGGAGTGATAGGGATGACAAGGTTATTCAGGTCAAGGATTTGGCGAGGCTTGAGATGGCCAGTTTGAGCCCGTGTAACCATGGAATGCCGAGGCTGTGGAAGAGACAAAGGAAGACTAGACAGCGAATCATGAGTCTGTGGTGTATGATCCTGAGAAGAACTATGGAAGGAATTAGTTGGTTGATTGGTATGGGAGGTAGCTTGCGAAAATGAATATGAAGAGCTGGTAGGAAGAGGACCATCTTGTGGTGGTTGAATAGACGAGACAGGTACAAGAGTAGCTGGTGGCACAGAAATAGATTGTTGTGGTGAGGAAACAGAGACAGATGAGGTGTTTTGTTGAAGTGGAAAGATGTCTTCATGGAATCGCACATGACGAGAAATGTAGATTCTGTTTGAACGGAGGTCAAGACATTTGTATCCCTTGGCATGAGAGGCATAGCCAAGAAAGATGCACGAGGTGGAGCGAGGAGAAAGTTTGTGGGATAATTGAGTGGGGAACCAGGGATAACATAAGCAGCCAAAGACACGAAGGTGCGTATAAGGTGGCGGATGCTTGTAGAGTAGTTCATAGGGAGAGAGGTTGCGAGTTGTAGTAGAGGGTAAGCGATTGATAAGGTAAACTGCAGTGAATAACGTATCAACCCAAAACTTTGACGGTATGTGAGCATGAAATAGTAAAGCCCTCATAGTTTCTAGGAAATGGCGGTGTTTACGCTCAGCGACACCATTTTGTTGTGGGGTATAGGGGCAAGAGACTTGATGAATTATACCACAATTAAGCAAATGAGCTTGAAACAGTTTATTTACATACTCTCCGCCACCATCTATACGAAGAGTTTTAATTTTTTGTTGAAATTGCTTTTCCACAAGAGTTTGGAAATGTAAGAATTTAGAAAAGACATCCGACTTACGATGAAGCGGATAAACCCAGGAATATCTACTATAATCATCAATAAAAACAACATAAAACCGATAGGATTGCATTGATAAAGTGGGTGAGGGACCCCATACATCACTATGAATAAGTTCTAAGCAACATTGAGAACTAGAACTAGATAAGGGAAAAGCTAACCTAGTACATTTAGCTTGAGCACAAGCATTACAAGGACTTGTGTTTAAAGTAGAAGCAGGAGACAAAACAGAAGCTAGGAGTCGTTGGGTAGCAACAGAAGGATGTCCAAGGCGCTGATGCCACAAGTTCTTTGATGTAGATGTAGCAACCAAAGCACGGGTAGTAGTGAGCTGTGACCGAGGTAGTTTAATTGGGTAGAGACCAAGATGATTGGGTCCTTGGAGAAGAAGCTTGTTGGTCCGGGAATCCTTGATGGCAAAACCATGTGCGTCAAGCAGCACAAAACAGGAATTATCATTAGTAAGTTTGTGAATGAAAAGCAAATTGTGAGACAGATTGGGTACATGGAAAATTTTGGGTAAATGGAGCTTACGATGTGGAGTGGGAAGCAAACCTTGGCCTGTATTGGCAATGGGGAGTTGCTAACCGTTACCTACTTGAACCTGGGATGTTCCATTATAGGGTTGAATATTCTGTAATTGAGAAGTGCTTGCAGTGAGGTGCTCGGTGGCACCCGAGTCCAGAAACCAATCAGCAGTATGAGTTGTATCAGGAGTAAAATAAGCCTGCGGTGGAGTATTGTATGCAGAATCATGCCTGTACCAGCAGGTAATGGCAGAGTGCCCGGGTTTCCCACATATTTGACAGTCAGCACCCGAACGAATGCGACGTCCACCACGAGCAGAGAAAGAGCGACCAGCAGCCGAACGAACAGAACCACGAGCAGAGGTTGAGCGACCACGATTAGGGAACTGAAGGGAAGATCGTCCTCGAAATGAACCTCTAGTAGCAGCTAAAGCATAGTTAGAGTCGGTTTGAGGAGCTGCAGTAATCTCACGACCTGTATCAGACGAAATATGTAGTTCTTCACTGCACAGCAAGGCATAGAAATCATCAAGCGTGATAGGTTGCAGTTGATTGCGAATGACAGCCTTAAATGACTGATATGAGGCAGGGAGGCCATTGAGCGTATAAAGTATAATATCTTCTGTATCGATGGAGGATCCGGCAACTGCTATAGCATCGACTTTAGCTTTAATGTCAGTAAGATATTGAAATATCGATTTATCACCAAGTTGCAGTTGATGCATTTCATTTTTGAGCTGAAGGAGTCTAGCCCGGTGTGTGGATTGAAGGCGATGTTCCAGAGTAGTCCAAATTTGATGCGTAGACTCCAGATTGAGAATGTACGGGAGAAGCGAAGTGGAGACAGTAGAGTAAATAGCTGAAGCTAAATGTTGATCTATAAGCATCCATGTTGTGAAATGAGGATTCATGGTAACGGAGCCATCAGGGGAGATGATTTGCTGCGAGGGTTTCGGTGTGATGCCAGTTAAGTAGCCGTCATAGTTGTTAGCAGCAAACAACTTCAGGAGCTGAGATTTCCATATGAGATGATTCTCGGTTGTCAGCTGAACCGTGACCATGGTTTTGACATTGGCCATGAAGAACTTGAGTTGAGGCGGAATAGATACGATCGGGGAAGCTACAGTAGCATCCAAGGTTGCTGACGGAGTATAGGAAGCAGAGGTGGTCATAGTGGGAGGAGAAAAAAAAAACCTACAGCTCTGATACCATGAAGAATAAGCTGCAAAGAAATAGTAAGAAAACTAGAAGTAAGAAAGAGCAGGTTACGTTCATCAAGCAGTCAAGTTACTGTTCATCTTCCTTGCGTACACCAGTCGATTACAAGGGAATGTATAGAGCAGGCGGTTAGGCAGCAACCGCCCAGATGCAATGACAGAGATCAAACAGTAAACATAGAAACCGTACATTACTGTGCAAAGTAGTGGAGCAGCCATACATGAAATGTGAGCCAACGTATACATAAGGTTAAGTAAATATCAATGGTCCTTATCACTTTCAAGCATATTTCTCCAATAAAATAAAGAGTGCAGATATTTGGCCATTTTTCGTATTATGAGGCATCACTTTTTCCTAAAAAATTTCTATAAAAATTTAGAGACCAAAAATACAAAAAATATGGAGAAAGATAATTCCAATAGATTTTTCTATCTCCTTTAAGAACATTTTCTTTGATTATGATTCAAAAATTATATATATATATAAGTGTATTCTTGAAAATTTTACAATAATAAATTAAGATTTAAATATGGAGAATGTCCCACATTAGAGGGTATCATTTTTTTTGAATTTTCACAGAAGCCCCTAAACTCGAAAACTAATAGAGTCAAGCCCAGTTGGAACAGTTTCACTAGCTAGCGTATAATATAATGAATAGTTCCTCCTTTATAATTAAAGAAGGTGGAAGGGCATTATGATGATTTATAGTATTATCAACTTCATGTGACTAGGTATTGTACTCAATTTTTTTAATGTAGTTTCAATATGACAAAACAGGAGGTGCTTTTTAGGTAATGAATAAGACTAATCTTTGAAAAATTATTGATACATCTCATACTCAATGAATTGATTTTAATTTATGATTAACTATTATATTATAAAGAATAATAATATTATGAATTACTCAAAAAAATATTATAATATTAATTGTTATGATTGAATATAAATTATTTTTTATTTCATTAATAATATGATAGAGATTTTATTTTTATCAGCGTATTAGTAAAATCAAAGTTAGAAAGACTTTAAAGAAAATGAAGTGTGGAAAAGTTATTGGATCTGATGATATTTCAATAGAGATGTGAAAATGCTGAGGAGATGAAGGAATTTTTTGGCTTACTATACTTATTAATAATATTTTAAAAACTAAATGTAACATCTCATATTTTGATCCAATCAAATAACTTTTTTAGGAGTCATTATAAGTCAAATTTGAAAATTGTCTAAGTTATAAGATATATATTATTGTGCTTTATTTATAATAATTGTCTTCTAATTTTAGAGATAATGTCAAATTTTGATACTTGTCGATACAAGTGAGGATTTTGGGACCGTTAGATGTTCGTTTGGCAAACCTATTTCACTAAAATCTTCTAAACATGTGTATAGAAGGAGACATTGATATAATTTATGGTGTTATTCTAAATAATATGAAAAGGCAGGCATAAGGAGGAACTTTTATTGGGTGCGGACTCCGAACATAGCTCTACGTCCGGAGTCGAATTAAATGAAGACACATGTATTTCTCAAGGCCCAGCAACCCGACCCAGCCCACTTATGAAAATTTTAAATTCGCGCCAGCTCATTCCACTCATTCTTTATGTTTTTAAAAAATTGAACCGCGTAAACTTTCAAATATTTAGGGTTTGCTGAATAGAAATTTTAGTGCCCGCTGAGAAAAAAAAAAGAGAAGAAGATGAAGATGAAGATTGGTTTGGAGGAGTTCGCATTCTCTACAGAGCTATAAAAAAAGAAGAAAAAGCTTAATATTAAGGTATATTTTATTTACATTCTAATTTCTTTTCAATGAATATAAGAAGACAATATATATTTTACTGAGCTTAGTTTTTCTACAAAGAAATCTGTAACATTGGCAATTCAAGTCCGGGAATTGGCTCTCACTCTCAGCCAGAAAAAAGATCGGTTACACTCATCCGTTGAGTCTCGGGTCGCACCTGGGGCTGGTCTTGGCATATCCGAGGCTAGACAGATTGGAATTCTTCTATCCAGAATGGAACTAGCGCCTTGCTTTACCCCGAGGCTCCTCCTCTGAATCCATCAAGCTTTCATCATGCGCCATCTCCCGCTCATGATCTGTGAACAGGATTTTGCAAAAAACTTTAGACGGCAGTAAGAAGAGGCAATACAAAAGTATGTAAACTAGAAAAACGAGTCAAAGTGGATTGGCCCACACTAGCACTTCCACGTAAAAGCCGGCGTGCTTTTTCTAATAAAAAAAAGGCAGAGATTTCGTGTCAGCCTACTAGAAATTAGATATCAACGCCAGCTTAGAGAATGTTGTCTTCCCTCGCCCTTAGTCCTCCTTCCCGGGTGCTCTTATTGCTTTTAGAAAGGAGAGGTCGAACCATATTGAATGGGGTTATGGTTCATTGCCCTGGGGTGGCATGGGCGATAAAGACATCGTTTGGCCCTGAGGTGGATTTCCATTCTGTGACTGCTCTGCTCCCTAAAAGAGATTGATCATCGCCTTAGTGTTGGTTTTTCCAACAAGAGTCTGATGGAAGCATGATTTTCGATAGCTTGAACGCGGTAGACTGAACACCCGATTTGACACAGACACTTCGCGCCTTTTTCAAAGTTGAACGGCTTTCTTTTGATACGAAAGGTGTTCACCTTCAAGGCATGTCAAGTTCTCAAACAAGCTCAAATACTTCAATGAAGAATTTATAAACTGGAAAATAATGGTTTATATATTTTTTGTGATGTTTCATATATGTATTCTTAAAAAATTTTATGTCGAATGCTGCAAAAACACAAATGTGTATCGCTGTATTTATTCATTTTAAAACTTTTTGTGCTTTTACGCAACTGTATATTAGAAAATTATATTGAAAAATATAATTTTTTTGGTTAAAATTCACTATATATTGCTAGGTATTGCTGTGTATCACTGCTATGTACCGCTAGATACCCCTGTTATTTATTCATTTTAAATTTTTTTTGCTTGTACACAACTGTATATTAGAAAATTTATATTGAAAAATATAATTTTTTCATTAAAATTCACTATATATTGTTAGGTACTGTTGTGTATTACTACTAGGTACCCTGTTATTTATTCATTTAAAAATTTTTTATGCTTTTACACAACTGTATATTAGAAAAATTATATTGAAAAATATAATTTTTTTGTTAAAATACACTATATATTGATATATACCACTGTGTATTGCTGCTAGGTACCGCTAGGTACCACTCAGTACTGCTAGGTACTGCTACTATTTATTCATTTTAAAATTTTTTATGCTTTTACACAACTGTATATTAGAAAAATTATATTGAAAAATATAATTTTTTTAAATGTAATATATATTGATAGATACCACTGTGTGTCGCTGTTAGGTACCGCTCGGTATCGCTAGGTACCGCTGCTATTTATTCATTTTACATAATCGTATATTAAAAGATTTATATTGCTTGGTATTGTTGCCAGGTACCGCTGCTAGGTACCGCTAAGTATCGCTACTAGGTATCTCTGTATGAAGATGTTGGAGTGCCGAGCTTGGAGATGTTGGGGTTTAAAAACATAATGCAGCCTTTTAAAACAAACAACAAGGAGCTCTTCAATGGCTGGATATGGACAAT
Source organism: Dendrobium chrysotoxum (assembly GCA_019925795.1). Classification (NCBI taxonomy): domain Eukaryota; kingdom Viridiplantae; phylum Streptophyta; class Magnoliopsida; order Asparagales; family Orchidaceae; genus Dendrobium; species Dendrobium chrysotoxum. Next base: position 18,628,851 of record CM034299.1, on the reverse strand, counting down.
AATTATTTTCTCTTCTTTCTGTTTTTAATTTTGGTCGTTGTAAGATTATGATTAAATGAATTCATTTATTTGTATTTGTTAGAAATATATGAAATTCATTTACTACTGTCAATTGAGATGATCAGTTTTTTTTTAAATTTCATGAATGTTTATGGAGAGCTTTGAAGCTATGACAAGGTTGTAATTAACATGTCATAATTGATTTATTCTTGAGCAATCTCAAGTATTTACTGTCTTCATTAATTTTTTTTTTCATTTTTTCTAAAAACTATTTATTTGCTCAAGTATAAAATTTTAATGGTTGGCTTTAAGAATGATCATATTCTATAAACTTAACTGTATAAAATTTTACGTAGCGATCATCATTATAATTGTTTTTAAAAACTTAATATTTATGCTCGTTGAGAACACCAATCAAATTAGACTTTTTTAGTTTTTTAATAAAAAAAAGTATTTTATTTCAATTTTAATCACATTATACACAAAATCTCTTTCAATTAAAATTTTTTCATTAAAAAATTTTTTCATTTTAAACCTAGCGGTACCTAGCAGCGGTACACAGTGGTACCTAATAATATATAGTATATTTTAACGAAAAAATTATATTTTTTAATATAAATTTTCTAATACACAATTGTATAAAAGCACAAAAAGTTTTAAAATGATTAAATAACAGCAGTACCTAGTGATACCGAGTGGTACTTAGAGGTACTGAGTGGTACCTAGCGGTACCTAGTGGTACCTGGCGGCACTTAGCAGCGATACACAGCAGCACCTAATAATATATAGTGCATTTTAATGAAAAATTATATTTTTCAATATAAATTTTATAATATACAGTTGTGTAAAAGCATAAAAAATTTTAAAATGAATAAATAACATGGGTACCTAGCAGTGATACACAGTAGTACCTAGCAATATATAGTGCATTTAAAAAAAATTATATTTTTCAATATAATTTTCTAATATACAGTTGCGTAAAAGTTCAAAAATGTTTTAAAAATACATTCAAAGTGAATATGTATGAAACATCACAAAAAATACATAAACCAATGTTTCCTAGTTTATAAATCTTCGTTGAAGTATTTGAGCTTGTTTGAGAATTTAATATGCGTTAAAGGTGAACACCTTTCGGTTGTATTTGCCTTTACAACAGATTTCTTTGTAGAAAAAACTAAGCTCAGCAAAACATATATTATCTCCTTATATTCATTGAAAAGAAATTAGAATGTAAATAAAATATACCTTACTATTAAGCTTTTTCTTCTTTTTTATGGCTTTGCAGAGAATGCGAACTCCTCCAAACCAATCTTCATATTCATCTTCTTCTCTTTTTTTTTCTCAGCAGGCACTAAAATTTCTATTCAGCAAACCCTAAATATTTGAAAACTTCCGCGGTTCAATTTTTTAAAAACATAAAAAATGAGTGGAATGAGCTGGCGCGAATTTAAAATTTTCATAAGTGGGCTAGGTTGGGTCGCCGGGCCTTGAGAAATACACGTGTCTTCATTTAATTCAACTCCGGACGTAGAGCTACGTCCGGAGTCCGCACCCAATAAAAATTCCATAAGGAGACAGGTTAATATGATATAATATGCCGAGGGATATGAAGTGATGACTTTTGATATGAAAGCTACCTGACCTAAATAATTTGTGATCGAGATTGACTCATGTAGTGTTGGCCTACGGGACTGGATACAAGTAAAACAACATAGATAGTTTTATGTCATTTTTGCTTATAGTGCTTGTATATGTATATGATAGGAGCATATACGATATATTACATAAAAATATGACATGATGAGTGAAGTGATGATAAATCCAATGGAAGTTTTTGTTTTCAGGATAGGGATCAATATCTAGTGGAGTGATGATAGATTAGGAATTCATGTTTTATTTTATTTCTATATTTTCTCTAATTTTATTCTTTTATAGTCAGGAGTTTAGAAAGTTGAAATAATTATAATGATTGATCTCTTGACTTCTGTACATGTATTTTGAGGGATAAATGTAGTTTTATAATTTGATGTATATAATGTTTAGTTGCTTTCGTTGGATTAATTTATATTGATGAATTTATATAAGCTCTTATTGATTAATTAAGAGATTAAAATTGGCAATTCTTTCAAAATTAGTCACTGGGGTGTTGCACTAAAAAATATGTCTGATGAGTGGAGAAGGAGTGTATTGATTCTTATTTTTAAGAATAAAGGTGATGCACAAAAGTGTGTGAATTATAAGAAAAATAGTTAATGTTTCATACTTCTATGGGAGAGAGTTATTGAGCATAGGTTACAACGTGATACTAATGTTTCTCAAAATTAAATTGGATTCATACTAGGTAGGGTCTACTATTGAAGCTATACATTTATTGAGAGGTTCAATGGAGAAGATTGAGAGAATAAGGAGAATCTACATATGATATTTATTAATTTAGGGAAAGCTTATGATAAATCAAGAGAAGTGTTGTGCAGAGTTTTAGAAAAGAAAGGGGTTAATAATACTTTTATTCAAGTCATTAAGGATGTGTATGCACGAGTTGTTATTTGTGATTAAACACAAGGTGGTTTGACCAAGTATTTTCTTATTTCAATTGGATTGCATAAAGGATCAAATTTAAGCCCATATATTTTGCTTTAGTCATGGATGTTCTTACTAGACATTTATAAGAAGTTGTACCTTGGTGTATATTTTGTGCTGATGATATTCTTCTTGTTGATAAGACTAGAGAGGAAATTGAAGGTAAACTTGAATTATGGAGGTCAACTTGAAAGTTTAAAGGTTTTCGTTTGAGTAGATCTAAAATCGAATATATACATTGTAATTTTAGTAATAATAGATCTAGTTGGGAGATTGTGACTTTGGGTGATCAAGTCATTAATAAGGGTACACATTTTAGATATCTTGGGTCTATTGTTTGGAGTGATGATGAAATAGATGGGAATATTGTTAGTAGAATTCAAGTTGGATGGTTGAAGTAGAGGAATGCATCAAGCCTGTTGTGTGATAAGAAAGTACCCCTCAAACTTAAGAAAATTTTTATAGGATGGTGGTGAGACTTGTAATGCTTTATGGTGCAGAATGTTAGCCATTAAAAGAGAAGCATAAAATTAAGTATCGTAGAGATTAGGATGCTCAGGTGGATGGGTGTTTTTACTCTTAGAGACATAATGTGAAACGAGCATATACATGGAAAGTTGGAGTAGTTCCAATGACATATAAAATTAGAGAGAGTCACCTTAGATGGTTTGGTCAAATAAAATATTGGCCTTTCGAAGACCTAATTAAGAGAGTAGATGTATTAGATTTGACTTATGTTAAGAAGGGTAAGGTAAATCTAAAAAGAACTAGTTAGAAAATATTAGAAACGAACTTTTTTATTAGATTTAAACATAATTTGACTCTTAATAGGACACAATAGAGAAAAAGGATTCATGTAGTCGACCTGACGTAGTGGGATAAATGCTTAATGTTGTTGTTGTAGTTTAAATCATGAATCAAATTATTATTATTTATAATGTGATTATTGAAATATTTAATTAACTCTTTTTCTTTTAAATATTTAATATTTAATAATTATATTCAAAATAATAATAAAGTTCGCTGCTTTAATAATCGTATTCAAAATACTTGTAATTAGATTCATAATTGGGACAAAAATAATTTATTAATATTTAGGATTAATCATAATTTTTGGCTAATCATTGTATTTAGGTTAAGTTTCCAAAGTAAAAGAGACAAATTTTAACTTTCCCCTTCGTGTTGGTCGGCAGCTAGCCGAAGCAAACAAAGACCTCATCAGCTCTTGTTCGGGTGGTTCGCTCCCCCTCCGCCGCTCCCTCAATCACCGAAGTGAACATCGCCGGCACTCCGGTTCCCTCGCCGAAGCTTGCGGGAGTTTGATGGAGACGATGGCCGCAATTCCAAATTCAGAGTCTCCGATTATGCGGTTAGTTTTCTCTCTCTTCTCGTCCGGACTCCGACATGTTCTTCCTCAAACCGCCGTCAAGAAGTTATTATTTCAAATAGATTAATAAATTAATAATTAATATCATCTGTTAAACACTGAAATAAGTATCCAAACAACTTCAATAATCAACCCAATAAATTAGCTTCGCTGTGATAAGCTAGTATTTGATATGCACAATAGATCTGCCAGCAACCGGCTCACATTGGATCCCACGTTTCCACCTTCAGCCGCCCAGAGCAGTGACCTCTAACAGAATTGGGCATCACGGCAGAAATGCCCTGATAGAGCCATCCGCAACGTTCTACTGCAAGTACCCATGTGTAGAATTCAGCTCGTCTCCGAGACATTTGTATAAATACCTCTCAACCGTTAAGCTAATACAATGAAAAATATATCCTTTCCCTATTTTTTTGCTTACATCTATACTAGCTTGTAGTTGAGTTCTCACAGCTATACCATATTAGAAGTCTTTCATGGTATCAGAGCATAAGTACTTAATGGATTACCTGCAACCAACATCAAAACTCTCGTCGATAACATCTCAACCACCGGCTCCAACATTGATCATGAAGATATCATCTTTTACATACTTAATGGATTATCTGCAACCTACCAATCCTTCAAAACTGTCATTTGTATGAAATTACCTAGGCGATCTCTATTCACTACTTTGCTGTGAAGAGATTAACCTCTCCACCGAAAGCTCCAAACTCCACTCCAAACTCCACTCAAATTAATTTGGAGATTACAATTTGAGCATGAACACCCCACTTTCATAACTCAACTCACTCCTCATCAGCTATGGCATGCTTATCTGGGACACCCAAACAATTTGTAATCTCCAAATTAGCTGCAAATTTGCATTTCTCTTGTACTTCCTCTTAAGTCCTTTACCTATACTTCCTGCAATGCATCAAAGAGCCATAAGCTCTCTTTTAGTTCCAAAGCTTTTGTTACTGCCAAACTATTAGAATTAGTACATATAGATGTTCGGGGTCCTTCCTTGGTTTCTTCTCTAAATATTTTAATTATTACATCGTGTTCATAGATGGCTATTCTAAATTCTATTGGCTCTTCCCCATGCATAATAAAGCTGAAACTACCACCAAGTTTATCCAATTTGCCATTAAAGCTGAGATCTCTACAGCACCAAAATTAAAATTTTAAAATCTTATTGTGGTGGTGAATACCTCTCCCTTACCCTTCGCCAATTTCTACTTGAAAAAGGCATCACTCACAAATTTAGTTGCCCCTGCAACCTAGAAAAAAATAGAGTCTCTGAGCACAAACACCGTCACCTTCTTGAAACTACTAGAACTCTCCTTCATGCAACACAACTTTCACATTCCTTCTGGCCGGAAGCTTTGCTTACAGCTATCTACCTCATTAATAGACTACCTTCATGCAACACCAATCTCCAATCCCCATATCAGATCCTTCATAATGAACCTCCACTCTACCATCATCTCAAAACCTTTGGTTGTCAATGTTTTCCGTGGATGAGGCCCTTGGCCCCAAACAAATTATCTCCTCGCTCCACACCATGCATTTGTCTTGGTTACTCAAGTTCACACTCTGGCTACCACTGCTACAATCCCACCACTGGCATCATTTTTATCTCTCGCCATGTCATTTTTTTATGAACATGTCTTTCCATACACTATCATTTAGCCTCCGTTGAAATCACCCACCTCCACTACGCCACTTCTCCTAGTCCCTTCTTGTATTCCCAGCTCCAACTCAACCACCTTTCCTTTACCCCCTCCACCTGATGAAGTCTTCGAACCACTATCAGTTTCCCATCACTCCACATCTCACTCCTCCTCTTCATAGCCAACAGAACCTAGTGATCCCACTCCATTCAATCCCAGTACTCTACAAATACTCACCATATGCAAAAGAGGTCCAAGACAGGTAATCTCAAGCACAAACAAATATTTACCTTAGCTGTTGACCCTCTACCTCCTTTCACTCCCACATGTTACACTCAAGCATTCAAACTCCCTCATTGGAGACAATCCATGTCAGATGAGTTCTATGCTTTACAACATCAAGGAACATGGATATTTGTACCTCCTCCATCCAATCATCAAATTCTTGGATGTCATTGGACATACAAAACCAAATTACATCAAGATAGCACCATTGAGCACTATAAATATCATCTCGTCGCTCAAGGTTTCAAACAAGAGTATGGCACTGATAACTCCCAAACCTTCAATCCAGTTGCCAATATACCTACAATCCGACTTCTACTCATCATCACACTTCACCATAACTAGTAAGTTTCCCAACTTGACGTCTCCAACGTATTTCTCCATGGAACAGAAACCGTATATATGTCTTAATGATGCATTCATGATTTTGTAATTTATATTGAACAATGATTTTTATTTAGTTTTTATATTTTTTTAGCTATCCAATGATGGAAGGCATCCGATGAACATGGTAGGTTGTGCTTGGGCTTGGTAGACCGTGGTTTGCTAGCTTGGTTGGGTCCCTTGGGTGGCTGTTGTTTCTTGGGTTGGACCTTTGTTGCTTATATGATGAAGTTTAATATGTAGGTTCTACTTGGAGAAAGCTCATTAATGCTTGAGCTGAAGTTAGCTCAATGATGGTTGGAGTATTTCACTTCCTAGCTCATTAATTCTTAAAGTATGTGGTGTGGAACTTGCCCCTTCCCCTTCCCCTTCCTCTTTGCTGTCTCCTCGGTTTTCTCTGGGCTTTTGCTGTTCTTGTGAAGCTCCTGGGTGAATTCCGTGCCCTCCTTGCTCTGGTTCCTGTGTGGCTTTTCGGGTTCTTACCTGGGTGGTTTTCCCGTGGCTTTGCTGACTGGCTTCCGTGGCTTTTCTGGCTGGTTACCCGTGAATTTGCCTCCTTGTTTCCTGTACCTAATTGAGGCTGCTGTTTAGTGACTTTTGGTCTTTCATTTCCCTAAATCTAATTGGTTTAGTTGGAGGTGCTATGGCTGTTTGGTTTCCTTATGGTTTGCCTATAAATATAACATGTTTTATGAAGGAGAAGGTTGTTGAAAATTGCTAAGTAAAGCTACTAAAACCTGAGGGTTTTTCCTCTTCTTGGAAAAGCTTGAGAGCTTGTTCCATTTCTTTCTCCTCTCTATTTCGTCTGGGCTTCTTATCTCTTCTTCTCTACGCAAGTTCCACTCCACCTGTATCTTTCTTCTTGAGCTTTTGGTGTTGTTGGTTGGCTGATTTGGAAGTATTTGCTGGAGGAGTTTTGGTTGGACGCTTGGACCTTCTTGCTGTGGTGGGCCATCGGTTTGCTAGCCCTAAGCACATACTTTTCTTTACCTACTTTTCGATGCATGTGAGGAAACCGTTCTAACGGTTGTTCTGAGGATAGCGCCTTTTTATTTTCCTTTTGTTTCGTTTGGTTTCAATTTTCCATTGTGTTTTGAAGTTGGTGGATGATTGCTACTATTTGAATCTAATTTAGTTAGTGTTGCCCATTGTTCTCTTTATCTGGCTTTTCTCTCTAGTTTGATTGCATCACTTAACCACCCGGTTTTGTTGATCCACCTTTTCCCAAGCATGTATGCAAACTCCACAAAGAAATCCACGGTCTCAAGCAAGCTCCACAAGAATGGTTTAACACATTTTCCAACTTCCTCCATCATCATGGGTTTCAGTTCAACACCTCCGATCCATCCTTACTACTCTATGTTACCTCCGCCACACAAATCTGCTTCTTATTATATGTAGATGACATCCTAGTTAGCGGCAATTAGCCTTCAGCCATTTCCTCTCTAATCACAGAACTTCAACAACACTTCTCAAAAAATTTTGGAACTGCATCCTTCCTGGGCATTAAGATCGCCACCACACCATCATCATATTTTCTAAATCAAAACCACTATGCTGCAGAAATTTTAAAGAAATTCTATATGGCTGACTGCAAACTTGCTCTATCTCCAGCTTCCCTCAAATGTTCGTCTACAATAGATAGTGCAAAACCATTTCAGAATGCAGTTCTTTATCGTCAAATTACTGGATCCCTCCAGTACTTTACGATCACTAGACTTGACATCTTCACCATCAATCATCTCTGTCAGTTTATGCACTTTCCTCTTAAGTCTCACTATTATGAAGAGACTTCTTGGATATATAAAAGGAACATTACACCTTGGGATTCCCATAACTAAAGGAGATCTCTCTCTACATTCCTATTTGGATTCAGACAGGGCCTCAAATCCAATTGATCGCAAATCCACTTATGGGTATTGTTCATTTCTTGGCATCCTAATTTAGATTTGACAATTTAGGAAAGTATTTGAAATTCAAATTTGAATTTCAAATTAAAAGGATTCTTTCCCAAATTATCTAGGCTGAACTAAGAAGGTTATTATGATGATGGAAATCATCATTAAGAGGGAGAGATGGGATTCGAGGGGCCGGTGGCTAGCTTGGAGGTAGGGAGGGTGGAAAGTGGGAGGGAGGTTGCTTGGCGGCTATGGAGAAGGAGAAGTTTGGGTGGCCGTCGGGTAAGGGAGGTTCGGGTTGGCCGGCGTGTGGAACAAGAGGAGGAGGCTGTCGGCTAGGGCAAGAGAGAGGGTGGCCGGTGGTTGGAGCAAGGGGAAGAGTCGGACCACGAGCCCCTGACACTTCCGGCAACTGGTGGGTATTGCTTTTGCCCACACCTTGGGACTTTACCACTCAAGAACTCATAAGTTCTAGAGAGAAATCATAAATTTTATTTCATTCATCATCTCTACTACAAGACTAGGACGTTATATATAGGTCTCAAAACAACTAGAAAACAGAAAGACAGGAATGCCCTTAGGGCTACAACTCAAACACTAAACAAATAAGGGGTGCAATCGTCAAAACTGAAATAAAATAACTAATATAAAATATATATAAAAAATAAAGACTCCTAATCGTAGTCATTGATCTACGATATTTCCGATGATAAACGTTCTGGAATCTCCTGCTGATGTCCTCATCATTCTCCCCGAATGGGAGAATACTCGACCCTGTCGAGTAAGCGTCAAGAGTGCTCTCATATAGCTCTAGAAGGTCAGGGTCCAATCTCTGAAGCCTATGTTGCACCGATACGGATACGGAGACACGGATATGACACGATACGAATATGGGACACGTCAATTCCTAAAAATACAGGATATGGGTACGACGCGGACACGACATTATAATTTATAAATCATACATAAAAATTAAGAAAGCATTCAAATACTCAAAGAGATTGCATCTACATCAGGAGTGTATTAAGCTAGGCCAAATCAAGCACGCATGGATTCAAATGTTGTTCTCGTTAAAATTTAGAGAACAAAACCTAACTTTGCTCAAGTAAATTAGCAAAAAACATTCATTCATTTGTCATGCTCTAAGCATCAAACATTAAAACAATATAAATTGTGAATTTCCTTGATGAATTTTCCTCATGAAAAGAAATTAAATAAGGCAAGATTAGAAGACAACGAAAACGAACCGAACCTTCGTGTGTCACCTCGTCTCGCTTAATCGACGATGGAAAAGAAGCTTGCGGTCGCCTGGCCTCGTCTCGAGTAAACGAACGTTCATCTCGCCTAAATGAACGTCTCGTGTAAACGAATGCTCGTCTCCCTCGCCTCGCCTCGTCTCGCCTGCTCGACGTCAGCCGCCTCTCCTCTCCTGCTCCTTCGACGAAATGACAAAGACGAAACTTGCTCGCAGCCGCAGATGCACGCTTGCGGGTCGTAGAAACGAAGGATCCCTAACGCCTCGTCTCGCAGGTTCAGAAATGAGAGAACCTCACTCGCAGTCGCGGAAGTAAATACGTCGCGTCTTTTTTTGGATTTTTTTCGTTTTTCAAAGGACACGCGTATCCGATACGAGTGTCCTTTTGAAATTAAATAGTATTTTAATTGGATACGGCTTTGCTGTATCCAACATGTATCGGTGCCGTATCGGACGTGTATCTGTGTCCAACACGCATCCGATACTGCAAACCTTCATAAATAGGTGTATCGGTGCAACATAGTCTGAAGCTCAACACGATCAATCCACATATTCTCGGTCTCCGATTTTCCTTTCCATTGAACTAAATACCTTCGGCGCCCCCCATCTTTGGTGGAGATAATTTCATCGTTAAGTATTGCTACGATCTTTTTCGCATTGGGTGAAGTAGGGATATTTGGGAGTGGAGGTAGGCTAGGGTTCTCACCAGGTATGGTCTCACAAGGCTCATGATTTAGTGGATTTGTGGGGTTAAACTCTGGTCCCTCAAAGGTTACAAGATCTTCGATGTTAAATGTAGGATTAATGTTAAGACCTTCAGGTAGGTCTAGCACATAAGCATTATCGTTTATTTTTAAAATTATTTTGAAAGCTCCTGCGCTTCTAGCAGGTAACTTCTTAACGACCCCTTGTGGGAATCGCTCCAGACAAATCCGAACTATTACAAAATCTCCAACCTTAAATTTTTTGAATCTTCTCTTAAGATCCACATTGAGTTTATAATTAACATTGCTTTGTTCAATTTTTTTATGAATTTCTTTATGCAATTCCTGCAGATAAGATGCAAATGCAGATGCAGACTCAGAAATTCTAACCTTAGGATTCATAGGGATCAAATTTATAGGCTGTTTAGGTTGGTATCCATACACAATTTCAGCAGTGGTTCTATTAACAGAGTTATTGTAGGCAAATTCAGCTATTGGGAGTTTAGAACCCCAGTCCTGGATATTCTCTCCTACCAAAGTCCTAAGTAGATTTCCTAAACTCCTATTCACAACTTTGGTTTGTCCATCAGTTTGTAGGTGAAAGGCGGTACACAATTGAAGTTTCGTCCCCATTTTGTACCATAGAGTTTTCCAGAAATAACTAGTGAACTTGACATCTCGATCTAATACTATGGTTTTGGGCAACCCGTGGAGCCTAACAATTTTGTTGAAATAAAGCTTGGCGATCCTAGAAGCGTCGAATGTTTTAGAGCACGGGAGGAAGTGAGCCATTTTAGAGAAGCGGTCAATGACTACACACACAGAGTCGTGCTTCTTAACAGTCTTGGGCAGACCTAAAATAAAATCCATGCTAACATCCTGCCAAGGGCAATGGGGAACAAGGAGGGGCGTGTAAAGTTCAGTGTTTTATTTTTGTTGCTTAGCTAATTGACAAATGTGACATCTTTTCACTAATTTACTAACATCGTGCTTGAGACTTGGCCTGAAAAATCTATGCTCAACTGCGGTGTTGGTTTTAGTTTGACCAAAGTGTCCAGCTAAACCTCCCGCGTGTAACTCCCAAACGAGAAATTCCCTAAGAGAAGTGTTGTGGATACAGAGTTTATGTGACTTAAATAAGTAACCATCTTCCAGAAGAAAATCACCAACTATACGCTTGCTTCCATTGGTCAATAAGGCGTAAGTCTCTTTAAAGTAAGGGCAATCCAGATAGTCTTCCTTAATTTGTTCAAATCTAATCACTTTTGCCCTCATTTCCTTAGTTATCATTATCCGACGACTTAAAGCATCTGCTGCTTTATTCTTGGATCCTGCTTTATGTCTGATCGTGTAGGTATACTCTTGCAGGAATTCAACTCAACGACCATCTTGGGTATTGAGTTTCTTTTGGGAATTAATGTATCACAACGCTTCGTGATCTGAAAAGATAACAAATTCTAGAGGGAGTAGGTAATGTCTCCAATACATATGGGACTGAATAATGGCGTAAACCTCTTTGTCGTATGTGGAGTATCGTTGCCTAATGTCGTTTAATATCTCGCTGAAGTAAGCGACTGGGTGACCTTCTTGAGAAAGGACCCCACCAATACCAGTGCTTGAAGCGTCGTAGGTTACTTCAAAGACTTTAGAAAAGTCGGGTAGTCTCATAATCGGGGCTTCTACCATTCGTCTCTTGATTTCTTCGAAGGCTTTAGTAGCTGCAGTGGTCCACTGAAATTCTCCCTTCTTTAGGCAATCCGTTATCGGGGCCACTATAGAGCTAAAATTTTTAATAAACCTCCGATAGAACGTGGCCAATCCATGAAAACTCCTAACATCTCTGATATTCTTTGGTTCAGGCCACTCATTAATTGCTCGCACTTTTTCAGGGTCAGCGAATATGCCTTAGGAGGATATGATAAATCCAAGAAAAGTTACATTATCAGTGAGGAACATACATTCTTAGGATTAGCATACAGTTGTTCTTTCCTCAAAACTCCGCAAACTTGCTTCAGGTAATCTCGGTGTTGATCCACCGAATTGCTATAGATCAAGATATCATCAAAGTAGACTACTACAAATTTTCCTAGGAAGGGTCTGAGGACTTGGGTCATAACTCTCATAAATGTACTTGGTGCGTTACTCAGACCAAAAGGCATAACTGTCCATTAGTATAATCCATCCTTAGTTTTAAAAGCAGTTTTCCATTCGTCTCAAGGACGGATTCTAATTTGATGATAGCCACTCTTGAGGTCAATTTTAGATAATAAGGTGGCTCCGGTCATTATATCTAACATGTCATCTAGGCGAGGAATAGGGAAACAATACTTGATTGTGATTTTGTTGATAGCGCGACTATCAATACACATTCTCCACGAACCATCCTTCTTGGGAGTCAAGAGGGCGGGAACTGCACACGGGCTAAGGCTTTCCCTAATAAAACCATGTTGCAGTAACTCATCTACCTGTCTCTTGAGTTCAGCATGCTCCGTGGGGTTCATGCGATAGTGTGGGAGGTTAGGTAGAGATGCTTCAGGTACTAAATCGATGACATGTTGGATGTCCCTTAGAGGTGGGAGATGGTTGGGCAAATCCTCAGGGAAAACATCAGCATAGGCCTATAGGAGGGGTCAAACCTCTTCTGGGATAGGTTCTTCCTGGTCAACACTCACTTCCCGAGCTACTAAAGCGTATAAGGGTGATCCTAATCCTAGTTCAGTGTCCAAGTCTTTGGCGGTCAATAGGTTTAGGCCTGTGCTAGGTTTAAGGGGAGTGGATTTTATTTCATTCTTAGTAGACTTAGGTTGGGAGGGTAACAGCTTAATCTTCTTTTTATCGTGCTCAAACACGCAGGTGTTTGATCTCCCATAGATATGAACGTCGTTATCGAACAGTCAGGGGTGACTAAGGATGATCTGACCAACATCCATGGTTAAAACATCGCACCATATTTTTTCTTTGTATCCCACAAACTCAATGGGGATAAAACTCCTTTCTTTCACTTCCAAGGCGGACAAGTTGATCTAAGCGACTTTGTATGGGTTCGGGTGAGGACGCGTCTTCAGGTGAAGTTTAGAAATCATGGCAGACGAAACAACGTTAATGCAGCTTCCACTATCGTTGATAACCTTACAGTTCTTGTCACCGATCTTGGTGAAAGTATGGAAGATGGAAGTCCTACGCCAGTCGTCACTCAACTTCGGTTGTGACAAAGCACACCTAACAACTTGCAGGTCTAAGTGATCCATCTTCTGGAGGCAGTGGATCACGGCAGTCTCTTCCTCACAGAAAAAGTCCTCTTCGTCATCGATGTGATGAACTAGTTCAGTGTTCGGTTCATTCTCCTCATCGATAACTTCCTCAATTATGGTTACCTTATATGGACTGGAACATTGAGAGGCAATGTGTCCGTACCCATGACACCTAAAGCACTTGGTTCCCGCAGGGGTTTTGGGTTTCTTGCGTTCAGGGGTTTTATTCTTATAGTCAGGGCGGGGTTGAAATTGTCTGGTAGTGGGTCGACCTGCCATGGTACCAGGTGGTTTAGTTTGGGGTTGGCTGGAGGAGGGTTTAAAAGGATTAGGACATGAGTCTTGGCTCCTAGGATGGGCATGGTTCCTAGATTCTTCCAGATCTAGCACAAGACTACAAGCAGCCTCTAAGGTCGTGATTCTTCTAGCGAAGAGTTCATTTCGAAGGTCTTCCCTAAGTCCAGCTCTAAACATTGATAGAAGTTGGGCTGGGGTGGTGGTTTCCTCACCACTACAGCGGATCATGAAGTCATCAAAAGCAGATATGTAATCCTTCACAGGTTTACTACATTTGGTTAATCTATTCCAACGATCTAAAAGGCTGGTGTAGTAGGAAGGGGGAAGATACTTTTGCTTGAGTTTTTGTTTCATCGTCCTCCAATCCACGATGGGGTATTCTCCTCGAGTTTCTCTCATATGTTCATGGTTGTTCCAATACTAATTAGCCCTACCCATCAATTTCATTTAAACAAATCTAACTTTCCTTGCCTCCGAAATGTTATACCACTTAAAATAACTATCCATACCCTTGAGCCAATCTAGGAAGACTTGGGGTTCTAAGGTGCCATCAAAGGAAGGGGCATCAATCTTAATGTTCTTAAGCAATTGGGTATCGTTATCACCTCAAGTAGGATCTACAGGTTCTCTACGAGGCCTAGGGTTGTTGCGATGGTAAGGATCTCGTTGTGGTACGTTCTCGGGTCGGCCTTCTTCAACATAAGGGGACTGTGGTCTAGATGGAGTGTAAGGAGTATGATCTCCTATCCTTTCTATGTGATCTAGACGTTCTTCAGCCTGACGACGAAAATCAGCTAAGTCAACTTGAGTCTCTCTAATTTGTTGGGTGACAGTTCCAAGTTGTCCTACAATTAGGTCTAGAGTTCGTTGAATTTGCCCCGGGTCCATAGGTAGACACTAGGGACCACTTAGGGAGGTAACTAGGTAGGGGACAACACTTAGACACTAAGTTGGACTCACCTAAAACTCACTAAAGGGTGCAGAAATTTACTGGATAGCAAACAAAAACAGAAAATTAAAATATCTATGCGATGATATGCATGCAAACAAGCTTAGGGATGGTTAGATAGACTCCTAGGATAACTTCTAGCACATGTAACTCATGCCTACCATGCTTTGATACCAAGATGATGTGAAACCAACTAGGAATTGCATTAGAAATTGTAGAAAAATTGATTAAGCTTTGTAATATAAACTAATGTTTCACAAGATTGGATGCTTAGAACTTAAGGTTATCAATAATGTAAGAGCAATTGATTACAACGTAGAACAACATTCACTTGAAAACAATTTCATCCATAAACATAAGCTTAAATACTTTAAACAAGAGATCCCACACTTAACAATTAGAAATGTCACATTGAGTTTCCCTCACTCATGCTCTTTTAGGAGGGGTTAGCAGAAAGAGAATCTTAGCAAGCCGAATGATGCCACCAAAATTGTGAAGACACCTAGGGTTGTAATCCAACGAAAGTTCACCGGAGGAGAAGGTGATGGTGGATGTCCGATGATTCGCCAATGTCCAAACGGTAGATGTTCTTCGATTGTCGATGTCAAAGTGAAGAAAATGCGGTTGACATAGTCATCGACGGAGTCGTCAAATTCCAAGTTGAGATCGAAGAAAGGGGATCGTAGGATGTCCACTAAGCCTTGGTGATTGTAGACAAAAGCATGGTTAACCTCCGGATCGGCCATGCACTAGCAAGAAGATGGAGGAGGGTTGTGTTCTTCTCTTCTCTTAGAGATACAACTCATGAGAATAGCAAATCCAAGAGATAGGGGAGAAGGGAGGGGGTCCAAAAGAGGAGAGGGAATTGCTTGGCCAAGTTAGGGTTAGGGTTTGGGTAGGAGGAAAGAGGAATAGATCTGAAATTGATTTTAAATTTGGAATCAATTAAGAGGAGGAAATTAGGGATTTTGAATTTGAATTTCAAATTCAAAGTTTGGTGGGAGTTGAAGTGGGGAGAGAGAGGGAGAATTAGAGAGGGGCCGGCGGCATGGTTGGGGAAATAAGGGATTGGGAGGGAAAATTTAAAGCTTCTAATTTCATTATCTCACTTTTGGAAGGGAATAAAGAAATCCAATCCCAATTAGAATTAATTTGGGCTTAGATTTAGGGAATTTCCTAATTTAGATTTGACAATTTAGGAAAGTATTTGAAATTCAAATTTGAATTTCAAATTAAAAGGATTCTTTTCCAAATTATCTAGGCTAAACTAAGAAGGTTAGTATGATGATGGAAATCATCATTAAGAGGGAGAGATGGGATGGGAGGGACCGGTAGCTAGCTTGGAGGTAGGGAAGGTGGAAAGTGGGAGGGAGGTTGCTTGGCGACTATGGAGAAGGAGAAGTTTGGGTGGCCGTCGGGTAAGGGAGGTTCGGGTTGGCCGGCGTGTGGAGCAAGAGGAGGAGGAGGTTGTCGGCTAGGGCAAGAGAGAGGGTGGCCGGCGGTTGGAGCAAGGGGAAGAGTTGGACCATGAGTCCCAGACATTTCTGGCGACTCGTGGGTATTGCTTTTGCCCACACCTTGGGACTTCACCACTCAAGAACTCATAAGCTCTAGAGAGAAATTAGAAATTTTATTTCATTCATCAATCATCTCTACTACTAGACTAGGATCTTATATATAGTCTCAAAACAACTAGAAAACAGAAAGACTGGAATGCCCTCAGGGCTACAATTCAAACACTAAACAAATAAGGGGTGCAATAATCAAAACTGAAATAAATAACTAATACAAAACATATATCAAAAATAAAAACTCCTAATCGTTGCTGTAGATCTACGATGTTTCCGGTGATAAACGTTTCGGAATCTCCTGCTGATGTCCTCATCATATTCACGATTTAAGTATTTAAACTGACCTAAGAGTTGAGGCTTGTTATAATGTTCATGGGGTTGTACATAAGAACTTATGCAAGCCAATTCTAAATTTTTTTTCCCTTTTATTAACTGTGCAGTTGATCCTTGAAATTTTGTTTTCCATCATGGCCGATTTTAATTATAGCTAGAGGAGACTATCGCTAATACATATCTGTGTGTGGGCCCTGACCTGATGCTGCCAGATTATTGCAATTGGCCATGCATATAGCTGCATCGAGATCAACCAGAATTGACGTCCTTTTGGTTTTGTTTCCCTTTTTTTCCTTCCATCCTAGTCTAATTTTATAGAAGATAGCAAAGTATGCTAAGGAGAAAACTGTTCAACAATTAATTGATAAATTGTACATTTGATCTGTATCATAGTCTTAACTTTATGGACTTAGATAAGGATCCAATTATAAATTTGTTTGTCAAACAGCAACCAGGAATCATAGCTGGAACTTGCTAAAATATACTGTGCTCAAATTTTGCATTATGTGTAAGATTTTTCTCCTTTGCATATGGCTTTTGTGCCAATTAATTTGCAATTTTTTCCCTATTTCTGGTATGATTCTGGACAAGTGATTTTAATGAATTTTTTTATTATAAATAGGGCTCTCTTAAAGATATACAAAACTCAATCAATTTAGTTCTAAATCTAATTGAGTGTGTTGCCACTTTCGGAAATCATCTCCTTGATCAAACATGGAATATGAATATTTTTGGAGTTACCATCTTGTATAAGTGGAGGCTTGCTTCTTTTGATTTTGGCGACTTCTTTCTTCCTTTTTTTTTCTCCGTTAAATTTTGTTATTTTCATCAACTCACACAAGTCATTTAACATAGCATGACCAAGCATTTAATATTAATTAACATCATCACCTCAACTTCCCTTCCCTCTATACCTTATTTTCCAAACCACCCAACAATTGTATCATTAGCATTTTGAGATAAAATATTGTACTATATGGGGAAATGCAAATGCTCTGCATTTCAATATTCATAAAACAATGTGACCTTAGAGTCAAGAGATACCCTTTGCCTTAGTTTTATGTCACTAATATTATGTGGTAGTTGCTTGTCTTTCATATTGATGAGGACATCAGCAGGAGATTTCGACATGTTTATCATCGGACGAATCGTAGATCGACGGCTACGATTCAGAGCCTTTATTTTTGATATATTTCATGTATTGTGTATTTCTTGCATTTCAGTTTTTCCTATTTTACCCCTATGGGTAGTGTGTTTTTATTGTAATCCCGAGGGCATTTAAGTCTTTAGTTTTCTCTTATTATTTAGACCTATATACAGATGTCTTTTTCATTGTATGAGGGATGATGATTATGAATGAAAATTTTGAGCTTTTCTCCTCTTCATTGTTGTGAGCTTTGAGAGAAGAAAGTGAAATTGCAATACCCATCAATCTTTGGAAGAGTGTGAGACTCGCGGCCTACCTCTTCCTTTTCCTCTTACATCCGACCACCTCTCCCATCCTCCCCACATCCGCCGGCTCCCTCCCCAACTTCCCCATCCGTTGGTTCCACCTCCTCTCCCTCACCAAACTGAGAGCCTCTCCCCTTGCTTCCGCCCCATCACCTCAAGCCGCCGGCCACCCTAAGCCGCCCAAGCCTCCCAAACCGTTGGTCTCCCTAGGCTTCCAAGCCGCCGGCCAACCACCCCATTAACCTTGCTTTCAATTTCCAAATTCCCTCCTAATTAGTTTCCTAATTTATCCTCATGATGATTTGGAAAGTTTCTAATTTGAATTCAAATTAATTTGAATTTCAAATCTCTTTCCTAAATCAAGAGATCTCAATTAGGAAATCCCTTTATTGAAATCAAATTTGATTTCAGATTTTAGATTTGATTTCAATCACTAATTAAAGTCAATGGCCCTCATACATTGAACATAGACATCTATTCCCCCCTCAATAGCCCTAATTGGGATAATTTGAATTCAAATTAATCCTTTTCCCTCCCCTGTAGAAAATCTGAAATTAAATTCAGAATTTTCTAAATTATTCCCCCCACTCATCTGCCCTAACCAAGAACCTTCCACCTCCTCCCTAGCCGAAATCCTAAACCCCCCTTCCCTTCATCTCTTCTCTCCTCCTCTACATCAAGCACCACCAAGGATTAAACTCCATGTATGGCCGATCCTGAAGTCGACCACGGATTTACGTATGATGCACAAGGACGAGTAGACATTCTTCTATCTCCTTTCTTTGATCCCAATTGGGAGATAGAAGACACCGTCGACGAATACGTAGACCGCATCCTCTTCAATTTGACTAAGGTGATCGACGAGCAACAACCATCTGGGCAGTGACAAATCATTGGACGACCACCGACTTCTTCAACTCCGACTACTTGTCCGGCGAGCTATACTGTGGGTACCAGTTGTCTCTTAGTGGCATCAATAGGGTTGCTGATATTCTACCTCCGCTAAACCCCTACTTTCATGAGCGAGAGTGAGGGAACTCAAGGTGAAAACATTTAATTGTTAAGCCGAGGATTCCTGTTATTCATTGCCATTAGTTTTACTTATTTAGTTTGTTTTTATTTGCAAGTTTCCTTCTAAACTAGTTTGTAACCGTATCCTATTACATGACTTCTAATTGAAATTTCTAAGAATCTAATTGGGTGAAACATAAGGTTTATAATTAGCAAAGTTCTTTTTTCAAAATTTTTATTAATTTCCAAAGCAATTCTCGATTTCATGCATGTTTCACATCACATATGCTTTATATATAAGCTTCTAGGTTGTGTATATATGTCATATTTTCTGGGTTAAAATTCTTTCCCGTGTATGTCGTTCAGGTCAAGTAGCTAATTGGAGATTTAACTTTAGCTCTAAAGTTATTGACAGGCACAAATGCTCTGCATGCTTCAAGCAATACAACAAGAAGGAGCACCTTATTGAGCATATGAAGGCCTCTTACCATTCTGCTCATCAGCCCAAGTGTGTGGTCTGTAAAAAATATTGCAAGACGTTGGAGTCAGTGAGGGAGCATCTTACAGGTAGTCTTTTTAAATAATTATCCCAATGATTACAGTGATGTATTCTTACCCTGATCCTATATATTGTCATTTTTCTTGACTTATTTCCTGCATCTACAATAATCTTAAGGTCCACTTGCAAAGAATAACTGTGCTTGCATCTTTGCGAGTTTTGGTTGCAATGTTTGCCTTAAAATGTTCAATGGTTCGGATGATTTAATTGCTCATAGAAGCACTTGTTGCTTGGCTCCTGCTTCATTTACTGTAAGTGGACCTTGAAAACAATTTAGATTCATACTTTTTTTATAGTGCCTTGCTAATGCTGCTGCATTTGCATTTATTCTTTATAATTTATGATGTTCAATATTATAGGGACTTGAGAAAATTTATGTAGATCATGGTGTACGACATGAAATGGAATTTGATGATAGAGTTCCTAAAGTGATTGCTTTGGACTGTGAAATGGTTGGTGGTGGAAGTGATGGGTCACTTGATGTCTGTGCTCGTGTCTGTCTCATTGATGTAAACGAGGATGTGATATTTCATTCATATGTGAAGCCTATAATTCCAGTTACTGATTACAGGTAATATTTCCTTTCACCAATATGATTTTGATTTTCAATTAATATTACAGAATTTGTTGGTCTTTCACTAGATATGAAACAACTGGTATAAGTGAAGATTATTTAGTTAATGCAATGCCGATTGAAGAAGTTCAGAAGAAAGTTTTGGAGATATTGTACAACGGAGAAGAATCAATTTCCAGAATTCGTTTGTATGGAGGAAAAGCTTGCCTACTTGTTGGTCATAGCTTAGATAATGATATGGATTGCTTAAGAATAAATTATCCCGACCATTTGATAAGGTAAATACTTCTAGTTGAAGGTACACCAACATAAAATGTTGGAGATATTTATGAATAGTGGATTTGTGTGAGTTCTATAAAATATTTTGTTACCTAGTTTTTCTATTTGAAATTTGTACAAAACTTTAATCCTTTGGATACTTCACAGGGATTCAGCTAAATATGTGCCTCTTTTAAAAACAAACTTGGTCAGTCATTCGCTGAAGTACCTAACAAGAACTTATCTTGGGTATGTCTTAGTTTCATGTTTTTATAGTTATGTTTTGTGTTGGATAGGAGAATATTATTTTGGATAGTTTGCATTTTAAATCTTGACATTAGTGCAACACTTCTACAAAATTACAAAAAAGAAAGATAGAAAGAAAAAAATCTTTCCAAAAGAATGGACAATCGGAGCTCAATTATGATTTTTTTTTTCTCTTTAGTTCCTTCCCTGCTTTATTCGGAGCCTCTTGCATTGGGCATGACTCATCTTTTAGCATCCTCCGAGAAAAATTCAAAGTTCAAGATTTTCCTTTGGGAGTTTCTTTTGTAATATTTTCTTTTGAATAATGTGGCATCCCTTTTCCAAGTATCCTTATAAATATGGTAGTTGCATTATGGTGCAGGCCTTTTCATTTTATGTGGATAATTTTTACATGCTATTTATGCTGGCCGATAATAAAATAAATATATTGGCGCATAAAATGGATGTTAAGAATGTTTTATAGCCTAGTACTCTTGTTATGAAAATTATAATTTATTCTTTTATAGAGATAGAATATAGAATTGTTATGAAAGCAAGAGGGCTAACTACTGCCTTAAGAGTATTTATATGTAATCTTACACTTTTACTAAAATAATTAATATACAAGCATAATCTTAGTTTTGAGTGGCAACAATACTGACTATTGGATATCATTTTTCTTGTATATTTAGTATTAGTTTTATAGGGTTGGCTGATCTCTTGTCATGTTAATTGATTATATAATACCTCAATTGCTAGGAGATAAGCAAATGTCAGTATCATCTTAAAAAAACCTCTTAAATCAGCCAAAGGAAAATATCTGTAAATGAAGTACCAGAATTATTTACTTAAATTATTTTCATTTTTTTATTACGATGGATCTCATAATTATTTTGTTTGCTTTGAGATCGAACTCAGTCTCTTTGTAATGTGTTCTACTCATCTCAAAATAAATCTAACGGCTTTGGGGTCCATTTTATTAAAATTTTTTGAGGATATTTTGTCCTAAAATTTTATCATTTCAAGAATAATTAAGAGATTCTTTAATTTTATAACCTTTTCGTTTTTCTTGTTAGGTATGAGATACAATCTGGAGTGCATGATCCTTATGAAGATTGTGTTGCTGCATTGAGGTTGTATAAGAGACTGCGCTCCCAGGAGCATCCAAGTAGTGAAGCTGTGATGCATGAAAACGATGGAGAGCCGTATGAATTTGAGAAAAGAAATAATTTTGATTTGCTGAGGGTGGATGAGCTCCTAAAGAAATCCCCAGATGAACTCCTCGTGATGTCAACTTCAAATTATAGGTGTTGGTGTTTGGATGGTGGAGTACTCTGATAAATTGCTGATTCCGTTATACGGTTATCATTCAATTTTTGCAAATTTTTAAATAGAAGATAGGGATGGGGAGCCAGAGTCTCAGATGCCAACCCGGTAATCTGCAAAAAACAATTTTTTGGTACACTGTTGCAAGGCGATTACTGTAGCAGAAGTGGTGTAGCAACAGCGGCGGTGCTGTAGCAATCACTGTAGCAGGTGGACTGTTTCGAATTTTCCTGATTCTTCAGGCGATTTTCTCCGGGCGGTGGAATCTATGATTTTATTAAACCTAATAAACAATTGCATGTAAACATGGAGTAGTTAACTCCTATTTCTTCCCTTACCTGAGCCTGCAAGGAAAAGAAAAAAATGAAAAATGATGGAAAAAGAGAAGGAAGGAAGGAGAAGGAAATGAAGAAAAGTTGTTTACAAAATATTGAAGTTTTGAAGAAAGAGAAATAAGAAAGTTCGGCGCAAGGGCCTAATTCATCAGGCAAGATACTCAACTTCTAATGTAATTATCAAATAATTTCTGAACTTAAAATTATGCATTTTCTGATTTATCTGATTTATATGATCACATTGATGGAATTCTTGCATAATGAGTATGTCAAAAGCATCAAAGTGCACCAAACAGCAGAATGCATAAATATGCATTCATCCATGTCAAATATTTATGGATTTTTATGAATTCAAGTAAATATTCCTTTATTTCGAGTATAAGACTACTAAATGACATATGATACATTAATGAATATTTTTATATGTATTATGTTTTTTTTATGTATAAGCATCACTATGAAATGATGAATGAATGTTTATGCTAAAACCAAGAAATGAAAACGATGATGATAAAATTCAAAAAATCCTTAAAAAGCCATATCTTGTGAATTAGGCTAGTTAACTTTGATGACCTGCATTTGTGGGCTCCAAAAATTTGCGCGTCCCGACCTCTCCGCGCCGTCTCCTTTTCTTGTTGTTGACGGCGGAGAGTTTTAACAAGTTTATGTTCCGGGTGAATTTTCAAAAGACAGATTGGGTTTTAGATATATAAGACACTACCCAGAGATTTCGCCCTCATTTTGTGAGGACTTTATGATTTGAGTTCTGATTTCTTATAGGTGCAAGCCCCTATAGTTAATTACCACTCCAGATAACAAGAGAGAGAACTTTCGATTAAGGTTAGTTGTTAAAGAGGTTGCACAGGTTGTACATTCAGTATATAATAGCAATAGTTTTAGGGTTTGAATTTGAGATATGAATTTTGGAGTTTAAGACTTAAAGTTTATCACCATAAACTTAAAACAGGTGATGGAGGGAATCAAGACGAGCCCGATCAAGATCCCATGGTTCTGTTGGTCTACTTAGTCAGAGGAGGTAGTCGACCCAACCTGACAGAAGGCACCTTATCAATAACCATGGGTTGCTTCGTCCAAGAATACCTTGTAGATCTGGGGTGGTGTTTGTCTAAGGGGATAGATCTGAATCCACCTTAGCTGACAAGGGGCTTTATGTCTATCGAATATACCATATGATTCATTACTCAAGGGTTTGACGCCGTCAGGGAACATACGGACTTTGACCGTGATTGTAATATAATGGTGCCATTTTGCAGTAAAACCACCCGATCAGAGGGCACATGCCTCATCCCTGCTGGCAATAGACTATTTGAGAATAAATCTTAGTGATATACCCGGCACAATATTCGCTCTTTGTGAGCTGAGGTTAATTTTAAATTTATCACCCCTGACAAACGGTTGCGAGAGGTAGATGAGTTTTAGTTTTAAGTTTTAAATTTTTAAGTGATATGTTTTATTTTAAGAATTCAGTCTTTTATTGGTTTTGAGATTTAACCCCTCCGGTTGATATTTACATGCAGCACGACCATCATCGGGGTGACGTTAAAGTCATTTGCATTTTTGTGGGAATTTGGAAAGCATTTTATGATTCAATTCCGGTCGACTCTAGTTCTTTCAAGGAGGAGGATGAAACTTGAATATTTGACCCGCGCAGTATTTTCGGACTCTTGGATTTAGGAATCATATGTGATGATCGGAGCTTATGCAGGTTGTGTTTAGTTTGAAAATAGAATGTTATATTAATGAACATTTGGTCCTGCGCAACATTCTCATACATTTGTGTTTGTAATTTTAACACGTTTATCGAAGCATATGAGGGTAACTGTCATTTGAATATGCGCAATGCTTTATTTGGGAACTTGTAGATGCCTTTTGTCTACTAATACGAGTGTTGCAGATCCGGTGGCGCATAAATATTTTTAATGAATTCATCTTGGAGTGAAACATGTTAGCGAATCACAGTTGAGCCATGACTTTAGTACATTTGCACATAATCAAATGGATCTTAGCCTCATTATATCTATAAATATCCTGAATCAACAAGTGATTATCAAACTCCTATCCATCATGGCATAACTTTTGACTTTTTAGGTTAACAAGCTCCCTGCTTTTAAAGTAGCATTGTTCGTAGCATTGACAAGTGATGAAAATGGATTTAGAAGTGTTATATAACTCTCCAATAACTGAAGGGAAGAAATTAGTCCATCTCTCATCTCATAGGAATTAGCTTATTTATCCCTACGTCATATTCATAACAGTTCCTAGGATAAGGGTTATGAACTTCTTATTTCATAATCGCAACAATTGTCAGGGGAAACAATAGATAAAAGCATGCATAATCAAGTGTCAAGGTGGGATATCAGTCCTTACAAGGTTCATAGTCTTGTTGTATAAGTTGCAGAGCAAACACAAGGAGAGCTATAAAAGTTTCTTGCAAACTTGCTTGATTGAACACTTGTAGTGTTTTGGTTAACTCTATAAGAATCTCAACATAAGAAATAGCATACAAATACCTTTCATCTATTACATTTTCATGATTATATCAAAATGAATCCAACAAGCGATCTATCATTTTCCAAACAATAGTTAAAAGTAGGACCACGCAATCCAACATCAACTAGTATATCAAGAAATCCATGTCTATTTGATTTATATTCATCATCCAATACTTCATATACATTTGCAAATAATTTAGCCCAAATATAGTTCATTGATATCAAAGGCTATAATGTAGATTTGTGAACTTCAATCGACTACAGTCTATTCAAAGTGTTGTTAAACATCTCAGATATGTTGAGATAAATATGATGAAAGTTTTATTCTTTTTATTAGCTGTCATTTCTTCCACCGCTTTTAACATCATAAATATACTAGATCTATGAAGTCGTACACAGTTCCCCCCCTTTTTTAATTAATTGAAATGACACAAATTTTAATTATATATATGTATATTTTTATTATTAAAATAGCAGATTTTGTTTTGAAATTAATTGGAAGGGTTATTTGTATCATTTGAAATTTCGGCAATCTCTCGGGGCCACGAGGGGAGGTTGGGAGGCACTCGCCTTTAGTTCTTCTCGCGCTGATCTAAGATACGATGACGGGGTCTTCGAATTTTAAACCATCATACTCGGATCAAAGATCGACGGCGTGGGGTCTTTAATTTGAAACCATCCCAGCTGAATCTATAAGATACGACTCGGGGTTTGAAATTTGACAATCATCCCACCCAGATCAAAGATCAATGTCGTGGGGGCGTCAATTTGTGCATCCCTGGACGGACCTAAGGTTGATGACACAGGTCTTTGACGCCTATTTAAAATCCTATCCTTCCCATTCTTTTTATTTTTTATTTTATTTTATTTTATTATATATATATATATATAATATTATATATCTTATATAATATATAATATATATAATACATATAAGAGAGGGAGAGAGGGCAGACACGTCGATTAGGGCACGCGGAAGGTGGACGTCAGGTCGGCGGTGAAGACGGCAAGCCGGCTGGAGTTTGGCCATTTAGGGCACGACGGCAGGAGTCAGAAGCGGAGGTCGGGCCGGATGGGAGACGAAGTTGCGGGATCAGCTTGTATGAGGAGATTGAAGTCAAGCACAAAGGTTGGGGCTCGCGGCAGTCAGCTAGAGGCACGGATGCGGCGGGCTTCGGCAGGAGTTTAGAGTTGGACGACAGTCGTAGGCTTCTACGGCTCCCTGCGGTTTCCTGTGTTCGGTAAAAGAGATTGAGGGAGGGATGACGAGAGCTCTGCTTGCGATTCCTCTGTTTGGTAAGTTCCTTCTGCATGTATTTTTGGTTTTGAAGAAGTGAACAGCAGTTGGAGGGAGTTACGGAGAGGCAATTTGTGAGATCTTGGAGGAAGTGGGGTATGGGATCGTGGGTAGTTGAAGGTTTACAGTCAACAAATGCCCTCAATAAATATG
The DNA here is from genome assembly GCA_019925795.1 of Dendrobium chrysotoxum. NCBI lineage: Eukaryota > Viridiplantae > Streptophyta > Magnoliopsida > Asparagales > Orchidaceae > Dendrobium > Dendrobium chrysotoxum. Next base: position 18,602,578 of record CM034299.1, on the reverse strand, counting down.
ATATGTGCCCTATAGTAGATCATGTTTGTTGCAAGCCAGTTAACACCGTGGATCTCTAAAATTAGATTTTAGATGTCTTCTGAATTATTTTAGTTTGTTAAAATTGACAAACATCGAACTTGATAGTATTTATCATTGGGTTAACACAATAGGTGTTTTCCTACTATAGCCTCTTATTATTGCTTGTTGAGTAGGTGAAACTATCAGTGACTCAGTCACATATAGGCTTGTTGAAACTGATATTATACCTGTTTGAGCACTGGGTTTGTACTATAACAACTCGTGCTTTTTTAAACTTGAATTGTTGAGGTTGTCAGATCAAAATGTCTCTTCATTTGAACTTCAAGATTTTGGCAAATTTGAAGATGAATATTTAATTTTTGCAATGATCGTATATTTGTTTGCTTGAAGGCACCAACTTCTGCCCTGTATTTATGCAGTGATAGCATTATGAATGATTTAAAATATTTATTTGGGGATCGATGTTAACCCAAATAAATATTTAAATGCTCTGTTTTAAAGAAAAATTTCAACTGTCATTAGATTTTTGGCATTTTTTTTTAAACTTAAAAAATGTCCGTCTTGTAGGAGAATTTCTAAGATATCTTAGAAATATTTTTTTTCTTTGTAAGTGAATGATCTTCAACTTATTTTTCTAAGAATGATACTTATTCAGATATCTTTTATTGATTAGGGGCATAGGTCGTCGATCTTTCATATTAATGAGTTGATAGGCTCCTTCCTGGTATACCTTCTCGATAATAATAGGGTCTTCCCAATTTGGTTCGAATTTACCACCAATTATTCGGTGTGGGATAATTGGTCTTCTTAGCACCATGATCAATTATCCTTCTTGAAATGCTCGATGGTGTATTATACAGTCGAAAGATTTTACCATTCTTGTTTGATAAATTTTTAAATTCTATTGAGCTTGTAGTCTAATTTCATCTAATGCATCAAGCTTTTCCATTCGTAAGTGAGCATTTTGTTCTTTCGTGAGGTCGTACTGAACAACTACTCGAAGTGACGGCAATTCAACTTCAAGTGGCAACACAGCTTCAGCTTTAAACACCAACACATAAGAAGTTGCTTTTGTTGGTGTCTTGTACGTAGTATGATATGCCCATAATGCTTCTGTCATCTTAGTATGTCATTCTCTTTTATTCTTAGTTAAAATTTTCTTGACCAATTTTAGCAGCATTTTGTTGAAGGTTTCTACTAATCCGTTTGCTCTTAGATTATAAATCAATGAATATCGCCAATCAATTTTATGTAGCTCAATAAATCTGTAAATCTTAGTAAATCATTGTCTGAGATTATGCGGCGCGGTGCACCAAATCTGTATATATTATTATGAGTAAAAAAGTTGATCACATGATTAGCAGTGACTTTTTTGAATGGAATTACTTCAGCCCATTTAGAAAAATAGTCTGTTGCGGTTAATATGAAATGGTGTCCAGCTGATGATGGCGGATTGATTGGCCCTATTACATCTATCCCCCAGCATTCAAATGGTCAGGATGCTATAGTTGAATGTAATGAATTTGGCGGTTGATGTATGATATTACCATGAATTTGACATTCATGACATTTATCAGCATGATTGGTGCAATCCTTTACTATTGATGGCCAGTAATAGCCCATTCTTTTAATTTTAATGGTCATTTTAGGATCCGATTGATGTGCACCACATAGTCCTTCATGAACATCGTAAATAACTTCATCAGCTTCATCTTTCCCTAAACATCGTAACCACATTTGATCAAATGATCTTCGATATTGCGTGTTGTTAATAAACACATATCACAATGTTCTCTTCTTGATCTGCATGGCTAATGATTTATCTGCAGGAAGTTTGCTTTATCTGAAGTAGTCGATAAAAGGTTGCCTCCAGTCATCTTGCTCTTCAATTTCTAGGGATTCTAGCTAAGATTCTAAGGCTCTACTATATTTTTTTCTTGTAATAATTTGGGGCTTATCTAGTTTATTTTCAAGAATGATTTGTTGAGAAGGTTGAGGAACAACTGAAGTTATATCCTGCTAGCTTGAATTTAGTGATCGATCTACCTGTGGGCAATATAAAATTGCTGGCTCTAGTACTCAACGAGTGTTGACATTGATTAACACAGGCTCATCATTCATACTTGCCATTTCTTTAGTCAATTTCACTAAAGAATCTACTTTACTATTATGAGCTCAATATACTTGAATTAGTGTAATATTTATAATTTGCTTCATGAGCTCGAGAACTCACCTATGATAGTAAAACAGCCCAAGCTTGCCGATTTTATAAATACCCAGTACTTGATTTATAATGGGTTGAGAATTGCAAAAAATTCAGAGGTTTTGAATTTCCATTGAAATAATGATTTTGAGACCCGCTATTAAAGCTTCATATTAGGCGTCATTATTAGTTCTGGGTTCAATTAAACCAAATGAATATCTCATTATCCCTCAATTAAGTGTTATGAAGATAAAACCGATACTGGCTCGAGCTTTAAGAAGGTTCGGAGGTTGGGCGAGTTTAATTGACGATGCACCGTCAAAATATATTTCCTACATTTGTAATTTCTCTTCTTCTAGAACAACTAGGATTTCTTCATCGGGCAGATTGTCATTGAGCTGTGAGTCTGTAGGAACGGGAGGAACGAGATGTGCTGCAAGAAAATTTGCTAATACTTGCCCTTTTATCGCTTTTTGTGGAATATATGTGATATCAACTGCAGAAGTATCATTGCCCACTTGGCTAGGCGACCTGTCAATGTTGATCTTGTCACCAAGAACTTCAGCAGATCGATCTTTATTATCAGCGTAATTTTATGAGACAACATATAGTGGCGGAGTTTTTGGACACCAAAAAATAATGCTAGATAGTGCTTCTCAATTGAAGAGTAATATATTTCTGCTCCAATCAATCTTCGACTGATATAATATAGTGCATTTTCTTTGTCTTCTTCATTGTGCTGAGCTAGCAATGTTCCAAGGGACTCTTTCAACGCTGCGATGTATAGGATAAAAGACTTCATTAGAATTGGTGTTGCAAGAATATGTGGGCTTAATAGGTATCTCTTGATACTATTAAAAGCTTCTTGATATTTATCATCCCATTTAAAATGAACATTCTTTATCAGCTTTGCAAATGGTTGACATCTGCCTGATAAATTTGAGATAAATCACTTTATAAATGCAAGTTGTCCTTGTAAAGAACGAAGTTGATGGAGACTTTATGGAAGCAGCATTTTTATAATTGCCTTAACTTAACTTTGTTAGGATCAACCTCAATCCCTCTATGTCGTATAATGTACCTAAGAAATTTTTCTAAGGAAACTCCAAAGCACATTCTAGTTGGTTCATTTTGAGATTGAATTTCTAATCCTTTCAAACACAATTCTTAAATCTTCAAAGTGATATTTTCGATCTATACTTTTGACAGCAAGGTCATCCACATAGCATTCAGCCTTCTGGTGAATAAGCTTATCAAATATATGCGTCATAGCCCTTTGATATGTAGCTCCAGTTTTCTTTAAGCCAAAGGGCATGACTGTGTAGCAGAATATGCTAATAAGAGTCCTGAAATAAGTATGTTTTTCATCTTCAGGTGTTATTTTGATTTAATTATATTCAGACGATCCATCCATAAATGAGAATATATTATAGTCGGACGTATTGTCAACTAGCAATTTTGATATTGGAAGTAGAAAGTTATTTTTTGGACATGCCTTATTAAGATCTCGAAAGTCGACGCATATGCGAATTTGTTCATTCTTATTTTTCACTGGAACAATATCGGCTATTCAATCAGCATATTTTTCTTCTCGAATGAAACCTGCTTCGATAAGCTTCTTGGTTTCTGCAATCACTTTCTCTTCAATCTCTAGCCTTATTCGCCTTGGAGATTGTTTAACAGGTACTGCAACTGGTTTGATGGCTAATTTGTGAACAGCTATATCAGGGGATAAGCTTGACATTTCATCGTACGTCCAAGCAAAGCAGTCCTTGAATTCACTGAGTAATGTTTTTATCTTTTCAATTTTATTCTTGAAAAGAAGAGCATTAATAAAGGTCGGGCGAGGGTCCTCATCAGTTCTCAAGTTTATTTCCTTCAGCTCATCCATGGTAGCATCCTGTCTACCATCTCCAAGTTCTTCTAGTGTAGATTTAGCTTCCATATTTAGTTCTTCATTCTTATATATATTTTTAATAGTCATACATTTATCAATTATCGCATAACATATATTTTTCTGAGTATGTTCCGCTACAATAAATCCAAGGCCTTTTGTATCACGACTATCCATCTTTGATAATTCTTGACACCATATTCTTTGAAAGAAACGTGTTTTTCGCCAAGTAACCATATTATGAACTCCAACTTTTCGTATCATTTGTTGAATTCTTTTGGGACAATATCTAGGCATTTCTGTAGGAATTATCTTTGTATCTTCATTAAAATTCTCAAGCCAATTGATATTCTCTTCTTGATATTCTCCAAATTTATAAAATAAGCTTCCAGGTTCACTACTTCCGCGTAGGGGAGATACATAAAATATTTTAAGCTCTTCAATATTATGAACCTTGCGGGATACGATTTCTCTAAAATGTGGAGGGATTACTGTAACTACAAAAGTATTTTCTGAAATTAACATATTGCTCATTTTTCTTAAAACGATGCACTGTATTTTATTTGTATTATTAGCTTCACAAACATTTGAGTATTCACCCTTTGGCTTTCCTTTACTCGAAGGCTTGTAGGTTTCGAAGGTATCATCATCTTCCTCTATGTTACTTCCCAAATGAAGTACAACTTCATTTGATTTAGGCAATGGATTCACCCTTTTAGAAAGATTTGGTGTCACATTCTTTCTCCATGTCTACTTTTTTTCAACTTTTTGGGGTTGTTTTGTACTCCTTAAGGTTGATGCTTCAGCTTCAGAAGGTTTTATCGGCTTCACTTCATTTAGAATAAAGTATTTTACATCATCATAAATTCACTTTGTGGATTGCAAATGATTGTATATCTCCATCCTTTTGATATTTCATGCATTGGTGTGTATAGTTGATGGAATAAAACCATTCTTATAGAGCCAAAGTCTACCTAAGAGTACCTTGAATTGTCCGCATCGATAATATGGAATTTGGTTTATGTGTATAGTTCTCCAAATTTAAGGGGAAGAACAAATAACCCTACAGTTTTTTGTCCTTTCTCATTAAAATCGTGCACCATAAGTTTATCTGGCCCGAGATGTTCAATATCCAGGTATAATGATCTTAGTGTGCGCAAACTCATGAGGTTTATCGACGGCTCAGGGTCAATCATGATTTATTTTATTATGACATCATCACTTTCTGCTGAGACATATAAAGGATGATTATATTTCGTAGTCCCCAACATGAGATCTTTTTTAGGGAATGTAACAATAGATTCATTTCTGGCTTGAAGAATTTCACTCAAACATCTTTCTGCGAAATATGCTTCATATCTCTCTGAAGTTTTGAGAGCTTGTATCAAGGTTTCTCAAAGATCTTTTGACATTAGAAGAGCCTCATAAATGTTGAGCTGTGCTGGAATTTTTCTTAAATGGGAAATCATATTATACTCTATTCCTTTATTTGTATCATATTTCTTCTTATGATCTTTAGGGATGATTTTTTCATTGATTATTATATCTTTTCCTTTATCTTTACTTGATAACATTTTTTTTAGCGGTGGTGGCAACACTTTACCACTTCTTAACCGTACTTGAGTAACTTCATTCGACTCAGCCTCATCTGATGAAGTGTTTTCCTTAGGATCAAGCTTTTTTGCTTTAGAAGATTTTGTTGAATGTTCAGAGTCTTCATTCAGCTTTACACGCTCTATTATGAAGCTATTTGTTGATCTGACTCATCATCACTTGGAAAATATAACTCTTCTTCTGAGTTATTATCTGTCTGCAGCACCATCAGACATGACTCGGATATTATTTTATCAGTATACCCATTTTTCACTGACCTAATATTTTCTGGTTCATCTTTTTTATTCATTTTTGTAGGAGACATTACCGTCTAACCCCTATCGTGATTTTTGAAAGAATTTCTTTGGCATGCATTCGATGCTACTGAGATGACTTGACATATTTTTACAATGAGTGATTCTTCATCTTCTTGTTCATCATCTTCTACTTCTGATTGATCTATTTTAAACTCAGACATAATCTGCAAGTGTTATAAGACGTCTCATTAGTTGATGATAATCTTCTAAATTGTTGATGATATTTTGAAGTACAATCCTCTTCTTTTTCAGCTTGCTATGCTTATTTGAGTTGTCGAATTTCTTGGAGGATGTCTTATAGATTCATTTCGTATTAGAACGCCTCCAAGTTAATGACCTGAAAGTGGATGCACTTGAATTTGAATTTTCTTTCAATTCAAGCACTAGTTCTGTAGAGGATTTTCATTTTATACCAAAGACTCCTAGTTATTATATTATCTTTATTATTTTCTTTGAGATTGCAGTCTGTCATTCTTCTTTTTCTGGCATTATTTTTCTCTTCATTTATCTTCTTTCTTAATTGGTGGTATAGGAGAAGACATAATCACTTTACAGATTTCTTTTTTAGGTGAACTAAAATGCTATTTAATAGCGTGAATTCACCATCTTCATATTTTTTTTTTCAAGCTAGTCTTTGAAGACAACAATCTTCAATAGGGTGGCTGATAACTCGATGATACATACAATAATTTGGATTATCATTTTGTTCAGCTTCTTCGGATCTTTTACTCTGGTAATTCAAGATCAGCGTTAAGTGCTTGCTTGAATAGTTTTGCTATACTTCCTCTTTTAAAAGAATATTCTCTATTCATTTTCTCTTTAAGGGATGTGATGCAATCACCAGTTCTTGGCTTTAAACGTTCTCCTCCATCATGAAAAGTCTGAGACTTGTCATTTCCTCCCAATACTAATTTTGGCTGAGGTTTAGGATTGGTATACTTCTTTCCTTTATCATATTTAAGAATAGATTATATTTCATTATCAATTCTTAAAGATGATGCAGAATATATCTCATCTCTTCTAGTGTCCATAGTCTTATTTTTTCGGGGTCTATCTGAATGATTTTCAGACTTAGATAAATTCAACTTTTCAAACTTAGCTACTCTGTCCAGTAGCTCCTGATAAATGTTGATTGAGGTCATGCATAAAAATGGTAACATCTTATTATTGATGTTTCCCATTAGCAGTTGAACGACGTGCTCATCTTCTAATTGATGTTCGCATTTCATACTCATATTGCACCAGCGAGTTATGTACTATGTCATTGACTCATATTTTTTTCATTTTTCTAAGGCAAGGTCAACAATAGTAGTCTTCTCAGTTGCACTGACAAATCTTTTTATGAATATATTTTCAGCTCTGCAAATGTCTTAACAGAATTATTGGAAAGTTCAGTGTACCATTCAAAAACAGTCGTAGTTAAACAACGAATGAATTGGCGGAAGAGTAGAACATCAACGCCTCATGTATTTTTACAAGTTGCTTTAAATCGGGCCAAGTGTTGTTTAGGATTATCGTTGCCATTAAAAGTATTGAACTTAGGCACCGAATAGCCTTTAGGGTATGTCACCTGATCGTACTCGGCCAAATATGGGCGATCCTTGCTCACAAATTTCTCTACTTACTCTAAGAAAATGGCAGCTTTAATCTTTCATTGATGATTGAATCTAGCTGTGGAGTCATCACCAGCTCGGATGTACTTGCGATATTTTGGTGAGTTTGCAGATGAACAAGCCGATCAACCTCATTTCCCTCTTCATGTGTGCTTCGTATTTCAGACACCTGGGGTATTGGGTTGGTTGGCAGATTAGTAGGAATACTATTTGATATCTGATGATTAACTAGTTGACTTGATGTCTGATGATTAGCGGGCTAAGGAAGTGCATGATTAGTAATGATGTTCTTTTACATTAATTGCATCATCGCAGTCATCTGTACCATCATTTATGTCATTTTGCTATTTAGTTCCGATATCTTCTTATCTTTTTCTTTCATCTGGCATTTATATGCCTTTGTGCTTGTGCTAATGTCTCAGCAAGCACTTCATCTTCTTGACCATCATTTTGTTCATCACTCGAGAGGACTTCTTCTTCTAACTGCTCGTACTAAGCTTGCTCTTCTTGAGGGGTTGTTGTTTTAGAAGAAGCAGGCCCCGCTTCATTGCTTCGTCGGTAGCTACGTGATGGAGGCGGCTCATTACCATGCCCCACCATATAAACTACCTCAACTTCTATGGTGTCTTCATCATCATCTTTTTCTTGTACTCGAATCTCAGAGCGACGCTTCCAATAGATCTCTGGCTCTGAATGCGGTACAGAAGGTTCTTCGATTGGAGGAGTACGATCAAAATTGACCTTCTTTTGAGAGTGCGAAGTTGGGTGGCAATAGGATTCTTTGGAAGATTCTCTAAGGTGCCGACTATTGCAAGTGTCAATAATAGAAATATTTTTCTTGGGTACCCGTTGTTGACATTTCTTATTAGAGGCGGATCTCTGGGAGGCTGCACCATATGTCATGCTTATACTGACTTTCTTCTCTAGTAATCTTTTTTCATGAGATCTCGGCCTCCAAATTTCTTTACTCTTCCACCAGGATCTTTTGTCACTGGATTCCTAAATGTGAGATCCAGGTTTCACGCTCCAATGTTCATTGCGTGGAGTTGATTTTGATTTTTCTTGAGTTACCGTGGTAGATGGTAACTCTCTTGGTGGGATTCTCGTGGCCTTGTTTGCCAATGGCCTTTGATATCTCTTCTTCATCAAGCCATTTTCTTTGGAAACTTTCATAACTCATAGTATCCTGGCGGATAGAGTTTCATACTTTTTCTTCTGAGGAATGGAAATTTACTGTTGTTATTCCTAGAAAGACTATTTTAGCTTGCCAGTAGGGCTATTTCTTTTAACCCATTTTAGATTTACATATTTATTATGAGTGGGAACGTTAACTTTTGACTCTAAGGCTGGGAGTGTTGACAGATGCACAGGTAGTGGTTGTTGGGCTCGTAATTCAGCATTCATTTTTCTCCTTTGCCTTCTGGATAATCTTCCTCCAGGTGAGGAAGCTTCTTGATCATGCCTTCTTAGTATGAAAGGCTTAGTTGGTAGTGTGATGACGCTTGATAAGATCGACAAAGTCTTCTGCTTGACATCAATCCTCTTTACAGTTAAAACTTAAAGGTGTGAGAGTCTCTCGAAGACTGAGGTCTTATTTTGTTGAACTGCTTTAGCGTTAGCAATTCAAGCAGCTCGTGGTTGTTGTATTGAATAAGCACGTCGTGCATAAATTTCAACAGAATCAGGCCTCGCAGCATGGCCTTGAACAGTTATGCCATGAATAGGTATGGTGACAGCCATTGTAGTAGCTGCAGAAAACTCTAGGCTACCAAACCGGATGGTGGCTTCACAGTCTCCGGTATTAATAACAACATTGGCTAGCTAAATGCTAACGCCACATCACAGTTGGATGGTAAAGGAAGTATTCTGTAGTTTCATTTTGCAAAAATGAAAGAAAATGATTAGTAATCAGAAGTTGATATATCACCCCAACTTTCAAAGTGCAGAGACCAGACAGAATAAAAATATATGCAGGAAGTTGTATTTGATTACATATTTTTAGACCCTAACTTTAATGAATTTATTAGGATTTTAATAATTTTATTGTTATTATCGTTTATGTATAACTAGTCAAAGATGGAAAGAGAAATCAGTCCCTAGCAGAGTCGTCAGAATCTGTGGGCTTTAAAAATTTGCGCGCCCCGGCTTCTCCTCGCCGTCTCCTTTTCTTGTTGTTGACGACAGAAAGTTTTAACAAGTTTAAGTTCCAGATGAATTTTCATAAGGCATATTGGGTTTTAGATAAGACACTACCCAGAGATTTCGCCCTCATTTTGTAAGGACTTTATGATCTAAGTTCCTATAGGTGCAAGCCCCTATATTTAATTACTCCCGATAACAAGAGAGAACTTTTGATTAAGGCTAGTTGTTAAAGAGGTCACACAGGTTATAAATTCAGTGTATAATAGCAACAATTTTTGGGTTTGAATTTAGGATATGAATTTTGGAGTTTAAGCATTGTTCGCAGCATTGACAACTTATGAAAATGGATTTAGAAGTGTTATATAACTCTCCAATAACTGAAGGGAAGAAATTAGTCCATCTCTCATCTCATAGGAATTAGCTTATTTATCCCTTCGCCATATTCATAACAGCTCCTAGGATAAGGGTTATGAACTTCTTACTTCACAATCGCAACAATTGTCAAGGGAAACAATATATAAAAGCATGCATAATTAAGTGTCAAGGTGGGATATCAGTCCTTACAAGGTTCATAGTCTTATTGTATAAGTTGCAAAGCAAACACAAGGAGAGCTATAAAAGTTTCTTGCAAACTTGCTTGATTGAACACTTGCAGTGTTTTGGTTAACTGATGAGGATTATTATGATATTTTCTACACTTGTGTTCTTTGTGAGTTTTGAGAGTTCTTTGGAGAATTCTTTGTGAGTTTGAAGTCCCTAGGTGAGGGCAAAGCAACACCCGTCAGCCCAGGAGGCGTCTAGGCTCGCGGTCGATATCCTTCTCCCATCTTTCTCCTTTCTCCCCAAATCGCAGGCCACTCCTTTGTTCCCTCCAACCCGCCGGCCATCTTCCCCCCTCCCCTCCAAATCGCCGGCTACCACCATCCTCCTCCCTCCAAACTGTCGGCTCTGAGCCCAACACCGTTGGCCCTAGCCCCACCTAGCCCAAGCTCCACCATCTCCCATAGCCGCCGACCTTCCCCTCCAAACCCTAGCCACCGGCCACCCCTTTCCCTCCTAGATTTACTACTTTTTAAAAATATTTTGTTATTAATTTGGAAGGTTTTTGAATTTAAATTCAAATTTAAATAAATTTGAAATTCAAATTCTTTCCTAAATGATGTAACTTATTTTAGGAAAGCTTCCATAATTATTGCAAATCAAAAATTAAATAGGATTTGATTTTAAATCCACATTCAACGTATGTGGACACATTCAACGTATGTAGAAACAGTCGTGCCGTTGCTTCAACCCCTCCGATTGCTATCTATAGCCTCCCCGTATTTGCTGTCCAGATTTTTTAAGCACGTGAGCTTGCTGTCCTGAAATTTCAGCAACATCCTTTTGCCGTTCTGTTGTCCAAAGGTTGTCATTTACTGTCCAGAAGTTCCAGTACTCCTGACGAAAGTAAACTCTTCTCCTAGTCATATTCCTCTGAAGTTTTCTCTCAATTGTGGCATCATAAAGGTTGTGCAATTTATCTCCGCTTAACCAAACATCAAGAGTGTGAGTGAGTGGATCCAATTAGTGACCAGTCTAAATGTTAATTTAGGGATTTCTTTTGAAAATCCCTCATGCTATGCTAAGTTTGATTGAAACTGATTATTCATGATTCTAACTCTCATCGTGTAATTTGGCCTAAAGCTTAAATCACCTATTTCTTATTTTCAAGATTTGTTTAAATCGTTAAAAGTAAACTTAATTATTGTTGCTCTAATTTAAAGACGTTTAACTTCAACATTACATAATTATCTACGCATTTAGTTCTACATCATTCTGGTATCAGAGCATGGTTGCATTTAGGTGCCTATTAGGATTTTCTGCTTATGTATCTTAGCATCTAAATCGAATCTTGCACGCATCAAAATCACTTGTTTGTTATCATATTAATTTTCTTTAAGTTTGCATAAGTTTGAGTTACCTTTAGACATAGGAATGGACCCAAAAAAAAATTCACAGAACATTAGATCTTTTGGTAGGTCATATGAGCAGTTAACAACTTAGAGAAAACCAAGATGATTTAGCCGAGCTCCGCCGTCAGACGACGGAACGATTTGATACCTTAGACCGAGGTAGGAACCATCCCATACCGTACACACCATTTAGACCTCCTTCCATGTATGGGGATGACATCGTACCGGATGAGGGACACCCCTGTGCCCCTTATTGAGCTCCACAGTACGATGACGACTTTCATAACGACCCTGATACACTTTTGCTGAAAAACATCAAGGTCGATGTCCCAACCTTTGATGGAACTCTCGATCCCCAGCTCTTTCTGCACTGGATCAAGGGCATGGATAGTTTCTTTAAGTGGTATAATATTTCTGAAGCTAGGAAGGTTAGATTCGCTGAAATGAAACTCACGGGTAGAGCTAGCCAGTATTGGGCCAACTTAGAAAGCCTTAGGGAATCCCGTAATGAATACCCCATCACTGATTGGCCTTCAATGAAGCGCGAGCTCAAGCAGAAATACTTACCTCCTTCAACTTCCCTAGGCTCCTAGATAGGTGGAATAGGTTAACCCAAGGTAACAAACCGATGAAGGAATACATTGCAGCTTTTGAAACTTTTGACGATTATCTGATTCGCTGCAAGGGGAGATCTATACTATCCCCTCTGAAATTATGTCCATGTTTCGTACCGGGTTGCGCGAGGACCTGCGCAACGAACTGTTTGCCCGGAACGTTACTACTCTTAAAAATGCCTACAGCCTAGTGTTAGACCTTCAGGAAACCTGTCCCCAACACTCTAGTCGACACCAAGACTCTAGACCTTCCTATCAACCCTCCAGTGGTTCGACCCCTCACCCCTCCACTGCCTGGCCAACCCTTTGAAACACTACCCGACCACCTTCTGGTCCTCCCATACCCCATCTTGACTTTAGAAGTAAGCCTCCCACCCCAGATACCCTAGGTCCCACCCAGGGACCAAGTGCTTTCGATGCCAGAGGTATGAGCATATCTCCTCTCAGTGTTCCAGTCCTTACAAAGTCACTATTATTGAGGAGATCACTGAAGAAAAGCCTGAGCCCGAGGCTGACAAGATTCACCAGGTTGAAAATGATGGTGAATTCTTTGAGGAGGACGAAGGCACTGCTGTCATCCACTGTATACAGAAAATAGACACCTCTCCCATCTACGTGGTGAGATACGCACTGTCATAATTTGTTGCCACTGATGACTAGCGTAGGACTTCAATCTTTCACACCTACACCAAAATTAAGGATAAAAATTGTTTAGTCATAGTGGATAGTGGCAGTTGCATCAATGCTGTCTCCTCCAGCATGGTGTCTAAACTTAATCTGTCTGTCATTCCTCACCCTAACCCCTACAAGGTAGCCTGGGTCAACTCCACTGCCTTAGAAGTGAAGGAACGAAGCCTCATACCTATCTCCTTTGCTGACTATAAGGAGCACGTGTGGTGTGATATTCTGGTGATGGATGTTGGATAAATCATCCTAGGGCGTCCATGGTTCTTTGTTAATGATGTCCATATCTATGGGCATTCAAACACCTGTATCTTTGGATATGCCGGCAAAAAGATCAAGCTTCTACCTACGCAACCCAGGGTTAGAGATGACCCCAAACCTAATCTAGTCAAGCCTAAGAAAGGGTTGAACCTTGCAACAGCCAAGGTCCTGGATTCTGAGATTGTCCAAGGCGCACCCCTGTACGCCTTGGTTGGCCGTGAGACTCACACTGAGTCTGATGAGCCTATTCCTCAGGAGGTCCAACCCACACTGAGGGATTTTGCTGATGTCTTCCCTGATGATCTCCTGATTAGTTACCCCTGCTTAGAGACATCCAACACGTTATAGATCTTGTCCCTGGAGCCTCCCTTCCTAATCTGTCGCATTATCGCATGAATCCCACGGAACATGCTGAGCTTAAGAAGTAGGTGAATGAGTTACTGCAGCGGGGCTATATCAAGGAATGTCTTAGCCCTTGTGATGTACCAGCCCTTCTTATACTGAAGAAGGATGGTATATGGAGAATGTGCATTGATAGCCGTGTTATCGACAAAATCACGGTTAAATATTATTTTCCTATCCCGAGGTTAGACGATATGCTTGACATGATGACTGGAGCCACTCTTTTCTCCAAGATTGACCTTAAGAGTGGATACCACCAGATCTGTATCCGACCTGGTGATGAGTGGAAGATTTTCTTTAAGACCAAGGATGGTCTATATGAGTGGATGGTCATGCATTTTGGGTTGAGTAATGCCCCAAGTACATTCATGAGAGTCATGACTCAAGTATTGCGCCCTTTCATAGGTAAGTTTGTTGTTGTCTACTTCGATGACATTATTATCTATAGTCAGTTCGTGAGTCAGCACTTAGACCACATAAGGCAGGTTTGTGAAATCTTAAGGAAGGAACAACTTTATGCTAATCCTAAGAAATGCACCTTCCTTGCTGACCGAGTAATTTTTCTGGACTTTATCGTGTCTGCCTAAGGGGTCTCTGCAGATCCCGAGAAGGTGAAAGCCATTGTAGAATGGTCAGTTCCTCAAAACATCCGGAAAGTCCGTAGCTTCCACGATTTGACCACCTTCTATAGGAGATTCATTAGAAACTTTAGCACCATTGTGTCTCCTATCACTGATTGCCTTAAGAAAGGTGATTGTCACTGGACCCCAGCTGCCACCAAAGCCTTTGAGGAAATTAAGAAAAGAATGGTGGAAGCCTCTGTGATGAGACTTCCTGACTTCTCCAAGATCTTTGAAGTTACCTGTGATGCTTCGGGGGTCGGAATCGGAGAAGTACTGTCCCAGGAAGGCCACCCTGTTGCCTTCTTCAGTGAGAAACTGAATCACATCCAACAGCGCTATTCCACGTATGACAAAGAGTTCTATGCAGTGATTCAATCCCTACGATACTAGCGACACTATATGCTCCCGCAGGAGTTCTTCATCTTTTCGGATCACGAGGCTCTTCGTTATATCAACTCCCAGAAAAAGTTGAACGCACATCACGGTCGATTGGTAGAATTCTTATAGGAGTACACTTACACCCTTGGGCACAAGGAGGGAGTTGAAAATAAAGCTGTTGATGCCCTCAGTCATCGTATGATAACTACCATTGAAATGAGGGCCGAAGTCGTCAGGTTTAAGCGAGTCAAAGAAGACTACTTGGAATGCCCCGACTTCAAGGAGACTTACTCCCTTTTGTCCACAGGCAGCACACGCCTTGTAGATGATTTTCTCCTTGAAGACGGATGCCTTTTCAAAGCTCGAAAGCTTTGTATCCCTAACACTTCCCTTCGGGAATTCCTCGTTTGGGAATTTTACGCCGGAGGCCTCGCTGGACACTAAGGTCGTGATAAGACTATTGAAGCCGTAGAGTACCGCTTCTTCTGGCCTAGCATGAAGAAGGATGTGGGTAAAATGGTCAGTAGGTGCCACACTTGCCAACTGGCCAAATAACGTAAGCAAAACACCGGTCTCTACACTCATTTACCAGTTCCCAGCTGTCTGTGGCAAGATGTCAGCATGAACTTCGTCCTTGGCTTGCCCAAGACTTTTCGTAGGAATGATGTCATCTGTGTCGTAGTCGACCGATTCTCCAAAATGACACATTTCCTACCATGTTCTAAGACATCCGATGCATCCCATATTGCCAAACTATATTTTAATGAGGTCGTCAGATTACATGGTTTACCCAAGACCATTGTATCTGACAGGGATGTTAAATTCACAAGCTATTTCTGGAAATTTCTCTGGATGAAGATGGGCACCAAACTTCAATTCTCTACAACCTTTCACCCTTAGACCGACGGTTAAACAGAAGTGGTTAATAGAAGCCTAGGAAATTTATTAAGGTCCTTAGTAGGTGAACACATTAAGGATTGGGATTCCAAACTCCCCACAGTTGAATTTGCCTACAATAATTTTATGAATCGCACCACTGGTTTAAGTCCCAATTGTATATGGGTACAAACCTAGACAGCCTTTAGATCTCATACCCATGTGTCTTAAGTATAGGATTTCTGAGTCCGCATCCTCATTTGCATCGCATTTGTATGAATTGCATAAAGAAATTGCACGCTGAATTGAACAGAGCAATATTAATTATAAACTTCATGCTGATCTTAAACGAAGATTTAAAACATTTGAGGCTGGTGATTCAGTGATGGTGCGGATTTGTCCGGAACGGTTTCCGCAAGGAGCCGTCAAGAAATTACATGCTAAAAGTGCAGGACCATTCAAAATAATCAAGAAAATCAATGACAATATTTACGTGATGGATCTGCCTGCATAATTCAATATTAATCCCTCTTTTAACATTGAAGATTTAGTAGCCTATGAGGGTCCTGAGTTTAACCCACCAAATCTACTACAAACTAAGCCTTGTGTGACCCCACCCTATGAGAACCCGAGCCTACCTTCACTCCCAAATATTTCCAAAATACCTATGGCGGAGAAGGTTGACATGATTCTTAAGTGATGACATCATTTCCACAAAAGAGGGTGGACGAAGGAGGTATTTGATAAGGTGGAGAGGTAAACCAGAGTCAGAGAACACCTGGCTAGAGCGCGAGGAGCTTCAGCAGATTGACCCAAATGCACTAGAGATTTATGAGAGCACCCGGGACGCATACTCGATGGAGTTGATCTTTTTTCCACCCCTAGAGAATGATGATGATTATTATGATATTTTTGACACTTGTGTTCTTTGTGAGTTTTGAGAGTTCTTGGGAGAATTCTTGGTGAGTTTGAAGTCCCTAGGTGAGGGAAAAGCAATACCTATCAGCCGCAGGAAGCATTCGGACACGCAGTCGATATCCTTCTCCCATCTTTCTTCTTCCTCCCCAAATCGCAGGCTACCCCTCTTTTCCCTCCAAGCCGCCGGCCATCTTCCCCCCTCCCCTCCAAACTGCCGGCTACCACCATCCTCCTCCCTCTAAACTGCCATCTCTGAGCCCCAATATCGCCGGCCCTAGCCCCACCTAGCCCAAGCTCCACCATCTCCCATAGCCGCCGGCCTTCCCCTCAAAACCCTAGCCACCGGCCACCCCTTTCCCTCCTAGATTTACTACTTTTCTAAAATATTTCATTATTAATTTGAAAGATTTTTGAATTCAAATTCAAATAAATTTAAAATTCAAATTCTTTCCTAAATGATATAGCTTATTTTAGAAAAATCCTCCCATTATTGTAAATCTGAAATTAAATAGGATTTGATTTTAAATCCACATTCAACGTATGTGGACATATTCAACGTATGAGGACTCCTTCCATTTTTCCCTTCTTTTACCCCCTCTCTCTCTCTCTCTCTCTCTCTCTCTCTCTCTTAATTATTTCCTTCCCCAATTAGAACTCCAATTAAGGAGGTAATAGCCACCCCCTCTCCTCTCTCCTCCTTTCTCCTATCTTACCCAAATTAAGCCCTAATCAAGCCTTAATTGGCAGGCCCCCACTTCCCTCTCTTCCCACTTAATTTAGGGAATTTGAAATACAAATCTCCCTCCCCTACCTCTACCAAAATTTGAACTAACAATAAGAAAACCTCTTCCCCTTACCCTTAGCCGGTCCCCCACCCACCTCTTACGCCTAAAATCTTGACTCCAAGTTCGCTGTCCAGATTTTCTGGGCGTCCTATGTTGCTGTCCTGAAATTACAGCAAGGCGAAATCAATCGTGCCGCTGCTTCAACCCCTCTGATTGATGTCCAAAGCCTCTCCGTGTTTGTTGTCCAGATTTTCTGAGCACGTGAGCTTGCTGTCCTGAAATTTCAGCAACATCCTTTTGTCGTTCTGTTGTCCAAAGGTTGTCGTTTGCTGTCCAGAAGTTCCAGTAATCCTGACGAAGATAAACACTTCTCCTAATCATATTCCTTCTGAAGTTTTCTCTCAATTGTGGCATCATAAATATTGTGCAATTTATCTCCGCTTAACCAAACATCAAGAGTGTGAGTGAGTGGATGCAATTAGTGACTAGTCTAAATGTTAATTTAGGGATTTCCTTTGAAAATCCCCCATGCTATGCTAAGCTTGATTGGAACTGATTATTTATGATTCTAACTCTTATCGTGTAATTTGGCCTAAACTTAAATCATCTCTTTCTTATTTTCAAGATTTGTTTAAATCGCTAAAAGTAAACTTAATTATTGTTGCTTTAATTTAAAAGACGTTTAATTTCAACATTGCATAATTACCTACACATTTAATTCTACATCATTAACTCTATAAAAATCTCCACATGAGAAATAGCATACAAATGCCTTTCATCTATTGCATTTTCATGGTTATATCAAAATGGATCCAACAAGCGATCTATCATTTCCCAAACAATGGTTAAAAGTAGGACCACTCAATCCAACATCAACTAGTATATCAAGAAATTCATGTCTATTTGATTTATATTCATCATCCAATACTTCATATACATTTGCAAATAATTTAGCCCAAATATAGTTCATTGATATCAAAGGCTATAATGTAGATTTGTGAACTTCAATCGACTACAGTCTTTTCAAAGTGTTGTTAAACATCTCAGATATGTTGAGATAAATATGATGAAAGTTTTATTCTTTTTATTAGCCATCATTTCTTCCACCGCTTTTAACATCATAAATATACTAGATCTATGAAGTCGTATACGATTCCCCCCTTTTTTATTAATTGAAATGACACAAATTTTAATTATATATATGTATATTTTTATTATTAAAATAACATATTTTGTTTTGAAATTAATTGTAGGGGTTATTTGTATCATTTGAAATTTCGGCAGCCTCCTAGGGCCGCGAGGGGATGTTGGGAGGCACTTGCCTTTGGTTCTTCTCGCCCTGATCTAAGATACGATGGCGCGAGGTCTTTGAATTTTAAACCATTCTACCCGGATCAAAGATCGACGGCGTAGGGTCTTCAATTTGAAACCATCCCGGCCGAATCTAAGATACAACGGCTCAGGGTCTTCAATTTGACAATCATCCCACCCAGATCATAGATCAATGGCTTGTGGGCTTCAATTTGTGCATCCCTAGCTGGACCTAAGGTCGACGACACAGATCTTTGACACTTATTTAAAATCTTATCCTTCCCCTTCTTTATATTTTTATTTTTTTTAATTTTATTTCATTTTATTATATATATATATATATATATATATATATATATGTATATATATATATATATATACATATAAGAGAGGGAGAGAGGGCAAATGCATCGGCTAGGGCACTCGGAAGGCGGACGTCGGGTCAACGATGGAGACGGCAAGTCGGCGGGAGTTCGGCCGTTTAGGGCACGGTGGTGAGAGTCGGAAGCGGAGGTCGGGCCGGATGGGAGACAAAGTCGCAGGATCGGCTTATACGAGGAGGTCGAAGTCAAGCACATAGGCTGGGGCTCACGGCAGTCGGCTAGCGGCACGGAGGCGACGGACTTCGGCAGGAGTTTGGAGTTGGACGGCAGTCGTAAGCTTCTACGGCTTCCTGCTGTTTTTTATGTTCGGCAAAAGAGATCAAGGGAGGGATGAAGAGAGCTCTGCTTGCGTTTCCTCTGTTCGGTAAGTTCCTTCTACGTGTATTTTTGGTTTTGAAGAAGTGAACAGCAGTTAGAGGGAGTTTAGGAGAGGCGGTTTGTGAGATCATGGAGGAAGTGGGGTATGGGATCGTGGGTAGTTGAAGGTCTACAGTCAACGGCATCATGATAAGATGATGCCTGATACAGAGAAATTGGAACAGACTAGCCCTTATCAGGAAAATGAAAAAGGAATTCCTATATGATATCGAGAGTTTGGAGCGGGCCAAGCCTTTTTTCTGAAAAATAGGTAGGGATTCCCGACCATAGTTATTGAGAGGGGGAACTGACCAACCCGTATCAAGGTGAAGATATCACAAAGAGGCCTGAGCCTATAAGTATGATATGATATTAAAAATGAATATGAGATGATATTATTTTAAAGTAATGATAAATTGAAAATAAGGGATTTATAGTTCATTTCATATTCATGTTATTTCTAATCATATATGACTAATAACTTATGTATTGCATAACATCTAAAGTATCGAGCTCATTATACATATTTGATTATGGATGATGGTTCGTATAATTCATTTGATCAACATAGTATGTGTCATATTTTTTTTATGTTCGACTTTATGTTGGAATTATTTATCTTTACTGAACTTATAGCTCATTGATGTTAAACTATGATTTCAGGAAAAGGAAAGGGACACAAGGAAGAAAAATCAAGTATCTATTTTATTTTTTATTATATTATATGATATTGTATGTAAATTCCATACATGTGATGTAAATTTTAGATGTTGTATGTAAATTCTGTACATATGATGTAAATGAAAGATAGTAAGCATCTATAAATTTTATTTTGGAAGATACATTAGAAGCTCTGTAATAGATTTGATGATTTTATTTATGAATGTTTCCAATTCAATGCTTATGATGGGTTATTTAGATAATGATAAGTGTTATTCAGAATATTTGGAGGATAAGTCAAACTATTTTAACTCATCTAATCCTGGCGAGTAAATCACGATTGATGAAGTGAGAATTTTGTCTGTTCATAATATTAGTTTCTATTACACCTCAGGATGGTTTAGAAGAGGGTGAAAATGGGGCGTGACATAATCTCTTTGAGGGTTTGCTTCGAGAAAAGCCTTTTGTTTAGGATCTTCTTTCCCTGAGTTTGTTTTGCTGAGTAAAAGGATATGAAAGGTAAACAAGTTCAAAGTTGCAGATTTGTTTTCAAGTAGCAACTTTGTTAAGGGAGTGACCCAAGGTAAACTACTTGCTTTGTACCCGCATTTTCAAAAGTTGCTTTGTATATGTTCTACTTAACATTGCGTCAATCAAACAGTTCCTAATAGTGAGGGAATCCCCTACGAAGTATTACAGTGAGATACATGCAAGAGGAAATCCTGTATCCAAAACCATCTCTACAATATCTCAATTTCATAATTGATCTAATTATATTTTATAATTTTTTCTTAAATTTTCATGACTTCTCATCAATGTTTTATTATTTAGGAACTGCATCATTTAAAAGTTATATTCTGATCTATATGATCCAAGATAATTTGATGAAATTTATGTATTTATCTTGGGTCTTTTAATTTTGTGGTAATCTCTTTCAACTAAATATCAATTGAATAACTAAAAAAAGTCCTGCACAATTAGCCAAAGTCGAATAGATCCATTGATTCCACATTTATGCTCTCAGTCAGCTGCATTAGTATGTTGATCATATATATCGATTGAAACTGCCCCAAGCTGATCCAACCCTACTTAAATTTTCATCTGTCCATCTCATAAATCATGTTGATTCTATGAGGTTCAATCCTCTTCGAAATTCCTTTGAATTCTATTTAGAGTATGCTTACAAAAATCAAAATTTCCTGCATTTACATGGAAAACACATGTTTGAATGTGTATAATCATCTTTCTGTGCTTAGAAACAACAACAACAACAACATCAAGCCTTTATCCCACTACGTGGGGTCGGCTACATGAATCCTTTTTCTCCATTGTGTCCTGTTAAAAGTCAAATTCTCGTTTAAATCTAATAAAGAAAGATCATTTCTAATATTTTCTAACCAAGTCTTTTTAGGTCTACCTCTACCTTTCTTAACATAAGTCAAATCTAAGACCTCTACTTTCCTAACCGGGTCATCGGGAGGCCGCCGTTTTACGTGACCAAACCATCTAAGGCGACTCTCTCTAATCTTATCTTCCACTGGAGCTACTCCAACCTTTTCACGAATATGCTCATTTCGTATCCTATCTCTAAGGGTAAAGCCACTCATCCACCTGAGCATCCTCATCTCTGCAACACCTAACTTAGAATTATGCTTCTCTTTTAATGGCCAACATTCGGCACCATAAAGCATTGCAGGTCTCACCACCATCTTATAGAATTTTCCCTTAAGTTTGAGGGGTACTTTTCTATCACACAATAAGCCTGATGCATTCCTCCACTTCAACCATCCAACTTGGATTCTGCTGATAATATCCCCATCTATATCACCATCACTCTGAACAATAGATCCAAGATATCTAAAACGTGTACTCTTATTAATGACTTGATCGGCCAAAGTCACAATGCCCTCACTAGGTCTATTATTACTAAAATTACACTCCATATATTCCGTTTTAGATCTACTCAAGCGAAAACCTTTAGACTCTAAGGTTGACCTCCACACTTCTAGTTTACCTTCAACTCCCTCTCTAGTCTTATCAACAAGAAGAATATCATCAGCAAAAAGCATACACCAAGGTACATCCTCTTGCAAATGTCTAGTGAGAACCAACACAATTTCTTAAAGGATTCATGTCATTATTATCTTTCTGTGCTTAGAAACAAAAAAAAAAAACTGTGACACAATTGTAATTCCAGATTGAATCTGAATTTCTTTCATTTTTTAAGGCATTTCATGTATTTTTGTCATGAATATCTTATATTCAAACCGGATGTTTTGTTTCATGGAATCTGATCAGAAATTGATGCATACAATTTTATTATCTTCTCGATGTGAATCTGACCTTCATATCCCAATGAAGACAATCTAACTGTTAATTTAACTAATGTGTAGCAATTTTTGTGTATTGTAACTTCAATCAAATTTATTGTATTATTACTTGATGTCTTGCATTTGCCATATAATTTTGGGATTTTTTTGCTTATTGTCATATTGTTGGTATTTATAATTACTAGTATATAATCTTATTTGTATGACTAGGATACAATGCATCAGGCCAAATAGATTCCATCCTGTATCTGAGTTGAGTCTATGTTGTTTGACTTCATTATTACTGGAATTAGAACCGGCATGAATTACGAGAACTTAACCAAAAAATGAGCCATATTTTTTGGTTCAGCTGTATTTCGGTTCTTGAGCTCTAATTGAGCTATATGCAAAAAATTAGACAGAACAAGAACAGAGATCATTAATTACTATTGCAGCAAGTATGAAAACATGAACATTTTGTACAGAATGATAATGGTGTAATTAATGCAAATACTCAACTGTAAATATACATTTTTCACTAGAGCTAAAAAACAACAGGGAAAATGAATAAAATTATGATATTGGTTGGAAAGAAAGTTTAATTTCTGCCACATATTCAGACTCTTCCAGTGAAGTGAGGTTGGTTGATGGTAGAAGTAAGGCCTGCATGAA
Source organism: Dendrobium chrysotoxum (assembly GCA_019925795.1). Taxonomy (NCBI): domain Eukaryota; kingdom Viridiplantae; phylum Streptophyta; class Magnoliopsida; order Asparagales; family Orchidaceae; genus Dendrobium; species Dendrobium chrysotoxum. The sequence goes on along the minus strand of CM034299.1, from coordinate 18,579,610 downwards.
TAGCTCCAGTGCACAAAAGCTGAGTCCCACTAACTAAGATAGTCAAGGTCTCAAGTACTCTCTGCAAAGTTTAGAAGGCCAATACATTAGGCGAGTGGTATTTCTATTCAAGTTAATCAAGTTTTACCTGTCTCTGTTTCTGCTGCTGGAAGTATTGGGAAATATGAGTGCAAATGAGTCGAGTTTAAGAGAGTTCAAGTGTCGTTATGCTCGTCTCGCCAAGCAAACAAGCTAAATTTTTTTGTTTGCAAGCCGAACACGAGCTATTCATGATCATAAAGTCTATTTAAAAGATGTACACAAATTATAAAATCAATATGTTGCCATGCATGTGTACTTGTATTCGTTTAAGTATACAAGTATAAATATTAATATATGTACATGCACAGATATATCAAAAGCTTAATATGATAAAACTTTAACGATTAGACAGCACTAATGGAAAAGCATATATAGTATATGTTAACAAAGCTTACCAGGCCTGCTGTCCTCCAACCAATGCTTATCTCCTTGCAAGCCAACCTTCCAAGACATTGTTGATAGATTGTTTAAGTATAGGCTTAGTGAAAAGAATAGTAGTTTTTATTTTAGAAATGGTGAGTTTGAAGACATAAATTTGATGTAAATGGGAGTTGAATTTAGAATTTTCACATATCTTTAATAATTTAGTGATAAGAATTCATTTTCTTGCAGACATTTTTCTAGTTCTTACCCCATGGCTAGAACTGTGAGACCCCAAGAAATAACTGAAGACGACGCAGCAGATAACAAGCCTGATGCGTTCCCCTGAAGAACGTTTTGAAGGCCAGTGAGGGACGAAGCGACGCCTACCAAACCAGCAATGAGCGAAAATATGACAAAAAATCCTGTGGCAAAGTTCCCAATAGGATAATATATTGGAAACAGTCTAGCTGGTAGAGAAAGTCCTGAAACTGTAAATAAAAAAAAGAACAAATCGTATCAGAACAATCTGTAAAATATTAAGAAAACTCATTAGCCATTCTTATCTAATCTGGACAATTACCTGATTGAGTTGTCTCATCAATTCCATAGTTCAGTGCCCATCCTGCAATTACAAGTACGATTGCATATATTAAGAGGTTGATGAAGAGGAAGAAGGCTGCCACAGACTTTGGACCTTCTGTCGCCATTATGTATTTTAGAGGAAGGTTTTGCAAGTTATAGACTGGGTTATCACCATGTATATAGATAGATAGATAGATAGATTGCTTCATCAAAGAACTGTGGTGGTTTTATATAATCTTTCTTTAGCTTAAAGGAAAGCTGGAATCCCTTGTTGGCATGGGGAGTTTGTTTGTCCATTGCCTTGATAAAAAGAAAGGGATTGATTACTTGTGGGGAAGAAGGGTTTCATTTTTGTCTGGAACAATGTCATGCAATTTAGGCTTCGCTTGGAATAGTTTTTTTCTTGTTTTTTAAAACAATTTTTAGTAAGGTGACGAACAAAGTGGCATAGGAAGGTCGTGGTTGAATCAAAGGTAACCAAGATGGCCCTTCTCCTACATGCATAGGTGGCATGACCTTAAGACAACAGTAGTCGAAGTGGCTAGGTTATCTTCTTAAAGAATGATGAAATTGAAATGTAAAGGAAGCGATTAAGATCGTATAACCAAAATAATCCACCTCTTGAGTCCAAGGTGGCTTAATCTTAGGCTAATATGTGAATTAGTATAAGAAGGTGATTAAGTGCAACAAGAATTTCAAGCAGCAATCATAGATCAAATATATATTTGGGAAATCATAAATTTTGAAAGAAATATTCTAATCGTTACCCTAAATTTTCTTCTTTTTTTTTTTTAAATATCCTAAATTTTCTTTGGTGACAGCATGCGAGTCAAAATGATGCTTTATCTTCAGATAAAATTATGGTGGAGAACACATTCAAAATAGATGGTTTAGGAACATCCTTCCTAAGATCACTAATGATTCTTATTCTTATTATTTAATGGGATATGCAAAATTTTCATCCATAGGCTTAATTTATTATTATTATTATTTTTTTATGGAGGAATGATTAATGTAGAACCCTACATTGGAAGAGGATACTTTCTCTTTGAGATTATTTTCTTGCATTTCCTCTTTAAAATTACAGCTGCAGCCATTTAAGATAAATCTCTAAAGATCTCTATTATTGAAGATGGCTAAGTAACAATGGTAAGAATTCAAGCTTTGAGAGAAGGAAGTTCATTGAAACATAAAAAAATCTTAAATTTAAAGACCAAATGATTGACTAGAACATTTGTAACAATCTAGACATCACTAAAATCAATCAAATATTACATAAGAAGAATCCCAAAAAAATAATGGCCAACGTTGCGAAAAAGAGAACTTGACTCAAAAAATAATGGCTAACGATATCAGTTTTCAAACCCAACTAATTCATTCTCTATAGTTGTACCAATCTTGAAATAACCAAGATGTAGCTAACTTGAAGTACTCCATTGTCATACTCACATTTCCCTTCTTCTCGTCAAGTAAAGCTCAACTAGGCACTCACAATTGGGGAGGCGACTTGTTATACGACTAGCCACAACACAAGCTTAACTACCCTAATGGTATTTTGAGTCCTTTGTAGCCTATATTATGCCATTGGTCGTGGCTCTAACGCATACAAGCAACAAAAGGCACATCTATAAGTTAGCATTAAAATTGAAACAATTATTAGTGAGTGTTCTCTCTCTCTCTCTCTCTCTCTCTCTCTCTCTCTCTCTCTCTCTCTCTCTTCATAAATTCTAGTTAAATTTGCTTCATCTTCTCTACAAATAATTTGAAGAGAATTTATATAATGATTGATTATGCATAATTATTCATCTTGATTTTCTAGTAAACTCGTGTAAAATCAAAATATTTTTTATCATCATGAATGCAACTCATAATAGTCTGATATCGAAGTCAACTAATTGATTATCATGACTCTTACATATCAAAAGTATCCAATAAATAATGGATTTGAAGAAGCCACCGTAATAATCACCAAACAAGTTTTCTATTTTTTTTCCCTCTAGGTAGCACTTCATCAAAGGCACACAAAATCAAGGAGGCGACAACTCAACCGCTATATGGCTAGCCATAAGTCAACAACCACCTCAATGATTAAGTACTATGATTCATCACTAATTATCTAGAAATCTCAAGTAAAATCACCCTAATTTCCATCATCAATATCAACCTTTTTTTCTAGCTTTTTTTAATCAACTTCACCATTTATATCTTATTATTATTATAAGCTAAGTTTTTAATCACGTACGAGCTAATTATATACTCAAATGTTCAAATATTGGGGACAACATTCATTAGAGAATACGAAGAAAAAAAAAGTTATTAGGATGGATTTAATTCATCATTCCTAAATATATTTTGAGATAAATATAATATAAATATTAATTATTTTTTAAATATTATACTTATTTTAAAATTAATTTAATAATTTTGAAATTCATTCAAAAAGTTTCTCATAGAATAATTGAGGAGCAATAATGCTCACATGGTGACAACCTGGCTAGAAAGATATCCAATTGGCTACAATATCCAATATAGGACTGATTTCTTCAAATAAAGAAGACAAGCCATGTGGATTTGTACTTTATTTAATTTATTATTTATTCCATTATTAATTTCTCAACAATATTAAATGCTTCATAATATATATTTTTTTATTTTGGCTTTCAATGATACAACTGTTGAAAAGTCATAAAGAAAGAAATTTTTTTTGATAAAAATAGGTTATGATTGGGCTCTTTCAAAACTTATTACCAATATTAGATAATTATTATCTAGAAAAAAAGTTCTAAAGTGGTAGGATTAATTGGATATTAAAAGATATTATTATTATTATTATTATTATTATTGTTATTATTTTAAGCCAAATGCAATGAGAAATTCAAAAGCTAAATAAAGTTGAAGGAACAATAGCTCTTAAATATCAGAAAATATTATGAAAGAGATGGAGATGACTAAGATTATTTTGCATCATAGTGGCATATCAATTAGAGATTTTATAAGGGGATATTGAATTTATATCTCTCATAATAAATTTTATTGAATAAATATGCTAGTTGTTTATTTCTTTGAGAAATATGTCCAAGAATTTATTTCACATAAAATTAGTCTCTTTTGTATACCTGGATTACTTATTGAAGCTTGCTGCGAATGAATTTAGTTTGAATTGGTTCAAATTGAAGCCATTGATCAATCTTGTCAGTACTTCTATGATGCCTTCCTCACCAAGCTTCATCTATGACTCGTATTCTTCTCACACATCGTTGGTGCCATTGAAGCATGATCTAAGCGAGTCCATGTCTTAACATTTTTTTTCTCCTTCACACATTATCATCCGATGGTACTTTCTTTGGTGAGATGTCATGCCCCTAAGATCTAAAGTGGAAGAATTACATTTCTATTCTCTTTTTTATTTTAAAAAATAGTACATTATGTGATAAGTACAATCTAACACAAATACATGGACTGAGCTAATTGAGACATAAATGATAATTTGCCTCTGATAGGGCCTTTTGACGAGTACCATAGATAAGTCTTCAAGAACTGATATCTAAAGCAAGTCTGTGGAGGCAAATCCCTATGTAGCGGCGGATCCAGCCTTAATTTTGAGGGGGGGCAAAAAATTGTATGCTTTGCAGATATGTCGGGGGTCCAAGGGGGCAGCGCCCCCTGGCGGGGTTCGACCTGCCAGGGGGAACAAATTTTTGTTGTAAGAATATTTTTGAATTTTCTTTAGTATTTGTCTTTGTTTTTGGGCAGATGCGGGCAAGATGGGGGCATATTGGGGCAAAAAAATATTTTTGAGGGGGGACATAATCCCAAAACTCTCTATATTATGCCTTAAATTTTTTTTTTGAGGGTGGGCATTTGCCCACCCTAAACCAAGGGTGGATCCGCCCATGTCCCTATGGATGAATGGCGAATCACTCGGTATAAAATGCAAGTCCCTTGAATAAAAAGTAACTATGAGCTAGGGATAAAAAAGAACAATGAACTAGTGATTGTAGGCTTTGTAGGTGTGTGCTTTTCGTAGTTTGATCTAAGACATCCTCAAATACCAGATGACATTTTTTTTATAGACAACTTTTATAGGCAAAGTGAGTTCTCCTAGAGTTAGTGCCCCTCGGGGCAAAGGCCTATCTGGATGAGTATTTTGGACAAACTCATTAGGAATGACAGCATCTTTAGTCCGATCCTTCAAGGGTGAGCTCGTATGTCATGAGCTCGGTTGGGACAAATTTCTACAAGCAAATGAATCGGGGTAGCAATTGATCCTCAGAGTGAGGTTTCCTTTTGGTGAGTGTTGCAATGAGCATGCACCTCCTATGGTCGAGCCCTTTGACAAGAACTTATTAAAATACTTGTGAGTTACGACATTGGCACGCATATAGAGTTAAACTCAAATATCCATGATTTAAAATATTTAAATATTATTATGTTAGACATATAAATCCAAAATAAATTTGTGGTATATATGTAACTAATGTAAGTAAATCCCTAAAAGATATACTATTTGGTTTAATAATTTTAACGCTATATGATATTATTAATGTTAAACAACATTTAATTTTATATTATCTTTTAGATTGTGGTAATTTAAATAATATTAGCAGTGATGATTTAGTAATTTAAATAGGGGCTAAATTTGATGCTAATTAGATTATGTCAATAATGAAAAAGAAATGATATTTATTCATTATAATTAAAATAAAAAGTTTTCTTTTTTCAGGTCATTTAGGCCAATTAAATCCAACTCAAACACACATCACATACGGAAGACTCCAACCTAAAATCTCTTAGAATTTATTTGGGTTAGCTTTCTTATTACTTTCTAAAATAGCTTTTTAGTAAAAAAAAATTTAAAATTAAAAATTTGTATTAAAAAACTATTTTAAAAAGCAATAAGAATATTATTCCAAATGAAGCTCAGGATAACTCCCTTTTTTTGCTTTCTAAAGCGCTGTATGACAAAGTTTTTAAAAAAGTTGTTTAAAAGCCAAAAGCAGGCAAGATTAGGACATTACTGTGCTGATAGACTGCAGCGGCTTATCTCTTATTGGCATTTCCAGATATTATAAACGTTATATTTCTGGGCCTGCATGTGCCCTATTTTTTTTTTAGAGAAAAAAAAATTCAAATTTTTAGACTGGAATGCTATATAGGGAGCTAGGGCTATGAGAAGGCATTAATAATTAAAAAAAATTATAATAAAAAATAATAATAATGATATTTTGCATCGAAATTCGTGCCCAATAAAAGTGAATTTTTTATGACATATCAATACCAAAACATAAATATGAAAAAAATTATATTTCACTTTAAATAAATTAATATTAATGATATTTTACATTTATTAATATAAATAAACTTAAAATTTAAATATTAGACATCTAAATATCCTAACCCAAATTTTCTCTTTAATATTATTTGATGCATTGTGCAACATATTAATAGCTTTGTATATATAGTTAGACTTATATTTATTTATATCACTTTATAAGTATAAATTAATGCGCCAAAACTTTGCTCCAAATGTCATATTAGATGAGATAAAAACAAGAAAAGTTGGTTTCTCATAGCTATCAACTTTTTATTTTCCATTAATATTAGTACATTAGGATCAAGCAAAAATTATTTATTAAGCTTCAAGATTTATAATAATAAAATGTGGAAATTTTTTTTATTAAAATAATTAATTTTATCTTACGGATGCAAATGACGAAGGGGTGAGTTTACGACTTAGGCCAACAGAAAAAATCAAATTTGATCATATTCCATTGCAAAATACACTGCAAAATACATCAGTATTGACTTTAAAATCATTAAATTTATGCTAAAATTAGTATAATTTAAGATATCATATACATCATTAATCTTAACATAAATCCAAAGAATTTTGCTTCATTTGAGACAGTTTTTTTTTCTTTTTTTTGAATATTTAGGCCAATTAAGACGAAATCATACACACATTACATACGCAAGTCTCAAACCTAGGACATCTTGATTGATAGTCACAGCTCCCAACCAACAAACTAAGGTGAGCTGCGTGGACAACTTTCTTACTACTTTCTACAACAGCTTTTTCGGATAAAATTTTTTTGAAAGCAGCGAAAAAACAATGATCATAAGCTACCTCAAATAAAACCTTTGAAGCAAAATATTCGGAAGCAAATTTTTTCCACTTTATAGAGTTGAAGATTCTCGTGGTTACATTAATTGTCAATTATTGATAATTATAATTTAATTCAATCTAAATTTTATAATAATAATAATAATAATAATAATAATAAAATGCAAATTAGTTGTCAGTGATTAAGTGAATGATTGCCCAAAAGACTAACTAATCAGTTTTTTTTTGCTTTTAATAAAGGAAAGAGGATGCTTAAACTATAATCTACGCAAAGCTCTGAATGCGATTCCCGATCTGTTCCGATGCAAAAGAAAGGACAAACGATATATTGTTTACAAATGCACGATAAGTTTGAGGAAGAAATACAATCACTAAAAGCATAGAGATTAGAGCGGGTGGGGAGAAATAGCAACGGAGAACCATCCAAATGGACCCCCGAAAGTAGAGAAGACTCCGACTGCAGAGCAAGTGAAAATAGGCCTCGTCGGCTGAAAGATGCCCACTTTTTTGGCTGAAAGTTCCTCTTCAATTATCATACAAAAAAAATCATTTTATTAAGCATATGAATTTCAATGTAATAAATAAATTAAAAAAAAAATAAAATTGTTATGTCCTGGAATATTCGTGGCGGCAGAGAAATATAAAGTTTAACGTCTTAGTTTTGTACGGAGATCCAGCAAACAATCAGATAAAAAAGAAGGGCGTAGCATTCAAAAGATACTGAAATGGGGAAAACCATTGGGCATGGCCCAGTTTGAAGGAATCAACTAATATTTGCAGTCGATTATAAATGAGACACTTCCTTTGGGGGAAGGCCTTTGCTTGATGTAGCAAATATACATTATAAAGAGTGCATTACATGGTAAGAATTATAAGAATGAGTACTGACATGTTCGTTTGGTCGGCAAGATCATAGTCGACGAGCGATGGAGGTCGGAAAGACCGTAGTCAGGTAATGGTGCTCGGAAAGGCCGTAGTCGGCTGGCGATGGAGGTCGGAAAGACCGTTATTAGGGGATGGAGGTTGGAAGGACCGTAGTCGACGGGCGACATAGGCCAAAAAGATCATTGTCCAGCGACAGAGGTTAGAAGGACCGTATTTAGCGAGCGACAGTGATTAGAATAACCGTTGTTTGGCAACGGAGGTTGAAAGGACCGTAGTCGGGGGCGACAATGGTCAGAAAGACCGTTCTCTGGCGACGGGGGTCGGAAGGACCGTAGTTGGCGGACGACGGAGGTCAGAAGGATCGTAGTCTACTGACGGAGATCGAAAGGACCATAGTCGGGGGGCGACGGAGGTCAGAAAGACCGTTTTCGTCAAGCGACAGTGGTAAAAAAGATCGTTGTCTGGCAACGGAGGTCGGAAGGATTGTCGTTAGCGGGCAACAATGATCAGAATAACCGTTGTCTAGTGACGAAGGTTGGAAGGACCGTAGTCGGCGGGTGACAGTGGTCAGAAAGATCGTTGTCTGGTGACAGGGGTCGGAAGGACCGTAGTCTAGCGACAGAGGTCAAAAGGACCGTAGTCGAGGGGGGGGGGGTAACAGAGGTTAGAAGGACCGTAGTCAGGGGGCGATGGAGGTTAGAAGGACCGTAGTCTGCAGGTGATCGTGGTCAGAAAGATCATTATCTGGTGATAGAGGTTGGAAGGATTGTAGTTAACGGGCGACAGTGATCAGAATAACCATTGTCTGGCGGCAGAGGTTGGAAGTACCGTAGTCGGTGAGTGACAGTGGTCAGAAAGGCCGTTGTCTGGCGATGGGGATCAGAATGACTGTAGTCAACAGGTGATGGAGGTCAGAAGGACCGTATTCGAGGAGGGGGGTGACGGAGGTCAGAAAGACTGTATTCTGGTGATGGAGGTCAGAAGGACCATAGTCGCCAGGAAACAGAGGTCAAAAGGATCATAGTCGACATACGACAATGGTTAGAAAGACCATTGTCGGCCGACGACAGTGGTTAGAAAGACTAGGACGAAGGTCAGGAGGACCGTAATCGACGGGCGATAGTGGTCAGAAAGACCGTTGTATGGCGACGTGGGTCGGAAGGACCATAGTAAGTGGCGCGATAGAGGTTAGAAGGACCATAGTTTATGGGCAATGAAGTTCGGAAAAACCATAGTCTGGAGGTCAGAAGGATCGTAGTCGGCGGGCGACGATGGTCAAAAAGACAGTTGTCTGGATATGGAGGTAAGAAGGTTCGTAATTGACATGTGATGATGTTAGAAAGAACTAATCTGGAGATTGAGGTTTGAAGGACCATAGTGGCTGGTGACGGAGGTCGAAATGACTGTAATGTGGCAATAGAGGTTGGAAAGATTGTAATTGGCGGGCAATGGAGGTCAAAAAGATCGTAGTCGGCGGGCGACGAAGGTCGAAAAGACCATAGTCAAGCGATAGAGGTCGTAAGGACCATATCAGTGGGCGACAGCGGTCGAAAAGATCGTAGTTTGGCGATGGAGGTTGGAAGGACCGTAGTTAGCGGGTGACGATTATTGGGATGAAGTCCAATGATAATTGGTGGCAAGATGTAAGTCTAATAATAATTGGTGGCTGGAAGGAAGTTTGATGATGGTCGATGGCCGGGTGTAAATCCGGCAATAATTGGTGGTTGGACGGAAGTCAGGCAATAATTGGTGGCCATGCGTAAGTCTGGTGATGGTTCAGCAACAATCGGTGGTTGGGCGATTGTCGAGGAAAAGTTTGGTGGTAAGAGAAATCTCATATTTCTCTTCCTCTCCTCTCTTCTTTCTATTCGTTGCTTCCCTCCTTCATTGCTTGGGTCGTCCCTCATCCATGAGAAATGAGGGGTTTATTTATAGTTTTCTAAGAGTGGCATGGCTAGTAAATATGGAGGAGATCAATGGTATGTTGGGAGTGGTTTGAATGGACGGCCAATATTGATCCCCTTGATTATGGACCATTTATTGGAAATTTGAATGTCCTAACGATATCAGAATTTGAAGATCTTAGACTCATTGAATTCGTCTCGTCAAGCCGCTTGATTTGACTATAAGTGTGTCACGTTTGGAAACCATTTAGTGATCCAAATTATGGTTTGAACCTTCCAAAGGTGCTTTGGGTCTTCGATTTGGACCCTTTTGGGCTTGGATTGAGTCGAATTTGGTGTCGTTGAGTTCGGATTTTTGAGACGTTTAGTTCGACTATAAGTTTGCTAAAATCGGTGTTTGGATGGTCCCAGATTTAATTTCGGAAGTTTCCAATTTGATTTTGCCTCTAGATTTGTGCCCGATCAAGATAATTTTTTGATGATATATCAAGAATTAAAATGCTAATTTCAACCAATTTATAGTTGAAATGAGACGATTTCGATACACCTGATATATTGTGAGTTGAAACCAGATCAAGCACTTGATGTATAGTTGGATATTTCGTAATGTTAATTAAAGAACCGGACTAATGACTTTAGAGTGCTCCCTAGCGAAAGTCCTCTCAATTCAGTTCTTATAAGTTGACTCGCATACTCTTACTCACTAGTATACAATTGACACATGAGAACTCACCCCTCAGATAGAGGATTGAGAAAGAGATGCGGCCATCCATCGAGCCAACTAGAGTGTGACATGTGTCTAAGGTAGTTCGTACCAGGCTATTAATTATTATACTTTTACTCTTTTTAATGTAACATTTATTGTAGCCCTCATATGCCATAAATAAAGGATAAAGAGAAATGTTTTGAATCATTTAGCATTTTCTATATATACATTTGAGCTGATAGACTATTTTTACATAGAATTTTTCGTCTCTTTTCCTTCTCTCACATGGGTTCTAGGGTTATACCTCTTAATGCTCGTCTGATAGTGTGTTCAGGTGTCACACATGGACAAACTTTTATCCAAGAAGTATTCTATACTTTTTAATTATGCCTTTTTCAATTAAGAAGAAGAAAAACACACTTTTGAAACTTTATTTATGCAAGAGATCATTTCAACTGTGTCAAACCCTCCATTTTTTTCCTTCTAGATTTTTCTATGTAGGGGTTGTTTGGTTGGAAGTAAAATAGGTGTCAAATGCAAGAGTTTTAAAAATATTTGTGTTTGGTTAAAAGAAAAATGAAAGCAAAGTAAATGTACTATAAATAATTTTAGTCCATTTTTGAGGTAAACTAAACTCATCCAGCTTTAAGCGAAAACCATTTGCACCGCAAGAAAGCTAGCTTGACCTCCGCCGCCGGTCAGCCGCCACCCCACTACCGGCCACCATCGCCGCTACCCCGCCATCCATAGCTGGCCACCACCCATTACAGAACACCATAATCGGCCGCCGTTGCCGTCACCCATAGCTAGCCACCACCACCACTGGCCACCGTTACAAGCCACTGACTATAACCACTAGACGCCGACTACCACTGCAGACCACCAACTTGGGACTTCACTACAATCATTTACTTCAAACAAAAAAAAAACCTATATTTACTTTACACTCATCCAAACAACTCTAAAATATTCCTTTAACCATACATTCCTTTTAAACTATAGTTATATGGCAAACCAAATAGGCCCTTAAAAACTCTATTATCCATTCTTATTATCAATGTTTGTTTGAGGTTAGAAGGACCGTAGTCAGGGGGCGATGGAGGTTAGAAGGACCGTAGTCTGCAGGTGATCGTGGTCAGAAAGATCATTATCTGGTGATAGAGGTTGGAAGGATTGTAGTTAACGGGCGACAGTGATCAGAATAACCATTGTCTGGCGGCAGAGGTTGGAAGTACCGTAGTCGGTGAGTGACAGTGGTCAGAAAGGCCGTTGTCTGGCGATGGGGATCAGAATGACTGTAGTCAACAGGTGATGGAGGTCAGAAGGACCGTATTCGAGGAGGGGGGTGACGGAGGTCAGAAAGACTGTATTCTGGTGATGGAGGTCAGAAGGACCATAGTCGCCAGGAAACAGAGGTCAAAAGGATCATAGTCGACATACGACAATGGTTAGAAAGACCATTGTCGGCCGACGACAGTGGTTAGAAAGACTAGGACGAAGGTCAGGAGGACCGTAATCGACGGGCGATAGTGGTCAGAAAGACCGTTGTATGGCGACGTGGGTCGGAAGGACCATAGTAAGTGGCGCGATAGAGGTTAGAAGGACCATAGTTTATGGGCAATGAAGTTCGGAAAAACCATAGTCTGGAGGTCAGAAGGATCGTAGTCGGCGGGCGACGATGGTCAAAAAGACAGTTGTCTGGATATGGAGGTAAGAAGGTTCGTAATTGACATGTGATGATGTTAGAAAGAACTAATCTGGAGATTGAGGTTTGAAGGACCATAGTGGCTGGTGACGGAGGTCGAAATGACTGTAATGTGGCAATAGAGGTTGGAAAGATTGTAATTGGCGGGCAATGGAGGTCAAAAAGATCGTAGTCGGCGGGCGACGAAGGTCGAAAAGACCATAGTCAAGCGATAGAGGTCGTAAGGACCATATCAGTGGGCGACAGCGGTCGAAAAGATCGTAGTTTGGCGATGGAGGTTGGAAGGACCGTAGTTAGCGGGTGACGATTATTGGGATGAAGTCCAATGATAATTGGTGGCAAGATGTAAGTCTAATAATAATTGGTGGCTGGAAGGAAGTTTGATGATGGTCGATGGCCGGGTGTAAATCCGGCAATAATTGGTGGTTGGACGGAAGTCAGGCAATAATTGGTGGCCATGCGTAAGTCTGGTGATGGTTCAGCAACAATCGGTGGTTGGGCGATTGTCGAGGAAAAGTTTGGTGGTAAGAGAAATCTCATATTTCTCTTCCTCTCCTCTCTTCTTTCTATTCGTTGCTTCCCTCCTTCATTGCTTGGGTCGTCCCTCATCCATGAGAAATGAGGGGTTTATTTATAGTTTTCTAAGAGTGGCATGGCTAGTAAATATGGAGGAGATCAATGGTATGTTGGGAGTGGTTTGAATGGACGGCCAATATTGATCCCCTTGATTATGGACCATTTATTGGAAATTTGAATGTCCTAACGATATCAGAATTTGAAGATCTTAGACTCATTGAATTCGTCTCGTCAAGCCGCTTGATTTGACTATAAGTGTGTCACGTTTGGAAACCATTTAGTGATCCAAATTATGGTTTGAACCTTCCAAAGGTGCTTTGGGTCTTCGATTTGGACCCTTTTGGGCTTGGATTGAGTCGAATTTGGTGTCGTTGAGTTCGGATTTTTGAGACGTTTAGTTCGACTATAAGTTTGCTAAAATCGGTGTTTGGATGGTCCCAGATTTAATTTCGGAAGTTTCCAATTTGATTTTGCCTCTAGATTTGTGCCCGATCAAGATAATTTTTTGATGATATATCAAGAATTAAAATGCTAATTTCAACCAATTTATAGTTGAAATGAGACGATTTCGATACACCTGATATATTGTGAGTTGAAACCAGATCAAGCACTTGATGTATAGTTGGATATTTCGTAATGTTAATTAAAGAACCGGACTAATGACTTTAGAGTGCTCCCTAGCGAAAGTCCTCTCAATTCAGTTCTTATAAGTTGACTCGCATACTCTTACTCACTAGTATACAATTGACACATGAGAACTCACCCCTCAGATAGAGGATTGAGAAAGAGATGCGGCCATCCATCGAGCCAACTAGAGTGTGACATGTGTCTAAGGTAGTTCGTACCAGGCTATTAATTATTATACTTTTACTCTTTTTAATGTAACATTTATTGTAGCCCTCATATGCCATAAATAAAGGATAAAGAGAAATGTTTTGAATCATTTAGCATTTTCTATATATACATTTGAGCTGATAGACTATTTTTACATAGAATTTTTCGTCTCTTTTCCTTCTCTCACATGGGTTCTAGGGTTATACCTCTTAATGCTCGTCTGATAGTGTGTTCAGGTGTCACACATGGACAAACTTTTATCCAAGAAGTATTCTATACTTTTTAATTATGCCTTTTTCAATTAAGAAGAAGAAAAACACACTTTTGAAACTTTATTTATGCAAGAGATCATTTCAACTGTGTCAAACCCTCCATTTTTTTCCTTCTAGATTTTTCTATGTAGGGGTTGTTTGGTTGGAAGTAAAATAGGTGTCAAATGCAAGAGTTTTAAAAATATTTGTGTTTGGTTAAAAGAAAAATGAAAGCAAAGTAAATGTACTATAAATAATTTTAGTCCATTTTTGAGGTAAACTAAACTCATCCAGCTTTAAGCGAAAACCATTTGCACCGCAAGAAAGCTAGCTTGACCTCCGCCGCCGGTCAGCCGCCACCCCACTACCGGCCACCATCGCCGCTACCCCGCCATCCATAGCTGGCCACCACCCATTACAGAACACCATAATCGGCCGCCGTTGCCGTCACCCATAGCTAGCCACCACCACCACTGGCCACCGTTACAAGCCACTGACTATAACCACTAGACGCCGACTACCACTGCAGACCACCAACTTGGGACTTCACTACAATCATTTACTTCAAACAAAAAAAAAACCTATATTTACTTTACACTCATCCAAACAACTCTAAAATATTCCTTTAACCATACATTCCTTTTAAACTATAGTTATATGGCAAACCAAATAGGCCCTTAAAAACTCTATTATCCATTCTTATTATCAATGTTTGTTTGAGGTCTTTTAATAAAGTTATGATGAAAAACTTCCACTAAATCATCATAAAATTTTTTAGCACGTATATATAAATTGGGTTTGGTTACAATTACAATCAAGCCTATATCTTTTTGAATTTGATAGACCATGATGTTATAATAAAAATTTAATTACAATACATTTTCAAACTTTTTAATATGCTTTAAAATAAATATAATATAAAAATTAATTGATTATATATATATATATATATATATATATTATCTTTATATTAAAATAAAGTTTAATTTGTATATTAATTAAATTTAATTCCCCCCCCCCCCCCCCCCTAAGTAAAAAAAAATTAATCATGACTTGAACAAGTCAGTTGAGATCGAACTTTTGAATTTCTTCTACTACTGACTGATCAACCTCCTCAAATGTACTAGGGTTTTCTCTTATGAAACCTTGCAGCCTTCTCTCTTCCTCTTCCAACCTCCCCAACACCTCCTCAGGTGCTCCTTTGGATTGGAAGCTTCTTTTTGCTTCCCAAACCCAAGCCTCTAACGAGTTTTCCCTCTCCCTTTCTCATGTTCCCACTGAAAATATTATTGCACACTTCATCAAAGCTCAGTTTGATGCTGGTGTCCCTAAGTGCTCGCTCTCTTCGGTAGGTTATTCCATTGGTCGTAGACCTTTTTACGAAGCCCTTCTATCCATTATCAAAAAAACATGATCCCTCAAGGGTTCCCTCTCTCTGCTCACTCTAGATGAGGGCTTCTTCATCCTCAAATTCATAATTGTCGAGGATTACAAAATGGCATGGTTAGGTGGACTATGGTTTTTCTTTGGCAAGCCCTTCATTCTGCAGAAATGGATGCCTGACTTTGTTTCGAGGCCTAAAGAGTTCCCATCCATCCCGCTTTGGATAAAGATAAAAAAAAACTTCCCCTTTTCTACTGGATGCCTGAAGGGATTTCCGAAGTAGCTAGCTGCATTGGGATTCCATTGTCGATTGATGCTTTGACTACGGCGAAGATCGGGCTCACCTTCGCCAATGTCTGCATCCATGTTAGTAGCTTCTTCCCTTTACATAATGAAATATACATCTATGTGGATGGTAAGATCTCCCATTCGATGTTCCCATTGTGGCTCCATTATACACCCTCGACCCTTTGCCCTAAAAACCCCGATCCCTCTGCGCAGCAACCCGTGCGCCCTTGTAGTAGAAGTGCCAGTCATAAGCCTAGAAACACCCCACCTCCTCGCATAACTATTCCAAAACCTCCCCTACCTCCAACCTCCCACCCCTCCCCTCATGCGAACTAGAAACCCTTTACTTCAGCTCCAAACATGTCCACCTCCACCCCCAAACAAATCCTACTCTCAAACCTGAACCCCCCCCCCAGAAGAAGGCCCTCTTACCTCAAACAACATCCTACCTACCAATACCTCAGTTGGAACCCTCTACCCTCAATCCCCTTCCTTAGCCCACAAAAATAAGCTCTCTGCTCTCTCAGAACAACAAGAAATATTTTATCCCTCACCTTCCAGTCACGGCGACCCAATTGATACTGATAATCAAAACCATGGCAATCAACCTGAACATACTATTCAACAACAGAAATAGCATTTCATCCAACATAATAATGAAAAAAGCACGATCTTGTAACCCCAAGCTCAGAGCTACAAAACCACCAGGGCCAAAAATGTCAAGAAGGCATCCACCCCTACATCCATATCTCAATGATCCTTCCTCTCATGGCAGCTTGGAACATGTGTGGGTTTAATAGCCTGGACAAGGTCTTGTACTGCAAGAAGTTTGTTAGTAAGAATAATTTGGATTCGATATTTATTTTAGAAGCAAAAGTCTCACCTCAGTCTATTTTAGGGGTTCCTCTCTTCTCATACTATCTATAGTAATGATGCATCTTTTAATAATTTCTCCTATGCTAGCCCTGGTCGTATATGGATAAAATGAAATGCTTTTAAAGTGGATTTTAGGCCTTTATTCACTTCTAGCCAATGAATACATGTCATTATCTCCTCTAGCCCCAATTTTACTTGTTGCATTTCGGTGGTTTATGCTTATAACTCCTTGGAGGATAGGCAGCTCCTTTGGAAGCAAATCGAGGTTTTGGCTAGTAAAATCACCATCCCTTGGGTAATTTTAAAGGACTTTAATTGTTGTAGATTTGCTCATGAAAAGGATGGCGGGTCTCCCCTTCTTATTAGAAAGCTTAGTGATTTCAATAACATGATTTTCAATATTGGTTCCCATGAGCTATGCTCGGTTGGGCACTTCTACAGCTGTTTAACCAGAGAACTGACAACCTGATACACATCAAACTTGATAGAGTTTTGGTTAATGAAGCTTAGCTAGAAAAATTCCCTAATTCTTTCTATAATGTTGGAGATATGCAAATTTCTGACCACTCCCCTATCACCTTACTCTCACCGAGTGCCTCTTTAAGAAACCACATATTTCATTACAAAAACTACTGGTCTAAACTTCCTGAATTTTGGAGCTGCCTCCTTAATGCTTTCTCTCAGCTCTCTAGTGGCAGCCCAATACATTCCTTCTACCATAGGCTTAACACCCTTAAAAGAAGCATTAAAACCAGCACTTAATTGGTCCTCTTCCAATCTTCTTAAGCAAGATATTAAGGATATCACTACCGCTCAAAACTATTACTTGGCCCAAATTCAGAGTAACTTGATTGACCCAGGGTTAAATGCTGCTTTAAAAGACACCAACATTAAGTTGTCTGATAGTAACTCTTATTGGTCGGACTTGATTGCTCAAAGAGTCAAAGCTAAATGTTTATTATGTAAAGAGGATGATCTGAAGCTTCTCTACTCTAGAATCAACTCTAGACACATTCCAACTTGATCAAAATAATTACTACTCCAGATGGTGTCTTTACTTTCCCCCAAGACATCAGCAATGCTATTATCCAACACTTCAAGAAGCTGTTCAATACTCCTACTCTTACCCACACTTATAGTAACCCCATTCCTGTTGGCGGCATAATTCCTCATCACCTCATTCTTGCTTTGGTGGCTCTTGTGTCTGTGGATGAAATTAAGGGTATTATCTCCTCCTGGTCTGGATGGTTATACTTTCAAATTTTATAAAGCCACTTGGAACACCATTGATAAGTAACTATGTGATGCTATGATGACTTATTTCTCTATTGTTGTTATGCCTAAGCAAGCTAAAACAAATGATATTGCTTTTTAATTCCCAAACATCCTCATGCTGCCAACATTTCTGACTATAGGCCAATTTCCCTCTACAATACTTTCTACAAAATTGTTGCTAAGATCCTTGCCAATAGAATGAAAGAGGTCATGCCTTTCATCATACACCCAAGTCAAGCCAATTTTATAGAAAATAGGATTATTTCAGATAATATCCTCATTGTCGCTGACCTCTTAGGGGATTTCAATTTAGGGGCTAGAAACAAATTTCTCTGTGCAAAATTTGATATTCACAAGGCCTTCGACACTATTTAAATGGATTTTCTGTTAGCAAGTCTTCTTGCTAAAGGTTTCCCCACAACCTTCATCTCTTGGATTAAAGGCTGATCACGGATGTCCACTTCTCTGTCTCCATTAATGGCACCCTGGAAGCCTTCTTCAATTCTTCTTCTAGTCTCAAATAGGGATGCCCTCTTTCCCTATACCTTTTCAGTATTGTAATCAACAGGCTCTCCTCTGACTTTGAGGAATCTGTATCTAACAACTCCTTTCATGGGATGGCAATGGGCAACACTTCCATCTCCCACCTTTTATACACTAATGACTTACTGGTGTTTGCTAAGGCTACCTTGGAGAATGCTTATTCTCTCAAAGATCTTTTTATCTCACTTTGTTGCTTCCTTGGGATTTTAAGTTAATAGCGATAAAAGTACTATTTTTTTCTCTACGAATTCAGCTTAGGAGCCCAACATTTGCAATATCCTAAATATTTCTCCTTCTCAAAGGCCCGCTAAATACCTTGGCTTACCAATTTTTACTAAAAGGCTACACTAATTTGATTTCCAACCACTTCTTCAAAAGCTTTACAGTTCTGTGGATGGTTGGAGGGCAAAATCAATTTCATTTCCTAGCAGAATTCAATACCTAAAATTCACTATATGCGACTCCTTGGCTTACTGGATTAGAGGTCTATTATCCCTAAAGCCTTCAACAAAGTTATTAACAGAATCTGTTCTAGATTCCTTTATTTTGGTGACATTTCTAAGAGAAAACTGCATATGATTACTTGGAAAGACAATTGTAAGCCAAAACTTTATGGGGGCATTGGCATCCTGCGTATTATTCTCTCTATCATGCTTTTTCTCCCTCTCTTATCTAGAGATTTTTCTATGCAGACAACCTTTTATTTCAATGGTGGAGATCTAAATATTGTTCCTTTTGGAACACCTACATCAATTAGGCATATGTTTATTAGAATTTTGTTTGCTGTGTGGCAAGAAAAGTTAAGCATTGCTTATATCTTAGAGTTCATGACAGTAGCTCTCTTTCTTTGCTTTTGGACCCATGGTGCAAAGGCAAATCAATTATGGATATGCTGGACACTCAATCTCTAGGAAATACTCTTTTGAATTGCTCTCATCTTCAAGTCATCAACATTATTCTCAATGGGAGTTGGAACCTCCCACCTTTCCTCCCTACTACCCTTGCACCTGAAATTGCATCCATGCCTATTTATCATGCGAGTATTGGTTGTTTGTGGCTTGGCTCTAATAACCCCACCTTTAACTCCTTCTCTATGTAATATTATTCTTATTCCCTAAGGATTAACTGACCTAATTTTATTTGGAAAAAACATTGTGTGTTATGATTTTCTTCCTTTGCATGGTTGGCTTTTAATGGTGGGCTAAAAACTGTGATGAACTAATTCGTCGGGGTATCCCTACGGCTACTAATTGCACTCTATATTTTTCTGCTTTGGAATCCCACTCACATCTCTTCTTTGAATGCAATTTTACTTTTGCTATCCTCAAAGATTTAATTCCTGGGCTGAGAGGTTTGTTAATGTGACCTAACTTGTATCAAACATTCAACACCTACACATACAAAATTATTTTACTACTTATCCATGAGTGCTTCTATATACTACATCTGGAGAGCTCGAAATGACATATTATTTGGCAATTCTTTTGAATGTTTTGCCACAATCATTAGCAATATCAAAAAGCTATGATTTATAAAACCACAAAATGGAAAAGCTTTCACTCATTTCAGCACCTTCTCCTTTAAACTATCTGTGATGGATAGCTGCTTTACATGGTATGGGGATTTATTGCTGGTTTTATTTTAATTGCCTAGGGAGCTTCATGATTGGCTACGCTGTTTACTGGTGTAATTCTGGTGCTTCTTGGATGGTCTCTTGTAGCAATCAAGAGTTGCACTCACAACTTTGTCGCCTGGGGATTTTTTTGAAGGATTATGATGAATATTGGTGCTTACCAGCTGCCCATTGGATGGTCTATCTTGGCAACCAGGGGCCTTTTGACCATCGATGTGATTATTTTGTCTACTGGGTACTCATATTTTGCCTCACATTCTGAGTCTTTTTAGTTGCTTTTACTGTTCTTTTTAATTTTCTTGTAATGCAAGTTGCAGTTTTTGTCTTCTAGCCCACTATTGCTCATTTTGTTATAAGCAGCTCTCTAGGTGTTTCTTTTTTTATATGCCATAATTGTAATTTGCTCTTTACATCATTGAAATGGGCATTGCCCCTAAATTCTAAAAAAAGAAACCTTCTGCTAAATGGGTGTGGCTGTCGAGATGTTCTGCACTTGTCGGTAGGGCTGGAAGCATTTGACCAAGTGAGCTATGTTATATGAGCTGCCCTTTAAGATTATCCAATAGCTTAAGTATATTTTTAACACAACAATTTCACTTCAAATCTTCCCCTTATTACATAAGGGTGCCATTCAAATTTATAGGCATACATCTCCAAACTGCAAGTCATTTGTTTATGTCAATTCTATAGTCATCTTAAATTAAAAACTTTTAGAATTTATTGTGGGATAGTTTGAACTTTAATTTCAACAAATTTAGTGTCAAAATGAACATTTCAATAAGATGAACTTGCATGATACGTTGGAGACAAAAAATAATTTCATTGCCCCCAAATTATATACCAAATCATCAAGAAAATTATTAGGAGCATACCTGAATCCATTGAAAATGTGGAATTGAGGTTTTGAAGTTTTCGATCTTCCACAATTGAAGCAGTATTTTTCAAGAAAGCGAGAGATAATTATTTTCACTCAAGATGAGAAATGAGAAAAATGAGAACTTAATCACTTGAACTAGGGATCACAACCCTATTTATAAATTAAGTGTCTTTATTTCATTTCAACCTATTATTAAAATAAAATAAAATATTTGGCCTCTACACAATATTTAATTTCATACAAAATTAAATAAGATGTCACATAAGCCAAATAATGATTTAATTCTTAAGTAGTTCACAAATTTAATAGTAGTGGGTCAACATATAGAAAATTCCCAACAGAACCTATTGACACCAAAAATTATTTTATATGAGTCCAAATATACCTAAATCAAACACCCAAAAGTGTACTTGAAGCATAATGTTATTGTTTGAAGGACTAAATAATTTTTGAATCTTGTGTGCTTACAATTAAAATGGGTAAATGAGAAACCCACTGAGTTCAAGCTAGATTTCAATCCTATTAAGACACTTAAATGTCTAAATAATATCAAATCAATCATCCAAATGAGTAATTGAAAAGTGTTGCTAAAATCACCAAAATTTACTTCAAGAATATTATGAATTGACTTCTCATTCTATGCTCGAATGAGACATATAATTGGAGATAACTTAGAAATCTAAAAAAATTAAAATATCTACCTATCAAAATCGACACTAGTGATCATTAGTAGCAATTATTGTGACCTGGCTATCGTCTCCTAGTGGCCATTACTCTATTATTGCTTCCTGACTACCATCTTTTATCGTTATTATCTTTTATCAAACTAAAAGCACTTCTCATCTTTTTTTCGATTGTGATTTCTCTTACAATATCATTTCGGATTTTATCCCATCCTTAAGATCTTTCTTTTTAAGGCCGAATCTCAGTCAGGTGGTGATTTTTATTGAGTAGTTTATGTACTCTAAAGGGAGTAAGAAAAGCTTTGATCTGCTAATTCTTTGGACGGCTATCTATTATATCTGGAGGGAGCGAAATGATAGAAAATTCTCTAAGAATTTTAAGAGCCATTCCTCGGTTCTAATGATCATCAAAAAGGCGATTAGGCTCAAAATTGTGAAACGGAAATATGTGGTTGATCTTCTGCCTTTTCTTCAATGCTGATTGGTTTTTTCTCTTGCAATTTGTTCTTCTGGGTTTGGCAGTTCGCTAGGCTTATGTTTTATGGTCGCTGGGCAATGATGTTGAGGTTGCATTTTTCATCCCCTTTGGATGGTGGTTATTTTGCAACCTTTATTGGATGGCCTCTCCGCAACCGGGGGATGGCGCAGGAGTTTACAAATGCAATCTTCTCTATCCTGAGTCCTCCTCCTTTGGGCAGCCACGATGTTCTTCTTAGGTTTTTTATCTCTTTTTTTTATCCTTTTTTTCCATGTGTAACTCTTTTTTGAATCTTGTTGGTGAGTTTTTTGCCTTTGCTGAGGACTCCCGATTTTTGATATTTTTCTCTTACACATGTAACTAGTTCTCTTTTTTTAATGGAATATGGGCATTGCCCTTAATTTTCCCATATATATATATATATATATATATATATATATATATATATATATATATATATATATATATATATATATATATATATATATAGATCAATTTTGTTGTCACCTTACCATCATTGTCACTGACATTGACACCCATCACTTCTCAGTGATTCTCCAATACTATAACAATGACGAAATAAATAAATAAATAATAATAATGAAACTAATTAATATGAGTGATTTCAAATAACTAGAAATAATAAGGATAGCAATTTATGTACAACTTCATATCTACCCATATGCAATAAATATTACATAATTTCAACAGTCATTTATTTGAATTAATAGCCAGCACAATACTATTTCTACTTCATTCATTTTTCTCCAATCAATCATTCATTTGATAGCCTAAACAATGATATTTTTTACTCTTGATTTTCTCTACTCAGAATATATATCTTATGATTATAAAATAATCATCTATGATAGTTAAATGGTACATTCCAATAGCAAAATCTTTAAAATATTTATATATATATATATATTGAAAATATTTATATAAATATTTTCAAAAAGAATCAAGCACATGAGAGCCTTGTGGTTATTTTTTGATTGAAATTATACATTTAGTTACTATAAGAAAAGTGGCATACTAGTTTTTATTTAAATTATGCAAGTCATATTGATTTGGTGGTTTAGAATTTTATGCTTCTTTTGGGAGAATATAAGAACTTTTGCTCGAGTCAAAAATAAAATAAATGAAAGAATTATTTAAAATAACATAAGTAAAATTAGGGCTGCAAATGAATCAAAACGCTCAACAAATTACTTGTGGCATGGCATAGTTAGAGCTTGTTCATGCTAGCAAAATAAACTACTTAAACAAGCTTAACAATTTTATAAATGCTCGATTGATAAATTAACTACTTAGAAACAACTTTGTGTTCTAATCATAATAATATCATTTAAATCTCACGAATATGCTTGTTAAGAAGCTTGATTAAGATTTGATAATATGTTCTTTTAAGACTCGATTAACATTTTCTTTAATATATGATTATATGAGAGTCTTATTGCTTTCTATACTATATTGTTTTTATTCATGCACACAAGCTATTTATTTATGTTCATTAAAATGCTTGTTTGTTTAATATTTCATTTAATAACATTAATTTAGTTTCTAAGCTCAATAGGCTGTTCATTATTGTTGCATCCTGAAACATTCATGGTGTTAGAGAGATGAAGAGTTTAGCGCCTTAGCTTTAAATGAAAATCCATCACACATAGATAGATAGATAGATAGATAGAGAGAGAGAGAGGTGCAAGAGTCATAAGAGACATCATAAATTTCACATGAAAATTCTTGAAAAGGGAGAAAATTTATAGGGCATTGCTTAGTTGAAATGAATCCACTAGTATTTATTGTTGATTATAAATGATGCCCTTCCTTGGGGGAAGTTGTTGGCTCAATGTAAATAATATTGAGCACATTTCCAATGGTGATGGTCGGGCAGAGGTCTCACTAGGTGGCTTGGTGGCAAGGGTTCACTAGTGGTGGTGCCGAGATGGAGCCCCGGGATGTTTTAAACCTCAGAGCTCTCTTTAGTCTCTAGCCCAAGGTCTAAGTCTCCAAAAGTCTGAGCACCCCTTTCATGTTGGAAACGGGGGTCTATTTATAAATTTTAAAGTGGCATGCTTCATAAATATGAAAAAGATCAAGGGCAAATTTGGAGTGCTCCATCCAACGGTTCATATCGATTCTTTCAATCATAGAGTGTTCATGTAGCATTTAAAAGCCTTAATGATGCCAAAATTAAGTTATCTTGAGCTCGTTGGATTTGTCTCATCGAGCTGCCATATTTGACTATAAGCATGTCATATTTGGAGATCACTTGATCAACCAATTTATGCTTTGAAACTTTTAAATATGCTTCAATCCCTTTTGGCCCATTTGGGCTCGAATTGGACCGTTGTAGTGTCATTGGTTCGTCTCACTGAGGCATTCAATTTGATTATAAGTTTACTGAAATTGAAGTTAGGATGGTCTCACATTTAATTTTGGAAGTTTTCTACTTGAATATGCCTTGAGATTTGTGCTCGATCAAGACAATTTTTGGTGATATATCAATTATTGTGCTTAGTAATGCTTGTTCAAATAACTAACAACCTGCTTGATGGCATTGCTAATACTAGGCTTGATAAGACTTGTTTGATATTCGTAAGTTTAAACGAATTGAGCTTGAGCACTACTATAAATACTCGAATCAGCTTTGATTTTTATGAACATACTCAAGCTCGAATAAGCTCCAACTCCACTCATTTACACCTCTAAGTTAAACTAAGGCTCAAAGTTAGGGAAAATTATTAGGTTCGGTCACCGGACCTATCTCTGCATTCGGACGCCAATAGAAACACGCCATGTGGCAAAATTTTTTTATTCTTTCAGCCCGATCAGCCCGACCCAGCCTAGTGTTATTTTCATTTTAAGCGTAGGGTTGGCACTATTTTAGAACCCCGCGTTTTTGAAGAAAAAATGAGCTAGGAATTTGTAGAGAAGAGATGGACTGCTCACCGAAGAGAGAGGGGCAAGGGGTGCATGAAATCGGAAGTATGAATGAATCGGAAGTTAACTTAGCTGGATCTTCCTCAGGTTTCAACATTTTGGTAAGTTTTCGTTCAATCTCAGCGCAAGTTGTATGAAAAAAATACGAGCTAAAAAGTTGTAGGGTTTAGCTGTGTAGAAAAAGGTTATATAGTTTCCGGTCATTAGAGGCACAAGCTCTTAGAAGTAAACAAAGCTGTGCAGTCAGTCTAGTGTTTAGGTGAAAAAGTTAATAAACTCTGAGATCTTGTTATTTATCGATAAAATTAGTTATTTTAGGAAGAAAAAAAATATTAATTTTAGATTTGGGAAAGCTGTAGAAGATGCGCTTTAGTTGCGCTTTAAGTGCGCTTTAGTTGCGCTTTAGTTGTACTTTAAGTGCGCTTTAGGTACGCTTTAGTTGCGCTTTAATTGCGCTTTAGGTGCGCTTTAGTTGTGCTTTAGTTGCGCTTTTGTTGCGCTTTAGTTGCACTTTCTGATCTGATGTTTTGTTATCATCTCATGCTGTTTATAAAGACGAGAGAGAAGCATATGAATGTTATTATACTTATGCCCATGATAATGGCTTTAGCATGCGGAAGGATTATCACAGTTTCTATCCAAATTCTAGGAAGATAAAATCGAAGGACTTTGTCTGCTCAAAAGCTGGTTTCAAGAGAAGTATTGATCTTAATTCAACAAAGAGATTTACTAAACCAGATGTTCAAACCGGTTGTCCTTCTATGGTGAGGTTTGCTGTTGATGAAGATGGTTACTGGCATGTCAAAAGATTTATTGAATCCCACAACCATGAATTGGCTAGCCCTGCCGACCGATACCTTCTAAGATCATGTAGAAATGTTGTTGAGGAAAAAGCTTCAGTCCTAAAATCAATGACAGATGCAAGAATTAGAACCGTTGATGCATATGCCTACCTTGCAGAGGAAGTTGGAGGATTTGAGAATGTTGGATTCTCTAAGAGGGATGCCTACAATATTATTCAAAAGGAGAAAAGAGCAAGGATTGAAAATGGTGACACTAATTCTTTGATTCAATTATTTAAAGATTGATAAGTTGAGGACAACATGTTCGCATGGGATGTTCAAATTAATGAGCATAATAGATTATTAAATTTTTTCTGGGTTGATGGGAGAGGCAGGATAGATTATGAATGTTTTGGAGATGTGTTGATTTTTGATACTAGCTACAGGCTCAACAAGTATAATTTTGTATGTGCACCATTTGTTGGTGTTAATAATCATTGGCAGAATATTTTATTGGGGGTTGCTTTTTTGTTAGAAGAACCAATTGAAAGTTTTACATGGTTGTTTAAAACATTTGTACGAATAATGGGCTCTAAACATCCAACAACAATATTCACCGATCAGGACCAAGCAATGGCTAGGGCCATAGAAGATGCCTTACCTCACACTCGTCATAGATTATGCCAATGGCACATCTTCAAGAAGGTTCCATCAAAGTACCTATCTTCAATATCAATACTAAAGCCAGAAGTCTCTTCTATAAGTGTATGAGGAAGTGTGATTCTGAGGAAGTGTTTGAGGAGGCATGGGATGAAATGATCAAGGAAGGGAACCTTCATTACCATGAATGGTTGCAGGATCTTTATAAGATAAGGAGAAAGTGGTCAACAGCTTTTAATAAGGATTATTTTAGCATGGGCATTTTATCCACGCAGTGTAGCGAGTGTACTAATAATATGTGTCATGGCATTTCTAAGCCAACAAGTTCATTAACTGATTGTTTTCTTGGATTAGAAAAGGTACTGATGAATTGGCGGCAAAATGAGTATGATGAGGAGTACAAATGCAGTCAGTCTGAAATTGTTCCTATGATAAGGACCAGCTCAATATTAAAGCAAGCTGCAAGGTTTTACTCAAGAAAACTATATTCATTTTTTGAGAAAAAATTTATACAGGGTGTGAGAGGAATGAGCATAGACTTCGTCTCGACTGATTCTTCAAAGTTTTTAGTCAACTACATAGAGACTAAGGACCAACAACATCCTTGAGTGGTTGACTTTGATGCAGCGGCAGGTAACATTCAATGCACCTACAAGAAGTATGTTACCATGGGATTGTTGTGTTCTCACAGTTTGAGGGTTTTGAGACAGTTGGATATTGCTAGAATCCCCGAGAAGTATCTAGTACTGCGATGGTCAGCAAGGGCTCGAAAAGATATTTATTCAGGTAACTTGGCCAATGCTAAAAGAAATAATAACCTTGAAGGTGGTAGGGGATTAATATTCAGGAATCAAGTTAGCAGATTTGTATATCAGATGAGCACAGAAGCTCAAGGGAATGAGGAGGCAGAGGAGTTTATTCTTGCTTCAATGAAAGACATGGCTGAAAACTTATACTCAATTCTTGGTAGTAAGAAAATAAATCAGAAGTATGCTGCAAGATCCCAAGGTGGTAGTGCAAATTTGAAAGATCCACTAAAACGTAGACCTAAAGGCATATCTAATGCAAGACTAAAAAGCCATTGGGAAAAGAAGAAGCGGCCTAAAAGTAAGTTTTAATAACCTATCAAATTTATTTTTTGCTTAACTAAGACTAAAGCTGTGGTTTTTTACAGAGAAGCAACCTATGGTGGAGAAAAAAATAATGGAAGATCCTTCTTCAACACATATGAACTTCTCAAGCATGCCTGAATGTTTCAGTGAGGAATATATAACAGGCCACCCAACAAGTCAACCAGGTGCTGAGTACACCAGATTGATGATGGATTTCATTACTTCAGAGTTAGAATTTAATTAATTTTCAGTGTAATAATATTAATTTCAAAATTATGAAAATAATATTATAATAATATTGGATTTTCAGTGTAATAATATTGAATTTTTTTAATGTACTGTTATGCGCTTTACTTGCGCTTCACTTGCGCTTCACTTGCGCTTCACCTGCGCTTCACTTGCACTTCACCTGCGCTTCACCTGCACTTTACCTGTGCTTTACCTGTGTTTTACCTGCGCTTTACTTGCGCTTCACCTGCACTTTACTTGCGCTTTACCTATGTTTTACTTGTGCTTCACATGCACTTTACCTGCGCTTTACTTGCGCTTTACTTGTGCTTTAGTTGCGCTTTACTTGCGCTTTAGTTGTGCTCTACTTTATGAGTAAAAATTCGTTTAAAGAGTTACAAAGGCATAAACTATGTATTAACAGTAAAAGTTACAAGATGTACAACATAAGGAGTATATATTAACATTAATATGTACAAGATTTACAACACGAAGATTATATAAAAACTTTCAAATGTATAAAATTTATAAAAATGCAGCTTTACATCTTTGTGGTAAGACAAAGAGCATATCCAAGTTCAGCCCTAAATTTTGGCATATATTTTTGCTAGTCTTTTAAAGAAGCCCAGTCCATTTTCTGTCGAAGTACGACTCTCTCCATATATTTGCATACAAAAATTCCGCAGTCATAATCATTTGACTAAGTTGGAACTCCACGGACAGTTTGTAATTTCCAAGTTGTTATATCGCTTGGAAAGGCTCCTGCTTTGTCTTCATGAATTTGTTTAATCTGAAAAGAAAATGTTTAAACTCGTGTGGTGATATTGAGTAAAACAGTTTTATAAAGTCAAGCTTTAAACTTACAACTTCAGTACAAATTGCCTTATGTTCTGGATTGGGTAACGAATCATATAATTTTCATACTTTATCTTTTAACCTTCCTACAATTAGTACACAGTGACCTTTGAAATAAATAGGTTGAACAATAAGTCTGCTTTCCCTAACAGAATCAGGATTTATGTGTTGTATGAAGATTTGAAAATCTTATTTATAACCTCTATAAGCCTGCAATAATTAAACATAAAAAGAATCTTAGATAAAAATAATGTTATTAAAAAACTATATAAGATGAGTGTAAATTCTACTAACCCTGTACAGTGGAGAAATATATAGGTAGTTTTAAAATTCTTTTGGCAGAATCCTTCTCTTTTCAGATAATAAAAAAGTAAATGCATCTTCATGGTTATCAGCCAAATACTGATTTGTCAGAATGTCATCAATATCAACTCGATTTATTTCTATGTTTCTAGACTGAAAAATAATGTCGTCCCTACAAAATAAAAAAGTGCAGGTAAAGCGCAAGTAAAGCGCATCTAAAGCTCAAGTAAAGCACAAGTTAAGCGCAGGCGAAGCACAGGTAAAGTGCAGGTAAAGCGCAGGTGAAGCGCAAGTAAAACGCAGGTAAAGCGCAGGTAAAGTACAGGTGAAGCGCAGGTGAAGCGCAAGTGAAGCACAAGTAAAGCGCAGGTAAAGCACAAATAAAGAATAATAAAACTTACTTTTTATTAAACTTCTTGAAACAGTCATCCATGAATGCTTGTTATTCTGTCGTAAGGAAAATCTTGTCAGGATATTCCATGCTTATTTCAGCATGTCGAGGTAATACCCCTATTTTCTCCACGGAAATCTCATCCTACTTTGGCTTTGGTGAATCCAATGTGTCAGGTTTTTTTTTTATCTCTTTTTCTTTTTTTTGTGTGGCTCGTACTTCACTATCTCTTGAGGATCTTCTGCAGGAGGTGGTGGTGGAGCAGCTTCAATTGTGGGTTGTTGGGGTGGTGGTGGAGCAGCTTCTATTGTGGGTGGTTGGGGTGGTGGCGGAGCTGCTTCTGTTGTGGGTGGTTGAGGTGGTGGTGGAGCCGCTTCAGTATTGGGTGGGGGTTGTGGAGCAACTTCAGTAATGGGTGGTGGTGGAGCAGTTTTGGAAGGATTTATAGATTTGTTATTTGAGGAAGAGGAAGATAGAGAGGATTTAATAGGATGATAATCACAATGGGTAAAATGGTCGATAAATTTATATTGCAAAGAATCTACAGTTGCTTGAAGTTTTTCCAAATTATCTTCAAGTAGATCAATTATTTTTCCCATATTATCTTCAATTCTATTACACATTTTCTGTATTGCTTCCATAAGTTTATTCTGTACACTAGACCATTCTGTTGCAAGAGGTTGTTCAGCAGGAGGTCGAGTAGCAGGTTGAAAAGAAGGTTGAGTAGGCTGTTGAGGAGGAGAGCTTTGACGTGGTTCAACATGAGGAGAATGGGGAGAGGGAGGTGGGGAGGTCTGAATTTTTTTGGGTTTTGATGAATGAAGTTTGATGGGATACACATCTGGACGGATATCCCGGTTCTGAAGGGCATTTAAGTCAGCCCCTAATTGTTCTACTTCTTCGTCTGTAACATTCTGTAGAACAAGATAAATCTGCATAAAAGATAAAACTATATCAGTTTAGGTTGCGCTTTAAGTGCGCTTTAGGTGAGCTATAGTTGCGCTTTAATTGCGCTTTAGGTGCGCTTCAGTTGCGCTTTAATTGCGCTTTAGTTGCGCCTAAAAGCGCAACTATAGAGCTGCTCAAGATCTTTAGTTGCGCTTTGGTTACGTTTTATTTGCGCTTTAGGTGCGCCTTAAAGAGCAGCTAAAGCGCTTTAGTTGCGCTTTCTAGCAATAAAATAAATAATTAAAATTAAGTCTTGAAAATTACCTCATTTTTCTTCAAAAATTTAAATAACTTTGTAGCACTGTCTTGGGTATAGTACATGTCTGTATTCCCCTCCCATCTCAAAAACTGAGGTCTTAAGTC
The DNA here is from genome assembly GCA_019925795.1 of Dendrobium chrysotoxum. Classification (NCBI taxonomy): domain Eukaryota; kingdom Viridiplantae; phylum Streptophyta; class Magnoliopsida; order Asparagales; family Orchidaceae; genus Dendrobium; species Dendrobium chrysotoxum. Next base: position 18,548,975 of record CM034299.1, on the reverse strand, counting down.
TGGATTGGATGGTTTATTACAGGAAAAGTATTCCAAAAACCATATATGTATAATAACACACATAAAATATTATAAATTAACATTAAAAACCTTAATGAAATGAAATAAATTTAGTACACGAGACTTACCAGTAGGAGAGAAAAAAAATCATTGATGTAACCCAATAGTTTTTCCATTGCAAACTTGTCAAGAATTGTATTGAATTCATTGACCATGAAATTTGTATGCATGCAGCCCAATTAATTGAAGTGAACTCATTTACAGTATTTGCTATAGATATGAGCCTTCTGGGGGTTTTATGATTATTTAGTGGAAAAAAATTAGATAACAAAAACATTATGAAGGTCTTTATCTTAGTAGCATTATCAGTTAATCTATCTAATTTTGTGATTTCAGTTTTCATATCAGTTGAGAGAGATCCAGTCAATGGATCAACCTTCTATTTTATTTCCTCACCTCTATTAGGCAATCCTGTGAGAAATATTTGTTTAATTAGCCAAATATAGTAAATTTAAAGTATAAAAACATCTCAAAAATTTCTTATTCAAGAGCTGACCTGTCAATAATGAAACCTCATCAGAAGTGAATTTAAGCAAATGACCATTGACAATAAAGCCTTCATCAGCAGCATTCCAAAATTTCATAATCTCAAATAGCAGTGGTATGCACTGCTGGAACACTGGAAACTTCAGAAATTGATAAATTTTTAAATTTCGAAAGGTTTGCTCAACTTCATCCTTAATTATCTCAGAAAATGCATCGCAAATTTTTCTGAACGTCGTAACATAGCATCGCGAAGTTACTGGCCTTTGATACGACATCTGAAAAAAAAATAGAAAGCACAACTAAAGCGCTTTGGCTGCGCTTTTAGGGGCATCTAAAGCTCTTTAGTTGTGCTTTTAGGAGCGCCTAAAGCGCAAATAAAGCGCACCTAAAGCGGACCAAAAGCGCACCTAAAGCGCACCTAAAGCTCAACTAAAGCTTTCACTTGTTACTGGTTTCCTCTTTTCTGAAGAAGGTTGAGATAGGGTTCATAAACTTTTTAAGATCACATTGAACAAAGTAGTATATATGAAATCAACACTAAACCCTAATAATAAAAATAAAACTTAAAAGCGCACCATAAACGCAACTTATGAGCAACGAAAGCGCAACAAAGGCGCAGCATTACCTTTTCTAAAATGCAGTACTCAACTGTCGTCGTCTACCGCCGGGAAGAATGTCTTGCAAGAATGAAAATGCCAACGAATGAAGAACAGCTCGACCGATGAAAATGAAAATGTCGTGTGTAGAAACTCTTCGTGCGCGATTTTTGTATTCGAAATTTCAAAACATCTTCGGGTTGGGTCGGGCCGGTCGGGCTGAAAAGACATAAAGCAAAGTTTTAGAATAAAATTTTTTTGCCACATGGCGTGTTTCTATTGGCGTCCGAACGTGGAATAGGTCCGGTGACCGGACCTAATAATTTTCCCAAAGTTAGGGGAAAGAAAAAATTGCTTTGCCATGGCATACAATTTCCATCCTACATAAATTATAACTTTTGCATGCATCTAACTATTAAATATCATTAAAATTCAATTACACTGTTCTCTCTCATCCCCTTCGAATTAAAATTAAAAATATAGAGTTATTATGCAATTTTTTTTTAAATTCTATCATTTTTTATTTTTCCTCACAAAAAAAATCACCCATTACTTCCAATGAAGTGCAATCAAATATTTCAAATTCCAATTTGACAATAAAAACAGTATACTCCCTAATTTTTTAAAATTTATATTATATTTTCATATTTTTAAGTACATCATTGCAAAATTCAAACAAAAATATAATATTTTTATTATTTTAATTGAATTATCTTAAAAAGCTCACATAAATTTTTAATACATTTTTAATTGATTACAATATTTATTTGAAAAACTTCTATGGCGTTTATTAAGACCTGTGATCAAAATTTTGTTTAAATTAGGACTTTTGAATTTATTTAAAGATAAATACAATATATCAATAATTAATTAAAATTTATATTTTGTTTGTTCTAAAAAAAATAAAAAATAAGAAAAATCAACAAATTTTGGCTGATATACGGGCCCATCCGCCGTTTCACCCGTCTGCCGTCCGCGGTGGCCATTTACTAATTACTATACCCGTACTGTCGCTTTCTTGGCCGAATCATAAATGTACATCCTCGATATTTCCAAAGAATCATTGGGGTAATTTCGACATTTTTTTATTTCAAAAAATTTCAAATGGACCAATCTCAGCTCCGGGCCGTCAGGGCCCACTGGCCGTCCGATTGCTCGCTTCGACGGTATCACCTAACCAAGAAAAAATGGATTTGGAGGGAAGCCACATCAGCCGTCCGATGCTTCACGCGATTATACGTCTATATAAATCGACCGTCTAGGGTTTCTCACTGATCAGAGCCAGCCTCCCTCGCATTCTGTCGCCGGTCATCGACGGTGAGCTTGCCGGTACCCTAACTCGAGCTCTGTTATTCTATTCGCCTTTTCTTTCTTCTCTAGAATCGGTGATCTTCGACTATTGTTTGTGATTTGGGAAATTTTAGTTGTTCTGATTCGCAAAACGTTCTTTGTTCAGTTAGAATCTGAAGAAGAGGTACAGAGAGGAGGAAGATGAGAGAAATCCTTCACGTGCAGGGTGGACAATGCGGTAACCAGATCGGATCTAAGTTTTGGGAGGTGGTGTGCGATGAGCACGGAATCGATCCCACCGGGAGGTACACTGGTACGTCCGATCTGCAGTTGGAGAGGGTTAACGTCTACTACAACGAGGCGTCTTGTGGAAGATTCGTTCCTAGGGCGGTTCTGATGGATCTGGAGCCTGGAACCATGGACAGCGTGAGGACGGGGCCTTATGGCCAGATCTTCCGCCCTGACAATTTCGTGTTCGGGCAGTCTGGCGCGGGAAACAACTGGGCCAAGGGTCATTACACTGAGGGCGCCGAGCTAATAGATTCTGTTCTTGATGTTGTGAGGAAGGAGGCGGAGAACTGCGACTGTCTTCAAGGTATTGTTTTCCTTGCTCAAACATTACATTGGAATAAGGTTATGTTGTGACAACGTCTGATCTGCGACTCAAATTTTGGGGAATACTACTGCGCTTGTCATGTGTGCATAATTGCCGAGCCTTTGTGGTTAGAAATAAAAAAGAGCGTCAGGATATGATTTTTTTCATGGAATTATTTGTTTTCCGTTTAAATGTTTAAAAGGGATCTGAAATGTTTTTGTTTCTTATTACTTCTTAATATGCTCGTTATGAAATTTAATCTTGCAGTCCAACAATTCGGCTTATGTCGGATGTTGATCTAATTTCGCTTTGCCTATTTCCAAGTTTTGTCCACTTTGTATTTTTGTGTCTCGTGCTCATATGTTCTATTTAAATCAGTCATGTTCCGCTATTTGCTCCTTATTTCTCCGATTCCACCAGCCCTGATTATTTCAAGTTTTGTTTGTTTGTTTTTGCATTGTTGAATTTTGGACAAGTTTAGTTTATATTTCATTTTCTGTTTGCTTAATCTTCTATATTAAACTTTTTTTCTCTGTGATTAGGTTTTCAAGTATGCCATTCACTTGGTGGAGGAACTGGATCTGGGATGGGCACTCTGTTGATTTCTAAAATCAGGGAGGAGTATCCTGATAGGATGATGCTTACCTTCTCTGTCTTCCCGTCCCCTAAGGTTTCCGATACAGTCGTCGAACCCTATAATGCAACTCTTTCTGTGCACCAGCTGGTGGAGAACGCTGATGAGTGCATGGTTCTTGACAATGAGGCCCTCTATGATATCTGCTTCCGTACTCTGAAGCTGACCACTCCTAGTTGTAAGCATCATAGATCTGCAATAGATCTACATTTTCTTATGCATTTCAGTTTGTTAAATTCCTTCACTTTTCTTTTATAATTAAATGAAACTACTTTCTTGTGATCTATCTTTCTTGAATTCCTTTTTTCTCCCATTTCTACTTAATTGGACATTCACGTGCTTCATGTTTTTTATAAATTGTTTTAAAATGCGTTCTGCATGGACAGTCTTGCTTTTGCATCTTGAATTAGCTTTTAGATCCATCAATGTTAGATTAGCTGCCTTTTTGATAGTTTATATGTGCTACAGTTGTAGCAAGGTACTAATTGATTTCTTATTCATTAGGGGTCCGATTGGAGCATTTTTATGTGCCGCTTTGTTTTACAATTCTATTTAATTATAATTTTTTGTTGTTAGAAATTTCTTTGGTGGTAAGTATCTTTTTATAATTCGATTTGTGAGGTTGTGGTAGGTGAAAGAAACAAAAGTTATCTATTTTTTAATAAAAAAATTATAATATATTCATTTTCAACTGATATATTTTTTGTTATAACACTTGGTTATTTTTACAAATAGCTGCAGTGATCTCAATCCCAAATGGACACTAGATTTTGCAATTTGGCCTATGCAGCATGTCTAAGGGTTTGCTTGTGGCCTCTGCAGTTTTCTGTAAAGGCTTTTATAAATTTGCTTTTAGAGTCCTTTTGTGTCTGTTTATTCATTCTTTATTTTTCAAATTACTATCACATTTTTATTTGATTTTAAAAGAAATTTAAGAGACGAGAAACAATTTTTTTATAAGTGATTTGGAGTCTGGCAATTATAAGAAAGAAAAGTATTTACAATACTCACATTAGACTTCAAAAAACAGTTATACAGATCTGCTGCTACTTTTACAAAGAGATACAGCAGCCCTAATATACAATGAGACTTTGTTTGGGATAAATTTTGGCAACTATGTTTTTTTTATTTGCTTTTGAGAAATTTTTATACTAAAAGGTTGTTTTAGAAAGTAATAAGAAAGTTGTCCCAAACTAAAATTCTAATATTTTGTTTGTAACAGGTTTCTTGCTTTTTTTTTGAAGTAGCTTTCTCGTACAAAAATTTTTAGTTCAAAAAAGAAATTTTTGTACTAAAAAACTGATTTAGAAAACAACAACAAAACTGTACCAAACGAAACATAATACGAAGCTTTTCAAAAAATTGGAATTGAACATTACAAGTATTTTACCTAAAGAGTAGTTTGATTTTAACGTGTTTTTATACTTCATAATATTCATGTTATTATTAATTCCCAGATTATATGTTATTTGATCTTGTTATCATTTCTCACGTTTCCTTCCTACCTACGAACAGTTGGGGACCTGAATCACCTAATCTCTGCAACCATGAGTGGAGTTACATGCTGCCTTAGATTCCCTGGGCAGCTAAACTCTGATCTAAGAAAGCTAGCCGTGAACTTAATTCCATTTCCTCGTCTCCATTTCTTTATGGTCGGCTTCGCCCCTCTCACCTCTCGTGGATCTCAGCAGTACCGAGCCCTTACCGTTCCTGAGTTAACCCAGCAGATGTGGGATGCAAAGAACATGATGTGCGCCGCCGATCCTCGCCATGGCCGATACCTCACTGCCTCCGCTATGTTCCGCGGCAAAATGAGCACCAAAGAGGTCGATGAGCAGATGATCAATGTCCAGAACAAGAACTCATCCTACTTCGTCGAGTGGATACCAAATAATGTGAAGTCGAGCGTGTGCGACATCCCTCCCAGAGGCCTGTCCATGGCATCCACATTCATTGGTAATTCAACATCAATACAGGAGATGTTTAGAAGGGTAAGTGAACAGTTCACTGCTATGTTCAGGAGAAAGGCTTTCTTGCACTGGTATACAGGCGAGGGTATGGATGAGATGGAGTTTACCGAGGCTGAGAGCAACATGAATGATCTTGTTTCTGAGTATCAGCAATACCAGGATGCCACTGCTGATGAGGAAATTGATTACGAGGATGATGAGGAAGCGCATCAGGATATTTAAATCTTGCGCTGTCATGGATTAAGGTTTTGGAGGATTGGATATATGTTGTTATCTTATTTATTTCGATGTGCTGAGTGCGATGTGACTGGTACTACTCTCTACCTTACTTTCATATCTTATAATGTTCTGCTTGTTTGCTGGTGAAATATTTGGATGTTAAATCTAGAAATTTGATTGTTTCTAGTTTCAAATTGGGTTCAGTGTACAAGTAATGATGTGATGCTCACGCATAGAGTTTGTAATGATGCGAATTTGTTAGAGGCTCCACAGTGCATTGTAGATGCTCACGCATAGAGTCTATGTAGATGCTCATATGGTTTGATTCTAGTGGATGTGTAGGGTTGGCTTGGCTATAGATGGTTTAATTTTATGTTATTTTTCATTCTATCTAATGAAAGCCATCTACTATTAGAGAAAAAGAAAGAAATCAAGAAAGGGACACTCAAGGCAAATCTGATCTAAACTAAATCATTTGAAATTGCATGAAAGAATAATCTTGATGAGATGATAATCATTTTGATTATAAATTTGTGACATTGAAACTTGTTTGATCCTTGAAATAATTTTCATTTGTTAATGATTCGATTTCTTGAGCTTGACAGATGAACATTTTGTGGTTCCAACATAAATAAAGTGAAGATCAATGCAAATTTAATTCAATAAAAAATGATTTTTTTGCCTAAGTTGCTCATCTTTTTTTGGCATTTAAAAAAGCCAACCCATTATCCGGATTTCATTTTAAAATAATTATATAAAAACATTATCCGGATTTCATTTTAAAAAGAAATATATATATATATATATATAATCAATAGAACACAAATTTTGTTCTACACATCAAAGCATAAAAATTGGACTAACAAAATGCATCTGTTGAGTTAGCTCTTGGCGGTCCTGACCTTATCAACCTGGTCTTCCCCTTTTCTAAATTTTATGAAACAGACGGACTAAGCATTGATATGCTCAGTAGGTTTACTCCAAAATCTTATTACAAAAGTCAATATCCTTATTTGTAGTATACTAATACAAATAAAAAAATTTAAATAACATTTGATAAATAATAGAAAATAGCTTACTCTTAGGCAATATAAACAAAGATATTATTTACACATATTGGTTTGCATTATCAGAATAAGAACATGAATATATTTTACACTTGATTATGCATCATAAATAATTTCTCATAACTTATTACTTGAGCTTAAACATTATGAACATTAACATGTATCTTTAATTACGCTTTTACATATGTGTTAGAGTGCACTTATTAATAGAATATCATTTACATTTTCACAAAGCATTATAGTATACTTGTTAATAATATATCATTTGCAGTTGAATTTATTTTATATAACAGAATATGCAACATATGATTTATGAAATGCACCTTATGCTTTCACATAGGTGTAAGAGCGCACTTATTAACGGAATATTATTTACACTTTCACAAAAGCATTAGAGCATACATGTTAACAAAATATTATTTGCACTTGAACTTATTTTATTTAACCAAATATGCAACATCTGATATATGAAATGCACCTTTACTTACACTTTCACATTTGTCAGCGTGCACTTATTAACAGAATATCATTTACACTTTCACAAAGGCATTATAGTATACTTGTTAACAAAATATCATTTGCACTTGAACTTAATTTATTTAGCAGAATATGCAACATATGATTTATGAAATGCAGATGCCTCAATATTTACTTATAACTCCATTTCACTTATGCCTATCAAAATCAACCCACATTAGGTGAAGGTGGCCTAACCCAATTTCCTTTATAGCTCCACTTTCACTAACAACTTTCATGAACCTCCCACACCTACTTAAAGCATATGGGGCTAGAGATTATCTCTCACATCTGCACATAAAAGCTGAGGCTAAAAACAGAAGCAAAATATAACAAAAATTTGCACATGTATAACAGAACTTGTAGTGCACTTTAGTATTTCCCACATTAGAACATTCGCCATGACATGATATTCATATATAGAGTTTGCCAAAATTAAAATGTATACATGGCATTGAATATGAATAGAAACATATATATATTGACACATGTATGACATTTTAGGAGGAAATGGATGTATAATTTACCTACACACTTGATGTTTAACACTTAGAAAATCATTCAATAGGAATCTTTAAAATATCATTTTACGACTTTTAATAAATTGTAGCCAATGCCTGAAATGACATTTATAACATAAAATTCTCAGAAATTTGTATATAAAATCAATAGATGAAATATTAATTTCTTATAGTTACAATAATCAGAATGTGATATTCTATAACATATCCGTAATCACATGGTAAAAAGTTTATAAAATTCATTTAAATTATATTTTTTTCATAACTTTTCATTCAAACATTGGAATTAAAACCATAAATAAGTTATGGAGAGCCTACATTGAGTAGAACATATCTCTTAATCGCTCTGATGGACGAATCTCACGAACTCCGAAACCCTTCTCTTCCTTTCTCTTTCTTCTTCTTTTCCTCTCTCTCTTCTCTCGTCTCTAGCCTACTGGTGGTAGGGGGTTGAATTTAAGTTTTAATATATAAAAATTGCAGTGCTCCAACCTGTAGCTCTCCATGCTTGGATAGAATATTTCAGATGTTCTTAAGTAAAGAGCCCAGCACTGCAGGCTCCATACAATATTCCCCTTATATAGAGAGGCAGTGCCACTGTGCTACCACATTTCTTTCTTCTAAATAGAGAGCGAAAAGTTGTAGTGCCCCAAGGCAGAGAATTGCAGTACTTCTAGAGGAATTTTTCCTACTCCAATCTAGACTATTCCACTTCAATTCTAGGCTCTATAATTAAAATCTAAGACACACATAAAGACATTAAAAAGAAAATTTTACCAAGGTCTGTAGCAACAAGCATCACATTCTCTGTGATGCCCCAAAATCTAAATTGGAAGAAAATTTTCTTTTAATCTTTTAATAAACAACAACCAAAGCTATCTAATATCATCTATCAGTAATAACAACAAAAATAGATTCTATAATTCAAAACATTTCAGTACACATCTGTATTCATTTCCAAAAATTATATACACTACTCAGGATCTACACATTCATCACATAATTACTCTATCATGAGTACAAAAGATTATCTAAAACAAAAAGAACCTGAACCTGAAGAAATCATGACCAGCCTTATACTCCTGATCCTCTGCCCTGATCTGAAATCATTTAACTACATATAATGAGCTAAAAGCCTAGCAGGTCACTAAAACTTATAACTGAATTCAAAGCACGGTAAAAGAGCAATATGCATATTAAAGATCAAATCAAAGTAGTAGCAGTCATATGATGATTGAATAAGTGCAAGAATAGTAAAACTCAAATGCAGTAGTAGTAGAATATATAAATAGTAAAACACAATGGTACAACAGCTGGTAAAATAGTAACCCAATACGAGTGACCAATCTAGAAATCAGTCATGTCTTCGTAATCAGATAAAACATCAAATCAAAATATCGATAAAGACTGTTAAAATTAAAGCAATGTAGTAAAATCATATAAGAATGTACACATACTATCTAAACTTTCTATATCACGTGCTCAGTATATCACATGCTTAGTATTAAGTATATTGAATCAATATTATCAAATAGTATCAGTACCCAAATTGGCAATAATAATAATCTAGTAGCAGAAGTAGTAGAATAATGCGATAACAATAAATCCATGTAGTACTCATAAATCCGTACAATAATAAGAAATATAATGCATCAAAAACATGCATTTTAGTAGTCATACTAAATAAGTAAAAAGTCATGGCTATCATGATATTTTTCAGTGTTAGTATTAAAATTAGTAAATCATTAGCTCAGTCAATAGAGTAGTCACTCTTTACTCGTCGGCACAGTAATAATCTCCTTATAATATTCTCTCCTTATAAACTTTCGGTGAAGACGATTTATAATTTGGTGTTATAATGACTCCAAAAAAAATTATTTATCTTGGTTAAAATACTGGTTATTACATTCTCTCCTCTATATAGAAAATAGTCTTTGATATTTACATAAATAGATGCTTAAAATAGGTCTAGATACAATCACCTAATTTCTTGTTTCTTTCTCCCAAGTGACTTCTCTTTCATCTCTATTCTTCCACTAAATCTTGATCATATAGATTTCTTTATTCCTTAGCTATTTTACATAATAAGTTAGATTATGTTTAGGCTCCTCCATATAGGTATGATTAGGCTTAATTTCATATTCTCCTTCAGAGATCCATTGTTCCATATAAAAAACCCTCTTCCTCAGCACATATACATAAAGTACATTGTGAATGTTTGGCATTTGGTCTGCCAGCGATAATTTATAAATAGATCTTTCAATCCTTTTAATCACTTCAAAATGTTCAATGTATATGGGACTTAGCTTATTGTCTTTGCCAAATTTGCTTACACTATTCATCAGATTGACTTTCTAGAAAATAAAATTATCTATTTAAAATTTGACTGATTTATGCTTTGCATCATAATATTTCTTCTGCCTGTCATGAGCTACTTCTAATCTTTCCTAATTAATCTAATTTTCTTTGTAGCACTGTCTACGAACTTAGGACCCATCAATCTTTTTTTCCTACTTTTATCCAAGCCAATGGAGTTTTGCACCATCTCCCATATAGAGCTTCATATGGGACCATTCTAAAGCTTGCTTGAAAACTTTATTATAAGCAAACTTGATCAATAATACATGATCTTCCCAGCTTTCTCCAAAATATGGCACACATAATCTAAGCATATCTTTTAATATCTGAATGAACCTTTCAGACTGTCCATACATATGGGGATGAAAAGATGTAGTGAAATTTAATTTTATCTCCAAACCTTCCTAAACACTTTTTTGAAACTTTGAGGTAAATTGGCCATCCCGATTCGAAATAATGACCTTATGAATCCCATGTAATCTAACAATTTCTTTCACATACAACTGAACTAATTTGCCAACAAAAATAATTATCCTTATAAGCAGAAAATGATTTGACTTTGTCAACTGATTTGCAATAACCCAGAATGCATCATGACCCTGCTTAGAATAGGGAAAATACATAATAAAATTCATAGTAATTTCTTTATGGTTGTCAAAATAGGTTTACTGATTAGGTTCGAGACTGACCCAAAATTGACTTGACACAAATCTAATCAGCTCAGACCTGATGTGTTTAATAGATGGGTCAAAAACTCCAACTTGAACCCGAGCCTCTAGCAGCTCGAATGACCTAAGCTCAACCCATTAACACATTTTGGTGAAATTTTTTTTTATAGCTTCTTAATTATGAAGTTTAGGATATTTGATAAAAAATAAGAACATTACACCCGTAAGTAAAATAATTTAAGAAAAAAAGATATTAAATGGGTCATTTTTAGGTCAAAAATGGGTTCATGGGTTAACTCGAACCTGACCCATTTAATAAACGGATTAGAAAATCCAACCCAAACCCAAGCAGTTTATTAAATGGGTCAACCTAAACCCAAATTTTTTTGGGTTGGGTTTATATTTGATTAATGGGTTGGGTCATTTATCGACAGCTCTAAATTTCTTCACATTTCACCTCAAGAATAGACAAAGACTACAAAAAACCAATTTGCCTCTTATGTTCAGCCTTACCATTTGACAAGTCTCACACTTAGAAACAAATTTTGCTATATCCTGGTTCAGTCCAGCCAAAGAACATCAACTTCAAATCATGGTATATCTTACTATTTTCTACATGAATGATGTATCCAAAATAATAAGCTTCGTATAGAATGTTCTTCCCCAAGTCTCTATTAGCAAGGACCCATTGTCTACTACCACAAAATGCAATACCATGATCATTAATTTGTAATCCAGGCTTCCTCCCAAGCTAAATTTGATCCAATAGTTTAACATATTCTTCATTCTCCTTCTAAGTTTCCTTAGTTCTTTCTTGCAATGAAGTCCAAACAATCATCTAAGAAATAATTCTTGCCTTCACTTTAAATGAATGTATAACTTCCAATTCTAAACTCTCTAATTTCTAGATTAAAGCTAACTTACAAGTAATTAGATTGGCTGCTATTCCTACAGACATTCTACTCAGAGCATTAGCAATCATGTTTGCCATGTTAAGCTAATAAGTGATATCCTTGAATCTAGTCCTTGATCAATTCCCAACATCTCCTCTACCTCATATTTAGTTCCTTCTGAGTGAGGTTATACTTCAAACTCTGATGATCTGTATAGATCTCACACCTTACATCATATAAATAATGTCTCTAGATCTTCAAAGTAAAAATAATTCTGCTAACTCTAAATCATGAGTAGAATAGTTCTTCTCAAGCGACTTCAACTGCCTAGAAACATAAACAATCACATTTCAATTATGTTGTAGTACACAACCCAAACCTTTCTAAGAAGCATCATTTTACATCTTAAAACCTTTAATACCAAATGGAATAGTTAGCATAATGGCTGACACCAAGCTATAAAACCTACTATAACACTGTTACACCCATTTTGACCCACCCAGATAAGCCTTGTGTCTTAAAACTTCTATATTATTATTCTACCCATGTATGATATTGTTCTGTATGCATGCGAATGATTGAATTCTGCTCTAAAGCATATCCTAAGAGTTTGTGCGCATGAATATATGTTCGAGATCTTTTCTTTTGGAGCACCACAATGCTAGGTTTGGTTGTGTTACAACATTAAAACTTGTCTTTTAAGAGAATTAAGAGCAACATTGTGGCATTGTGCTCTATGTTGATAGAGTTGTGACGTTGGGGTTTTAAATGACATAGTGCTTGACCAAATTTTTGTAAAAGTATCAAATTCTACTAAATATTCACTTTGGCAAAATTCCACCCCCTTAGGTTGGCTTAGAGAGAAAGAGAGTAGGATTTTAAAGAGACAAATTTGGGTTCGAGCAACTTCGGCTTGTTTATTACTGTCGACCCAATTCAGGAAATTCTTAGGATCGAGGTAGGTTGTATTTTGCATATCATAGAATTTAGTAATGTAGAAATATTGGGGTTTTTAAATTAAAATTATAAATTTGTAGTGTAAAATGTGGATAACTTTACTTCAATTATATTTTCACCTTATAACTTTTTATATGTTATAGATACGAGTATTCTGAACATTTTAATATTTTTTTAGAAATTTTCACTAAATAAACTAAAAGTGTGTTATTTTTAACTATTTGGAAAAAAAATTTTGACCTCATAAATTATGTTGTAGAATATTTAAGGCTTCAAAATGATGTTATAGACAATCCCTAATACTTAGATGAAATTTAAAAAAAATGAAATTTTTGCTTAGTCTGCTAAATGTTTTAGGTGCTAGTATAATATTCTATGATATTCTGCATTATGATTATTTCTATTTATTTTGTTTTAATGCAATTGTATGAGTTTTTCTACTTGAAGTATATGATTTTAAGGAGTTCTAATGTTGGAAGGAAGTGTTAGAAGCACTGAGAGTCATAAATGCTTGAATTTTTGAATATATGATGTGTTAAGCATTTGAGAGATATAAGGGTATGTTTTATAATATGCTTGCACAAAAAATCATAAGGGCATGAATTTTGATATATGTTTCTATTGTAGGCATGAGAGCCTGAAAGAAATATGTTAAATTCTATTATGATATAAAAAGTGTTTGTTTATTTACATTTTATGTAAAGTTTATTTACTTTGAGTTATATGCCAGCAATACTATAACAACCTTAATTTTTGAAATAAATTGAAAATGAAAAATCTGAATTTCTATTTGTAGAGGAGCATAACGGTGCTAATCCTTTAAGTGTTGTAACGTTAGGCTTAGAGCACAATGGCGCCATAAAATACCGTCATGGCATTGAACCCTATGTTTGTATAATAATTCTTGATTTGACATGTTGCTACAGCGTAACCCAATGAAAATAAATTTTATATAATATTTTTCCCACTCACCGTCCCTCATTTCCCCAGCCAACATCAACTTGCCAAGCAAGGGAGAAAAGAAAGGGGGAAGGAAGGAGGAGAGAGAAATAAAAATCAAGAATTTTGATCTTTAGATTATTTTTTTGCTTTATAAAAATTATTTATATCGAGATAGGTGATTCTAATCCTATCCTTATTTTTAAACATTTTGATTTTGACCACTGAATTCTCCTCAAAATTGATTTTACTGTATTTTTTCTAGTTTTATTGAACTTGATTGCACAGCTTTTTCTACATTATTGTATTGATTATCCTGGATATTTTGACTGTAACATTTATTAATTTCACCAGGTAAAATAGAACTTATTAAATTTTATATGATTTACACTATATAAAAATTGTGTATATTTATCTAAGAATATTGTTAATATAAACATTAAGAATGAAAATGGGCATGTGATTGGGTAATAGCTGGTCGCTATCATTGTTAACAAGCTGAATTTTTAAAATTAATTAAAAATGGAAAAATTGAAATTCTATTTGAACTGGAGCACAACGATGCTAATGCTTTGAGCGCTGTGGCGTTAGGTTAAGAGCGTAGTGGCGACAGAAAATGCCACCACAAAATTGAAGCATCTGTTTGTACAGTAATTTTTGATTTGACATATAGTATTGCGGTGCTGAGTGGTGGCACTATCACGCTACTGACTAAAAATCATTTTTATATACTATTTTTTCGACTCACCATCCCTTATTCTCAAGACAGAACTGGCTTGTTAAGCAAGTGAGAGAAGAAGGGGAGAGGGAAGGGGGAGAGAGAAAGAAAATTCTAAAATTTTAGTCTTTGGATCAATTTGCCACTTTTATAAAAATTATTTAGATCAAGATAGATGATTCTAATCCTATCTCTATTTTTAAAGATTTTGATTTTGACCGCTAAACTCTCCTCAAAATTAATTTTACTGTATTTTTCCTAGCTTTATTAAACTTTTATCACACAATTTTTTGTATGTTATTGTACTGATTATCCTAGATATTTTGACTATAATATTTATAAGTTTTATCGGGTATAATAGATGTTATTAAATTTTATATGATTTACACTGTATAAAAATTGGATATTTTTCTATAAGCATACTGTTAGTACAAGCATTGAGAAAAAAATGGGTACGTGATTTGGTAATAGCTTATCACTATTACTGTTATAATACTGTGATACTAATATTTGTGAGGATAAGTAAAAGTTGATTTCACTGATATTAGCTGGAGACTGACTGACCTGTATAGGAAGGTGGTTGACGGGTTTTTTTTAAATACTATGATTTGATTTTATCTTTTACTGATTCATGTGATACTGATTGGTAGTTATAATGAGTTATCACTGTGCCAACAGGCAAAGAGTGATGACTCTATTTATTGAGCCAACGTGATATTAATATGAATTATTGCTTACTAGAAAAGTACCGCTTAAACCATAACTTCTTACTTATTTTGTGTGACTATTGAAATACATATTATATATTCATTATTATTGCACGGCTTTAATGATATTGTATTGATTTACTATCTTTACATGAATTACTGTTATAGCATTGATTTATTATTACTGCCATTAGATTTACTAGTACTGATACGACCATTGATACTATTACTGAACTGCTACTGGTACTACTACCGATTCAATGTACTGATTAATAATACTAATTCACAGTATTAATATTGAGCACATGACATGTTAAGCACATGATATAATGAGTATGTGATATACTGAGCACATGATATACTGAGCATGTGATTAAAATATTGATTTGATATTGATATAGACTAACTAGATAATATATGCACATCATTATGAGATTTTATTGCACTGATTTGAGTTTAACCACTTTATATGATTAATTTATTAATTGATAGTACTAATATGATGATTGCTTTATTAATTTAACATCTGTACTATTTTACTGATTTCCCCAATGTACTACTTTACTGGCTTTCGTACTGTACTAATTTACTGTTTATAGATTCTACTGCTATGGCATGTGAGTTTTACTATTTTTGCATTGATTTCTGATCATATAATTATTAATGTTATAAAATTACTAATGATATGCATACTACTTTTTTATGATATTTTAAATTTGGTTATAATATTTTAGTGACTTGCTGGTTTATTTAGCTCATTATATACGGTTTAAATAATTTCAGGTTAGGGCAAAAGATCATGTGTGTGAGATTGATCAGATTAGGGTTCTCCACCTTTACTGTTAGTTTATTTCTTTCTATCTTTTAGTTATTCTTTTATACTGAGAATTGATAATGATAAATTATAATTATATGATTCCTGAGTATTGTATTTGATTTTTGGGTCAATGAATATAGAATCATATGAATGTTTTGATCAATAGAATTTGTTTCAACTAATACATGATTTTATTACTAATAAAAGAGAAATAGATAGCTCTGATATTTATTTTAAAAGATAAACAGAATAATTCTTCAAAATTTAATCTTGGGTCATTATAATTGGTATCAAAGCTGTTAGTTGAAGAGTTGATTGAATTATAAACTTGAGTTGTAGGAATTAATTGTGAGTTGGATAGATTGGGTAGATTAAGGTATATCATTTTGCATACATAATTAATTGCATATATGAATTATTTAGATATAATTATGCAAAAATGAATAGTTGTAATAGACCTACCAAAGCAAGATGTGCCAAATGGGCAATATAGTGATGCTCTGGTACCATCAGATGGAATTATGTAGCTGGTCACTGTTCTAACATAGGTAACCATACATAGAGTAAGTCATTTGGGAGTAAGGAAGAATAGGGGGTAAACATTTGCAGACATTTAATAAGTTGAAGCTTCCATTGTTCAAAGGTGCTATAGGACCCTAGGCTACACAGGATTGGTTACCGAGGACAGAGAAGCTTTTTGATAGCATGTAATGCCCAAAGAGTCGGAAGGTACTGCTAATTATGTTTCTATTTGAAGGAGAGGTTGAGAGATGGTGGATTAGTCAGTAGAGAGAAACTCTAAGGGAAGGCTAATACTGAGATCACTTGGGATGGATTTATTAATGTATTCAGGATATGGCTTATACCTCCCACAGCCTGACGAAAGATGTAAGAAGCATTTATCAAGTTGGAGTAGGGAAGCAAGACAGTGATGTAGTATGAGGCTGAATTTATTATATTGGCTAGGTATGCTTATTTGATCCCAACTGCTAAAGAAAATTGTTATAGATTTTTATAAGGGTTGAACAAGGAGTTGAGACATCCATTAGCGTCTCTGTGGATTCAAGAGTTTTTTGAGTTAGTGGAGCGGGCTAGACTAAGATAGATTTATTTAGCAGCAGTATCATCATTGAGGTATGATGTGAGCTCCATATATGATGTTAATAAGAGAAGGACTAGAGACGAGTCAAGAAGTGACAAAGATATTGTTGGTGATAAGAAAAATAGGCATAGTGATTCAAAGGGATTTGGATCGATTGTATATACCAGCAATTTCAGTGCATGTATCCATTGTGGAAAGAGGCTTAGAGGTTAGTGCTATCTTTTGTTATGGTGATGTTTTTTATGTGGATAGCAAGGACATAAGGTAGCAAATTTTCCTCAAAGAGGATTTGTAGAAAGAGCTAATTCTGGAGTAGGACAAAGTAGACAGACTAAAGGAAAAAGGACTATAGGAGTGAGAGCATATATGGTGAAAGATCAATGAACGTGGATGATAATGAGATTTATTAGTGGTAGTTAAAGGGATTCTAATGCACCACTACCGACTGCACCTACGTTAGTAATGCCATGTGTGTGTATATATCTTATAGTATCTGGAAGATAGACAACAATTTGAGAGTTCTACTGAGAAAAAGTTTATTTTAAATTATTACATGATAGTATATCATGCATATGTGAATGACATGTGATGAAATGAATTGTATAACTATATGATAGAGAATGATTATTGATTCGATGTGAATCCTTTGATGAATTTTGCTTTAAATTATGTTGATATAGATTTATTTTATATCGATTTTGTGCCCAAATTCTTCAGGAAAATATCGGAGATTATATTTTTTCTAAGGTGAGTAGATTGTAACAAACCAAAAATTTAAAAATAATTGAAAATAAAAAAATTGATTTTTTATTTAAATTGGAGCTCAACGACACTAACCATTTGAGCACTGTGGCATTAGGTCTAGAGCATAGTGGCGATAAAAAATGCCATCGTGGTATTGAAGCCTCTATTTATATAGTAATTTTAGATTTGACATGCAGCGTTACAGTGTTGATTGGTGGTGTTGTGGCACTACCCACTAAAAATTTTATATATATAATTTTTTCCCACTCACCATCCCTCATTTCCCCAGCCAACACTGGCATGTTGAGCAAGGGAGAGAAGAAGCGGAGAGGAAGGAAGAGAGAGAAAAAAAAATCTAGATTTTTAGTTTTTCAATCACTTTGTCACTTTTACAAAAATTGTTTAGATCGAGATATGTGATTTTAATCCTATCTCTATTTTTAAAGATTTTAATTTTAACCACAGAATTCTCCTCAAAATTAACTTTGCTGTATTTTTCCTAGCTTTATTGAACTTTTATCACACAACTTTTTATATATTATCGTACTAATTATCCTGGATTTGTTGATTGTAATATATATGAATTTCACTAGGTATAATAGAAGTTATTAAATTTTGTATGATTTGCATTGTATAGAAATTGAGTATTTTTATTTAAGCATATTGTTAGTATAAGCATTGAGAATGGAAATAGGTATGTGATTGGGTAATAACTGGTCGCTATTACTATTATAATAATATAATAATGATATGTATGAGGATAATTAAATGCTGGTTTCAATGTCATTGACTGGAGACTAACTAATCTGTATAGGAAGGTTGGTCTACGAGCTTTCCTTTAAATATTATAGTTTGGTGTTATCCTTTACTGATTCATGTGATATTGATTGGTAGTTATAAGGAGTTATTACTGTAAAGACAGGTAAAGTGTGATGACTCTATTTACTGAGCCAATAGGATATTGATACAGATTACAACTTACTAAAAAAAATTCCGTTTAAACCAAGACTTCTTATTTATTTAGTGCGACTACTGAAATGCATGTTACAGATTTATTATTACTATATGGCTTTATTGATACTGTATTGATTTACTATTATTATACGTATTGTTGTTATAGCATTAGTTTACTTATACTACCACTAGATTTATTGGTACTAATATGGCTATCGATACTATTACTGATACTACTATGGATTCACTATTTTTATTACTGATACTATTTTTGATACCACTACTAATTCACTATTATTGTTATTATTATAGATTCACTGTATTGATTATTGATACTGGTTTACTATATCGATATTGAGCATGTGATATATTAAGAATATGATATACTGAGCATGTGATACTGAGCACGTGATATACTGAACATGTGATTAAAATATTAATTTAATACTGATATATACTAACTAAATAGTATATGTACATCTTTATAAGATTTTAATACATTGATATGAGTTTTATCGCTTTATTTGATTGCTTTACTACTTTATAATATCGATATGATGACTGCTTTATTAATTCGACACCTATATTAGTTTACTGATTTCCCCACTATACTATTTTACTGGCTTCTATACTATACTATTTTCTGTTAATAAATTATACTGCTTTTACATGTGAGTTTTACTATTTCTACACTAACGATCGTGGAAGGGAAATATGGCCTTTTTTGGCAGTATTTCCGACGGATTTTTTGCCTTAAATATTTTTGGCATAATTTTCGCCAAAAACATTTCATCGGGTTTAAGTAAGCTGACAGATTTTTCATCGATAATTTATGGTGCATTTTCACCAGAAGTTACCTCCTATTTTATAAAAATTGATGGCCTTTCTAGCGAGTTTTCTGTCGGAAAGTTTTTTACGGTTTAAATTTCACCTTTTTGATAATCGATCTATCAATTAGGTTTTAAATTTGCTCATCTAAAAATTGATCTCCCATTCGAGCATTTAGTTATGTATGGAAATTGATCTTCCAGTCAAAGTATAGATTTTCCTTTCCGATAATCGATATATTGGTTAGGTTCTAAATTCACTCATCTCGGAATCGATCTCCCATTCGAGTATTCAGCTCTATCTTGAAATTGATCTTCCAATCAAAGTCTAAGTATCTCCATCCAATAATCGATCAATCGGCCAATTCTAAATTCATTCATTTGGGAATCGATCTCCCATTCGAGTATTTAGCTTTGTCTGGAAATCAGTCTTCTAGTCAAAGTTTAAATTCCCCTTTTCGATAATAGATCTATCAGTCAAGTTCTAATTTCATTCATTTGGGAATTGATCTCCCACTTGAGTATTCTCCTTTACTTAGGAATCAATCTCTTATTTAATTTTTAAATTCACTCTCTAAGAATTGATCTCTCACATAGGTCTCGTATGTACTTATTAAAAATTAATCTTTCGATTGAGTTTCTGGCTTCTAAATCCATTTGATCGCCTTGGTCAAGGCCAACACTTGTGATTTACTCTTCAAGTTCATCTTACCTATTGGGAGTCTATTTGTTGACCTCATTTTTATATAAGGTCATCAGCCACTACCCCAGACTCCTAATTATTAATCCCATGATTGGCAATCAGCCAGCCATCAATCATCCAGCCAACCACCAAGTCTTCAATAAATAATTACTAGCCTAAAATCGAAGCTACAATCATCTAGCCTGTAATAATCAAAACCTACAGTCAATCAATCAACCCTATAATCAACTAGTCAATTAACAATCAATCCAGCATTCAATCATTAAGCTTCAATCACCTGAACAACTATAGCCATGCATTGTAGTTAGGTAGCCCAATACACTGCCTTGTATAGTGCACGAATCCCTTGATCTCAATCAGGATCCAAGTCCCTTCACTAGGAACCTATTATGGTAAATCACCCTTCATTAGACCTCTCAATCATTAGCTCATCTCTCAGACCCAATTGGGCTAGCTCAAGCTAGCCCAATTGATCTTACATGTCACTTCCATTCAATTGAACTCCAAAAAAAAGCTTGATCTCTACCAAACCTCTTTAAACATCATTCCTAGTGGATTGCACATGACTGATCACCCTGGCCCAATCAACAGTCGATTTGGTTAACTAAACATGGATATGGTCAACCCAGGTCAATCTGGGTCAAGTCATCATATACATTCAATCCAAGCTTATGAAATCTTCTCAATTAATCTGATACCTAGTTTGGATATTGCCAAGTTATTGGTGGGTTTAATTTGATAACTTTGGCTTAGTCAAACTTATCGATATGGTCAAACTCCATAACATATACTCAACACTTATGTAAAATTTCAAATCATGGCTTCAAACACTTGGCCCCTCACCTCAATTAGAATCAAACTCCTCAAGTGCCACCTTACCAGTCAACTTGACTAGTTGACTAGTCAAACAATTCAACCAAGTCTTCAAAATGGGTTTGAATGGTCATAACTTCCATTTAAAGCTTTTCCCTCCATTATAACTTGTATATGCTATTATAAATCACTCTAAAAGGTTCTTAAACATCTCCTAAACCCTGCCTAAGTTTTGGATTGATCCTAATTAAGCTAAGTTACCCCACGTGCAAATAAGGATAAGACAAACTTTACACATCATTATCCTTGGTTTGTCATATGCCCTGCCTTTCTAACCACCTGAAAGCTAAATGGCATGCATCTTAGAATGCTTTCAAATTAATCACAGTCATCTAAGGAACCTAGGATTTTTTGAATTGAGTTTAAGGGACCAAAAGACACATTACAAGTTTCACACTCTCTCACTACCTTCAAGCTCTAACACTTATTTTGTTTGAGCTACCCTAAACCTCTTCTACATTCCCCAAGTCAAACTCTAAGAGTTGTACATCACTGTTTTTGAGATCTCGGCCACATCAAGCCTCAAGTTTGTCCAAGGTTCCTAGCTTTCGATCCAAGGTCTCTCAATGCCTGAGCCCTTCAGGAAAGTTGTTCTAGAAGTCTCAAGGATCATAACGAGCCTAAACTTAGTTGTTTATGTCTTTTGGATCAATGTAAATATCAAACCCTAGCCAAATACACTTAAGTTTAAATAACTTTCTAAAAATAGCTTCTCAAAATGTAAAAACATTTCCCCACTATTTCATTAAGTCCCCTTAAGCTCTATTTAAATTTTCATCATGTTTGGTTTAGCCATTTACAAGCATGAACTATTCTTCATCATTAAGGTTTTAGTCAAGTAATGCATGAACTATACAAGATATGAGCTATTGATCTCGTAATCAATGGCCCATAGCTCATTATTCTGTAGCTTATCCGAACCCCGCAAAGCACTTCATCACCTGGATCTCTGATCGATAGCACCAAAATCGTTTGTTTCAAATCGCAGGTGATCTGATGGTTCTGCATCATTACTTACGTGGTTAATAAAACCACATAGCTGCCACTGCGGTGGTTAATTAATATCAATGATTGCACATCGGCATAATCATTAACATTAAATGTCGCCACGGCATGATTTTGAGTCTGCCAACTAGACGATGCCGTGTGGCCCGCCGCCGCCGTCGCCATTAAAAATGCATGAAATTTAAGAAAATCCTAGAAAACTCATTTCTTAATGGATTTTCATGATTTTAGTGTCTATGGATTCAAAATTAAAATAAATGAATATTTAAAAATAATTTTAATAATATCATTTTTTATTTTTATTTTATTATTTATTAAATATATATCCAAATAACCTAAAATTTTATAGGATTGATTTTGAGCATATTTTTAACTTACCATAATTTTCTCAACCCTAATTAAGTTCTAATTTAATTATAATTAATTTTCTAAGCTCAAGAGTCATGATTTGACGTTTAACTCTAAAAATTAATTATAATTATATTTTGAATCCATTTCATGCATTTAAATAGTCTATGAAATCAGTAAATAGAGTTAATTGGGGAAAAATAAATTCAAGAGGGCCCATTGAGTGTTTAGGGGATTATTGTATCAGCAATATATTTGAATTTCCATTTAAATATCCTCTTAAACACTCAATCATTTAAATTGAACTTTAGGAGGGATAAATCATAAAATATCATTAACACCCCATGAGTTTTCCAAAGAAACTTGATTTGCATATCAACTTTGTAAGCAATTGGGTCATAACTTGACCCAAATGTCTAGGAATTTGATTTACCCAATTCCTTTAGACTTAGCACACCATGATTGTTGTGATTGATTGTTCAGGTTTATATAAGGGTTATATAGATTGATTTATAATCATATTCAAACATAGTGACATCTAAAGACAATAATTAAGGTTTATCTAGTGAACTTAGGTAATGTCTAAGGATCATACACATATCCCATAAGGATGAAACATTAAACAAGCATAATACCTACGTTTAAATGATACCTTGATTTGACATTAATTGTCCTCAAAATAATGATTAATTAAATTAACTCTTCATTAAGGATTAAACTTTAATAATTAACAAAAAAAATTAAATAAAATCCATAAAACTACAAAACCAACTTCAATCAATCTTAAATCAATCCTACAATCATTAAAAATTAAAATCAAAAATCAAATTTCATAAAATTTTAATTAATAATTAATTACCTTCAATTAAATATTATTTAAATAAATTCATTAACAAATAAAATAAAATTAAAAAATAGAAAATAAATTCAAATAAAAAATAGAATCAAATAATTTTAATTTCAATTTAAATAAGTTTTTTAATTAAAATTTAATCTTAATTCATTAAATAATTAATTTCTCAATTTAATTAATTAAATTTAATAAACAAAGTTAAAAATGTACAAAAAATTAAATAAAATTCAAAGATTAATAATTTAAATTTAAATAAAATTTTTGAAAAATTTTAATTATAATTAATTAAAATTAATTAAAATTTAAAAAATTATTTAAAATTTCTAAGCAATTCAATAAAAATAAAAAAATTTAAAAAAAATTTAATTTAATAATTTATTTGATTAAAATTTATTTTTAATCAAATAAATTTGATAATTTACTTTAATTAAATATTAGGCTTTTATGCTTAACACTTGATTCCATTTGGAGGGTGTTTTAGCTTCACATTCAAATCCTTAACACACCTAAATCACCTGGTCCTATTATGTAGTGCTTGATTCCATTTGGAGGGCACTTACATATGTGCTTAAGGGATTTAATAATTTTTAATAACAAATTAAGGGTTATATGCACCATTCATGGAAGGCATGTGTGAATAAATTTTTATAACCCTTAATCAAATACTAATAAATTATCGCCCCTATACATCATGCTTGACTCCACATGGAGGGCATGCGAATTGGATTGAATGATCCCTTTTCTATCTCTTAATGTATTAATACATAAAAATTTTAAGGCTTTATGTGATCATCTATCCTATATTGGGGATGATTGCATTTCATTTACAAGCATTCTAAGATTTATGAATTACGAACCCTTGCACTTTAGGGTTATTAATTTATAAATTTTTAATAATTAAATAATCAACTCCAACCCATAAAATCCAAATAATAAAATCCCAAACACACAAACTAAAGTTCAATTAAATTCCTCATTTGGCCTTTAATAAACAAACATTAAAAATGCATGCAACTTAAACATTAAACCATTTGTCAAAGCCATACACATTTAGATGGTTTTTAGGACATCCAACTCTAGCCTAGATTAGGCCGGTGGTGTGAATTGATTTCCGATGCTTTGCTTGGAGAGATCCCTTTGTCTATTTATTTATATTTCTACAACCCTGAATGTCATACATTTTATTTTTTGTTGGTGCACTTAGGCTCTTAAAGGACTGTATTAAAAGCATTAGGATATTACACAACTGCTACACATTTATGTTTGTATATACTAATACTTTTCTTTTCATGTCTTTACTTTCCTACAATAGTCAATTGAATGTACCTAGGAAATGCAAAGTGTATGTATCAGAGTTTGTAAAAAGTATATTTGTATATAGATCGAGTTGTACAGTGTTCAGAGTTATAAAAGAATAAAAAATGTATGCTTATACATACAGGTGGGGCTCCAAAAGATAATATTATTGCCTTTTGGGGATAATCTCTTTTGGAATTTCATAGAAGACCTGGAGCTTGAAGATAATAAGTAGTTATATCTAATTCTATCTGTATGATAGGCATAGAACCCAGGTTTGTTGTGGTGGAGCCTGTTCACCTTTCTTTCCTGCAGAGTCAGAGTCTATTATAAATATTCAAATAAATAAAGCAATAAAATTCTTTTTAATTTATATACAACACTCTTTTATTTATATTGCATCATATGGGTGGTAGATTTCATTAATGGGTAGAATTTTCTTAGGTTTTCATTGGTGTATGTATTCCGAATTTCGTAGGAACACATATACTAGTGTTAGGATGATACAATACTGGTACTGTATACACGAGCACCTTTACTCTAACATGTATGCATACATGCATTTTATTTTCTACACTATACACGAGCCCAACAGACAAGCCTACGACAAGTAGTAGGGTCCTCTTACACTCGGAGGATGTTGTGCTATTCCTGTTACTATAAAGCCATTATGCTTCCAAATTTTGGTGGTTAGAAAATTTAGTTAGGTTAATTAAATAAAATAAAAGTTAGAGTTCTTAGTGAGTCTTCTTGATAATATCTTGAGTCACTAATTTAGAGTCTGATTTACTCCTTTAAACTCTTAGGATAGAGCTACCTTTATCTTGCAGTTGATATAGGATGATTGCTTGTGAAATAGGTTGTTAGCTGGCTACTCATTCCAAGCAGGCATAAGCCTTGTTGTATCTGCACACTTGCTGTTTCTAATAAATTATATATATATTAATTATAAATATATTTTCTATAAAATTTAAGATGATGGGTATTTCAAAAATATCTAAGGCGACTTGCTTATATACATGATTATATTATAAGTTTAGGTCTAGTCTCTACTTTAATCAAAAGTTTTCTCTTTAGAAATGCAATTGACTGTAGAGGTTTGCCTCTATAGGAACCCAAGATCTCAGTATAAAATGAACCCTCTTATAGCTTGCTAAGAGAAGGGAAAAATCTCTGGATGTCGACTAATGCTTATCCTGAGTCAATTTCATATTTGAAACGATAAGTGAATGTATATTTTATCCTTAGGGATAATTATTACATTCTCTATGCCAAGTTTGACTATGAAAATAAATCCTTTTTTTTTCTCAAATCGATAATGCAGTGTTAGTTTATTCTTCGGGGTAGTTAACATTAATTATGCAAATTTGCCTAAAGAAATTTTATAACAAATTGAATGGCAATATTCACTCATTTAATTTATCCACGGATATTTTGAGATTATTGAGAGAATTTGTAGTTCTGCTTATAGGTTATTGTTGTCTGATCATATGTGAGACATACATAGTATATTTCATAATCTTTTCTAAGGGAGTGGAAATTTGATTCTAGGAATATATTATATACTAATGATGTTGAAGTTAATCTATATTTACACTATACAAAAGTGTCAGATAGAATTTTGATGTATAATATCACGAAATTGAGGAGCTAACATATTCCAATGGTCAAGATACAATGATAACACATGATCGTTAGAGAGGCTACATGGGGGAATTTTTTGAGATGAAACAGCTACATCTAAACTTATTTGACTTATTTTGATTTGAAAATATCATGGAAAATATTTTTTAAGGTGGGTACATTGTAATAACTCTTAAATTTTAAAAGATATGTTTTGATATATAATAGTCAAATAATATTTCAAGAGTCATTATAAGTCCAATTTATAAATGATCTTTGCTATAACATATATATTATTATGTTCTAATAATAATAATTTTTTTTAAATTTTATGATTATTACAGATATGAAAATAAGAAGCTTTTTATTCAATTAAAATTTCTTAAGAAATTGACACATATCAATACAAATGGGTCTTTTAGGATTGTTTGGTATATGTTTTGTAAACTTATCTTACCAGAGCCTTCTAGACAAGCTTTACTAATATATGAATATTTTGTTTATAATTTTTGGATCCCTTAATTTAAAAATATAAAAGGATTTATAAGGAGTTTATGTTTAAAATCAAATAATTGGCATAATAACTTTTATTTCCTAAATATGTTTTATCATAAAAAATGTTTATATGCCATTACATTTTTTGTTTTCCTCATTCCTCAAGCCAGAGAAGGTAAAAGGAAAAATAAGAAGAAAAAGATAGAAGATAGGAGAGAGGAATAAGTGTTTGGAGGTTGTAGAGCTATTTTTGCTAATTGGTCCAATTAGAAAAGTTGCTCAGGTCAATGTAGGTTATGTTTTGCCTATTTCAGAATTAATAATTAGGTGTTTTTGAAAATTTTTCCATTGAATTTATAATTTACTTTTATAAAAAAAATTCAATTTTATCATATTCTGGTAACTTTTATGCATGTAATTTTTGGCATATTATCAGTACAACTATTTTGATCATTTTGAGTATTTATTTGATATTTTTTACGGAGTGATTTTGAAAAGCAACAAATTTTATCTTTTTAGAAATTCATTTTGACATCTAAAATTAGTATTTTAATTTAGTTAAAGCTTCATAATATTGCTATACACAATCTTTGGTAATATGGTAAAATTTTGATAATTTAATTTTAGAAAACTATAGAATAAAGAGTGGGCAATTATTTGATAGTTGTTTGAGCATTTTTGTATACTCATACAATAATACTACGATTATTTTAGCAGTGTAGAATGCACTTTTTTTAGTATCTATATTTAAATATTTGATTGGCGGTGCGAAGGGGTTTTATTGGTAGCGAGAAGGGATTATGTTATGTTATTAATGAGTATAAATAATGTTATATTTTATATGTAAAATTTCAAATGAAACTAATTTATTATAGTTGTGTTTGTGTAGGAAAATATAAGAAATATATAAAAATTTCAAATATGGTACAGCACCGTGGCGTCGGACACTACATAGCCGAAGCACCCAATATGAACATGGCAACACCCAGTCTCTATTTAACAACATTGTAGTGTCAGAGGAGTCAGCACTGTAAAGCCAAGTCTCTATCTGCAAAACGTCGTGACACCAATTTCTAGCACTGCCAAGCCAAGGGGAGTGCCACATGGACGTCGCAGCGCTCAACCGTCAGCAACACTATAGTTATAACCATTTAGGATACGATCTTCCAGCAAAGTGATGCGTCTATTCAAAAAATAGTAGGTCCACATCAGCAAGCACGATAGTGAAGGAAATCCTTCAGCTTTGTGGCATTAATTTGTTTTATGGGCGCTGCGGCGCAAGTGTCTCGATTGTCGCAATGCTAGAATCTATTTTCTATATTTTTCTATAAATAAACCATTTATATATAGTCATAGTTAATTTAAGTCTACATAGCGCTTCACTATAATTTCCTTAGGAGTGACAACTAAGAGAATTTGGAGAGCACTAGATCCACTTCATAAGAATGCTTGGTTAATATTTATGGAAGTGATTATCTAAGTTTAAGGAGGAGTGTAGAGGAGATCATTGTATCCATCTAGTGATATTTTTTCTTTTATACTTTCTTTTTTTGTGTAATTACTAAAAATGAGTTTGTTTACTTATTTTTCATGTATGACTAAACTCTCTAATTTTGGATTGATTGTGTAAATGGAATATAGAGTATTAATAAATTCTCTTCATCAATAATTTAATGATATTTTTAGTATACCAGGTCTTTATTTAATGCACATAATGGTTATATATATATAGTTAATATCAGGTGTAATGTGGAGCATAAGAATAAGAAAGTAGGCACAAACAGGTATATTAGATTGGTATGATACAATCATAGGTATAGTGCTTAATATATACTAAATTTATAGAGATGAATTGTAATGAGGGGGTTTTAATAGCACATGCTTTTCTTACTCTTCTAAAATTTTTATAAGCTAACAGACTATGGGAGTTTATAGTGAAATTAAGGTTAAAAGGGTTTAATTTGTCTATTGTCTCTTCACGCTTGATTGAGCGGTCAGTAATGCATATGCTATGAATAACATCAATATAAAAGAGAAGCATTAGAAACTATATTGTATTTATATTCCATCAATTCAAAACATTATCACTATAGGAAAGTCAGTTATTACTGGCGGCTATTACCGGCGGTCAATATTTTTTTTCGGCTGTTATAAATATTACCGTCGGTTTACCGGGGTAATTAAACCGCCGGTATAAGGAGCGTAGGAAACAATTTTTGGCAGCTATTTTTCGGCGGTTATACATTCTGGCGGCTTTCCAACAGTTTTGGCGGCCGGTATGTTCCGGCAATTATAGCACCGGTAACTACCGGTAATTCACCGGCGGCCTTCCGGCCGCGCAAACCGCTGGTATGACCGACCGTTTTACCGGCGGCTCCTTTATGTTTCCAGCACTATATTAAGCTGTATGGTATTGATGTTTCCGGCGATATAACCACCGGCGACCGCCAGTTAACCGCTGGTCCGTTCCGGTGGTTTAATCATGGTTCCGACGGTTATAGTGAGCCATCTGGTGATGAATATTCCGGCGGCCAAATTGACGGCCCCCGGTGGTCTAACAGCCAGTTGTCGCTGGTAATTTTCGGTGGCTAGTTTATATTGCCGGAACATCCTCTTCAAAATGTCTAGTGAGAACATCCATGACTAAAGCAAAAATAAATGATATGTTGGTATTACAAATTTCAGACAAAATAAAACCAAACTGAAGGGAGCTCGTCAGCGGAGGGAACCCATCGGCGGCCAGAAGGCGCTCATCGGCCGAATGATGTGCGAGATCCTCGGCCGTAGGGAGCTCGTAGGCGGCCGGAGGTAGCTCCTCAGCGGCCAGATTCTGGCGCAGTTAGCCTGAGGTGCGTTCACGAGCGAGCGTGTGCAGCGAGAGCAAATCGAAGAAATGAAGAGAAAGGGCTCGGGATGGCCAATATTAGGTCAATATCCGGCGATTTTCCAGCGGTTATGGCCGTCGGAAAAAATAACTTATCATTGGCGATTTCCGCCGCCGGCAATAGTGACGGTAAAACATAAAACCGGTGATCTTACCGGGGGTTACCATAGCGCCGCTAATTCTGGCAGTTTTTTATTACAAACCGCCAGAGAACCGCCGATACATACCGGTGATTAAACAGCCGTCTTACCGGCAGCTAACAAACCGCCGGTAATAGCCGCCGGTAATACCTGAATTTCCTGTAGTGTATATCTAAATAGCATTTCATTTAAATTTTTTATTAATTTTAAACTAATTGTTGAATTTCCACCAATACTTATTTTTATTGAGTAGAAAAATTATTGTAATTTTAGTAGACAATACTAGTAATTATAAGTAAATATTCTTCCTCGTGGGATTGATACTCTACTCTATCACCATATTACTTGATTCGGCATGTATACTTGCATATATTAAGTGGGGTTTTTATAATTTTTATATTAAGAAAACTTAAACATTATTTAGGGATTGATAGAACCCTAAATTATTTTCATAATTCTTTAGGTTACTCCACTGCTCCCATCAATTATGCATTAAAAGTCTTAGAGCTTGAGGGCTATATTTATTAAGGAGGGATTCTGTTGGAGGTGAGTAGGGATTCTATTAGTGGAAATAAGGGATTCTATTAATTGGTATATATTAAAAATTAAGGCCTGAGGGCTATTTTGATAATTATTATGGAATATTCAATTATATTTCAGTCAATTTTTGTATAATTTTAATAATTATTTAAATGCTTATTAAAAATTCAGTAGCAGTGTCAATTTTAGTTTTAGTTTTTTGTATAGTACTTTAGTTTATTAATTTAGTATTTTTAGCTCTTTTGGTTAGAGTTATTGATTCTTGTTTTAGGCTATGGTATACTACTAAGTCGTGTTAGCTCATTCTTATTTTTGCTTCCATTTTCAGCTCAGGGAAAGGGTAAGGAACAAATTGAGTAGTGATGATATCAGGCTCTAATCTATGTTGTATGTATGCCTTTTTGACTAGTTTCATGTTTACAGGCTTGACTTTTATTTTTTATTATACTTTTTGTTGCCAAGTGATGTGTAGTTAGACCTAAGATTGTACATATATTTTTTGGATGATATATAAGAAAATTATTTTGAGATTTAGTCTTCCACTTTCTATTGTATTTAGTAGTGTCTCTTTATTGTATAAATTGAAAGTTTATTTTTCTCAGCACTTCTCCAACTAGATCTTGGGGCCAATTTCTAGATCTTATTATGATCGGGCATGATATGACCTATGTGGTATCAGGTCATATTGAGTCACGTCGTGATACAAACTATGAAAATGTATCAGAACGGACTGTTTGAGTAGTACTATGTATAGGTGTTGTCTGAGTGACACTCTATCCATCTATTATATCAGGGTCATATAGATCCATAATTACATAGAACATAACTGAATATACACGCACATGAAAAAAATAAAATTACTGCCCTAATAGACCAAAAACCACTTTACTTGACTTATAGATCAATTATATAGCTCTATTTTATGATTAATTTCTAAAACTACTACTCTGATACTAAAAAGCCTTGTCACAATCTAACCCAATAAGACTAATAGACTGAACATGCCCTATCATGTTGGCTTGCAATAGACAAATCCCAAGATCTAAGTTAAAAAAAAAATTAGATTTTCTTTCAACAAATATTTTAAAATAAATAATAGAATGCATAACTACTATAACATCTTGCACTATAAATAATATCATCTACAAAATTTTAATTTTCTCATCAAAAAATATATACAACTAAAGTGCATGGTTATAAACTAAGCTATAAAATAGAACGATGAAAACTAGCTATGATTGTACAAAAATTAAGAAAGAAATACATTTATAAACTCAGATTAGATCTTGATAATGCTACTCAACTGACCACCCCCCCCCCCCCCCCCATCAAATCCTAAAAATAGTTAGCAAAACATCTGTGAGCTAATATAATTCCGTTGGCTACATTTAAACTGGTCTAAAATTTCAAATGGTTTATTTATTACAACAGGTAGTTGAAATGTAAAAGTATTTTAAGATAATGAATGCATTAAATAGAATTATACTTGCAATAAAAAAACTTGAATTTTATTGCTGGGAAGTAAATAAACAAACACTTTATATCCTGGAGTAATAAGTAACAAAATTTCTCCTTATAACTCCCCATGCACATCACCAGAACATATTGTACTTATGGCATCAGAACATACTTATAGGTATTAGAATGTGGCTTTTAGCCACCAGAACATGCAAATAGGCACTAGAACAAGCACGTAGGCACCAGAACATAGCTTTTAGCCACCAGAATATGCCATATAGGCACTAGAATAAACTTCCTCCTTTTCCATCACATTTCCACATAATTTCTCATTTTTTAAACAATAAAGCATATAATTCATTTGATTATAGTAATTACAATAAAAATAAGCATATTCCAAAATTTTACAAAATGCTATGACGATAGGCAATAGAAACCCTAATGAACAAAAATATACTATTTTAAAATTTAACCAAATTATTGAGGATTATATAAAAGACTATTTTGAGACTTTAATTATACTAAAACACTATTTTTTCAGTTCAAGATTATTTTTTAATTAATTAAAATAACATACATTTTAAAATACCCAGTGTAAAACTTCTAAAAAAATGCCTAAATGATCAAAATCGATATCTCTACTCCATATAGAAGGTTAGAAGATGAACGTTTTACATGTGTAAAGTTATCCTCATTTTTGTTACAAAATATAAATTTAATAAAAAATTTAAGAAAATTTTAAAAATTGAGATATACAAAATGTCACCTAGCTCAATTCGGATAACTTTTAGAATTGGGTCGTCAATTAAAAATGCCTCAAAATGGCTTAAATCAGACTTTCTCTCTCTAGGAATCTCTCTTTTTTCTCTCTCTAATGTGAGCTACCCAACCATATTGAGTGAATGAAATAGTAGAAAAATGTATTTTAAATATTAAAAGTTTACCTAGCGCCGCAGCCTAGCGACAACATATAATAACTCAAATTTTTTAAATGATTTTTTAAACAAAAATTTTGAGTTTTAGCATCGTGCCTTACCAAAGAAGGAAGAGAGAGGGAGGAGAGAGAAGCTTTAACACTACTTATAGGGAGGGTGGGCTCAACGGGCTTTCCTTTAAAGATGATTTGTGGTGTTATCCAGGTTGTAGCCTATAACATATGACCGAATTATGCCGATGAGCAAAAGATGATGACTCTTAATAATTTTTAAAAGCCCCTTGTAATAATTGTGATAAAAGAAGAATGATAATGATATATAATAATATAAAGAATGAGTATATGAAATGATGAAAATACCAAATTAAAGCTGGATATCCTGCCTTGTTGAATATCTTGATACATGTATATATTGATAGCATTGATATATAGAGTAGTAATATGTATACATAGATAATATATGAATGGATACAAGTATTGATTACATATAATTTATAGGATGGATGTAAGATGATAAGACTAATAATATTGACAAATATGTGCCTATGATTCTTTTTACTGACGCTTGAATGATTATAATACCACTATTTTACTGATTTATTGATTCGCATGCCTGTTATTGATTCCTATATTGATTATAATAATTTTCTTACTTTTATTATCGATCATCTTGAGCTTTATAAATAATAATTGATCATTGAAAAGATTGATTTTATTGACTGGACTGAGTATGCATATTGATTCTTCTAGTCTTGTGTTTAAGGCTTTGGTGAGTTTGAGTTACTATTGGGCTTTTTAGTTCATTATGTGGAGTTTAATTATTTCATGTCAGAAAAAGGACCAGGACCAAGTGGAGTGAGATTGACAAAGATTCTCAAGTCTTTTTTTAGATTTCACTATATATTTTCTTTCATTCTTTTGTAGTAAGGAGCTTGTAATAGATTAGTGATTATAATAATCTCCTAATTAGTGTATATAAAATTTTGGTAAATAAAAATAGTGAAATATTTTGATGTATATGATTTTAATTATTTTTGTTAGATATGTAATGATATTGATGATTTATATAAGCTCTAGTATATTATTAGAATGATAAATAGATAATTCTTCCAAATTTGATTCTGGGCCATGACATAACGCTCCGTCAAAGAGCCTACAATGCCCCATGTCCGTTGCAGTGAATTAAATTACCAAAAAACCCTAGAGTACTAGTGCCATAAAGCCGCCGAATCCAGCGCTGCAGCACCTCAAGGAGAAAACTTTAGATTTTTCAAACATGTAAACAAACCCTTGAGACCCACTTTAAAACACATACAAACTCTCACAAGCATTCAAAAATTCCCAGACACATGCAAAAGGGTTTATATTCAAAAATTTAATAATTTAATTATTCACATCATGTAATAATAGGTTAAATTGAATACAAATCTAAAGGTGTTACACAAAATACCCTACAAAGGAGGGTGGGCTGATGGATTTTTCTTAAAATAAAAGGTTGGTGGTGTGATCCTGGTTGTAGCCTGTAACTGATTAACTGATTATGCTGACTGGTAAAAAGGGGTGAATCTTAAAGATTTATTAAAATCCACTTATAAATTGACTTAAGAAAATGAACAATGATGCTAAAATAGATATTGATAATCAACTAGTCTGTTGACCTCTAAACACCAACTAGTCCCACTTTACGAAATGGCACAACTTCACACATGCAACTGCCTGGCTCTCCCTCTCTTATGTAACTACACGTAACTTCCACACACTAAATAGAATGGCTTTCATTTTTAGTTGATATACACACAAGCCCACTCTCCCCTCTCATCTCATTTGCATGTGAGGCTCCCCAACCCGCTCCTTCTCTATTTGTTCATAAGAAAGACATACAAGAAAGACCCTATTCTCTCGATCACTCTATGATGTACGCAGGAACCACACTAGCCATATACCTCCTTGCTCCCATGCATCATCCAGTCGACCCAACTTCCCGCACTCATCCTACTCAATTATAAGCCACCTGTATGACTCACACATATGTTTGCTAGCACTGACTCCAACCCATTCCCATTTGACTTAGCTATTCTATCTACCTGATCGATTTACCCAGTCATAACCCTCGTGATTGATCCTGTCATTCTGATCCCATCTATGCCCACTAGCCCGAACACATAGCCTGCTTGCAAGATCCTGTAAACTGACTCTGATCCAAACTCTTGCTATGGCCCACATACCCGCTAACTCGTACTTATTGACCTGCTCGACCCAATCTCGTACCATAAGTAGAAGCTATTAGTCGAACTCCCGACATGTTCAATTCTAATTGACCCGTGCCTTCTTCCCCATTCAATTTCAATTGAACATATATATATATATATATATATATATATATATATATATATATATATATATATATATATATATATATATAATAATAATAATAATAATAATAATAATAATAAAGAGAGAAAAGAGAGCAAGCAACATGTAATTGCTAATTTAAAGACTTGAGTCATTGTATCTTTGATTTTAGCAGGATTTTCAATTTAAAGACCCCACACAGTTGTATCATTGATCTTGGTGGGATGATTTTTAAATCGAACATCTCACAACATCATATCTTTGATTTGGGCAAGATGACCAGCAACAAGCACCATCTCAACCTCCCTTTACGGGGAGGGGATGCCGAGAGGTTGCTAGACTTCAAAAAAAAAGTCATTTTTAAATTTAAGATTAAATAAAATTAATTATAAGAAACATGTATCATCAATTCGAAGACGTGCATTATTGTATCTTAGATATGCTCAGGCATAATCAATTTGAAGCCCCCACACCATTATATTTTAGATCCGGGCGGGAATTATTTGATTTGAAGACCTTACGCCATTGTATCTTTAATGAGATGCCATCTTATTGAGAAAGCATTACTCAATGAATTCAGGGGCTATTTTTCTTGGACATATGATGAGATGCCTAGCTTATCCCCTGACATAACTATTCATATATTAGCTATCAAATCAATTGTAATACCTATTAAATATGCTCCAAGATGGATGATGCTAGAAATTAAAGAACAAGTGATAATATAAACTGAGAAGCTTATTAAAGTAGGTTTTATTTGTGAAGAGAAATATGCTGAGTAGATAACAAATATTATTCTAGTGAAGAAGAAGAATGGTCAGATCTGCATGTGCATTGACTTTTGAGATCTCAATAAGGCATGTCCAAAAGATGACTTTCAACTTCCAATATCAAAACTACTAGTTGATAATATTTCCAACTATTATATATTCTCATTTATGGATGTATTATTAGGATATAATCAAATCAAAATCATGCTTGAAGATGAAAAGCATACATCTTTCATAACACTCATTAATATATTTTGTTATACAGTTAGGCCATTTGGTTTAAAGAATATTGGAGCTACTTACTAGAGGGCTATGACACATATCTTTGATGAGTTTATCCACCAAAAAGTTGAATGCTATATGGATGATCTTGTTGTTCAAAGTAATAATCAAATAGATTATCTCAAAGATTTGAGAATTGTATTTGAAAAAAATCAAAAATTTAATCTCAAAATAAACCTGCTCAAGTGTGCGGAGTTTTCTCAAAAAATTTATTGGGTATGTTGTACGTCATAGAGGTGTTGAGATTGATCCTAATAAAATTAAAGTGATCATGGAAATGTCACCTCTAAAAAGTCTTCGTCAGCTTCGTTCCTTACAAGGGCAACTTATATTTATATGACGATTTGTCTCAAATTTGTAAGACAGATGTCAACCATTTATAAGACTGATGAAGAAAGGTATTCATTTCAAATGGAATGATAAATGTCAAGAAGCTTATGATAGTATTAAGAGATATTTGTTAAGCCCACCTATTCTTCCAACACAGATTTTGGAGAAGTCTCTCATAGTAAATATAATTGTGTTGGAAGAGCCCCTCAGAGTATTATTGACACTACATAATGAAGAGGGTAAAGAGAATGCTCTATATTATATCAGTCAAAGGATAATCAAAGCAGAAATGAGCTATTCTCTAATTGAAAAGCATTATCTGACTTTAATTTTTGGTGTTCAAAAACTTTGCCATTATATGCTTTCTCATAATGTCACTTTAATTTCAAAGTTTGATCCATTGAAATTCTTGATGATAAGACCAATAATGACAAGTCGCCTTGCCAAGTGGACAGTCATTTTACTGCAGTTTGATAATATATATGTGCCTCAAAAAGTAGTAAAAGGGAAAATTCTAACAAATTTTCTCGTTACATATCCGATCCTTATAGTTTCACTACTCAATGATGATTTACTTGATGAAAAAATTATAATTATTTAGGAAAAGGAGAAATTAAACTTTTGAGAAATATATTTTGATGGAGCATCATCAATTAAACCTACCCAATCTCCAAATCTCTTCAAAGCTCGAGCCGATATTGGTCTTATCTTTGTAGCACCTAACAGAGGGATAATGAGATATTCATTTGGTTTAACTAAACCGAGAACCAACAATGAAGTATAATATGATGCCTTATTAGCGGGTCTCAAAATCACCACTTCAATGAAAATTCAAAATCTTAAGATTATTTTGTGATTCTCAACTCATTATAAATCAAGTATTAGGTGTTTATAAAATTAACAAGCCTGGGTTGGCCTACTATCATAGGAGAGTGCTCGAGTTCATGAAGCAAATTTAAAATGTTACACTAATTCAAATCTCTCGAGCTCATAATAATAAAGCAAACTCCTGAGCTAAATTGGCCAAAAAAATTGCAAGTATGAATAAATGATGAGCTTGTGTTGATAAGAGTCCACACTTGTCGAGTACTAAAGCCCGTAGATTTGTATTCCCTGTAGGTAGAGAGGTCATCGAATCCAAACCAGTAGGATGCAAATCTGGTTGATCCTTAACCTTCCCAATATATTATTTTTAAAAACTAACTAGATGAACTTCAAATGATTCCAAGAAAATGTAAATCTGGCAGATCCTCAGAGTAACAGTGGCATTAGTTAGAGATCAAAGAACAATATGAGTGGAGGTAGCCTTTCAACAACTACTTCAGAGAAAATAAGCTACTAGTAGATAAATCGTTAGCTGCACATATCATGAAGCAGCATTATGGTATGTGTTTGTCAACAACATATTGTATCGAAGGGATTTTGATCAAATATGGCTAAAGTGTTTGGGGACTGAAGAAGCTAATAAGGTGGTAGTAAAAGTTCATAAAACCTTTGTGGTGCACACTAATTAGGTCGTAAAATAGCCATCAATCACCAAATCTGTCGTATCCCATAGTAGTGTCCTGGTTGTTTGTATGTTAGGGTACTGATATAACTTAATCGATTGATCCACCATCATCAGTCGGACACCATTTTATATTAGCAGCAATAGACTATTTTTCTAAATGGGAAAAAGCAGCTTCATTTAAAGAAGTCACTGCTAATTTTATGATTAACTTCTTTACCCATACTATTATCTACAAATTTGGTATACCGTGCCGCATAATCTCAAACAAGATTTACAGATTTATTGATCGACATAAAATCAATTAAAGTTATTGATCTATATATAATCCAAGAATGAATAGTTTGGTGGAGGCCTTCAATAAAATACTAGTGAAGTTGCTTAAGAAGATTCTCACCAGAAATAAGAGGGAGTGGCATACCAAATTAATAGAAGCATTGTGAACATATCAAATTATATACAAAATGTAAACCAATGCCATTCTTTATGCGTTGGTGTTCAAAGCTGAAGTAGTACTACCACTCAAAATTGAATTGCCTTCATTTCGAGTTGCTATTCAGTACGACCTCACAGAAGAATAAAATGCTTGCTTATAAATGACAAAGCTTATGTATTAGATGAAGTAAGACTCCAAGCACAATAGAATTTAGAAATTTATCGAGTAAGAATGACAAAATCTTTTGACCGTATGATACGTCATCGAGCACTTTAAGAAAGAAAATTAGTCCTGGTGCTAAAAAGATCAATCATCTCACACTGAAGAGTTAGTGGCAAATTTGAGCCTAACTAGGATGATCCTTTTGTCATCGAGAAGAGATACTAAGGATGAGCCTACCAACTTACTGATATGAATAGTCAAAAGCCCATGCCACCAATCAATAATTGGCATTTGATGAAATATCATATTTAAAGTTTACCCAAGAAAATATTATACTTAAAATCTCATGTAGAAGTTAAGAGAGCACTTTATAGGCACATTTCGTCAAACATACTTTATTTCTTAAAAATTCTTTTATAAACATTTAAAATCATGAAATATAAACTTCCTCTAAAAGTTTGTTTGACTCTCCCCCGCAAGACTAGGAGCATTTTAAATATTTATTTGGGTCAACATCGTACTTCTTGCCGAAATCTTCAAATAAATATTTAAAATCAGTTCTGATGCTATCAATACCACTATTTACATGCAGGGCAGAAGTTAATGCCTTTAAGTAAACAAATATGTGATTATTGCAAAAGTTTAAAATTCTTCTTCAAATTTGTCAAAATCCTGAAGTTTAATTGAGTAGACTTTTAGTCTGACAAACTCAATAAATCAAGTTTAAAAGAGCACAAATTGTTATAGTATAAGTCAAGTGCTCAAATAAGTATAAAGTCAGACTAAACACTCCCAAATATAGCTGAGTCACTAACAGCTTTACCTACTCAATAAGTCATGATAAGATGCATGCCGTATTAGGAAAAACACTCCCTGTTTTCATCTAGCCCGGAGGCAAATACTAAAAGTTCAGAACTTATCAAACTTGATAAGTAAGAGTAGTTCAGACTTAGTGATTTTCTCAATTTAAAAAAGGATTAAGGCAAAGTCGAGAAGATGAATCTTGTTCAACTTAAAGCACCAAGCCACAATCAATATCTCTATCAAATTAGAAGCATTATTCCATTTAGCAAGCCTGCTAGGCACAAAGCAAAAATTGAAGAAGCTTCTTTTCTTTAGCATGTCTGATAAAATGCAAAGCTCAAAATCGAAGAAGTCATCCTGCAATTCTTATAAAGCTTTAGGCAAAACTAAGGGAATATTATCATCGTCAAAATCCATCATGTATAAAATTCTGGACTGATAACTATCTTCCATTGACCAAACAAAGCCTTAAAGGCTGAGTCACTAGTTTGCATCCTCCACCAAGCTTGTGAAAGTATGAAGTTAGGGCAGAAGACATATTCTACTCCTCACAAATTGAAAGACAAATCAGGTAATCTTCTTTGTTAAACCTGATAAGGTTGGATGTTGGGGTTGAAAGAATATTTAAATCTTGACAAATCGAACAAGATAATTCAAGTACACATTAAGATTGAAGCTAGCAAATACACAGAGCTTTAAAAGAAACATAACCATTGAATCCAAAAAATGCCTAAAACCATAAGCATAAATTGTGAAAAATAGTGAAAGGAAAAGTCTCATGAACATCTGAGAGTAAACACTACTTCTAGATTTTATTAATAAAAGAATGTATACAAGTTTGGAGTTATAATTTACAAGCTTACATCTAGTAAAAAAAGTACATTAGCTATTTTAAAGGATTGAAGTCCATTTCCTAAGAGATTTATTCCTGAAAGAGAAGCCAACAATCTCAAATATGCTTGTAGAAGCTTCCTGACTTCAACAGTCTTGCTCCATTCCTTTCAAATATCAACTACTTTGCACTCCTAAAACTTGCATAATGTAATAGAGGCATTAACAAAAAAGGGAGAGAGAGAGAAAAAATTATGCAAGTATAAAGTAAAAGCTACAAAAAGTAAAAGTGTACCTGAGTTGAAGTCTTCGGTAAGAGCCAAAGCTTCTAAAAGTCACACATGTTGGCCAACCTGTAAAGCTGGAGAACCATTTGACCTACCTATAAATCAAAATTAGAAGAAATATATGTCAAGCTCATATAAAAGTGCAAGAAAAAAGTAAAATTGTAATGTTAAATTTATTATTATAGATCTATGGGATGTTATGAAGAAAATTCTACCTATCGAGTTCATAATAAAGAAACACTTCCTAAAAGAAAAGCGTACTTATTAAAATAATTTCATCTCTTTCACTAAGATATCTGTATATCTAAAGAGATTAGTAAAGAACCCTCAGTGTGACATCTAAAATCTAATTATAGAGATCTATATGATCCACTAATTTGCAACAAACATGATCTGCTATAAAATGCATATCATATTTGTTAGGGGTATTTGTTGACCTCTAACCACCAACTAGCCTAACTTTACGAAATGAAGTAACTTCATGCATGCAACTATCTAGCTCTCCCTCTCTTATGTAACAAAATGTAACTTCCATATAGTAACTAGAATGACTCTCGCTTTTAGTCGATATACATGTAAGCCCACTCTCCCCTCTCAACTTATACGCATGTGAGCACCACATGCAACTAGTTAATAACTTATCTAGGATATTCAGTTACAATGGAGACCAAAATGCTTCTTTTGTATTTTCAAAATTCACATATTTTATAAAATACCAATCAATCTAAGCTTTCCTTTGCTAGACAAGAGGAATATGTTGATCCTTCTATCAAAGATATTGAAGACATAAAAAGAAGTATTATATTAAAAGGTTAACCTGCCAATAATTTTTCAAGATGGTTCCACATGCGATGATTCTTATCTCTATTGACCTCACCTATCTGGAATACCTACTAGGATGGTTGGAATAATAAGTAAGCTAGTATCTCTATGAGAAAAATGAGTCTATTAGGGTGGAATAATAAGTAGCAGAGCTGAATATAGATTTTACATCCCCAATTCAAACAATGTATACAACAGAGCATTTGGTATATAACTATTATTTGATGTCTTATTGTATTATTTTTCCTATGAGCATCACAGTACAGGAATTGAATTGATATATAATGCATGCAAATTGTACCATATGTATTATTTGTATAGAAAAACCTCTTAACCCAGAGGAAATTAGTAAGACTGAAGTTCGTATTATAAACTTTAGGAAGTTATTAATCTCCATAACTCATTAGGATTTTCACATTTGAAAGATAGCAAAATTACTCAGGCTACTCTCAAATCATGAATGATAGTGATTACATATGCAAATCATACACATCGTTAATAAAATTTCAAATTTGAATATAACACTTAGCATACTACAATTATAAGATACATAATATGAGTGTATTATAAATATATTGCAAGTGAAAATGCAAAATACATTATGCATATGTATATAAGCATTAATCAATGTGTTAAATTACTTACACAAATACACGTATAAAATAAATCCCTCATGTGCTCTAATCGTTACATTTAATTTTTAAATCAAATAGTCTGAGAATGTTACACGGGAATAATATTCTAAGTTTCATCCTCCTCCTTGAAAGGACTAAAGTCGACACGACTTAGATTAACAAACGAATACCTAATCATAAATTGATTATAAAAATACCTGATAATGGTTATGTTGATAGAAAACTTCAACCGGAGAGGTCAATTCTCAAAACCTATTAAAAGTTTAAATCTTTAAAATGAAATTTAATCATAAAAAACTTAAAACTAAAATTCATTCACACTTCACAATAGTTTAATGAGGATAATGAATTAAAGAGCATGGCGCGTGCCAACTAATCAGTTGGTTTTGTTGTAAAATAGTACCACTATATTATAATTATGCCCAAAGCCTGTATGTTCCCTAATAGTTTAAAAGCCTCTCGAGTAATGAATTATAGGGTGTACTCTACAAAATATAAAGCCCTTTATTTGTTAAGGTTGACTTAAATTCATCACTTTAGACAAATATTCACCCCATGTCTATAAGGTATTATTGGATGAAGCAACCCATGGCTGCCGACAAGGTGCCTTCAATTAGGTTGGGTCGACTACCTCCTTTGACGAAGTAAACCAGGGACCATGATAGCCCGAGATAATGAAACCATGGGATCTTGATTAGGATCATCTTCATTCCTCCATCACCCATTTTAAATATATGGTGATAAATTTTAAATCTTAAAAAAAATATCCCCAAAAACCAAATTCAAATTCTAAAGTTACTGATACTATATGCTGGGTAAACTAGCATTGATATTGATATAGTATAGTATAGCAGACTAACATGACATACTGATAGAGTCTTATACTAGTTTGAATTATGGTGTCATAGACCTCTTTTAAATTTATTGATCATATTAGTTTTACTATTAATTGATATTAACTTCATGAATTACTTAGTGTTCACATCGATAGCTTATTGATTGATATTGACATTGACTGGAATGGGCGTATTGATTCTTTTGTCTTGCATTAAATGTAGTTGTAAGTTTTGATTACTTATTGGGCTTCTATTGTAATAGCCCGATATAAACAAAGTCAAACTATTCTGGCTCAACTAAATCGAATGTGGTTCCACCATTCTATTGAGGAAAGACCGTGCCCTTAAGTATTGAATCGTGACTTAGGGCAT
Source organism: Dendrobium chrysotoxum (assembly GCA_019925795.1). NCBI lineage: Eukaryota > Viridiplantae > Streptophyta > Magnoliopsida > Asparagales > Orchidaceae > Dendrobium > Dendrobium chrysotoxum. Next base: position 18,505,759 of record CM034299.1, on the reverse strand, counting down.
CACAAGCAGGATAGGGAGGGCTGTAGCGAAAGAGAGAGAAAGAGAGAGAAGAGGGGCCACGACACAACTTGCGAGCGGGGACTTGAGGATGTGATGTTTGACATCAATCTTCTATGATACATGATGCATAGCGAGGATGATGAGTGGCCATGATCATGCTCGAACGCTTCATGGTTCGATAGCCTTGCCGATTAGTAACTTCAACTACCTAGTGAATCGATTGGGGAGGAGGCTGCGTGAAGGAGAAAGGGACAAAGCAATGATTTCTCATCCTTTTTCTTCTCTACCCATTTGATTTAGGTAAACTTCAACTCCTTAAATTTGATTTGTGCATTATGGTTTCTTCTAGGTGAATATATGTTTGTTATTTCTATAATTAGGTATAATTTTTGGAGGCCTTTTATGTGTGTGTGTGTGTTATTTATGAGATAAAATTTACAGATTTTAGAACATTTGATTCTACATTTTATTTGTTGTTATACTCATTTAAATCTTATAGGTTTAATATAAATTTACAAAGTTTAGCATTCAAATCTGTAGCCTAACAGAGCTTGTCATATAGTAGCGATTGTACATATATATTTCAAACTAATTCTATAGCTAATATTAGTAGTAATTTATATTAGAGGAAATCCAATTTTACTATTTAGTAGAAGGTATTTTATGTGTTGAGAAAATTGGTTATATATGTGTATATGTATTATAGAATTAACATTTAAACAGACTTTTATGAAAAATTGATTTAATAATGAATTATTAGATATTTCATTCAAGTCAAGGTGAAAGATATTTTTATGAGAGATGTTAAAGAAAGTATTAATAATTAAGATTTAGTTATGATGACTAAATTAGAGTTAGGGTGCATGGTAGAATCATTGATTTCGAAAAATGCATTTAATTGATTGTTATTGTTTTATAATATGGTGATGTGTTACGTATTGAAGATATGATTGATTAAACTCATGTGAATTTAGGGTTGCAAAGTACTGAATGTTGATGTGGGAGGAGCCTCGTCATGATTGAAATTCCTAACTGCTTATGCCTCTAATTGGTAGGTGACTCTTTACTGAGTAATGGATAAATGTATCCTTTCTAGTTATTGGTCTAACCTTTGTTACTCATTATATGTGATTAACATGTCTAATAAGATGTTATAGTTCATTCACAACATTGCATGTTATTATTTTGGCATGATCTGATAGTTGGTGTTGTCATGTTAACCATTGTATAATTTTCTGAATAGTTCTCATACTTTGTCATGATTACTCTTAATAACTATTTTCTATACAAATCATAAATTTGGCAATGCATATAACTACGCGTAATCATGTTGCAACCTTTGTTAAGCACTATTACTGAAATACAATGTGTATATAATGCAAACTTGTGTGTTTGATGCTTGTGAATGTTAGTATTTTAACCCCATTGGATATTGGCTAGCCGCAGCAAGAGTGATGACTCTATAGGAAATCACTGGATTTTCTTAGGATTTGTGCTTACCTTTCCAGAAGGGTATTATAGAAAATTGACTATAAATGCTTACATATGGATATACAGAGAAAATAAATGACTAACGAGTCATTAAGGGATGTAAAGATATCATATGTCTGTAAGTAAATGAGTTTGCATTTGAATGTAATGGTTACTAGTTGGCAAATAATTCTTTGTGAGTTATGCTAGTTTTCATAAATTAAGTATGTATATTCAACAACCTCATATCATTTACATTGTTTCTACTTATGTTCTTTTCTTTGCTCATGTTTATGCTCATGCCTTGTTTATGTTTTACTCATTGGGGTTTCACCTACTGAGTTTGTTTATTGTAAACTTACCCCTATTTCTTCATGATTTTAGGTTTGCTAAGTTTGAGCTACTTATGGTGGAACTTCTAGGTTCATGAATCAAGTTTATATATCTATGATAGGTAATTACAATTGAAGTTATTAAATTGATTTAATTGTATAATGAAAATTTCATTTATGTTTGGTGGACATTTAATATATGTTTGGGTTTAAATGCTCTGATGAGTTATTGGTAGAAATAAATTATTGAAGTCTTTTGTAACCATTGAGTTAAATTACTTTAGAAATTTTGTTCAGCTTGCACCCTACTATTGGGTCCTTATGATTTTCTTCCAGGCCAAATGGCAGGGTGTGACATTTATGCTCATTATGAGCTCTACATGATTTCAGATAAATGTAAGAAGACTACAGTGTAAGGTTAAACAGTGATGATGGTTTGCTGCTAGTTTAGTTTTACTTCTAGCTTTTAGTTTTTTTTATTGGTTTTATGTATATTCATTAGTAGCTTGTGGTGGCTATTGTATATATGCTTTTGAACTTTGAATCAAGATGTAAATATTGGCTATGTAATGTAATTATGTTTCTTGCTATTTATATTTTTTCCCGAATGCAATTAGTTAGCTCTGATTATCTATGATCTGGTTACTAATGACCTAAAAAAGAATAATAAAAAAAAAGAAATAAAATTCTTTCATTTTATATCCTAGGGCGTCACACTTTATGTGAATAATATGTGTATATTTATAAATTATTGGAGTGACATTTTGGTTATTTTTAGCCAAGATACCCAAAAACTCCATGATGAATATTATTTAGTCTGTCAAATAGCATCATGAGTTTCTAATAATGCTTGAGTGCTTGATTTGAGACAATTTTGATGGATCGAGAAACTTTAAATGTCGTTAGAGCTGTTTTAGTGACATATTTATTTCAATTATAAATTTTTTAAAATTGGAATTTCGATGGTTCTAAAATTATCTTCAAAATTTTCTATTCACATGTTTGCATCAATAATCTTACTCGTTTAATGTATTTGCTATACAATTTCATTAATAATCTAAAAAAAAATTATATGTTGCCATAAAAATAATTGATTATAATGCAATCACATCAAATTTTTAGTATTTTTTTTAGGAAGCAATGAATTATTTTCAAGAATTAGCATTAAGATCACAATTTTTTTTATTTAAGAGTAACAAGTTGTCCATAGTGTAGCTGAGTTACTCACGGGCCCACATAATAGGGGCATTGGTCCCTTCTCTCATTTTTAATTAATTTTTATAGAAAATTCTAAAAATATTATTTCTATTTTATTTTGTGTAATAATTTTCATATTTATTTAATTATAAAAATATATTTTTTGATATCAGGCTTATCTTTCTTACTTAGACCTACCACATTGGCACAATAAAAATTTAATTAGATAGCTCCTTTTGATTTAATGCAAAGGAATTATTGATGAGCTTTGTGATTTAATGCATGAAAAGTACCCAAACATAATTTTTTTTAATATCACATCACATTAAAATACTGTTTGCTTTATTGTGATGGACTTATTAAATTAGTGAAGAAGAGTTTGATCACATGAAAAATTAATAAAAAGATTTCGAAATCTATAGTGTTTCACCATAAATTTTTTTTTAAATGGGCGTTGCATTAAAAAATATATTTTGTTAGTACAAACAACTAAGAAAGTTGAAACAATAATACATTATTTAAAAAATAGAAAATAATATTTTCATTTTTATATAGAAAGGATTTAAATATTTTAATAAAAAATTGAATAGAATTCCAACTTAAAAGAGCCCAAAATTAGGGTGTCAAAACGGGTCGACGGGTTGGGTTCGGGTCAAACCGACTTGACCCGGATCTAAACGGCTCAACCCGAACCCAACTCGATTTTATAATCGGGTCGAGATTTTTAACCTTGACCCGACTCGAGCGGGTTGTCGGGTTGACCCAACCCAACCCGCGACCCGTTTACAAAATGCTAATCTGAAGCTTGCCAAGCTTGGCGTGGGCAACACAAGCGGTCCAGCTCATGGCCGGGGTGGGGGCGACACCAGGTGCGACTGCGGAGTGCAGGCGAGCCAGCGAGGGGCCTGCGAATTCCGGGCAAGGCCATGGTGAGACCACGGTCGTGCGGCGTCCGGGCGAGGCCAGCGCCAGCGTTCGAGAGGACTTGAGCACTCGAGCGAGTCGAGCTACCTGCGAAGCGGAAGTCTGCCAGTGCGGAACACGACTCGGAGGGGAGGACTTGACGCGGGTCAAAACCGGTTTGATTTCGGGTTGCTAGGTTAACCCGAACCCGACCCGTTTTTTAAACGGGTTAAAGTATCGAACCCGAACCTGACCGTATGTTAAACGGGTTGACCCGAACCTTAAATTTTTTGGATCAGATTTCAGATCGGGTCAGATTTTGACACCCTTATTCAAAATAATAATAATAATAATAAACAAATATAAAACGGATTTCGTTGACGGGATGGAATTTATACCCGATCCAAATGCGATCCCTTTGACGACTGTCGCTACTACCAGACAGCTTGATAACGGATTCGACAACGACGACCCGTTAGAGTGCTGCTTGTAATTTATTCAAACTGTCTGGTCATTCGTCCACGATTCCCGGTCCATTACCAAAGCAATAAAGCTCAAGGGCCCAGTACAGTCGTGCCAGTCCCCAAAAGCGGCTTTTAGGGGGAGTGGTTTGATCAATTTTGGGAGCCGAAGCTTCACTCATTCAGCTGTCGCTGGACTGGAATTTCTCCCTCGACACCGCGGTCCAGTCGATCGGTATGGAAAGTTAGGATATGTGAAGGATTTTAAAAGGAAGCTAACAAAATTTCCTCCCTTTTTTTCGGTTCGTTTAATCTCCCGCATTGTTTATTTGAATAAAATCATTCACATCTGCTTTCCAGAGGTGAAGAACCGATCTGAGAGACGTAGGTAGAGTGTTTGTTTTTTGGAGGAATCGGACCTGCCGGACTGGTTCGTTGGACATCTGATTGAACTGGTATGCTTGTTTTACTTGCCGATGCGTTGAGAGCGAGGGTTTTGTGCAGGGCATTTTGGTTTTAGTGGAGTAGGGGTTTCTGCGTTTTGTGGAGCTGAAGCAAGGGTTTCGAGTTTTATGTCGGGGGATTGGATGTATCTCTGAATTTTCCATGGAATTATGTGATTTGTGTCATTTGAAGGGAAGATGTTGTGCAAAGGTTCAGTTTTTGAAGTGTATGACTGTTTTCCTTGTTGATCTTGTTTATGAAAAACGTAGAAATTGTGTACTTATTATTATTATTATTTTCTGCTAAAATGTAGCTGCATGGACGTTACTTGGACTGGTAGTGAGTTTTCCTTTGTGAAATTTTGTTTGTGGCTTTTGTATTCTTTTTGTATTATTTCTTTTGTTGTTTTTTTTTTTTAGCTTGTTTTCTGATCTCGTGTTTATTCTGATTAGAATATTTGTTTTCTTCATGTTAATTTTTCATCTATATGTTTGTTCCTGTGCCCCCATTTCCTTTCCCCTTACTTTTTTTTTTCTTTTGCGGTGATCTAAATTCTTATAATTTTCAATTTTCCTATTCTCCCTGTAGGTGTAGTTTAAAATTTGGTTAAATGACGAGGGCAGCTCGCTCTCTTGGAAGCGTGATGCAAAAGGAGGCAGTTCGGTCAGTCTCATTAGGTGTAAACTTTGCCTCAACCAGGTTTCCAAAGTATACAATTGGACCTAATAATGTTCTTATCGAGCCCAAAGAGGATCCCAAAATGCCCTCACTCAAGGAGATTGTTGCCAAGGAGACGGCCCAACTGCTAGAGCAGCAGCGGCGGCTTTCTGTTCGTGACCTTGCGACAAGATTTGAGAAGGGTCTAGCAACAGCTGCCAAGTTATCTAATGAGGTTGTTCCTTTGATTTCCTTTGTCTTTGCTACCTATTGTTAGTTATATGCAAGTCATTCTTCTGGTATGTAGATATTCGATCTTGAATTCTGAATTCTGCTGCCATGATTTAAATGCATTGTTTAACAGCTGCCAAGTTGTCTAACGAGGTTTCTCCTTCGATTTTCTTTCATCTTTTACTCTTTGCTACCTATTGCTAGTTTTATGTAAGTCATTCTTCAGTAGTCTGTAGATATCAGATCTTGAATTCCGCTGCTATGAGTCAGATGTATCGTTTATATACCATATATTCTCTTAAGTCTAGTTGCAGAACTCATGTTTCCTCTACCTTTCCTTGATTCCCTGTTGCAAACAATGAATGACTTAGATTGTTGCTTGGTATCTTAATAAAAACAAATGTTGGTTCTTTTCTTCATGCTCACATTTGTCTTGGTATGATTTTAAATGACATAAAGAATGGAAATTATGATCATTATATTTATCCTGTATTTTGCCACATAGCCTTTTCTTTTTAGGGACTGTGAAATCTTCAAACTGCCTATAACCAAATTGTTACTTTTTATTTCAGACTCGGTTAAGAGAAGTAGCTTCACTTGACAAACATGTCCTTTTGAAGAAACTCAGAGATATGCTGGAAATACTAAGAGACCGTGTAGTGGGTCGAAACAAGGATGATGTGGATGAGGCTATCTCTATGGTTTGTTCTTTAGTTTTTTTCAATTCCCGTTTATTTCATGCCTCATTTCTCTATTTTGATGCCTCATTTAGATGATACTTTTGAAATAAGTTGTTGTTTTATGTTTTATATAGATATTATCTTATATTGTGTATTTCCCATTAGTTTTTCATTTTTAATTGAGACTTTCAACCAGGTAACCATTTATAAAAGACATCACATCAACCTATACATGCTGACCACAATTCCCTCACTAGAAGTCTGTTTAGCATTAGCTTGAGGATTTGAAGTAGCTGAAAAATTATAGTCTATTTTTTGGTTGTAGACCTCATGTTAGTTTTTTTTTTAATTATTTCTTTTGTCTAAGGAGGAAATAGCATTATTTAAATCTAATTACAAGATAAGACACTCCATCAATGCTGAAGGACAAAAGGCCCAAAAAAGATAAACTTAAGTAGTAAGATAAAACCAATGAAGACTCTAGACCGGGCATCAGTTTACCATAGTTGGTCACCCATTTCTAATTGATCATATTTGATAAATTTCTTAGTAAAATATCTCACATATCACAGACTTTTTAAGTAATCTTTCTTTTTACCCATTTAAAGCTACTTGTGATAATGAGGTAAAAAGAAATCTTCATTCTGAAGAGGTGCGTCATCATTTGTTATGATAAATTTTACAAGAGGTTCTAAATTTGTTTCTATAGTTACTCGTACAGTATGTACAAAAAATGATTCAAATAATTTCTTTTATTGTTAGGGGTTGTATCTGAAGAGGGAATTGCTAATATTGTCATTTGAGTGGAGGGATATTCAATAATATGAGAAAGTAGAGGGCTAAGGATAGATGACTCCAAATGAAGCCTTTGTGTTAAGAGATCCCTTGGAGGGAAAGAGGAAGGGGTCTCCTTATCTGGAGCAAAACCATTAGGATCAACTTGAGATTGAAGCAACTTTTCTAGAAGAGAAAAACATAGCTTGCCATAGAATGATACCCTTGTAAAGATCATTTTTTTCCAATGACTATTTCCCTACATATCAATACATATTATCTTCAAAATCTCAAAAATATTATTTTTCATCAACTCCCACGCCGTTGAATAGGTCAAGTGTGTCATTGGAACGTCTATACACAAATGGTTGACAAAAATAGCGCCTAAAGAAATAGGATTGCTTTGTTGAAGATATGCACAATGCGGTGGGAAAATGCGATCCAAATCTGCACAATAGGGATTCATTGGTTAAGTTAAATATTGGCTGATTGTTTTAACATTTGATAGGGAAACCTGTTTGGATATGCAGGCAAACATAATAGTAATCGACTATAATCAAGAGTATGATGAGAACATAACTTGAGTTAAAATAATGATATAGTAAAATCCCCACTCAGATTGTGGTTCTTTAAGAATCTTTGATAATCATAAGATTGAGACGACATACACGAATTTACTAACAAAGGAATACTTCACTGCGCGAATAGTCAAGCTCCTATTTTACTTGCTAGAAGATTCAAGCAATTTCATCATTTTCTTTTTAAGGTACATCTACTCTTATTATTTCTCAGGGCAAGTGAAAGATGATATAGCCTGTTTCTGCACCACCTGCACAAAAGATTTTCTCTCGGTGAAGGCAAAGCCAACACCTTGAGAAGCACTAGAGAGAGTGTGAGGAACCTAGCTGCATCAAATATAGGGTCACAACAACCAGTTAGTATCACCTTGACACCAACTGTTGGGGGATTAACCGGCGTCAATAGATCCATTGATGGAAACCCCTATGGGGGTTACAGTAAAGGAGGCTAGAACCATGGCCAGATTTTTCGCCAACGCCCTAATTTGCCAATTTTATGGGTAGAAGATGGCCACCGTGAGTAGGAAAGATGAGCTAGGGCTGTTGCCTCTAGATCCTTGATGATTGGAAGGCAAGAAGATGCCCTGTGCTACCCATAGGCCAGGAAGAAGATGCTGCCTAGGGTTTCGGAGTGTTGCTTTAAAATTTATTTTCAAGTTGTTAGTATATCCTGTTTCTAAGAGTGGGCTGAACCTAACTTCTAGTTTAGTATTAAGTGGTAAATTGTTTGGCCATAATAAGTTGTATATTGATGAAAATTTTGATTTCTCTATGGTCAATAGGACATTGTTTATGTGATTTTCTGTTCTATTTGTTACTCAACTGTAATAGGATCTTACTGTTATAAATTAATCCGTGGAAACAACTTTTTTGGATTTTGAAGAGTCAGCACCGATGTTTACACAACTGAATGATTGTCATAATCAGTAATTCATTTTTTCTGCCTTGCAAATCCAATTACTGTTATTCCGCCATTACATTTTGTAATTTCCAAGGCATTAAATTATTTCCATCTTTTCTTCCGTGCTTATCCTTTGAGAAAATTGATTATGCTCTGGGCCCATTGTCATATTGGCTGTTACTTTGAAAAACTTGATCATTATTCATTCACCTCGATGAATATACGCATTTCTTTGGACTCTAAATCATTTTTAAGCATTTTTAAGTTATCATTGCAGCTTGCATGAATTCATGCAATGTGACCATTTCTTTGAATCTTAAAAAAAAGTTTCATGTAATTCATGGAATTTTTTTTTTTGGGAGGTCCAATCTTTGCATAGCTGAACGATTGACATAATCAGTAATCCAATTCTTCTGCCATGAAAATCCAATGCCTGTTATTCCGGCATTACACTTTTCAATTTCCAAAGGCATGAAATTATTTTCGTCTTTCTTGCAAGCTTGAGAAAATTGATTATGCTTTTGGTCCAACTTCATATTAGATCACGAATGAACCAACTCGATCACTGTTCATTGACCTATGAATGTGTACAGTTCTTTGTACGCCAATGACATTTTTTATGCATTTTGAAGTTCGAATTACAACTTCTATGACTTCATTCAATGTGACCATTTCTCCAAATCATGAAGAACAGTTTCATCTAATTTCAGGAAGTTGCTGTGATCATGCATTACCAAACTGCTAACTTATATGATGATGAACACTTATTAGTGTGTGTCTATCATTTCTTATGTGGTATATGCATAAGGTAAATCTGTCTTTTGCTTGTTATAGGTTGAAGCTCTAGCAGTTCAACTCTCCCAAACAGAGGGAGAGTTATTTCTTGAGAAGGAGGAGGTGAAAAAACTAGCAGCTTTTCTGAAGAAGGTAATTAGAGAACATTTTTCCGTGTAGGTTGATATAAACTTTGAAAGAAGAAACTTTGATCTTTAAAACATCTACTTTATATGTTTTGCAAATATCTAAACAACCATTTTCCTATTACATTTTCATGCATTTTAAGAAAGGCATTTTCCTCTGAATATGCTGACAAATGTGTCCCATTGCCCTTGAATATTATTTTTCTGTGAAAACTTCATTGTTAACATTGTTTTGAATGCATCAACTAGGCATTACTTCGTATATTTCAATCAATTAAACAAGCATTTTCTTTGTCCGCAACAATATTTTATTGTTTGTCCCTTATGAATGTTCTCAAACTTTATGTATCAAGAGTGGTATTGAACAATGCAGATGAGAGGGTGATTGGTTCAGTAAAGAGCTAGATTTCCTACATTTGCACATAGCTCTATTGGAATCAAAGGAATAAAATCCCTGCATTTTATGTTCTGCCAAAATTCATTCATGAATTACAAAGAAGTCTGAGTGGTTGAAATCCACTATTCATCTATTTTGGCAGAAATTTTCTTAAAACCAAAGGAAGCCATCTAGTAAAAAAAAGAAAGAATGAATTAACTTCTTAACCAATAAGGCATGATATTTGTTTCCCAATGGAGGATGAATTCTTGAATATTTTGGCATCTCTCTACATCAATTTGGAGGATTTTTTTTATAGTCATCTCTAGCTTCCTATTTTCCCTGCATCAAAATCCCCGCAGTTTATATAAACTCATTGTTAAGTTGTCCTCTGGAACTTACGTGAGGGTGAAGCAGTAGCATATGTCATAGCAGCCATCTATACAGTCGTCTGCAAAGACATCTGATTCCAATTGAAATGCTAGATGCAGAGATTGACTGAATTCAGGACCAATAACTTGATCTTTATTGTTTTGCAAGTATATGACGTGGAGAACAGTTTACCAAAATGATATAAAATCTTCACATTAAAATTGAATCCTACTTCTCATTAACAAGTTAGAGAAGCAGGTATCTGGTCCAAAAATAAAGTTTGTATATTGGGATTCAAACAACATTCTTCTTACAGATTTTTATGCTTCAGCTTCAAAAATAGATGGCAGCTTGAGATTGAAGGGGTGAACAGCAATATCTCATGTTTTGAAAGTGGAATTTAAGAAAATTTATGCATTGATAAGAAGTAGAGTGATTGATATAAAAAGGAAAGACAAAAAAAAAATAATGATCTCCTTGAAGTCCTAACATTCTTTCATGGTTGGAGTATTCATAGTAGGTTTGCACTTTATTTTGTTTTTAGGATTTTTGTGTCAATTTGAAGCTCATTTGATGGGACTTGAGTTTCTCTATTTTTTGGTTTTCTCAAAATCAATCAGGATTTACGTGTGAAATCCAAAAACTTATTATTTTTGAATTTCTTAAGAAGGATCACAGTTTTGACTTTCATGGATGGACCCTTATTTTCTTATTATGTAAGAAGTATTTTTTTTTTTTTTTTGTGGAAGAAGGATGAAACAAAATATGAAGTCAAGTTTTTCTACAAACTATATCTGTGACTGTCATTTGCCTGTTATCATACTAAATGTGATAAAAATAATTTCCTTTCTTTACATACATTAAGCACCTTTCAGTTGTGTTTAAGTTCAAGTAGGCCAAAGGACATAATAAAGATGTGGGTCAAATTCGGATCCAATATTTGACTGATATAAAGTCTGATATAGATGCTAATTTTATTATATAGTTTCCTCGATGTCAAATCTATAGGTTTCTTGATAATGCATTTGATTACAAAAGACTTCCACAGTTTAGTCAATCCAGCCAATCGTTATGCTAAAAATTCAATGGCTAGCCAAATTTTTTAATTGATGTGGTTGTGCAGAAATGCTGTAAAAGTTGTCTGATTTCTTGATTAGCAGGTGGCATGAAAAGGTTGGAAGGTTCCAAGGTATGATTGAAATAAACATGATGAAAGGCAGGAAAGTAAACTTTTTGCACTTAAAGTTAAATTTTCTAAAGAATTAAAAAATGCAATCGAAGTTTTCATTGATGGGGTTATAGCTATTAAGTGGAAGCAATCCACGTTTATGGCTTGAAGGTTCCTTTTAGATTTGAGTTAAGATTGATCTAGTTTTTTCTGCAGATTGGAGTATTCTCTATATTTTGAACTTGATTTAGGCTAATTATGAGTTCTAGATTGGTCCATGCCTGCTTTGGTTAGCTTTGGTTTAGTTGGCCCACACCGACAGGTTCTTGCTCAGGTGGCATCATCTTCTTCCTTGCAAAACCAACAAAAGGCTTGCAATAATTACACTAGGTGACATTGATTTGATCAGCCTCATGTATATTGTCTACCATTGAGTGCAAACGAGGAGGTCAACACTAGTGATGATTCAAGATAGTAGTGAGGGAACAATTGTGAGGCATCAATGTGACATTGGCAGGCTCATTGTAAACAAAACTGTGCTTGAGATGGTGATGATACATACAAATGGTGTTCAATGCCATATGAATCTACAATGATGGAGCGGGATTTCCAATGATCCATGGTGAGATTGATAATTATTAGATTGCGATTTGGCGGGGTCTACTCCTAGAGATCTTATGGGAAGATTTAGGAGGCTCGAGAAGCCATGCTTGATGATACTGAAGCGGTGGGATGTCAAAGTACACAATACTATTTCTGATCATACACAATGGATCTAATGAAGAAATCTTTAGTATAATATCTAAAAAGTTATTGACAACTGTCTATGGCCATTGACAAATTTATGACCCTTCAAAAATTTAAAATATCTAATCGAAATAAATTACCTAAACACTTAAAGCGAAAGTCAATCCACCCTTTCCAATAGTTTGTCGCAGTGGATAAATTTGAAAATCATTTCAGTTCACAAAGAACGAATGTCTAGTCTAGAATATCACTATGATTCATTTTCAAACCATCCACTGCCAGTAAGGATATGCCATGTGTCCTCTAACCAGTAGTTTCACCGCCAAATGAAACCACAGATTAATGGTTATAATCGAGGCCCTTTGACCGGGTTATTTTACCATCAAATGATATCACTAAATTACCGTCATGGCTAGAGCTCGTATGTTTTCTAACGGCTCTAAATCTTTGAGTAATGAATCAATAGGGTACATAGCCCTGTGCTAGCTAAGGTGGATTCAAATATGTCCTCTTAAGCAAACATTTGCCTTAAGTCTACAAGATACCCTTGTACAAAGCAACCTATAACTGCTGACAAGGATAATTCAGTTAGGTTGGGTCGACTATCTCCACAGACTTAGTAGATTAGGGACCTGGGACTATGATAACTCAGGACGAAGGAACCATGGGATCTTGATCAGGTTCATCATCATTCCCCCACCATCCGCTTTAAATGCGTGGTGATAAATTTTCAATATCTAATTCTGCTGCTACTTTACGCTAGATACTACATATATATTCAACGGCTGACTCTAATCGAAAGTTCTCTCTCATTATCTGGAGGGGTAATTAACTATAGGGTATTGCACCTATAGGAAATCAAAACTCAGATCATAAAGTCCTCACAAAATGAGGGCAAAATCTCTGGGTAGTGTCTTATCTGAAAATCCAATCCACCTTCTAAAAATTTACCCATGAATATAAATTCGTTAAAACTCTCCTCGCTAACAACACAAAAAGAAAGAGTCGCGGAGAGGCCATGGCGCAAATTTTCGGAGCCCACATAGGTAGGGTAAATTTACATTAAAAGAAAAAAAAAAACCTAATAAGTATCGTATTTGTCTAAATATGGTGCATGGATCCATCGAATCTCTCATTTTCTCTATGCAATTTTTTGTTTGGATTTCTCGATAATTGTATTGATCTCTAATCTTACATTATTGTTTTGCATCATGGAGGCATATAGATGAATATGGACAAATTCGTTTTTGGGATTCCTATAAGCTAATTCTACATTAAAGTTTAATTCTTTATTCCAGGTAGAGTCATTGTTGATGAGGCTTATTATTGCACAACAATGCTATATTTACATTAACTAGCAACAAACTTTTGTTAAAACTTGTAACCATCTTTAAATATAGGGAAAATGATCAAAATGGTCATTTAACTCTTTATACAACACAACAACAACATCAAGCCTTTATCCCACTTGTGGGGTTGGCTACATGAATCCTTTTTCTCCTTTATGTCCTATTAAGAGTCAAATTCTCATTTAAATCTAAAAAAGAAATGTCATTTCTAATATTTTCTAATCAAGTATTTTTTGGTCTACCACTACCTTTCTTAACATAAGCCATCTAATACATGTACTCTCCTAACTGGGTCACCGGAAGGCCTTCGTTTTATATGACCAGGCGATTCTTTCTAATCTTATCTTCAAGTGGAGCTACTCCAACCTTCTTACGTATATGCTCGTTTCGTATCCTGACTCTAAGTGTAAAGCCACTCATCCACTTGAGCATTCTCATCTCTGCAATACTTAACTTAATATTATGCTTCTCTTTTAGTGGCCAACATTTTGCACCATAAAGCATTACAGGTCTCACTGCCATCTTATAGAATTTTTCCCTTAAGTTTGAGGGGGACTTTTCTATCACATAACAAGGACGATGCATTTCTCCACTTCAACCATCCAACTTGAATTCTGCTAATAATATCCCCATCTATTTCACAATCACTTTGAATAATAGACCCAATATATCTAGAATGTGTACTCTTATTAATGACTTGATCGCCCAAAGTCACAATCCCTGCACTAGATCTATTACTACTAAAATTACACTCCATATTGTGGGCTCTAAAAATTTGAGCTTTAGTGCCTCGGCCTCTCCGCGTATATTCGGGGAGAGTTTTAACGAATTAAGTTTCAGGAGATATTTTTGTAAGGCAGATTAGATAAAGATAAGACACTACCTAAAAATTTTGCCCTCTTAGTGAGGACTTTAAGATCTGAGTTCTGATTTTTTACTCCTGATATTGAGAGAGAACGTTTCGATTAAGGCTATTCTTTGAACACATATGTAGTATCTAAGTATAGTAGTAGCTGATTTAGAATTTAATATTAAAAATTTGATCACCTATCACTTAAAGCGGATGGTGGGGGCAATGATAATGAACCCGATCAAGATCATATGATTCCGTCGTCTCGGGTCATCATGGTCCCTAATCTGCTTAGTCAGATGAGATAGTCGACTCAACTTGAGGATCCTTATCGGTAGTTATGGTTGATTCATACAACAGTACCTCATAGACATGGGGTGAATGTTTTTCTAAGGGACAAATTTAAGTCAACCTTAGCTAACAGAGGGCTTTGTGACCCATCAATTATACCCAATAATTCATTACTAGATAGAAAATAACCATTGGGGAACATACGGGCTTTTAGCTATGACCGCATGATAGTGGAGTCGTTCGACCAAGCCACTTAACCGAGGGTCTCGGTCATAATCATTTACTATGTAGAGTTGGTTTGGCCAAGCCATAGGTTCTTTGTGGAGCCATCTGGCCAAACCACTGATTAGAGGACCAGTCATAACCATACCACGTAGAGCCGTCGGGCCAAGCTACGGGTTAAAGTGGAGCCGTACTGACCAAGCCACCAATTAGAAGACAAAAGTCACGTCCTTACTGGCAGAATGAAATGTGAAAATGAATCTGAGTAATATTCTCGATTTGGACATTCGCTCTTTGTGAGTTTGAGTTATTCTTGAGTTCATCGCCCTCGCCAAATGGTTGTGAAGAGTGGATGAGTTTTGATTTATGTTTTAGATAATTAGATTTCAATTTTAAATATTAATATTTTTAATAGACGTTGAGCTTTAAAGTTTTGGTAGAATTTAAAAATTAACCCCTTCGGTTGATATTAACTTTCAACACGGCCATCATTAGAGATTTTAAAGTCATTTGAAAGCATTTGTCTTTCATAAGAATTTGGAGGCATTTGAAAGTGTAGAGTCCCCTTCGGTTGAGATAAACATTCAACACGGTCATCATCGGTGATTAAAGTATTTAGTTATTTGAACCTTATCAACTCTGTTTGCTCTCTAATAAAGGATTGGGTTCAACAATCGATGATTATGCTAACGCTAAAATTGAAAGATTATATTTTTATGATGAGTTTCATTGCCTAATATGAACTTTAATATTAAATATCCTAGTGGATTTATGATTAAGCATTAGCTTGTTAATTCAAGTCATGTAGATTTCAATCCTTTAAAGGAAGAGGATGAAATTTGAATATTTGACCCACGCAACATTCTCAGACCTTAAGATTAGGAGTTTATTATAGTGGTCAGAGCACATGTGGGTATTTAGTTCATGTGCACGCTTCTTGAGGCAGTGAAGCACTTCTCGAGGCGATAACATATTATTTTGGGATTGTCGCCTACTTCCCAAGGTTGCTGCACTACACACTCTCAGAGGCGTCAGCATGCTTCTCGATGTGTCACATTTAGATTTAGGGAATTTTAATTTAATGCATGATGGGATAATTTAAAATATTTAAATATAATTAATTGCTCAAGTGATTATCATTGAAAAGTGTGCAAGATTTGATTATAGTTGGAGAAATGCCTTCTTTCTATTTGTACGAGTGTTATGGATCCAGTGGCGTAAAAACATATTAGTTTTTAGTTGTTGCATATAGGAGAAATATTGTTTAGTTTATTTTGCTTCCTTCAAGTTATCATATCACAACATAACTCGTAGGAGATATTTGTTCTATAGACACTAGGAGATCATGTTCTTGTTTGAGAGTGAGCTGCATTGTTCACTACGAATCTCCTATTATCGCCTAGGTGTGTGTACTACAAATTCCATGTTTTTGCTCACAGGTGAATTATAGCATTCATTAAAGGTCATTTGTTGTTTCTTGTAGGTTGATTGTTGTGCATTGCAAGCTTCATTAGTATTGCCAGTAGGCAAGTAATAAGCATTAGAAGTCATTGTTATTGCCCATAGACAAGATGTTTTGGCTACTACAAGTCCCCTTTGTTTATAGGCGAGCTGTAATTTGCATCACAAGCTTCATGTTCTTCATCTATGGCCAAGCTATATTCATCTTAAGTCTACTACCTCTTTCCATAGGCGGACTGATGTGCACAATATATCTTTTGTTGTGCCCGTAGGTAGATTGTCGTGCATTACAAATTCCCTATTTTTGCTCATAGGCAAACTACTGTGTACATTATAAGTCCTCTAATTGTAACCATAGGCAAGCTACCACATTCATCATAGTTTCTAATGTCCGCTCGTAGGAGGGTCGTTATGATCATTGCAAGTACCTCACCCTTATAAGCAAATTATTTTGTTCATTATGAGTCCCCCATAGTCACCTGTAAGTGAGCTGCCATTTTCATTACAAGTTTCTTGCTTATTCATTTATATTTAATTTGCATCAAGTTCTACCTTCATGTTGCAATTTTTATTTGATTATATTTTTATTTCAAATATGCATTTAGGTTAAGTTCCCTTTAATTTTGTTTAAGTCCAATTCCCTATAAATCAGCTCAGTCTGAATTTCGGTAGCCGTCCGGCATCTTCCCAGTTTAGGAAAAATTTTGGGGAGTCTAGACCTGCCCACCACACCAAGAAAGACGTGCATGGTCGGTGTCAGGTGACACCGCGATCGTGACCTTCAATCGCATCACGCCAAAAAAGATGACGACGGAGGTACCGAGGGCATGAGGGATTAAAACAAAATCTTTCCCTTTTCTATTTCCTCTCTCTCTCTTTTTCTGATTTTTGCTTTTTTTAATAGTGAAAAAGAAAATGAAAAAGCTCTTTGTTAGGGGAAAACTAGAGGGAGAGAGTTACTATCTATTGGTGAGAATGAAGGGACTGTTTGGGTTACTGGCTAAGTGACACCAGGTGTGGAGTGAATGAGTTTGCTAGAGGGTGTT
Source organism: Dendrobium chrysotoxum (assembly GCA_019925795.1). NCBI lineage: Eukaryota > Viridiplantae > Streptophyta > Magnoliopsida > Asparagales > Orchidaceae > Dendrobium > Dendrobium chrysotoxum. Next base: position 18,488,329 of record CM034299.1, on the reverse strand, counting down.
TTGCTAGTGGAGGAAGACTGGGCTAGCTTGGGGGTTTTGGGAGGAGGCAACAGCTGGTTGGGTTGAGAAAAGTTGGGTAGAGTGGTGTTGTGTTGAAGGTGACGTGAATGGCAGTATTCACATGAACGGGAGTAGGAGATGCTTGCTATGGTGAGGAAGGAGGGGGAAGTTTTGGAAGCAGCTATAGTGAATATCCAGCTATTAGGAGCAAGTTGGGAGAGGGAATGAGGAAGAGTGGAGGGAGGCGGGCTTGTGCAGACTTTTCGTGCGTGAGGAGGTAGTGGATGCGTGAGGAGTTGTGTTGTTAATTGAGATGAGTTAATTTTAGGCTTTTTTTCTTTTAGATTAGGCGGCTGTAACAGGCATAGGGAAGAGTCTTGCCAACAATCATTCTTGTCGTCATTTTTGATTTAGTTACACACGAATGAGTCTTCCTTAGCAAATCCGGTGTCCTGAGCGCATCGGTGCGATCTATTTCATGATCAAATAAAGTTTTGAGTCATTTTGATGGCAATTAGGGTGTCTCGATGCTTGTGCTAACGACATATTCATTATTCTCTTTCCTCAACACACTCGATTGATTGTGGAACATATATAGAGGTTAACACATATATTAAGTTTTAGATCTACTGAAATGAAAACCTATAGACTCTAAGGTTCAAGTTTACCTTCAACTCCCTCTCTAGTCTTATCAACAAGAAGAATATCATTAGCAAAAAGCATACACCATGATACAACCTCTTGCAAATTTCTATAAACAGGGCTCCACTCAGTAATATAAAGAGGGTACTTTATTTCCATAAACAATTTTTTTCTGGTTAAGGGTTTAACTCTAGTTATCCTATGAAATACATTTAATGGCAATGCAATAATTTTTTTTGTAAATAAGTGTAACAAAACTCTCACACTAGCTTTTAAGTATGCTTTAGGATTTAAATGGATCTAGGAGAAGAGTTAATTTCTTAGGTATGTAAAAACTTAGTTCTTGAAGCTTGATGTTGATTTGTCATGGACTGCTTTCATTTTGGGCCAATATATGTGGTGATACTAGAATTCCTCCCGCTGCCAGTATGAAAGATTACCGTATTTCGTAAGGATGTCTTTTGAAGTATTGTTTCAAATAACTCTACAACTTGACAGAAACTACCGTAAAACCAATGCACACAATTTTCTTTATGATTGGGTTTATTACATGAGCACTGGGTCAGTGAACCCTAATATTATGCCTGAATGGAGGCAATTTGAAAGGGAAGGAACAAATTATTTTTAGTTTATCAAACTAAATTGGGAGGAAGGGCACCCCTTTGGGCTAGACAGAGTTTGGCTCTGAATGGTAAGAAATGAAAGATGGGAGGGACAAAGCAGGAGATGGGTTTGGACAAAATGCCATAATATAGGTTTCTATTTTTTACTTGTTTTAATGATCGTGGCTGGTTTGGAAGCTTGGAATAGTATGTATTTGGATTTTGACAGTGAATTCATTATGTAGCATACACTGTTAATTTACTGGAGAAGGAATTTCAATCTCAAATGCCCTAGAACCTGCTTATGCAATAACTTCATTTTTAACCCATCAGGGATGCCTTTTTACTTGGAAGCTTCACGTGCACTCCTTTCAATCTTAGCAGAGTGGTTCCAACGGTGAAGGTTCTCTAATGAGCCTATTAGACAGGAAGTAACGCTGGACATATAATTGGGCTTCAATTTTTCTTATCCCCTATGGTCTTTTTTTGTGACTTCTTATGTGGAGTATTTATGCAACGTGAAGGAACACTAAAAACATTTTAATCACTAAAAATACTATGGCACCAAAAATAGAATTTAGTTCATTATTACATTGAGCAGCATAATGCATGACCTTGTACTATCTAGCAGAAATGCAATGAATTGGCTTGCTGTTTGGCAGGATTGTACACATAACATAACTTAGCAACTGTTAAAGTTTTCTGTAGTATATATATAATCTGCTTTATTGTTCACTGCTCCTTATGATTAGGGTGAAATCATTCAGGATAAAGTAATCCCTCCAAAGTAAACCAGAAAGAGATGGTAAATCCAAAATGCTGCACAATCTGTATACAGTTAACCAAAACTATGTTTATTTTTTTTTCAAATGTTAGTTTCTTGCATCATATATCCTTTTATTTTTATGATATTGAATGATACATGTGCTTAAGGGTCAATCTCAATTCAGGCTACTGAAGACGCCAAGAAAGTGGTTGAGGAGGAAAGGGCTCATGCTCGAGCAGAAATTGGAAATGCCAGAGCAGCAGTGCAAAGAATTGAGCAAGCCCTTAATGAACGTGAAAAATTATCCGAAATTGCAGAAAAACAAGTTTGTATATTACATGAATTTTTTAATATAGTTTATTCTAAAGTTCTGTTAATAAAAAATTTATATTTAATTCAATATAACTTTGAAAATCATATATTTATTTTTACCAAAGGTGTTCTGCATTGTAGACTTCTTATTCATCTCATTTATGCATATGTTGATTTAACTGCTATGATTTTCTTCATCTCTCTTATCTTATCATGTTTATTAGTTTATTTTGTAAAATGACAAATGTTCTGAATACCTTATTTTTGTAGCTGTTATATAATATGATAGTTGTTCCATCACTTTTTTTTTTCTATTGAAGCTCCAGACTGACCCACGTTATCTTCTCCAGCTTTCTACTTTTGCCATGTATCTTATTCTCCTTGATGCCACATAATGATTTATAGTTAAATTAAAATTTCAATACAGAAATATTAGATTTTGTTGAATGAAATTTTCTTAGATACACACGAACAAACCTTAAATGTAGTAATGGAAAAAAAAACGCTGATAAAGAAATGACAAAGCCAATCCGCAAATATTGGGACATGGTTGAGGATTTTAATGGTTTGTCTTGCCAGCTATAGGCTAACTTAGTTTGTTTCTCAAGTGTTGCATGATTATGTCATATACTTGCTTTGCACCTTTGCGTTGAATTAATTTTTGTTTTCTAATGTTCTCGCATTTTTCCTTTTTTTTATTTTGAAATCGAAGGATTTGGAAGAGCTTAGGAAAGAAGTTCAAGAGGCTCGACGGATCAAAATGCTTCATCAACCTAGCAGGGTATTTCTTTATATTGCATATTTGCATATAGCCTTATGTAATTATTTACACCTGCTCTTGTCCTTTTATGCATTCCAACAATCCTTTTATGTTGTGTCATTTGTAGTTTTTTTGTTTTTCGTCTAGTTATTTTTTGAATGTTTCCATTTCATTCAAATAGATTTTGAAATTTGTTTTACAGGTAATGGATATGGAGCATGAACTTCAAGCATTGCGTGTCCAACTGGAAGAAAAGTCAGTTTATGCTATTCAACTTCATAAAGAGGTTTTTTTTTTCCTGTAAACTTAAATTTTTGGTGGGTCCATTTTGTTTGTCCTGTTAATACTGTTTGTTGCCGATATGGTAGGCTTATAGGTTTTCATTATTTTAAGTGTGTCACACGTATTTTTCCTAGTTCTGAATGTTTTTATAATGATTTAAGTTCTTTTGTTTTTGTGATAATGCTTAATGCTGGGAGGTTTGTCCTATTTCTCTGTGTTTTTTTTCTAATTTTTCATTATTCCCATCTATTACTATGAACTGTTATGCTACAATTATTTTAATAAACTATTTTCAACCTTTGCTTTGTTACAGTACTTGTGCTAGTATTTTTGTTGGAATACATTGCATGATGATTGAAGTAGGAATTTGAAGTAGTTCTTTTTCATATAAACCGTGCTGGTGTTGTATGTTCCTTTCATGGACGTTTTCACAAATATTCGTTCCTCACAACCATCTTTAGAATATAATATTTACAATGGAACTATTGATTATGATATCGGCTAATTGAAATTCATGTATATTTATGTAGATGTTTTTTATATCCATCTACATGTAAAAACGGTAGGCGTTATTATTATTACTGATTTCTGTTTTGCTATCTTTGTTTCTCCAGTTGGAAATGAGCAAAAAACTTGAGCAAAGCAGAGCTTGTTCATACGAGTTGGAGGGTCTTGAAAGTTTAGGCTCCTGTTTACGACTCATTTCTCAAATGGAAAATAGTATGGAAATTTCAAACTTTTCTGTTCAGTGGTATCGTATACAGCCTGAAGATGGAAAAAACGAGTTGATTTCAGGTACTTGTATCTGGTTTTTGCTTCTTCCTTAAGCACGCCTTATAATTTCATTAGGAGGCATGGATTTGTCGATAGGATCTGAATATCTGGTTAGGTTCAATTTAGAATGGATAGACCAAGTTGGGTTTAACTATTCTAACTTGCAGCGGGTGACGGCTGTTGGTGGCTTGCTGTGATAATTGCAGAGAATTTACATTGTATTTAAAAATCGGTCAAATCTAATGATTTTCAAATGCATCAAAATTGAACTAGAGGGTGTCTTCCAAATACTTCAAAATGTTACCCTGCATTTCTTTTATTTCAAATCAAATACTATTTTTAGAACCCCTGCATTTGGAATACTTTACACATCTTTATTTCAAACCAAATAACCCTTGAGTGTAAAATAAATACAATAGATTACTCTTTTTTTATTTGGTTTGAAGTAAAATACATTCAATAAATAAATTTAGCAAAAAACCTAGCAGCGGTGGACAACGGTGGCGTTTAGCAGTGGGCAGTAGTGGTGGTGGTCGATGGTGGCAAATAGCAGCTGTGGGTAGCAGTAGCGTGGACTTGCTGTTTATTCAAAAATTGGCAAAATAGGTGATTTTGAAATTCACCAGAAATTACCAAAGGGGTGAGTTTCAAATTCATGAAAATTTTATTTTGAATTTATTTTTCAACAAACAGAACTCTTACTTTTCTAAAATCCTGCATTCATAATATTTTACACCCAAAATGCTTCAAACCAACCGCCCCTTAATATTCTAGGTATAGAGTGCTCGCTAATAGATGATCAGTGTATATTTTTAAATGCATCAAATTATGTAGGGTACAACAATTTTGCAAGGCAGCTGTATCACTTGTGTGGACAACCATTGGGACTTCTCCTGAAAAATGTCAATTGATTCAGCTCATATCTGTTTTGTCTTCGCCTACACTGCGACATCTATATGCCATTTTCAACATTCTTCATCATTCTAAGTTCCTTGTTACCTTAACTTATTTTCATTTTCAGGTGCAACAAAACCAGTTTATGCTCCAGAACCATTTGATGTTGGGCGTTTCTTGCAAGCTGAGATAATCGCAGGCCGGGAAAGAGTATTGCTAAGAACAACAAGTCCTATAGATCCTGGTTTGTTTTTGCTATCATCTCATGATGAGAATATCTCTTTCATTTTGAAATACTTTGATATAATTTTGTTCAATTAGTGTAAGAAAGACCAAATCACTTCTAGTTTTTGTAGAAGGATTTCTATCCTGTTGGTTTACTCGATCAATGAATCTGGTAGTGGAGCATGTTAATTTTTTTGGCCCGGACCTTCAACTTAATTGATTACAACTGTTTGTTTTTAGTTGTTAATAATTTGCTCTGTTTTTTGTTTATAAGATATTAGTTTCCTAATTTAATCATATTGACACTGGAAAACTAGGTTTGCTAATACTATTGTAAGTTTACATTGCTTAATTCTGCTTTGTGCAAATCACATGATGTCAGGACTGTAGCCCCAGTGGTAACCCAAGCCTAGCTCATCTATCATGCAAGAAACCTGGACTTGATCCATGAGACCACAGTTTCTTTTACCTAATTTGTAGATAATTATAGCTAGCTATGGTGGCTTTTAAAGATGGTATTGCGGGGAGAAGACAAGATGAGCTTTAGGGAGAATGCAGGAGACCAGCAGGAGGGAATTTTTGGAATGAAAGAGAAGTGAAGAGGTCAGTGTAGGAAAGAAAGGAGAATAATAGAATAAACAACATAAAATGACATCAGGACTTACAAAGAGGCTTGAGGGAGAGTTATGTTTTCATGCTGACATCCTTGAGCTCTAAAACTCTCAAAAGACTTGAGGACAATCCACCCGAGAAGATTGACACTAGTGAGAATGATATCCTGGTTAGTGGTTATGAGCTGTATGATGATAGCATATTTGAGTTGATATGAACTTACATTTTTAAAGAGTGGAAGTTGTTTACTTTTTGTTTGCATCACATTAAAAAATTTGACTTCTACAGTTCTTTCCAAGTCCAACTAAAATTTTCCTGTTCCTGTAATCCAGTGCCTGACTCCTCACGGCTGATTTCCTTATCTTTGCCATATTTAGAAGCAATTGGGCTAGCATACTCCATGATAAGATCTTGATGTTAGCTCAGCAACATAGAAGTTGGAGTAACTAGCATCACAACTTGTTATTAGTATGCTAATAGGTTTTTTAATCAGAGTTCAAAAGTTATATGTTGTTTGCCTGGATATCACTCTGGTTTGATCACTGCGGGAAAACATTGATTTTCCAATTGAAAAATTCGCCAGAAACAACCAATATCCACCAATAATTGGATTTTTCTTTTATGGATTTCAGAGTAGTTCTGTAAATCCCTGACAAGAAATGCTTTCAACTCAAAGACAACTACAGAAAAATATTTCCAGCAGGGAATCCGGCAGACTAGCCGCCGGAACACCTTATAGGCATCTGCCGGAAAAGTCGCTAGTTGCGAAAAGTTGAAATTTCTAATGACTTTTCTGGTGAAATTTCTGTCAAATAATTAGAGTTTCTCACAGAAAATTTGCTGGAAATTTCTGACAATTTTTTTGAGAAGTTTGTAGCAACTCTATTCTTTTAGGCTTCTGTGTACATATATTAACAACAAATATTAAGAACTAAAGATTTTAAAAATATGAAAACATAACTAAACATTACAGTACTCCTGAGCATTTTTCTTAAATACGTGCTCAATATTGTGGCCAAGAAGTGCATCTTAAGGGAAGAATAATCAATACTTGCGCTTTAAGAAGTAACGTTTTTTAACGTGTCGAGATCTTCTCAGAAATGACTCTAGTCTACTTTAGATAAGCAAGAATGTGCAGCTAAGAATGATCTTTATTTGACAAATTTGTAAACTGAAATCAAATATTCACCTTGGTCAAAGAAATGCAGACAAATGCCAACTGATAAATTAACTAGAAAAAAAAACTGAGTTATAAATTTTTTTTCTAGTTCTTTACTGTACTTATCATTTGACAATGGTATCACAACTATAATAAGCATACAAATCGGACATGCAATACTTAATCTTTTTTTCTCATTCATTCTACGTTTACTTTGTGAAAAGTAAAAAAGAAAAAAGAACAGTGGAATAAGAAAAAGTTACTTACCATGAACAACAATAAAATATAAATCTAATATGTGAAGAAAACCAAATATATGAAAGAAAACATACATAATATGAAATAAATCCATAAAGCTAACAAAACAATTAACAATTTAAACTTTAGAGTGAGAAATGGCGTTGGAATGGCAGCTGTCTAAGGGGTTTGCGTGACAGCTAGGGCATAAATAATGAGTGGCTGAAGGGGGCTGACAAGTCCGATGATTATTCGGAATTTCCATTAGATTATTATGGCAAAAAATCTGTCGAAAAATTCTCTACATGGATTTGACGAAATTTCTAATGGAAAATTCACTTGAAAATCTTCCAAGATAATGGGCTGACATTCTACTGAAAAATCTGCTAGTAATATCGGTGATTTTTTTCTGCTAGTTCGAGTGCATGTTTCATGTTGTGGATTAAACTTCTGTACTATTATCCTCCTCCTCACTGCAAATAATTTTTTCTTTAATTAATTGAAGATTAAGGTTTTCTCTGTTTTAGTTTATTTCTGTTATGTTTGTTATCATTCAACTCAGTGTCATGTTTATCTTTTATTGAACAAAGATTGTCAATATCTTTTGTTTGCTGAACAGCTGCTGGGCTTGGAGCTATGTGGAGGCTCTTGTGCGAAAACCTGAAACTGAGTTCAATGTATGCCTCATGCTATTCCATTGGTTTTAATATTCTGTTTTGTTTTCCATCTTTGATATTTGCACTCTTTAGTGGATGAAATTTCTTTGTTTTTTTCCATCTTCCAATTCAATTTTTTTAGCATGGTTGGTTTAGAGGAGCGAACGCTTATAATTTCTCCACGTTTAATGCATAGAGACTATATATGTTTTTGCTCAGTTTTGTGGAATAGGCTTGGATATATTCCTGATTCAAACTATAAAGTTGGTTATTTTTTATTATTTTAACCTTTTAACAGAAACATTATGAATCTTTTTGCAGGAACACTACAATTTTTTTTTCTGAGCTTTCGTTTACATGCCTAATTTAATGTTAAATCCTTAAATATAGGCTTATGATTTGATTTGCTTATTATGATAGAAATAATGTGCAGCTTTATCCCACACACAGGCTTATGATTCGACTTGCTCATTATTAAAGAGATAATGTGCAGCCTTAACAATCTGAAACATAACTAAAGAGGGGTGGCCTAACACATGATATGCGTCATTTATTTTATGTAATAGGTCAATGATGACGTCTACACATTCTGTACTTATTTATTTTTATCAAGCAGCTTCATTATTACTCACCAAAACTTTAGACCCACCCCAAATAAATCCCAAGTCTGCTGCTAGTGTAGACAGAATAATCTCCCAAGTATTGCAATTCTGGATAAATTTTATCTTCTATTTTTAAAATTTAATTTTTCTAGCTAACTCATAGTCATATACATTTTGTAATCAAAATTCTACTTGTTAATTTCGTACCACTAGAATATCTGAAGGGCAAGAGAACTTTAACATCTGCTTAGGTTAAGCGCGCTAGTGTCCCTTCTTTTAACAGGGCTTTTCTATGAAGATATGCAAGCAAACATTTAATACGTGATTTGTTAGAAGGTCAACTATATTCTTTAACATGCTATGCATTACTTAGTTTTCCTAGTTTTTCTTAATTTTTGCTTCTCTTTGTTGTGTTACAAGTTTCAAGTCAAACATCCATTAGTCTCCGTTGTTAGTGTGTGGAATCTGATTGTGTCGATCAATCGGGTGGTATTGCTATTTTGGACCTTAGTTCAATTTGTCGTGCTCGCTGGGGGTGTGCGGGAATTCTCCCCCTACTTTACCCGAAAATTTTTTATTTCGCACAGCGCCTCCGATGCTGTGTACCCGAGCACCCCGATGCTACAAAGTTTCCTGGGAGAAATGACAGAGAGCTTAGCGTTGCAGTGCTCTAAATTCGGCACTGCAACGCTGTCAGATGGATCGATGACAGAGGCTTGAGCGCTACAACGCTTCGAGGTGGACTGAACAATTTTCTTTCTCGTTTTTTTAAGGGTGGTGTCCCTTGGTGTTATTTACTTGATTTTCTCTTTTGTTTTGAGTGAGAGAACAGTGTAAGAGAGAAGAGAAGCAAAGAGAGAGAGAGAGAAGAGATATTTATACTTATTTCTCTCAATTTTCATAGTGTATTTCTTGGTGTGGTGTGGCTCCATGGTTTTTTTCTGATTTTGGGTTTTTCGACGTCAAATCCTGGTGTCCTTTAGTTTCCGCTACATTATATTTTTTCTTTGTTTCATTGCATGGTTTACTTCTCTATCCCCAACATCCGTCTCTCTTCCTACTTTTCTTCCACTACTTACCCAAACTCATTAGGGCATTTATTCACTTCATAGTGTTCTCCGTTAGTCTTGACATCCACCTTATTTTCCTGCATACAAACAGCACTAAATAGAGTTCATGTATGTGCATTCATAATGCTTCCAGAGATGAATTTTGAATGCAACCTATTCTTTGACATGTATTCTTTCTCTTCAACACGTTCAGGTTTTGCAAGGAAAACCTTACCGAGATTTAATTTGCATTAAGGAGTATTAGTCTCATCTTTATGTTGATGAAAAATATTTATAAAAGAGAAAGATGATTGAAATAAATGAAGAAGAAACAGATTGAGAGGTATTGAACTCCACAAGATGAGGTAGCGGAGAGATCAATTTGTTATGACGACGACTCAAATAAAGACCTCCTCAATGATAACAGTTTAGATGATTTCTGAGTTGTTGCCGATTATGTCAGATTTTTTTAAGAATTAAATGTGGATGAGTAGGGAACTGAGAAAGAAGGAATTTGAAGTTGAACTTGATGTTATAGGTACTTTTACAGTTTTACGTAATTCCTATATTTCTTGTTGTTTTGCTATTGTAATATTGGATTTCAATTTTATTTCATGCCATTTATCACTTGTCACTTTACGTCTTGTGCAATTTTTATTTCATATATATGTCAATTTGTCACTTCATAGTTCAAGAGAAAGTTAATATGTCATTATTTAACATATTATTTCGGTATTATACAAAAATTACTTTTTACCTTTATTTTAACTTTATGCAATTTTTAGAATTTGAGGCTTACGATTCAAAACGCCTTTAGACTTACGCCTCGCCTCACAAATGAAAAAAAAATTGACTGCATGGATATTTATATTAAGCATGTGCAGTAAAACTGACTAGGGATGTATTACATTGGCCTCTAAGTGGTAAATCATCTCTATAACTTCCAATGTATGTTACATCTACAGTAATAAAGTTAAATTTCAGTAATCAACCTGAGCTCTTAGCCGTAGCTATGCTTGTTGAAATGGAATGTGCGTTTTCTTGGTTTTTTTTCTAGTAATCAGTTGTAGGACATGGCAAGTCCTCATGTTGTTAAGTAGGATCTGACACTTTGTGCTATTTATCTTTTTCAGGTTGTTATTCTCCAAATCAATGGGAGTGATCATCCCTCTAACTCTCTCTATGTATTCCATGTGGGTAAGCTAAGACTAAAACTTTCGAAGGGTAGGACAGCAAAAGCTAAGGAGTTCTATTCCTCTTCAATGCAGGTAATGAGTTCATGGAGCATCGGTTGCCAACATAGTTTTATTCATGAACTTTGCTTTCTTTATTTTATGGATAAAATTTTTATCTCCATCCTTTTAACTTCCCTCACGTTGTGATGAAAGAATCATATAAAATGCTTATTTATTGCCATTAATTTTATTGCGCCTTTTTATTTGTGAAAACTAATTTTTACCTAGTTGACGCTATTTATTTTGCAATTTATTGACCATTAAAAGGTTTTTCAAGACATTTTTAGTATGGACGGTTCATATGAAATGCGCACTCTCTCAATCAAGAAGTAAAACTCAAATCTGGATATTTCGTACAGAAATTTATCAATTAAAAAGCTCTGTAATCTTCGAACTCTTATGCGATTATTACTAAAACAAGCTTGAATGTCTTGCTTAGCATCTCCATTCTCCATGTCCAAGCTATGCTTACCAACCTTGTGCTCATGGATAATGAAAGCCAACAATTTAGAATTCTTTTTCTCTTCCAGACTGTAAAATAAATTGTCTTATGCTATATTCAATTAAGCAAAAACAAAAATAACCTATATTTAAAATACCAAATATGCTTTTACTTTATATAAAAACGTAAAGAAATGGAAAACAAAATGAATTAAGAAGAAAACCAGAAAGTGATAATGTAAAGTAATCAGAAACAACCCTTCAGAATATGTGAAATTAATTTATAAAACTTATGCATACCTTTTGAATTGATTACATTTATAACCACCTCAGTATTTAGCTTGTCTTAAAATTTTAATTACACAAAATTTGGAGCTTGTCTCGGTCTCAATTAATTTGATTTTGATTGTAAACAAATGTTGAGAAAATTTGTAAGGTCATTTTTGAAAAATTAATTTTCATTTTTATGCATTTTGGTAATCCTAGAAAATTTTATGAACTCAAAATATTGCTTGATTGCAAAATGTTATGTTTCAAAGAAAGAAGGGACAAATGAGATAGCAATGCGATGAGGACATCCGACAGTGGAAAGTTTACCATAGAAGAGGCCGGATATCTACGACCATGATTACACCACTTTATTTCTGAGCTATTATTTGTATTTGATTTATTATTGTATTTTTTTCGATTTCACCCTCACTTGAGGGAGTAGGTTCATGTGACCCCAGGGGGCACTTTTGTCTTTTGGATTTACTATTGTATTTTGGCTATTTATAACCCCCTCCTCTTCTTTGGAGGGGATGATGAATATTATTATGAAAATTTTCTGCACTTTGTGTTTTGAGAGCTTGAGAGTTCTTGTGAGAGTTGAAGTTCCTAGGTGAGGGCAACGTACTACTCATCAGCCGCAAGAAGCGTCCGGGCTCGTGGTTCTCCCCCTTCACCAATTTCTTCTCCCTGCTCCTCCTAGCTTCCGCCCCCATCTTCCCTCTACACCTTTGGCTGAAACCCCCTCCCCACACCCAAACCCTAGCCGACCATAAATTCCCCTCTTCCCCTCCTAGCCGCCGGCCCTAAAACCCTACCCCCTCCTCCAAGCGGCCGGCCACATCACCCCCTCCCTTGCCTCCAAATTTCAAATCTCAAATTGATGCTTTCTATCTATAACGCATTTTAAACTAGGGAGGTTTTTAAATTCAGATTCCAATCTATTGGAATTTAAATTTCCATTCTTAAAATAATATGACTTATATTGGGAAAGATCCTCTAATCAATTCAATTTGAATTTGAATTTAAATTAGGAAGAGATATGCATTAAATCTCTTTCCTAATTAAATTTGTTAAGATTGGAAGCCCCTCCTCCATATATTTGGTACTTTTCCAAGTTGGGCCCCAATCAAATCCCCCCATCAAGGGGCCCGGCCCCCTCCCTCTTCCCCTTTTCCCATTTATTCCTTTTCTTGATTGATTCTCTCCATCAATTTCTCCAAATAAATCTCAGATTTGTAGATTTTATATAAATTATATTTCCTAATTTAAGAATCCATGATTGGCAACTCTATTAAAGCACCAACCCATCTCCCCAATCAATGCTAACCCTGCCCCCCCCTCCTCTTGCCTTTTTCACCCCTCTTCTGAAATTACGAACTGCTGTCCCAAATCTCCCATGATAAGAGGCCAACTCTTCTCCTCCTAACATCAATTACTACAAGATTTCAATCTCACAAGACTGCTGTCCTGCATTCGAGAACCAGTGAACTTGCTGTCCAGAAATTTCAGCAAGGCCGTCTTGCTGTCCTACTATTCGGAAGATCTCCCTTTGCTGTCCAGAAGCTCCAACACCCCATAGTTTGCTGTCCACTCATGAATGACCAAACCGAAGCTCGATCACGGCTTCGTATTTGACTACCAATGATTAATCAACATTCACCGATCTCCGTTCTTCAACATAGATCTTGAGAATGACCACTCCGTTGAAGAATACGTGGAACGAATCCTCTTCTCCCTTGCAACCGCTATTGATCAACCACAACCTCTCGTTTAATGGCAACTCTCTTCCGAATCCTGACGATGGTGAACTCTCTCCCGAATCTTATTTCTTCTAAGTCTTCCTCAATTGTGGCATCATGAAGATTATGCAAGCTTTCTCCGCCTAACCAATTATTAAGAGTATGAGTGAGGGATCTTAATAGTGACTAGTCTAACTGTTAATCTAGAGAATTCTTTTGTAAACCCCCACGTGATGCAAAGCTCGATTTGAATTGGTTATTTTGTGCTCCCAACAATTATCGCATAATCAATTGCCTAAGATAATCATCTCTTTAATGTTTTCAATCTTTCATTTAAATCGTTAGAAGTTGAATAATTGTTTTTACTCTTCATCAAGCATGTAATTTCATAATTAAACATCAACTTACGCATATAGTTCTACATCACAATGGCTAGTTTATAATCATCTAAAACCTTTCTCCTAAAGTTTAAATTAAAGTACTGAAAGTTTGAAATAAATACGGTTTTATTATTATCATGGATATTTTGATTAATTTTGAATTTGGTCAATTTAATTTGTATTTTAAAATGTTAAGTTTTTAAAGTTATAGGGTTGACATCCAGGTCGATTGCTCACATACTGTGGATCTTTTTTTTTTTAATTATGTTGGACATTAAAGTACAATTTTATAAGGGAAAATTCTATAAGATGTTAGTGAGACCTACAATGGTTTATGGTGCAAAATGTTGAAAATAGAAGCATAAAATTAAGTTAATTATTGCAGAGATGAGGATGTTCAGGTGGATGAGTGGCTTTACTCTTTGAGACAGAATGTGAAACGAGCATATACGTGAAAAGTTTGAAGTAGTTTTAGTGGCATATAAGATTAGAGAGTCTCCTTAGATGGTTTGGTCACATAAAACGTCGGCCTTCTGATAACCTAGTTAGAAGAGTAGATGTATTAGGTTTGACCTATGTTAAGAAAGACAATGGAAGACCTAAAAAGACTTGCAACAACAACAACAACATTATGAAGCCTTTATCCCACTATGTGGAGTCGGCTACATGAATCTTTTTCTCCATTGTGACATGTTAAGAGTCAAATTCTCATTTAAATCTAATAAAGAAAGATCATTTCTAATATTTTCTAGCCAATCCTTCTTAGGTCTTCCTCTACCTTTCTTAATATAAGCTAAATCTAATACATCTACTCTCCTATCCGGGTCATCAGAAGGCTGTCGTTTTATGTGACCAAACCATCTAAGGCGACTTTCTCTGATCTTACCTGCCATTGGAGCTACTCCAACCTTTTCACGTATATGTTCATTTTGTATCATGTCTTTAAAAGTAAAGCCACTCATCTACCTAAGCATCCTTATTTCTGCAACACTCAACTTAATATTATGCTTTTCTATTAATGTCCAACATTCTATGCCATAAAGCATTGCAGGTCTCACTAATAAAAGCATTTTTTTATTTTCATCCTCAATGCACTTCACTTGAACTAAATCTTTATTTCTCTTATCTCTTTTTTTGACTAACTTATACATATATCTTTTGCCTTTCTTAGTATCTAATCTATTATATAAATCATTAAAAGTTAAAATTTGTGCATCGCATATTATTTTCTTAGACTCTTTACGGGCCTCTTTATATTTTTCCCAATTGTCAGAGTTTTTATATCTAAACCAATTTTTATTACGAATCTTCTTATTTTTTATTTTTTCTTGCACATTTTGATTCCACCACCAATTATTTTTACTATTTGAGCTTTTTTTTTATACTCTATGCGCATCCTTTACAACATTTTTAATATCACTACCTACTTTTTCCCATATAACATTAGCTTCCTCATGCACAGACAAAATTTTAAGTCTGGAATCTTACTTTAAAAAATATTTTTAATTATGTTTTTTAAATGTCCCATCTAATCTTAGAATAACGTTTTACTTTATTGTTCATATTCTGTCCATTCATCTTAATGTTCAAAACTAATAAGCGATGTTGGGTACATAAACTTTCACTCAGAATAACTTTGCAATCTAAACAATCTATTTTTCTTATAAGAAAACAATCAATCTAAGTCTTACTATATCCATTCTTATAGGTGATGAGATGCTCATCTCTCTTCTTAAAAAATGTATTAGCAATTACAAAATCATAAGCTAAAACAATTACCACCTTCATTGGTCGCTACAAACCTATAGACACCATGTATGCTTTTAAAATCATCTATCTCTCTTCCAACATGTTCATTTAAATATCCTCTAATAAAAGCTCTTTCTTTAAGGGATATCTTTTGTATGAATTATTCTAAGTCATTTCAATATTTTAATTTTGAATATATATTCAAACTTACTTAAGAAGTACAAGCACTTATAATATTAATAATCTTACCATCAACAATAATCTTCAAAGCTATAATTTTATCTCCAACTCTTATCAATTTTTAGAACCAAATGTCATCCAGAGAGTTCTCGGGCGAGTCGTATGGAACGATCTTATAATCATACATAAACGAAGCGAATTTCATCCAGAGACTTCTTGGGTGAGTCGTAAAGTACGATTTATGATCAGAATGTACGATCTGTGATCAATTTAGATTCAATTTGATTGCTTAATCAACTGACCTAATTGGACAATGATTTAAAAGATCATACAGTATGAATAAAGTCGTACAGTACGAATAGTATAAATTTTAAAATTCAAATTTGTCTATTTTAGATAAGTTAGATATGACAACGGGGTCTCTTGTTATAGCTAATCATTTTATTTGTGTTTTAATCAGTCCAGTTGTAACTAAATTTATAAACGTTATGATTTGCGTCATCATTGGCATTTTTTTAAAAACGAAATATGCAATGTTAGACTGGAAATTTCCTAGCAGCTTTAGTATCTATAGGTTACAGAGATTCCTTCGCAGTGGCAATGAACCCTTGGCATTTTTCCCTACGTTCTTTTCCACTTTGATGTAGTTGGAAAATATTATTTATGTAATTGCGAAAACCCAACTCGTAGTGACCGTTCTGTTGATAATTGGCAAAGCATAACAACTTGTGACCATTCTGTATGGAAAGGATTTTTTTTTTGTTCTTGTGCCATCCATTTGATAATTAAGGTGCAAAAACCCGAAAATAGGTGGTGGTTTTATCTTTTGTAGCTAAAAAAATGTATTAAGTATCCTCTCTTGTTGTCAATGCTCAGCTTTGCGGGGTTAGAGGGGGTGGAAGCGCTGCGGCTCAGTCACTCTTCTGGCAAGCTAAAAGTGGCCTCTCATTCAGCTTAGCTTTTGAATCCACGAGAGAAAGGAATGCAGCAATAATGCTCGCAAGAAGATATGCTTTTGATTGTAATGTAAGTTCTGGCTGCACTAAAAGCTTATTTGGTCGTAGTAAGTGATGCTTTTTTTCCGCCCATTTTGAAAATGAATAAATCCATTTTTGAGGGATTTTGAAGGTTCTTCTTTAGTTGAAAATTCATATTGATTTCAAATCTCATCCAACCAAATAATGGAATCTAATAAACTTTTTATTTTTCAAAGAATGTTTTCTAACTAAAAGCAAACAAATGAGGTTGATAGTTTGTAATATTTAGCTTCATTTGGGACCGTTTTCTTACTGCTGGTTAAAGCAGCTTTTTACTGTTTTAAGAAACAGTAAGAAAACTGTCCTAAACGAAACCTTTATTTATGCTATCAAAAAGGTTTGTTATTCATTTTCAAATTGACAATTAGGTCTTGTGAATAATTTTTACCATTTACTCGCTCTTCTAAGTTAACATGACATTATCTTTGTTCGGTCCTGTTTGACTTAATAGTAGCTCAACTATATTTATATATATACAAATATATCTATATACGTTCATGTATTCTATATACACACACATATACGGTCATGTATTTTAAAACTTAAAATAGGCTTTATCTTCACGAACAACTTGTATTTGGCTCGGTAAATAAATGACTTACAAGTGAAAATTTTGACTCATTTGCTTAGTGTGGCAAGCTGAGCAATTCTTCAACTCGCGCAAGACATGCCGATTACACCCCTTCTTGAGCTTACTGGATAATTTTTAATAAGTTCTGATTGCACTGAGAAACATAATTTCTGTGCATAAACAATTCCTTCAATTGCTTTTAATCTCTTTATACTCCTTGGTCAATATTTAGATATATCTTACCTGAAAATTTGCCATGTGTTCTCAGATTGTGTTGGCTGGGCCAAATGATAGGTCATCTGGTGCAGCTTAAGTGAAGCTTAACAGCAATATTCAGTTGCAAGCAGTGTGAATTCTGTAACTCTGTATGTATGATTGTATTGGTGAAGTAGGCTTTGATTTAGTGAAGATTTGGTTGATTTGAGAGAAGTTTGATTGGTAAAAAATGATAGTTTAGTTTGTATCTTAGCAGGTTTTGATTGTTTTGGTGGCAGAAAAGTAGGCATGTTTTTTTAGTTGCCTTCACGAGTTTGTAATAATTTTTTTCCCGTTAATGTTTGAGTATTCTTATAATTTGCTTGATTTATATATCTTTTTTTATATATTAAAGGACATTTGTAGTTATCTTTTTGAAATGAATTATGGATACCAACTCTTGATCTAATGGCACACGAGAGATTTTCTCTCATGAGTCATGGGTGGCAGATTTGTAAGGTTGGTTATTTAGCTATGGTGTGATTATTGATATCGTATTTGACGTAGCTCATCTTGATCTGTTGGTTGTGAGCTTTGGCTATCAACCAAGAGGTTTTATGTTCAAAACCTGCGAATGTGATGTGCATGAATTTACCTTAATTGACTTAAATATCCCCAAAAATATCGTATTTGAATAAGCTTTGAAATTGCACAACAGATATATTTATATATCATTGACTTTGTATGTTGGATAAGGTTTTACCATGGACCGGTTATAAGGCTAGTCTCATACATCTTAAAAACCTTTTTTCCATGTGAACTAGTTTGGAACCATTGGTTCAATGGGCAAATTGGTTTTGGTTTAATGAACTATTTAGATAATTTAATAAATTAGTTTAATATATTTAGAAGAGAATATATTGCAAATTAATTTAAATTTAATATATCTTATTTTTTTAATAAGTAGAAATTTCTTAATTAAATGTTTCTCAAAGAAATATTAATCAAGCATTTTATATAGCTCTGTCATTTCATATGACATTTTAACATATGTAAACCTAATAAATAATATAAATAATATTAAGAGGAAGCTGATGTGAGACCAAAAAAAAAAAAGAGGAAGTTGATGTGAATAATATTTATATATTTTATATATTTTTATATAGGTTTTATTAATTAATTTTTTGTAATGTAAATAATATTTATTTGGTTAATGATTTTAATTTATTTATTTATTAATGATAAATGATTTAATATGAATCATTTATTATTGTAATTTTGTATTATGAATTTAGCATATAATATGTGTAAATTATATTTAAATATATAATATAAATTGATAATAATTTATATTAAATTTATAAGCTTATATTTAAAATAAGTTTATGTTAAATATGAGTCAAATTTAAAGATTGAAGGTGTTTAAATCTAAAATTATAAAAGAGATTATTTATGTATGAATTTAATTTTTTATAATAAATTTATATTATTGTATAACTATTATATTATTATTGTCATTTATATATTATTTAAATAATTTTTAATATTTATAATGCCATCAAGTTCAACCTCTGATTCAACTCCAGTCAAATTATTGAACTTTAAAACTTATTCTAGTTTTATTGTTAATTTTCACAATTTTGATGTTAGATATTATTTAAAAAAGGAGATATAATCTTAATGTTTGAAATTTTATTTTGGGTTTTTTTTCTTTTGAAGTCCGTAGTAAGTAAAAAATCTTTCTAATTGGTTTGAATCCAAATATAAATTAAATTAGTTTGAAGGTGGTTTGACTATGATTCAAACCTAGGGATTTCGCTTGATCGCTATGTGAAGGGGGTTTAGGCATAGGAGAAGAGATTTTGTGTATGGACTAATTAGGGGCTTGCCGATTGGATCAATATGTAAGGTGAAGAGGAGTTTGTGATAAGAGCGCATAGGGCTCATGACGCGACTAGTCAGTAGAAGGCTTTTATTATAGGAGTTCATTAAGGGTTTGCCAATGTGATTGATGTTGTGTGAGAGGAAGGTTTTCATAATGGTAACTAAATGCGAGCTTGTTGATGGGAACAAGGGGCGTTTGAGAAGAATGCTTTGCGATTGGACCTACTGAAGCGATAGGCGGCATGTGAGGAGAAGATGGTTTCATGATTGGGAAAAATTATTGGGTACGTCGTCCGGACGTAGCTCTACGTCCAGACGCTTGTGTGATGGTGACACGTAGCGGCCCGAACCCAGCTCGGCGAGAAGTCGAAATGATGCACGTGCCGAAATATTTTACGCACGTCCCGACGACCCGACCCAGTTCGGGCGTGCAAATTTAATACGAAATTATCGCAACCACTCGAAAAATTTTAAAACACGAAGCTTTTCACTCTCTCTGCAACTATTCATCATCGGGAAAATCTTTAGGGTTTGTTCGTCACCTTCATTGCGTATATAATCTAAATCAATGCCGCAGGTCAGTAGTTTATAACGAGAAACGTACGTTCGTCACCTTTATTGCTTGTCATTTCTTATCCTGTAAAATAAAGAAATGTAAATGTGTTTATATCATTTAGGGTTTGTAATGTTTAGAACGATGAACCGTAATAAAAGAATTCTCACTAGCAATTGGTATCAGAACACAGTACCGAGTTTAACTGTCGGTACTGCTATAAATTCCTCATTGACGTTCGGTATTGATATGCGGTGATTTAGGGTTCAGTTTAAAATTGTAGAGCCTGGTGTAAATACCTATGTATGTATGTTTATAATAAGGTAATGAAGCCCCGTAGAGTGTACGGACTCTAACAGTTGGGTATATGCTTTATACCGATCGGTACCGAGAAGGTATTCTTCGGTGTTGATCGGTATTGCTCGGTACCGACTTTTTCTCTGAGCAATTCCGGCATAATGGATCGGTACTAATTGTTATTGTACGTACTGATTGGTATTGCTCCGAAATGATCATTATTGCTGGGAACTTATTGATATTAGTTGTTGTACCGAGTAATATTCTTCATTAATGATCGGTACTGGTCGGATTCTGATAGATTTTACTCGGTAAATCTTGAGTAAAAACGGGCGGCTTGCTTTAATATTGAGCTGCACTTAATTATCAGTTCTATCTCTGATTGATTGCATCTAAAATCTTCATCTTATTCGTTTCTACGCCAACTCTTCATCAACTTCTCCAACCCCAGGAAATAATCAGTTATACAACTGGTTGGCTTCGAAATGTCATGGCAAACATGATTGGTGGATTCACTACGTTGTGTAGAAAGAATGCCAAGATTAAAATATTTTTTGTTGAATGCTGTTGTCCACTTGTGCCTAACTTTGTATAGATCATTCAACCACTGGTGATTCTGGAGGTTCCCTTCAGTGATCATTTCAGTCCAATTTTTCTCAAACTCATCCTCCGAATCACAGTTGCCTAAACATGTATAAAATAGACCTTTTACTTTGTTATTGCTATTAAAGCACCATACTTTGGAAGGAGCCTTCTTGTATATATGCCATTGGCACAAACGATGCCGTGTGTTAGGTAATGCTATCTCTATGGCCCTAGCCATTGTTTGGTCCTGATCTATAAATATTGTTAAGGGATGTTTATTATCCATTATTCTTAAGAAAGTTCTAAACAACCAGGTAAATGACTCGATTTTCTCCTCAGATAAGAAAGCCACCCCTAATAGAACGTTTTGCCAATGATTGTTAACTCCTACAATAGGTGCACATGCTAAATTATATTTGTTAAGCCTATAGCTAGTGTCAAAAATTATGACATCACCAAAACACTCGTAATCAATTCTGCCCAACCTGTCAACCCAAAAAAAATTCAGCAACCGATCATCTTCATCAGTTTGGACATCCCATGCAAACATGCTGTCATCAGCGAGTCGTTCTTTAAACAATTGAATAAGTGAATTTGTGTCTCCAATCTCAATCCTGGCTCTTCGCTCTTTTTGAATGTAGTTGTATGCATCCCTCTTTGTGAATCGCAAATTTTCTACACCGCCTACTTCATTAGATAGGTATGAAAATGCATCAACTGTTCTGATACGAGCTTCTGTCATTGATTTTAGAACAGATGCATCCTCATCACTAATGTTCCTGCATGATCTAAGCAAATGTTGATCTCCCGGCTTAGCCAATTCGTGATTGTGACTTTCAATCGATTTTTGCACCATCCAAACTCCATCTTCAGACACAGCAAATCTAATCATAGCTGGACACCCGGTTCTTGTGTTTGATTTCCGATATTTGGATTTTCCTTTTAAGTCATTTTCCTTTTTGAATCCTGCTTTCGAACATACAAAATTCTTTTTTTTAATTTTCCTCGAGTTTGGCCAGAATGCATGATGTTTTTTTCGAACACTAAAACCATGACAATGAGCATAATCGCAATACATATCATATGCTTCCTTCTCACAGTTGTAAACACCCTGTTTACAAATATAAATATCATTTCACTTGCTTAAACACACGCAGCAGTAAAAAATTTACATAATCACAGAAATACCAAATCTGTACCGAGTATAAGTACTGAGTAAACAACATCTAAAACTCTTCATACCATGTTCCAATACCGAGTTATTCTTACGGGTACCAGTCCGTATAACAATACCGAGTATGACTGTACCGGGTATAACTGTACAATACCGAGAAACTCTGGCAGTCTCGGTACAATGCTACAATACCGAGTATAACTGTACCGGGTATAACTGTACAATACCGAGAAACTCTGGCAGTCTCGGTACAATGCTACAATACCGAGTATAACTGTACCGGGTAGCACCACCTAGTTGCAATACCGAGTAACTATACCGAGGAAATATGCGGGTATCGGTCCGTGAAATAATACCGAGAAACTCTGGCAGTCTCGGTACAATGATCGGTACTAGAGAATAAGCTCGGTACAGACCAGTAGGATCACCAAGAAATTGTCGGTATTACAGATGACTCGGTAAATAAAACGTGCTATTGATCGATACCGACGAATAGCGGTAATCTATTGCCGATACGATCAAAATATAAGTTGTCAAAGCACAAAGGAGGAGGTGCACACATACTTATTGTATGTAAAGAAAAGCTTACCGATATTAATTCAGAAAAATTAACCCTACATCGGTTCTTCTTGGAACCTTCAGCCGCATTAAACGTTTCTTCAATCTCCTCGAACCCTTCGATGTCATCCAAGGAGAATTCCATTTTTCGTCTCTTCGTCTGTAATTCTTTCTCAGCGTTCTTTTGAACCCTAAATACTGTATAACGTCTACTGAATAGCCCGCCAAAAGTTATTAACCCTAAAGAAAATGGGGCGTAATTTTTTTTTCTCCGAGTCGGGTCGTCGGGCCGAGCGAAATATCAGATTTTCATCGAATTGGGTCACCGCGCTTTCGGGCCGCTACGTGTCACCATCACACAGTCGTCCGGACGTAGAGCTACGTCCGGACGACGTACCCAATAATTTTTCCATGATGGGAGCTTGGAGTTTGTTGGTAGAATCAATTACATGTGAAAAGGAACCCTTGTTCAAACTTATCGTTTGAATCAAGTTTGAGTCATATCCAAATCTGAATTGAGCAATGTTAGAATACGATTCGAAATTTATTCACAAATAACTTCACTTAGCAATTTGTGTATACTATAGGTAGGTGTAATTTATTCCTAAATAAAATTTGAGCATATTTTCTCAAAATAATAATCCCGGTTTATTTTTTTAATTTTGAATATTATGAGATATATAAAAAATCAAATTTAATAATTTTTATGATCTCTTAAAAATTCATCAAGCCTTAAGAATTAAGATCATCAATACATGTGAAATGCCATTCAAAATATATATATTTATGGTTGCTTAATTACGCTAACAATAAAACTTCCTCTCCTCTGAGGCAATCAGGCAAGAAAAAAATAATATTGAAAAATGTTATCAGAAAAAAGAAGAGCTGAAATGAAGTGGTTTGGGTAAAGGACAAATTAGTCATAAATTTATTTTTCTCTGTTTTTAAAAAATATTTTTGATATGTTGAGTTGGTTATTATAATTTAGAAAAAAAACTTTTTTAATGTGTATTATATTTTTTTATATTTCTTCATTCAGTTCATTATAACTAAAAATTAATATTTGTTGCGGACTCAAATATACGCGGCGATAGAGTTTAATATTTCCGTCTCAGCGTTGTACGTATATTCAGCACACAAACAGAATCGAAATAGTAACACCAGGATTTTTACGTGGAAAACCCTGGAAAGGGAAAAAACCACGGGGCCACGCCCAGTTGAAAGAGTTCCACTAGTGTCGTTTGAAGTACACGAGGCTGATCCGTCCTTTAAATTCAGGACGATCAGATTACAATGAGTATCAGTTACAAGGACAAGCAGAGTTCCGATGTCACTTGAGTGTCCGGCAGAATTCCGGCGTCACTTGGAAAGAAGTCCGGCGTCACTCGGGCGTTGGGCAGAATTCCGGCGTCGGGCAGAATTCTGACGTTGCTCCCGTGTCGGGCAGAGCTCCGGCGTCCCTCGGGCGCCTGGTGGTGCTTCGGTGGTGTTCTGGCGGTGTTCCGGCGGAGTTCCGGCGGTGTTCCGGCGGTGGTCGAGGAGGAGTTATTCCCTCCTAGACTTCTCTTCTCTTCTTCTTCTCTTCCTTCTCTTCTTGGCTTGGGTCCCCTCTTAAGAGAAATGAGGAACTATTTATAGTTTTTCTGGAGTGGCATAGCCCGTAAATATGTGAGGGATCAAGGGCAAATAAGGAGTGATCCGGATGAACGGTCGATATTGAATCCCTTGATCGTGAGCCGTTTATCAAGAATTTGAAGGTCTTAATGATATCAGAATTCTGCGATCTTGGGCTCGTTGGATTCGTCTCGTCGAGCCGCTCGATTCGAGTATAAGCTCGTCAAAATCGGAGACCGTTTGGTAACTCAAATAGCTGTTTGATGCTTCCAACAGCGCTTCGGGTACTTGATTTGGACTCATTTGGGCTCGGATTGAGTCGAATTTGGTGTCGTTGGATTCGTATTTCTGAGACGCTCAGTTCGACTATAAGCTTGCTGAAATCGGAGTTTAAATGGTCTCCGAATTAATTTTTGAAGTTTCCGACTTGAGTTTTTCCTCGAGATTTGTGCCCGATCAAGATAATTTTTTGGCGATATATCAGTTGCCCCCCTATTTTCGGACATCGAAGCTCCATGAGTCCGAAAATACTTTCTCCGGTATTTTACGTTGGCCGAATCGCAAAAAATTGCGTTCCAGAAATTAAATATTTGCTCGAACTTGATCATAGAGGCCCCGTTGAGCTCCGAAAGTGTTAAAATTGAGTCCGGAACGTCGAAAAACGTGTCCGGGGACCCCAAAAAAGTCCAATTTGGACCGTCCGGGCTCGAAATCGGAGCCCGGCAACGCGTAGGCGGCCGAACCGGCCGGCCGGCCGGCCGGCCGCCGCCGGCGGCGGCGCCCGCGCCAGCGGGCGCGTCTGCCCGCTGAACCGTGCGGAACCGCGCGGTTATAACCGCGCGGGGCGCGGTTATATTTAAAAAAATTTTTTTTTTTTTTTTTATTGTGGGTCCCACATGAGATTAAAAATCCGGAAAAATCCGGAAAAATCCCAAAAAATTCCGAAAATTTTGAAAAATTTCAGGAAATTTAATAGAATTTTGGAATCCTCCCCCCCTTAAAGAAAACTATAAATAGACCCCCCAGGGCCTAGTAGAAACTCGCCCCTTCTTCCTTTCTCCCTCTGGCTTTTGGCATTTTGAGGCTTTCCGCCGTTTTTGAGTAGGTGACTTTCCCTACTTAACTCGGCGCCCCTCCCTTTGCGCAGAAGTTAGAGTATTCCTCTCTTCTCCTCTCTAGTTTCTGGCATTTTGAGGCCTTCCGCCGTTTTTGAGTAGGTGATTTTCCCTACTTGACTCGGCGCCCCTCCCTTTGCGCAGAAGTTAGAGGCTTCCTCTCTTTTCCCCTCTAGCTTTTGGCATTTTGAGGCCTTCCGCCGTTTTTAAGTAGGTGACTTTCACCACTCGACTCGGCGCCCCTCTCTTTGCGCAGAAGTTAGAGGCTTCTTCTTTTTTTCTCTTATTCTGACTTTCTGACAGTTGAGGCATTCCGATGTTATTCAGTAGGTGATTTTCCCTATTTGAGACAACGCCCCTCCTCTTGTACAGGAGTTAGAAATTTCTTTTCTTTTTCATTCCTTCATGTGGAGGTGAGATGTTAGTCGGAGGGAGTCTGACGGCGGTCAGCGGCCGGGCGGTGGTCCGACGAAGGTCGGGCTGAAGTTCGATGGCGGTCCGCGACCGGGCGGTGGTCCGACGAAGGTCGGGATGAAGTCCGGCGGCGATCAGCGGCCGGGTGGAAGTTCGGCGGCGGGAAGAAGTACGGCGTCGGGTAGAACTCCGAAGAAAATCTGTCGGCCAGAAGAAGTCCCACGACGGGTAGAAATTTGTTGTTGGGTAGAAGCCCGACAAACATCTGACGACAGGCAGAAGTCCGACGTCACGTAAAAGTACAGCGTCGGGTAGATATCCGACGGGGATCCAACGACTGGCAGAAGTCCGACGTTGGGTAGCATTTTAGCGTCGAGTTGAAGTCCGACGAGGGTCTGACGACGTGTAGAAGTCCTCCAACGGGAGGAAGCTCAGCATCGAATAGAATTTTGATGTTAGTTTGTTGATGATGGACGATCGGGTGGAAGTCCGTTGGCAGTCAACGACCAAGTTGGGAGCAGAAGGAGAGAGTTCAACGGTGCTGCTATCAGCAGTTGAACGAGAAGCCGATGATGGCTGATATGAAGTAAAGGACCGCCGGCAGATATCCGACGAAGGGTTGATGATGGCGGGTGTCCAGTGATATTGTGTTAAGGCAATATTCATCCATACTGAAGTGTGCCAACATCAGATATTACTGGATCAAGGGGCCGAAGGAGGGTGATATGCCAACATTTTGGCAATACACTAACACCGAGTGGAGATCCGATGATGATCCAGTTATGTCCTTTCTTTGAAGGAGCAGTTGTAGGAGATGCTTGCGTGCAGTAAGGGAGAAGTCACTTAAATCCACCAAGGATATTTGACTGTGTTAAAGTTGCTTATTGCTTGATGATACTAGTTTGTACGGATGACGCCAATGTACTTTTCAATTTCAACTTCTAGTGAGAATAAATGTACACCTGAATCTGGATTTATGTAACTCCAATGATATTGTATATGAAATGAGGATTTGTCCCCTTGAGGGACCTGAATTGTTATTGCATCTGTAAGACATGCTTTGTGCTTTTGATGTATTATTAGTTTGAACGAATGTGAGAGACATCCTTTTAGGATGTTTGACATATCTGAGACTGCAAGTCAAAGCCCTTGCCTGATGACGTTAAGGGAAGATGTTAGATTAAATCTCCCCAAGAATGATCTTCCAATGATTGGGATACAAGACATCATCTAATGACATTTGACCTATATGAGGTTGTATGTCAGAGCCCTGCTCAATGACGTTAACCTGTATAGGAGTGGTCGAGGGAATCCACCGAGGATGTGAGACCTATTCGAGGTTGTATGTCAGAGCCCTGCTCGACGACGTTAACCTTTATGGAAGAGGTCGAGAGAATCCACCAAGGATGTGAGACCTATCCGAGGTTGTATGTCGGAGCCTTTGCTCGACGACGTTAACCTGTATGGAAGAGGTCGAGAGAATCCACCAAGGATGTGAGACCTATCCGAGGTTGTATGTCGGAGCCTTTGCTCGACGACGTTAACCTGTATGGAAGAGGTCGAGAGAATCCACCAAGGATGTGAGACCTATCCGAGGTTGTATGTCGGAGCCTTTGCTCGACGACGTTAACCTGTGTGGAAGAGGTCAGATCGAATCCCCCTGGGATTGATCATCCAGTGATTGAGACACAATAAAGATTGTGTATTTCTCGAATCAAGGATAAAGAGACTATATTTGTCAGTAGTTTTTCATTGTCATTTATATTCTTTTTTAAAGAAAGAGACAATATCAAAACTGGACGAACAACACATTATATTACTGTAAGACAATACAATAATTCCCTTGTACAACAAAAGAGATACATATAGGGACAACCACATCATTTGACTTGGTAGAAATACTAAGGACATTAGAGTGACATCCTACTGATCATAGAAGAGATACATGGTGACACATGACAAGTAGTATTACTAACACAAAGGTTTAAGTTGCAGCATTACTCAATCTCACCAACCATTTGAATATTATTCAATGGTTGTCTTTGTTGTTGATTTTGCCCCCCAGTGGGGCGAGCTTCTTCTCGGGTAGGTGGGTTCCCAATAAACTGTCGAAGATAGCCCTGGCGGATAAGTCTTTCAATCTCATCCTTAAGTTGCCAACATGCTTCAGTAGTGTGGCCACGACTACGATGAAAGTGACAGTACTGATCTTGATTTCCTGTATTTGGCTTCGAAGGATGCGGCCATTTCACTTTGTCCTGATCTTGAATCGCCATTAACACATTTGCTCGAGATGTGTTGAGCGGAGTGTACTCTTTCTCCTGCCGAGGTTCTCGTTGTGGTAATGGGGGCCTAGGAGGTATATTGCTATTCCCTTGCTTTTTCTGTTGTAAGGAAGAATTATCCATCCCAGGAGCACCTTTGCGCTTCCCATTTGTCTGCTCGAACTGCTTTCTGTGAGCATTTATGGCTTCATCTGCGGAGATTTGTGCCTCCACACGATGAATCAGGTCGGCGTATGAATGAACCGTATCTCGCATAAGAGCTGAATAAAAGGGGTCAGGACGGAGGCCACCAAGAAAGACTCCTCTCAATAATTCAGGATCTACTCCCGGAATTTGTCGAGCCTCAGTAGAAAATCGCTGAAAATACTCTTTCAACGATTCTCCCTCATTCTGACGGATTCCAGATAGGTGGGAGGAATCCTTAGTGATTCTTCGATTGGCTACGAACTGTTCGACAAATACTTTGGCCAATTTGACGAATGTGGGGATCGTTCTGGCTGGAAGTGAATAGAACTATGTTCGAGCTTGTCCTTTAAGAGTGGCAGGGAAAACCTGGCAAAGGAGTGCGTCTGAGGCTCGTTGAATATGCATGATGGTCCTGTAATGGTCGATGTGCTCGTACGGGTCAGATGTCCCATCGTAGGACTCGACGCTTGGTAGCTTAAAGCCAGCCGGAATAGGGTGTTGAAGAATAGCTTCTGTCAAGGGTGATGACTCCTGCAAGTCCCACTGACGAAGGGGTTGCCTTATGCCTCGTGCAGGGAACTCTTCTCGGACCAATCGTCGTAGTTCGTGGCGAAGGGTATTGCGAGGGAGCTCAGCAATGTGTGGTCGGGCTAACTCTTCGGGGAGGTCCAAAGGAATACGAGGTTGCCGACCTGTGTGCGAAGGATGGGTAGAACTTGCTGTATCAGCTAGTTCGTTATCTTGATGTGACTGCGAACGCCTCCTGAGTGGAGGAAGAGGAATCTCGTCTTGAAGATGTTCGATTTGAACAGCTTCGACACGTGGTGGATCTCGAGGGAGAAGAACCTCCTCCTGAGGTGCTAGGGTCGGTTGTCGAGTCTCTCGCAAGAGTTGTAGGATCTCGTTTTGAGATTCTTCCATCTTTTGAATTCTCTCTTCTAGGGAGGGTCCCGAGGTCCCTTCTCTAGGTGCGTTTTGCCCCCCGGGGTATAAAGAGGCAGATATCGGGCATCTATGATTCATAGACTGATTCCTGGATTGATGAGAGTGAGAGCGGGAGGCTCCTATGAGGCGACTGCTACGCCTGTTGACCATCGTAGCAATACTTGAAGTTGTGGGATAAGATTCCCACAGACGGCGCCAAACTGTTGCGGACTCAAATATACGCGGCGATAGAGTTTAATATTTCCGTCTCAGCGTTGTACGTATATTCAGCACACAAACAGAATCGAAATAGTAACACCAGGATTTTTACGTGGAAAACCCTGGAAAGGGAAAAAACCACGGGGCCACGCCCAGTTGAAAGAGTTCCACTAGTGTCGTTTGAAGTACACGAGGCTGATCCGTCCTTTAAATTAAGGACGATCAGATTACAATGAGTATCAGTTACAAGGACAAGCAGAGTTCCGATGTCACTTGAGTGTCCGGCAGAATTCCGGCGTCACTTGGAAAGAAGTCCGGCGTCACTCGGGCGTTGGGCAGAATTCCGGCGTCGGGCAGAATTCCGACGTTGCTCCCGTGTCGGGCAGAGCTCCGGCGTCCCTCGGGCGCCTGGTGGTGCTTCGGTGGTGTTCTGGCGGTGTTCCGGCGGAGTTCCGGCGGTGTTCCGGCGGTGGTCGAGGAGGAGTTATTCCCTCCTAGACTTCTCTTCTCTTCTTCTTCTCTTCCTTCTCTTCTTGGCTTGGGTCCCCTCTTAAGAGAAATGAGGAACTATTTATAGTTTTTCTGGAGTGGCATAGCCCGTAAATATGTGAGGGATCAAGGGCAAATAAGGAGTGATCCGGATGAACGGTCGATATTGAATCCCTTGATCGTGAGCCGTTTATCAAGAATTTGAAGGTCTTAATGATATCAGAATTCTGCGATCTTGGGCTCGTTGGATTCGTCTCGTCGAGCCGCTCGATTCGAGTATAAGCTCGTCAAAATCGGAGACCGTTTGGTAACTCAAATAGCTGTTTGATGCTTCCAACAGCGCTTCGGGTACTTGATTTGGACTCATTTGGGCTCGGATTGAGTCGAATTTGGTGTCGTTGGATTCGTATTTCTGAGACGCTCAGTTCGACTATAAGCTTGCTGAAATCGGAGTTTAAATGGTCTCCGAATTAATTTTTGAAGTTTCCGACTTGAGTTTTTCCTCGAGATTTGTGCCCGATCAAGATAATTTTTTGGCGATATATCAATATTAATTTTAATCCTACCAAGAGCTTAAATAAGATTTATTTTCATACTTAAAAAATGAAAATAAAATAATAATTTTTATAAATATATTTTTATTTACAAGCCAATATTTAACTTTAAAAACATAGAGAATTATTATTATTTTTTGACAGAAGAAGTTTTCAGAAGAGTATTTTGATTAAATTTAATTAAACTAATATTTAAATTATTTATTTTTATTGAAAATTGATTAAATTATACTAATTTTAAATAATTTTTTTATTAATTTATTTTATTTTTTATTTTTTGAGGTGTGAAAATTACCAGAGAATCTACATTAGAGGAGAACTTGAAGAAGATAAAATTAAATATCACAATTTTCCTCCAAAGATAACGCCACTTGTAGAGAGAGAAAATAGTTGTCGGAAGATCCACACTAATAGCTTCCGCAAGTGAACAAAACCGAAAAGAGAGAGATCCACCTCGAACACCTCTCCCTACTTCTTCTACCTTCTCCGTTCCTTCTCTCTGCAACCCCTTCCCCTTCTGCAAAATCCTTCCTTTCGTCTCCCTTACCCACCTCTGATCGCTTCTCAAGAAGACCAACATCGATCCCTGCAGAGATAGATAGAATAGAGAAATAGGAGAGATAACGGAGGAGGATGAGAGAAGAAGAAGAGCCCAACTGGTTCGCGCGATGGGAAGAGGAATTGCCTAGACCCGAGGAATTGATGCCGCTCTCCCAATCTCTAATCACCTCTGACCTTGCCCTCGCCTTCGACATCCCGACTCAAAACCCTAGCCCGGTGCCTGGCCTCCACCACCACCTTGGATCCACGGGAAATCAGCACTCGGCGTCTCCTCCACTTCCGGCGGATCTCGAATCCCCAGACCACTCCGCCCCCGCCGGTGAGGATTCGGCGCGTACCCTGAAGCGGCCGCGGTTGGTGTGGACGCCGCAGCTACACAAGCGATTCGTGGACGCAGTGGCGCATCTGGGGATCAAGAACGCCGTGCCTAAGACGATAATGCAGCTTATGAGCGTCGATGGCCTCACCCGTGAGAACGTCGCTAGCCACCTGCAAAAGTACAGACTTTACCTCAAGCGCATGCAGGGCCTGAGCTCCTCCAATGCTGGCCCACCCGTGCCGATGTCAGCAGCTGATGCTGCCACTGAGCAGCTATTCGCCAGTAATCCGATCCCCCATCCACTTCTTGGCCGGGGCGCCTCGGCGCTCGGGCAAGAGTCTTTCATGCAGTTCATGGCTCCTCCGTTGCTGCAGCACCATCAACAGATGGTGGCGGCCGCCGCTGTCCAGCAACAGTACTATCATCAAAGACAAATGGGGCATTTTGGATCACTGGCGACTGGTGGTGGTGGGTATGATCATGGATTCCACACAAGAGGGGCACTGCCTCCGCAGGGATTGCATAGAATGGCAGCTTCTGGTTTAGGTATGGTGCGGCCATCTCTACCAGCTGCATCGAATTCTTACGACGATGATGATGATGTAGATTCAAGGGTGGGAGGAGGGAGAAGGGTTCTGACTCTTTTCCCCACTTGCGGTGAAGATTGAGTGGAGTATTCTTTTTCCGCCTT
Organism: Dendrobium chrysotoxum; assembly: GCA_019925795.1. Taxonomy (NCBI): domain Eukaryota; kingdom Viridiplantae; phylum Streptophyta; class Magnoliopsida; order Asparagales; family Orchidaceae; genus Dendrobium; species Dendrobium chrysotoxum. The sequence continues at coordinate 18,456,538 of CM034299.1, read as the reverse complement.
TGTTTTCTATTGCTTTGTGTAATTTAGATTGTCTAGAGTTGCGATATCTCCGACTTCAAGAAGTTTAAAGGATTTTAGAGAATTGGTTCGGTTGTATTAGGGAACTTTCCTCTTTTCGTTACATGTCTGCTTAAATACAATCCGTGTTTCCATTGTTGCTCATGTTCATGTTACTGGTCCATGTTCTTGTTAGTTGTGTTGTCTGCATAATTTGATAGTTATTTCAGATTTAAGGCATCAATCTACACCTAGTTCAAATCGCTTGTTTCTAACGCTATCTGTTGGTTTACAGCTTTTGTAATGGTAATTACGATCCTTCATCTACTGGAGTGTATCTCAGGGATTAGTGCCTTAAGCATTGTGGAGCAGGTAGGGGGGATCATCGAAGTTGGATTTTTAGGACAAGTTTTTTTTTTTTTTCACTTCCATTAACCTCTCATTATCTTTTGCTTTTATCAGTGGCTGCTACTTTGAACGGGAGTCAATTGTATTGGGTGTTGATGTAGGACAAACATAATCAGGTTGTAGTTTTGCAGCTGGATTATGATTATATTTCTATTATTAATTTAGTTTTCGTCTTTATTTTAATTTTCATTGGCAATATGATCATCTAGGGAGTTTGATTTTAGTCTTCTTTTGTAGTGCCTTTTATTATAAATATTGGTCCGGGGTCAAATAAATGCAAGACTATGATTGTTTGAATGAAAATGATGTGTGACCTGTTTCTCACTACTCCAAGTCTGTTTGATTCTTCTTCTTTCATCTTCCTCCTTTCTCTTCTTCTTCAAGGCTTCTACAAATCTTCCACTGTATCTATTCATATCAATTACTATGAAGTATTAACAACTCAATTTTGCTCTAGGAATCATCTTTGACAATTCATCAAGATGATGGTTAGATTAATCATGAAGATCAATGTTAAGGCAACCATGAAGTTTTCAATGGTTTGCTCGTAGTTTCTATTTTTAAGTTGTTGGCCACCATAATGGACGCATTCCTATCTCAAATTCCTCCATGGATCATAATTAAGCCTAAATCAAATCCTAAACTCTAAACTAACCTTGAAACATGCTCAAAATCTCGTCTTCTAATATTATTTGCCTTGCCCGCACAAACACACATATATACATACTTCTATTCCTTGTCATAAATTGAGTTATTCGATCACATTTTTGTTATTTGAGCACCCTATCACCTCCGCGCCCTCCCTTTCTTATTCTTCCCCCATTTTATATTAAAAAAAATAACAAATTCACCAAGAAAAATTATGATTTATCAACCAACTTTTTCGAGGGATTTTTTTTGTGCAAATATTTTTGACACATTTTTTATGAAAATTCATTTGATGATAGTGTCCTTAGAATGCCACTATGTTCTTTACTCGTGAAAATCTATCGATATTTAACAAACTTTTTGATAGGAGTTTTACTTATTATTGGTGAAATTTCTCCTGAAATAATTACTACCAATGAATTGGATGTGTTAGAAATTCTTCGGTAGTTGGAATAAATTCTTGTATATGATGGAAATTCTTTATGTCATGATCTCCTCACTTTGCTTTACCTTATCTCTTCTTTTTAGGGCGCTTGCTAGCATGGAGCCAACCTTGCTTGTTGTTAGTATGGAGCTCCTCACAACAACTCACTTGTCAGCCTTGAATGCCATTGCTAATTGTCTCAATCTCCCCTCCCTTGACTCTCACTCTTGATTAGGATAAACATCTAAGATCTAATCAATAGTGATCTCTCTTCGATGTCACTCGCAACTCACTAATTCTCCCTTGCTCCTGCTACACGCCATCAGAGCTTCTCATAGCCATTCATTCCAATCATCAATGCCATTCGCTAAACAAAGCATATCATTCTCACCTAAAGAACGCTTTCGAAATTGTCATTCCCACTTACCTTTCACCAATCTCCATTGTTACTACTGTAGCAAACTCTTGCTAATTGAGTTGTGTCCGCCTTTGACCTAAAAGTCATTGCTGCTTTCCAAACTTTTCTCCTAGCCATGCCTCCCATTTGTTCATCTTTGTTTACAAACTAACGCTATACCCCAATAGGATGTAATTATGGCCATATGTAACCGATATGCTATACTGCATACATGATATGGTTATTGTTGAGATTGGAGGACTTTCACTCCGTTTGTATTGTTATGCATTATGTAATGTTTTCTTTATGATCTTTTATGTTTTATATGGTTATGGATGCTATATATGTCATACTATTTTATTATATTGTGGTATATGACATTATCTTATTCTACCAGTGGACTGGTCTGCCTAAAAATCCATTTGCAACGGGTTTTTTTCTTGTTTGAAAGTATTTTCGATAGTGCTTTCATCGATGGATGTAATTTCGCTTGAAAATAGAATTTCCACTGATCTTTTATCGCTTTGTCAACCGGAAATTAACTATTCGTATAGTAATTCCCTACTTTACTCTCATATTATTATATAAGCCTATATTTTCTTCTCTAAACAAAAACCTAATTTGTCAAGCCCCACACTAATGCCCTCCCTCTATCTTTCATTAAATGGAAAATGCCTGAAACCCCACCTTTCTCTCTACTATACACATTTCTTTCTCATTTCTCATTCTCTATTTATTGCACGAGAAAAAACAATTATATTCTTAATTCCTCGTTTCCTATTGGCATCCCCCTCTCAACAAACCCCCAAAGATCTCTAACAACACATTCACCAATCTCTTTCCTTCCTTATTGCCTTATTCTTAACTTCTCTCATTTTTTATATCCATTTCTTTCATTTCATAATACCTCTTCTCTGCACTAACTAGAATCTCCTCTCTTTTAATGGGTCTCTCTCTTTATTAATCTCTTTTTATTTTATTATTATGCAATTCACTCTTCTTTATCTAGAACATAAAAACTCCACTTTATCCTTTTACCTTTTCTCTCTTTTGAAACTCTAAATTTTGATACTAAAACAAACCTATCTATTAATACTTAAACTTTAAATTTACCACAAAATTATCAGAAAAAATAATATTACACTAAATAAAGATATATGGTATTAGAATTTTAATCCTGTTCAACTATCTAGATTAGTCCTTGGACTTGGTCCAAATTTACAAAATCTAATGACAATCAATCAAGTTAAGTATCTAGTTTAGTCTTTAGATTTGATTTGAATTATAGAAACCTAATAACAATCAATTTAGTTTAAGTATCAGTTTAATCTTATGGGTTATCAAAACGTAATGGCCATTAATCCAGCTTAAGCATTTGATTTAATCTTTGGACTTGTTCGGATTGCTAGAACCCAATGAATTTTTTGTTTGGTCTTTAAGATTGGGCTCGAGTTACCAAAAGCTAATAAATTTCAATCAAGTTCAAGTCTGATTTAGTCTTAAGGACCATGCTTGAGTTACTAAAACCAAACCAAATCTCAATAAGTTAATTCCAATTTTTAGTAAGCTGAGCTTATAGTTTATTGGAATAATATCACTTTGTAGGGTTCATTGTTGAAAAATTATTGATGGCTCTGCAACAACAATTTGTCATCTACCTTGTGATTTTATTATATTGAGACATTAGCCACTCTCCTAAGTTGATATCAGATGGGTTTATGATTTTTCATTTCCATGAATCTTTGAGGAGTTAACTCCTTATATACGTGTTAGCAATACTAAACATAAGCCAACTAGTTATAACCAATTTCATGACTTAATTTTTGTGTTGTTTTCCCCAAATGAGGAATAGTTCCAATAATATCAAACATTTTTTTTTGGTCTAACACGCCTTTCCAATGTACGGAACAGGGGCAGGACTGATGATTCTGGCGGGGCTTTGATAGGAAACACTTACAGAAATCAAAATTAACTTGGCTGGCTGAATTTGAATTTCAACAAGGTTCAAAAGAAGAAATAAGAAGAATTTGGTGGAAACACTAGCGAGAAACGATTATATTGATAATAGATGGAAGAAAACTAACAAGATATAATTGATCCTCAATTGGAGAGGAGGATTCGGTTCTCCCAAATTTGTAGACGCCGCTAGAGCCCAAAAAACAACAAAGAACAACTAAATTCAGTAAAAAATTCGATACCCTAACCCTAGGAAAACAATCAACTTAAAGCAAACAATGATAGGAAATCCCTAAAAAGCCCCCCCTTTGAAAATTCCCTCCTAAACACAATTAATGGCCTCTTACTAGACCCCACCCCAGAGGAGGCGGCATCTGTGGTATATACGGCTTCCGCCTCTGGTAGACCCGGATCGGTCCAGTGGCCGGTCTATCAATATCCCCCTCCCAAAGACCCATCTTGTTCACAAGGTGGAAAGACGACACCCTCCCCAATTTTCTCTTCATCACAAACGGTGAGAACTTAAAATTTTTTATTCTTACACATGTGCCTCGGTGTATAAGGTCTCTTCACATCTGAAACACAACCCCTTCGCTCTCTTCTCTTGTAGCTCCGTTTTTGTGAGTTGCTTGAAATTTTTCCCAGGCCTTTCTCCTATAGTCTTCTTCTTTGCAGTCTCCCTAAGAGTACCCAGTGTCGGTTCTTTAAATATAAATAATGTGATAGTCATCCTATATGAACCTCCTGAGCTGCTATCTCCAATCCCTCTCTCTAGGTGCCTCTGATCCTCCACTAACTGAGCTAGCTCTATAACCTCTCCCAAATCGCGACCTCATGACTCTATTTGTTGCTCAAAGCTTTGGTTTGAGCCCTTTCATAAAGTTCCTAATGTAGAGCGTACATGCAAGGATGATTAGGTTAACGAATTTGCACGCTTAATATTTAGAGCACAATAATTATATCTTTATATTGGTTTTAAACGACAAAAGAAAACGCAAAGAGCGGTAAGACAAGCTTAGGCTAAACCACATGCATAGGAGTTAAGATCGTAAAACAATCAATTAATCTAACATTCCATACATGGAAGGTTTCAACAAGAAATTCCTAGACTAACAATGAGATTAGTTCTATGAATGATCCCTCACACAACTCTTCTAATTACTAGGTGCTAGCGGAGAAGCATTAACATTATCTTCATGAATATAACAAAACCACTAGGGCTGCAAGCGAACCAAACGTTCGACGAGCTACTCGATGCTCAGTTCTATTAAAGCTCGTTTGTGATCGTTTAACTAACTAAACAAACAAACTTGAACAACATTTTAAATACTCAATCCTTAAATAAACAAGCTTGAACACTAATGTGTTCGGTTCATTTATGTTCACGAACATCTTTTGAAGTTCGTGAACAAGCTCGATAAAAGCTCTATTCGTGTTCGATTCAGAACTCACGAATAAGCTCGATAAAAACTTGATTAATATAAATATACATAATATAAATAGATTAATAGATAACTGTTTTATTATAATTGACTTATTCATATAGATTATTCATATGAATAACTGTTTTATTATAAATTTAATTTTATGAACAAGAGACATATTTTCATTTTAAATAGATAATTGTTTTATTATAAATTTAATTTCATGAACAAGAGATATTTCACATTTGCTTATATTTACTAGATTGTTTGTTTAAGATGTTCATGAACAAATTTAAGGTTAGTTTATTAAATAGATTGTTTGCTAATTCTATTAACGAACATAGCTCGTTCAGGCTTGTTTGTTTAAAGCTCGATAAGCACTAAACGAACCAAACATGAACCGAACATGAACCAAACATGAACACCCTTAAATTAAACGAATCAAACATGAACACAAACAATAAAGTTCGAATCAAACACGAACCAAACTTGAACATGCTAATGATAAACAAACTCAAACATGAACACTCATGTGGACCTCCGAAAGGAACACCACTCAGTGGGGGAACAGAATGCAGAGAGTGCGGCCGCATCATCCCGAAGGATGAAACGATTGCAGGCCTCTGCGCTCTTCGCAAGCAGGCTAATGGAAGGGCAGATGAGATCATATATACAATTAGCCATTGAGGATAGTGGCTTTCACCGACACACCTCGATGGATAATAATATACATGACCTGATCAAATCACGAGATTTCCTTCATCCGATACATTAGGTCGAATGGAGTTTATTTGATGTGGGGATCGATTTCCCATGGGCGCAAGCCCTCGTGGTTAATTACATCTTAGACCTCGGCCTAAGAAAACTCTCGATTAAGGATGCTACATTATTCTCTCCAGGGGTTTGGCGTATAGGGAATTTCTAGGCTCTCCTAATATAAAGAAGATTGGCTCAACTAGCTATTTTAACATGCGCAAATCATATAAGCATCCGGCCGGTCTAACTAAAGGAAACTGGAAAAAGAAATCACTTCATACCACATGCGTGAGAGAAAGATGGAAGTGGCGCCATCAAAGTGACGCAGATGGGTAGGATTTATAGCCTCCGAAGAATGGAGAGCTTACCCACCGATAAGGCATGCAACGGTATACTAATACCGCCAGCCTTTGATCTTAGATCTATAAAGGGGTGTATCGTACACCAGGTACTAACACCCACGACCTAACTAATGCAAGACACCGCAAAGGGGACTTATAACTTAAACCCCACTAGGGATCTAAGAAACCCCGACCTGGATTTACCACCCTGCTCGGAAAGGGGTACCAGCTAAACTCTACCTAGCGTATAAAAACTATGATATCCAGTCTTATGCAAATGCAAGAGTGGTGGGAGGCACAAAAAAGAAAGTGGGCATTAAACCCGACTATGAATGGTACTATGCTTTGTGCAAAATTAACTATCCCTATATGTTATAAAAGAAAATCTATATGCTGACTCAAGGCTATGCATGATATAGGTAGGACTAATCAGGATTGGCCGGTAGTCACTGTGAAGTGAACAAGGCTTTCTTATTGTAATTTTAAAAAAAAGTGACCCTTTAAAGGAATCATGCATTAATTTTTTAAGAAAATTGATTTCTTTTAAGTTTTATGTTCACTTTTGTCTTGCTTAAGTAAATTTTAGCTTTATATAAAATTTAACATCCTAAAGAGCCTAACGTAAGGACTCCGTCCGAGCCACCCCCAAGCAAAACAAAGTAAGAAACCTAGGAAAGAGCATGCAGTTCTAATGCGCAAACAAAATAAACACATCATTAAAATATTAATCAAAATGTCCAAAGTCCGTGGCAAGCGCCACTTATTATACAACTCAAAGTGCAGAAAAGTAAAGGTGGCCAGGCTCCACCAACAACAACCTGGGTTCTACTCCTAAGAAATGACACAAATCTCAAAAATAAGGCATTTTTAATGTTGATCTTCATCTTATGATTCTTCTTTAGATCTCTCTTCAATCTTCTCGTGGTACACTCTCCAACAGGATACCCAAATGAAAAGAAATTCCCTACAAGGGACTTTCTTTTCTCTTTGGATACTTAGTATTTTAAAATTGCCTTATTTTAGATTTTTACAACTCTTGAATCAAATTACAATTTCAAAAATAGAAAATTGCATGAAGTCCCTACAAAAAATAATGTCAGCACAGTTATAATAAATAATTATACATCATTCTGAACCTAGTCCTTAGGGCCATATTTCTAAGGGCTTTAGCATTCCTCGTAGTACCTGTTGCAAATATATTTATGATTATAATTTAAGCAGCATTTTTGTTACCCTTTAGGAACATGACCACATGCAGAAGATATCTCTAAAAATCTTCTAACCACTTAAGGGCAAGTGCCCACTCATCAATCAAAAAGAAAAGAAAGCATCCAAAAATAAGCCAAACCAGAAACAATCATCATATCATCACATATGCAAAATGTAAAAGAAAGAAAATGTAAAAGGTTATCTTAGCTACACCCTACCTTAGGATGCCTATAAAAAGTGTCCTACCCAGCACCTAAGTGTGTGCAAAAAGGTGTACATAACTACCCCAAATTAGGTGAAAGGTTTAAATTTCAAGGTCAAGTTCTTATTGTTTAATTTATTAACCCTCAAGTTTCTCTTTACATAATTAATAATTTATGGTGAATTAATTAATACTTAGTTTTAGGATTAAAATTCTTGATTATTAGATTATTAAGAGCCCAAAGACTTAAGCCCTAACATATACTAAGGTTATAAAGAATTGAGGGGCAAATGGCCCATCCTCAATCCTACTCCTAATCAAGGCTGAAATTATAAGGTGGCAAGAGTTGGTTAATCCACCCTTGATAATCTAAGACTCGAGGTAAGGCTTATAGGTGACACCACTAAGATGAGCTTATTGCCCACCATAAAGAAAATCCTAGGCTTCCTATGTTTAAGATAAATTTATTTTTAAAGAGTGACATGAGAATAAAAAGATTCCATACCTATAGATGTATATAGGTTCTTTCGGACCTAAAGTTTAACAACTAGATGGTTAAGGAAATTGGTTTAGGTTCCTAAGGGTGGCTTTAAATTTTAAAAGAGATGATTTATGTATATCTTTAAGTATTTATCCCTTAAAGCACAAGGTACGTGGCGTTGTGCCGTCAGGCTCGAGGACATGGCCTCCTTAGGACACTTAGCCCCGCAGCCCGAAGTAGTCCATCCTATATACCTCATATATATTAAGGGAAAAACATAGAAAGATAAACACAAACCCAAAACGGGTTGAGGCACTAAAGTATAATTTGAAGTTCATTTGCTCCTTTAAGAAGTTTACTTATTTACCTAAGGTTAACATATTTTAGTTCAAATTTAAATTTTAGTATCTTGATATTTTATTAAACGTTGGAGAGTTGGCTGAAAGGATTTTTAATAACTTTAATTTAATTTTGTCTTAATTAATGTAGATTATTATTTATAATTGAATTAGGAGTTGGTGAGAAATATGTTTTATACATTTTAAAATGTCACTTGATTAGTTATTGATTTGAAAATTATAGGTTGATTATAGGAGTTTTAAGGGTTGTAGGTTAATTAAAAGATTTTAAGAGTTTTAAATTGATTAAAAAAAGTTTTAGAAATGATATATATTTATGAATTCAATTAGAAATTTATGGGTTTACATTTTATTAGTCATCTTTAGTATTTAATGTTTTAGGTTTGATATGCGCTCCTTATATTTTTTTTTTTGGATTGGTTAGGATATAAATTGCAATATTTAATTTGTAGGTCATTTATTATCAATTACTTAGGTTAGCAATGATTACCTTGTTAAACCAGGGCCATGAGATTTATTTCACCCTCCTTGGGGCTAAGTTAATAGCCTTGTAGGCCCGGGTTGCCAAGTAACCACCTCGTTATTAAGTTTATGTTTGTTGTTTAATGATTTTTAGTGGAAGGTTATCAATAGAATTGATTGATTATAAGTTTTAAAATAAGTTAAAAGCTCACTAGTCATATATTTTATCAATTTGTTCTATGATTTTTACAAATTCATTGTTGCTTGGGGCAAATGAACTTCGAAAGAAGAGGTGCTACCCTAGGTTCAAAAATAAGAAAAGCTAAACATATTATTTACAAGGATATCCAACAAACAATGCTAACCTACAGATCTTCCTAAACATACTAGAGCTCAAAATTTTATTCTATTTTATATATTTTTCTTAACATGTTTATGGAAGACAAATTTAAAGGCTCAAAAATCATTAAGAAATAATCTTTTAGAGTTATTTAATCATTTTAAACCCAAAGAAAATCATCCTAACGGTGCTCACTTCGTGTGGGAAAAGCGATGCATATGACAAAAATAGGCGGCCTACACTACAGGCCTAAATGACCCTAAGGGTCTCTAGGTTTCATGACAAGGGGGCGAGCTTTGGCCCACAAGGCCAAAGCTTCATTAGTGAACTAACCTATGGCCGGCTAACTAAACATCCTACCAATTATATTTGGGCGGGAAAGTAAAAGCAGTCAACAATGTGTGTGCTAAAGTGTTTTCCATTCGGCATATATTTGGAGGACTCTACAGGACTATCAAGGTATACCTGACCAGGCGTGTCCACTTAAAAGCTCCCATGCAACGACTCAACGACCAACACATATGCAAGACTCAATGTACCTCGCAAGATAAAGCAAAAGGAGAAATAGATGGGTGAGCGTAGATGCCATTCCAAAAAAAAAATGCAATTGAATAAAAAGTTAACTAGTAAGTGAATTCAATATTCAAACTCATCTAATACATGCATGCTTATAATAATAAAAAAATGATGTAAGGATTTGGAACATAAAACATAAAGAAATGAGACATACAGATCATGTGAAAGTCTACCACTATCAAACATAAGAAGCCATCATTATAGAGTATGGAGGGAAGCTATACATGAAATTTATGAAAACTTATAAATAAATATATTAATCTTTATGTAATACGATATTATGGATATATGAGAGACTAACTAATCAATTTAATTAGTTCTATTCGAAGTTAAATATTCACATAGGGTTCAAGTTCAATCTTACAAATAGAAATCAATCTAGCATGCTTAATGAGATTCAACGTTGGCATGATAAATGATTAGCAGCCATATGATTTGATCAAATATAGAATAATTAACATTTGCACCACATTCACATGAGGAGTTTTTCTAACATAACTAGCATACAAGTCTTCTTTTTAAAAGATGCACCTAGTATGAGAAATAGAGAAATGTTCATATTTAGGTTTTAATAAAGTTGCAAGTCATTTGATCAAATGGGCACTTTAATTGTATCCACATCTAGCATTCGAACATAAAGCATGCATAGGATTCTCTAATTCAATCAAGGTTTTCTTGTGAACATACACATGTTATTACACAACTACGCATTACAAGTCTTTTACATGTTCACGATTCTTAAGATATATGCATATAAAAAAAGTAAATAATCATAATAATAATAAAAGAAAAGAAGGATGAATATAATTCTATTTTAATTCACACGCATTTACCAAAGCCACCAAACTTTCGCAACTTAAATATGTATACTTTTTTTTTTTAAAGATAGGTTAGGTACACTCATTAAATATATGCAAGGAGGAGTCTCTCCTATGATAAAGAGTCGAAAACATAGCGATTATTTTGTGTCTTGTATGATTATACAAATCCTTCACTACCAAAATTTATGAACTCACTATGAATAATATAGAAGAAACGAAATATAAACGTGCTTGCTGGACGCTTTTTTTTAGCTTGGTTAAGGCTTATAACATTTCTTAATAGGCATTCATACAGATGCCTTCTATGCAACTAATAAGTAATGACATATTTTTCTTTCAAAAATTATGCTAAGTGTGAAGCAAATTATTAGAAAGTTATATGTACTTTGAACATCGAATGAAGGAAATAAGAATGATGTTTTCATTTGTTTTAGAGAACAATACAATCATTATGTTATCATTTACTATAAGTGGAAGAAAATCAATAAGCGAAATTTTTTTTAGTTAGACAAATGAGTTCATAGGAGATAATCTTATCATTTTTTTTTTAAAGAAAGAATAACTTATTATCAACTTCTTGAAAGGTATGAGCATATGACGTTGAAATATAACTTTGAATATAATCACTTCCACATTATAGAACTCCACTGAGCAAATTTAGATTAATAAGAGCTCAAAGAAGAGCCATTTTTAACAAGTGTGTAACCAACAATTCAAATTATCCTACAACAAAGTTTCAATAGAAACAAAACTCCTTTGAGGCATTTTATCAAATAGCTAGCCTACAATATTTAAGCAAAGAAGAATACAATACCAAAGATTTGAGATTCAATGCCACCTATTTCATATCTCATAACAAAACTCATCTTGTGGTAACAAGACATGAACAATAACAAGCCAATAAAATAATCATCATTCAATGCCAACATAAATACACATTTCTCTTATCATATTTATAAAAGAAAAAAAAATTTCTTTAATCTCTTATCAAGACACCTTGTCAATGCTTATGAAAGAGATAGCCAACCAAATCATCCACATATAACCATTGAAAATTCATTAAGAAAGTAAACATCAAGAGTAATACAATAATCTAAACACAAATGAACAAAGGGGATGGAGAGGGGAAGAAGAAATAAGAGAGGAAGAAGGAAATAAAATAGTGGAAGAAGAAGAAGAAGAAGAGGAACAAGGAATGAAACCACCTTGCTGAAGAAGAAGGGCCGGCGGCTAGGGCTGGATGGTGTTGGAGGGAGGAGCTCAGCTCCTTTTGCTTTTGCGAACAACAAAGACGGAGAGAGAGAGTGGGGGGGGGGGGGGGGGGGGGGGGGGGAGCTCTTGCGAACCAGAGAGACCAAGAGAGGGAGAGCTGGAGACGTGCCAATGCTTGGGGAGGGCCGAATGTCCAAGTCTTTTTTTTTTCGCCCAAGGGGAATTCCGCCCCCTAGAGTATTCATCTGAATGGAGTAGTCCCAAGAGCTTCGCCTCTTCGTATGGTGTGCGAATGGAGAGTTCCGAGAGCTTAATTCTTCGTTTTCTTCCATCTCGCGGGATTCAAAGAGGCGGAAGACGAATCCTCTTCCTCGGCATACACGAACCATCAATTAAGAGCAAAAAATATTTGGAAATAAGATTAAACGTATTTATAAAAATAGTTAGGCTGATTCGAGTAAAAAATTAGGGTTCAAGTCGAACTCAAATTGACTCAAATCGAGTCAATTTGGGTTCGATTTAATTTGATAAAAATAATTTTGTAAAATTACACCCAAATCAACATTGATTCGACTCAAACTAGGCTCGTCGGGGTTCGATCGAATCAATCGAGAGTCAATTAAATTTAATCAAACCTTGTCGAGTCCAATTTGACTCGATCCGAGTCGTCTTGAATGCAAATCGAGCTCGACGACGCTCAATCAAACTAACTAAACATGCTCGAGCAAAATGTGATCGAAAACAAGGTCAACAACTCACATACTCGACTCTGGCTCGGTTCGTTTGCAGCCCTAAAAACCACAATCAAGGATGCAACTATGAAGATAGAGAGGCGGATGTCGAGTTTACCCAAAGACAAGAGAGATACGCACTCCGGCAAGGTCATTTGAATGTTGGGAAAGAGGTGGACAACAACTCTAACTCCTTAGTGGCCTTTGGACAGCATTCTAGTAGTTTTTGGGTGGAGGACAGCCAACTAGCATGGTCTGGAATCTGTAGACAGCAACCTGTAGGTTCTGGACAGCAAGGAAGACAACTGAAATTTTCTGGATAGCGTCTGGTCTAGACCTGGACAACAATCTGAACCTTAAAGCCAGCGAAACAGCAATAGGAGATTGCTACAATTGCTGGACAGCAACTTTGACATTTGGGGAAGTTATGCACAACAGTTATCAATGGTCCTGACCATAGAATAGCAGATGGGATCAATCAAGAATTCTGGACAGCAAGCAGGAGGAAAATTTAGGGATTTCTTCCTAAGGGTCGCATGAGATATGGAGGGGTGAAGTGGAGAATTACGGGGACAGCTGGGAGAATATTCAGGAATTAAATTTCCCTTGCTTAGGTGGCAACTGGAATCAAATTCAAATTAATTGGAGGGAGGAGAGTTTGGGGCCGGCGGGTAAGAGAGAGGGAGGGGAGGAAATTTGCATTAATTCCAAAGGGGGAGGTTTTAAAAATTGGAAGGGATTTAAGTAGGTGGGGACAAGGGGATTTCGGCCAAGAGGGGAGAGGGAAAGTTGTCTAGGTTCATTGTATGTGGGCCAAGAGAATTAATTGTTGATTGAAATCAGATATGAAATTAATCTCAGATTTGATTAATTTTAGAGAGGTTTCCTAATTGAAATTTATTAGGGAGAGAATTATTTGAATTCAAATATTGGATTAATTCAAATTAGTAAACCTTCATAATTGGGAGGATTATTTTAGGAAAGACTTTATGGGCTTAGAATTTTAAATTTCAAAATTCTTGGAGGGGAGGTGGGGTGGTTGGCGGCATGGGGAAGGCTATAGGGGGCAGTGGTGACGGCTTGAGGAGGGGTTTCCGGCGGTGGGAAAAAGGTGAGGCCGGCGGTTGAGGCTTGTAGTCGGTGGTGGGGAAGGGGAGGGGCTAGGCCATGGGGGAAGTGGAGGGAGGAAAGGTTCGGCGGCTTATGGGAATTGGGATAGTGGCCGGCCTGGTGAACAAGGGACGAGGAAGAAGAAAATACTACGAATACTAATCGCGAGTCCTGGAATCCACCGGCGGCTGACGGGTGATGCGTGGCCCTCTTTTAGGATTTCTCCTCTCAAGAACTTACAAAGAGATCAAGAACAAGAAAGCTGAATTTTCATTAATCATCATTCATCATCCCTCACATAAAGAGGGGAAGGTTTTAAATAGCCAAAGGAATAAAGAAAATACAAAGACACAATTGCCCTTAAGGCAAACATATGACAAGGCCTTAAGCTATGACATAAATGGAAAGAAATACAATAGACTCATAAAACATAAAATAAAATACATCAAATACAATAATAATCAAAAGTAGATCATGGCCGTCGATCGTTGATATCTCCTCGCACTAGAAACTCCTGTAGATGTCCTCATCATTCTCCCCGGGTGGGAGAAAACTCGACTCCGTCGAGTGGGTGTCTCAAAGACCCTCGTAGAGCTGTAAATGAGTCTGGATCCAATCTCTGCAACTCCTCTCGATCAAACCATGTATCCTCTATCTCTGGTTTACTTCTCCACCTTATCATATATCTTCTTCGTCCACCCTCTTTTATGGAATTAATGTCATCACTCAGAATTATGTCAATCTTCTCCGCTATAGATATTTTGGGAATATTTGGGAGTGGAGGTAGGTTGGGGTTCTCACAAGGTGGGGTCACACAAGGCTTAATTTGAAGTGAATTTGGGGTTTAAACTCTGGACCCTCATAGGCTACTAAATCTTCTATATTAGAAAATGAATGAGTGTTGAACTCTGCAGGCAGATCCACCACGTAGGCATCGTCATTGATTTTATTGACTATTTTAAATGATCTCGCACTTCTAGCATGTAATTCCTTTACAGTTCATTGTGGGAATCGAGCCGGACGAATCCGCACGATCACTGAATTACCAACCTCAAAAATTTTAAATCGTCGTTTAGATTCAACATGAAGTTTATAATTATTATTGTTCTGTTCAATTAGGCGTGCAATTTCAAGGAATGAGATGCAAATGCGGCATGTTTTATGCGAAATCATATGTCCAAAATTCAAGACTAAACAAAATAGATGATTATGGAAAAAAGTGATGCAAGAGACTTGATATGCATGATATGAATTGTGGACTCACACAGATTTTAAACAGAGAAAAATTTTGGAAGATAATAGACTACAAAACACAGATAAACATACTGACTCACAAGCACACATATATAGGAATAAAGACGGATCAGACACAAAATGAGAGGACATAAAGTTTTCATGTTTAAGGGAACTGGTATAGGACGGGCAATGAAGACATCCTTAGCTACAAGGGCATCTTCATAGGGAGTCTCAGCTAGGGTCACAGATAGTCTCCTAGCGACAGTAGGGTAATCTAATGAAGTCATCCAACTATGAGAGAGATGGTCATTGACAGGGGAGGACAAGAATATAGAGGGCATAATGGGAAAATCAGGAATATGATAAAACGATGGGTTCTGACTCGCAATCATATTGGGATAGCCCAAAGAGTCACCAGCAGGTATGGGACTCAAGAAATGGGGTAGGGTATCCATAACATAAGTGGGTACAACAGTTAGAGAGGTGACATGAAAGTATAGGCTAAGACTCTCTCTAACATCAAAGTCGGTACGAGGAATGGTGAGATAAGTCCAATCAAGAAAAACACCCTCTTTCAAATATAAATCTAAAGGAGCAACTCCTAAAATAGTCTCCAATAAAACACGAGGAGGCTCATTTTTCCAATTAGGCTCAGAATCATTCAGATTCAACTTACTGTCTTCCGAATTCATATTAATAATCTTAGTAGGATCAGGTTCGGGGTCAATTAAATTAGAATCTTCCAAATTTAATTCCAAAGGGTTCAAGGTCAGATCAGTTTCGTTCGAGATCAAATTAATATTCTCTAGGCAGCCCTTATCCAAAGGGATATCCTTGCTGAGATAAGGATGGGCTAAGGTATCAATGTTTAAAGGTTCTAAATCTCCTAACTCAGGGTCTAAGTTATGCAGGGAGTCTAAATCAATCAGTTTAGTTTCATCCTCAAAGAAGTCATCGTTATCAATAATATCCGTAGTATCCACAAAATGGATGTACTCAGTTTCCAGTTTAGGGGACTTTTTCTTTGTAATGCATTTTTTGGTTTAAATGACACTGGTAGGGTCAAGGACTGGGGAGGCCAAAGATTGGGTAGCCTCAGAATTCCCCTTGAATTGAAAGGTGGTCAAGTCATCCACGACGTGAGGTAAATCGGGAGTCACCACGCAGAGAGGACGCGTGCTCATACAAGGTTGATTGGGATGGCTAGGAGTCGGCCCAAGTGGGGAGTCATATGGGACCGATTCAACAGAAGACCCAATAGAGGGTCGGCCATCAAGGTTAGGAGACAACCTACAGGGTGGGGCAACAACCCTGATGTTACTAAAGGATGGGTGGTCTCGACCACTGTAATGTCCGTGGTTTGTCCCAACAAAAGAGGTAGGGTGGTGCTCTAGATGACGGTCACTAGGTGTAGGGGCCACTCTCTGATTAGATATGTGAGTGTGAGTGGTATGTCGGACAGGTTTATGGGTAACCATAGAGGTAGGGAAATTGGTAACTAACATGTGGTGAGAACTAGGAGTCATGATATCATATGGGGGTGTAACAGGTGGGTAGGACTGACTTTCACGTGTAGGGCTCTTGAAAGTGCAACACCCAAAGGTTTGATGAACAGGGGGTGACCTAAACTTAAAGCCAGATGGTTGGTCATTGGTAGAGGGGTGGTATTTTAAATTAAGTTCTCGCCTCATATCTTTCCAATTAGAAGTAGGGTACTCACCGCGAGACTCTTTATGATCTTCCAACCTCTTCCAAAATTGAAGAGCCCGACCTTTTAGGTGAGGCTTAGCGATGCTAACTTGGTGGGACTCAGGGATACCACGTGATTCAAAATAGTTCTCTAATTGTTTAACCCATTCCCTAAAGTAGTAAGGGTCTGAGGAACCATCAAAGATGAGTAGACGATAAGGTAACTCTAAGTGAGGTTGTTGCGGCTTAGGCTCAGGTCTAGGTTGATAAAAAGAGTGGGGTATCTTCCGACTAGCATGATTAGTCGAATGGGGTACATCCCTAGAGTGGGGAGAGTCAACATGTTTCTCCTTCATGGTTTGAGTTATAGAGCCCACTAAACTAACTAGGTCATCTAACTTCTTTTGAAGTCCTATCGGGTCCATTGGGAAGCGCTTGGAAACACTTAGGGATGAACCTAGATAGGAGACAACACCTGAAGCGAAGCTAAACTCTCCAAATTGTCACTAGAAGGCGCACTAAAGATGTGGACAGCAATCCACACTAGTTGAAAACATAGTCTAGGTGACTAGGAAGGGTACCGGATCGAGGGCAGCACCTAAACGCTAAGGTTCCTAGCCTAAGAGTCCACTAAATGAGTGCAGGAGTGCTGTGGACAGCAACCTACAGCACTAGATTAAGAGGTCCAAGTAATGAGTGAAATGTTTAGAGTGAAGTTAGCACTTGAACACTAAGTTAGGTTCACTTAAATGCCACTAGGTAGTGCAGAAAATGAGTGGACAGCAAGCATAACAGTAATTTAAACTAGGATAAATGATGATATGCATGTAACAATACATAAGAATGGTTAGGGAACTTCCTAGGATAACTTTTAGCCCATGTAATGCATGCTAAAGACTGCAGAAAAGTAAAGGACAGCAAACAAACAACTTGGAATCAAGTTAAAATGAAATGCTATGCGGGAACTTAAGCTTAAAGATTGTAAGACTTAGTTATACACTAAGTTCTAACACATGCCAAAGAGCGACCATGCCCTGATACCAAGATAATGTAGAACGTACATGCAAGGATGATTAGGTTAACGAATTTGCACGCTTAATATTTAGAGCACAATAATTATATCTTTATATTGGTTTTAAACGACAAAATAAAACACAAATAGCGGTAAGACAAGTTTAGGCTAAACCACATGCATAAGAGTTAAGATCGTAAAACAATCAATTAATCTAACATTACTTATATGGAAGGTTTCAACAAGAAATTCCTAGACTAACAATAAGATTAGTTCTATGAATGATCCCTCACACAACTCTTCCAATTACTAGGTTCTAGCGGAGAAGCATTAACATTATCTTCATGAATATAATAAAACCACAATCAAGGATACAACTATGAAGATAGAGAGGCGGATGTCGAGTTTACCCAAAGACAAGAGAGATACGCACTCCGGCAAGGTCATTTGAATGTTGGGAAAGAGGTGGACAACAACTCTAACTCCTTAGTGGCCTTTGGACAGCATTCTGGTAGTTTCTGGGTGGAGGACAGCTAATTAGCATGGTCTGGAATCTGTAGACAACAACCTGTAGGTTCTGGACAGCAAGAAAGACAGCTGAAATTTTCTGGACAGCGTCTGGTCTAGACCTGGACAGCAATCTGAACCTTAAAGCCAGCGAAACACCAATAGGAGATTGCTACAATTGCTGGACAGCAACTTTGACATCTGGGGAAGTTATGGACAACAATTATCAATGGCCCTAACCGTAGGACAGCAGATGGGATCAATCAAGAATTCTGGACAGCAAGCAGGAGGGAAATTCAGGGATTTCTTCCTAAGGGTCGCATGAGATATGGAGGGGTGAAGAGGAGAATTACGGGGACAGCTGGGAGAATATTCAGGAATTAAATTTCCCTTGCTTAGGTGGCAACTGGAATCAAATTCAAATTAATTGGAGGGAGGAGAGTTAGGGGCCGGCGGGTAAGAGAGAGGGAGGGGAGGAAATTTGCATTAATTCCAAAGGGGGAGGTTTTAAATTGGAAGGGATTTAAGTAGGTGGGGACAAAGGGATTTCGGCCAAGAGGGGAGAGGGAAAGGTGTCTAGGTTCATTGTATATGGGCCAAGAGAATTAATTGTTGATTGAAATCAGATTTGAAATTAATCTCAGATTTGATTAATTTTAGAGAGGTTTCCTAATTAAAATTTATTAGGGAGAGAATTATTTGAATTCAAATATTGGATTAATTTAAATTAGTAAACCTTCATAATTGGGAGGATTATTTTAGGAAAGACTTTATGGGCTTAGAATTTTGAATTTCAAAATTCTTGGAGGGGAGATGGGGTGGCCGGCGGCATGGGGAAGGCTATAGGGGGCGGTGGTGACGGCTTGAGGAGGGGTTGCTGGCGGTGGGAAAAAGGTTAGGCCGGCGGTTGAGGCTTGTAGCCGGCGGTGGGGAAGGGGAGGGGCTAGGCCATTGGGGAAGTGGAGGGAGGAAAGGTTCGGCGGCTTATGGGAATTGGGATAGTGGCCGGGGTGGTGAACAAGGGATGGGAAAGAAGAAAATACTACGAATACTAACCGCGAGTCCCGGAATCCACCGGCGGCTGACGGGTGATGCGTGGCCCTCTCCTAGGGTTTCTCCTCTCAAGATCTCACAAAGAGATCAAGAACAAGAAAGCTGAATTTTTATTAATCATCATTCATCATCCCTCACATGAAGAGGGGAAGGCTTTAAATAGCCAAAGGAATAAAGAAAATACAAAGACACAATTGCCCTTAAGGCAAACACATGAGAAGGCCCTTAAGCTAGGACATAAATGGAAAGAAATACAATAGACTCATAAAATATAAAACAGAATACATCAAATACAATAATAATCAAAAGTAGATCGTGGCCGTAGATCATTGATATCTCCTCGCACTAGAAACTCTTGTAGATGTCCTCATCAGTTCCCCTCCAATACAGTCTCCGGAAGCCGATCCAGTCGGCTCAGCAGGTGCTCAAACTATTCACGGTAATCCACCACCATCCCCTCCTGCGTTAGGGCGAAGAACTGCTCATAAAAGTCCCCTCCCCTGCTGGTTCAGAAACGATCTAACAAGCAGTCCTTAAACTCCCTCCAAGTCTGTATGGGTCGCCTTGTATCCCTCCACTGGTACCATGCTAAAGCTTTCTCTTTCAAGCACATCTCTGTTGCCGTCAGTCCCTTCTTCTCCGTCAACCTATTGATGGTAAAGTATCTTTCTACATTGTAGATCCCCCATGAGCATCATCTCCCTCAAAAATAGGCATTTTCAGCTTCCTCGCCCTCGGATCTCCTCCATTCCCTCTGTTTCCTCCATAATTTCTAATTCCCCAAGGGGGTGGTTCCCCCCAAGTGTCCTAATCATCCCTTCTATGCTCATACATTTTCATCAAATTCTCACATTCTCCTCTCAAATTTAGCACCCCTTGGATCATAATTAGCCCTTCCCCTTTCACATTCCGCCCCTCTTCTCAAATTTAACACCCCTTCGTTCATGCCCGACCTCCTCACGTTTCTCCCCATACTCTCTACCTGTCTCCTTCCTAGGAATAGGCTCTAGCAGAGGCAGTCTCTCTTCTCCCTCCTAGATCTCCACCTTCTAATCTTCTCTTTGCCTTATTGGATTAGGGTTTTCCCCACTTTCTTGGTTGTCGAAGGCTTCCCTCGCCTCTTTCTACGTCGTTTTGGGTTGGCCCTTGAGTAATTTCTTCAACATCTCTAGGATGAAAAATTTTCCATCCATCTTCTTGTGGATGGCTGAAATTTGACTTTTAACATCTGAAAGTTGAGCATGGAGATTTGAATTTCATATTTCAATTGTTTTATCTCCCCTTCCAACACTTCTACCTTTCTTCCTGCCATAGGTACCTAGATTTAGGCTGCAATAGCAAAAAAAAAAATAACTTTGATGTGAATCTGGTCTCCAAACAGCAAAAACAATAAGATCATAGAGGAAACACAGCAAAAATCTGCGAGGAAAACTTCTATCTCAACCCAGGATATTACTCTAATACCAATTTGATAGAAACACTTGTAGAAATCAAAGTTAACTTGGTTGAATTTGAATTTCAGCAAGGTTCAAAACTAGAAATAAGAAGAATTTGGTGGAAATACTAGCAAGAAATGATTATTTTGATAATAGATGGAAGAAAAACAACAAGATATAATTGATCCTCAATTGGAGAGGAGGATCCAGCTCTCCCAAATCTCTAGATGCTGCTAGAGCCCAAAAACAGCGAAGAACAACTAAATTCAGTAAAAAATTTGATACCCTAACCCTATGAAAACAATCAACTTAAAGCAAACAATGATAAAGGAAATCCCTAAACAACCCCTCCTTTCAAAATTTCCTTCTAAACTCAATTAATGGCCTCTTACTAGACCCCGCACAGAGGAGGCGGCATCTGCGGTATCTGCGGCTTCTTAGAGGGTGGAACAAAGTTCCGCCTTTGGTAGACCCGGACCGGTCCAGTGACTGGTCTAGTGATTCTTCCAGTGGCCGGTCTATGAGGCTTCTCCTTCAATAATCAATGGAGCGTGTTATTCTTTAGTTCAAAGCAACATTTTGAGAGAGAGGTCTTTTGTTGGTGATTGGCTATTTGCGACCAATCAAGGCATACTAGTTTACGTAGTTTGTTCTTCGGCGAATCGACTTTTTAGGCTATTTTGGCTTTTCTTTTTCTGCACATTCTTGCAGTTAATTTTTTGATGGGGCATAGACAACAATCATCACTATTAAGGCTTATTTTGAAAATCAAACCCATGATTCTTGGTAAAAAGTTTTTGAAGTTCAAGTTGTTGGCAAGTTACTTTTTTCACACTTGCTTTGAGGATTGAGTCAAACTAGTTGAACCAGCTCTTCCAAAAGTTTGCAGAGTAAGATAGGTAGCTAGATTTCTTGTAAAACCTTGTAAGTAGGTAACATTTGTTGGGTAGGTGCCTTCTTGATTCAAAGTGCAAAATCAAAAGAACTCAATTGCTTTGTAATTTTGTTATGTGCAAAATCAATTACAATTAATCTCTAGTCTTTAAGCTTAAGAGAGTGAAGTTTAAAGGTATCATATTTAGTATTGTAGTTTTAGCAAGTACACCGAATTACCTCTAGTGTGGATGTCAATAAAAAAGATAATAACGAATTCCCAAATGGGTTATGGTAAGACTTGGACCTAGACATTAGAATGCACTAAGTCAAAAGGGAGGTTTACTATGAGATGAGGTTGACATTAGAAAATGGACATGATGGTTTTTGCCATACTTATAGGCTTTATATTCGAACTTCGATACTGAGAAGGGAGGATGAGTGAAACACTGAAGATGTTGAGGAGGAGGATCGAGATGATAATGCCACTGCAAAGGGGAGATATTGGAAGATAAAGTAATGGATGATTCCTTTAAATTCTAACTCCACCACTAATTTTTGTCTCATGCTAAGATCATGGAAAATATGTTGAGGGAGAAAAAGTTGCAAAGTAGCTGTGAGATTTTTAGTAAGGCAGTTGATAGATTACATGTTGACGAGAAAGGGGAGCATATAAAATATTATCTAGAGTTAATAAGGAGATATAGATATATCATTTCTCAGGAATATGTGAGGGAGATCCATCGACAATAATTACGGTTGGGAGTGTTTGAATGGTAAGATGGTAAATTTGTGGGTTACTTATCATGCGGGAGAAGCGCTAAAATCTAAGACTTAAGATGTATCAAAATGAGTAGTTACATTAGAACCATAGGTGAAAGCACATGTAAGGAAATAGCCAGTTGAGGGTGTTGTAGTAGATAATCATATTTTGGGGTGAGAGAGAGTTCCAAAATGAGTATCATGTGGGTGATTGGTTCTGACAATGCTGACAAAGTGGAAAGGAATCATGAGCGTGACCACTACGACCTCGATTACCTTGACAAAGTTGTAAGTTGAGTGGCTTGAGAATGTTCAGAGAACTTTGGAGATATCGAGAACAATAGAATCAGCTATCAATTGTATTTGAACATATTGGAGTGACCGGTAAATACTAAAGAGAGTTTTGATAACAAGATACTCCTTAGTTTCTTTTTGTCAAGTAGTCAGGTTAATGGTAAAAGAATGATGTTAAATAAGTTGACCTTATTTGTCTTTTAAGGTGCTTTAATAATTTTGTTTAGATTTATCGATTTGTTGTAAAGAAAAGATGTCATAGTAGAGAGTGTATACTCGAAAGATGTTATTGTCTTGGAATTATGTGGAATAAAGGATGTCCCATGTATTTAAGAGTCTCTTGAAACATGATAGTGGAAGCAACTATAGGTTTGAGAGTATTAAGCATCCATGTTATAGTGGCATAGTAAGAGCCTTGCCTTTTGGTATATTTGGTGCTGTTGTTTCGAGAGCTAAGGTGTCCAAATAATGAAGTTTCTTATGAGATCCAACGAGAATGAAAAGCTTGAGACCACGAGTGATGGTAGTACCATTCAGTTTGATTTTGGTACTATCATTTGTGGAGGACTTTGTTTTAGAGGGAGGAAAAAAAGGAAGCTGTTAATAAACACAACAAAGAAAAAGAAGGAACTCATGAACTAATTGGTCATATTGATTATGTGGCCACTTTTTTGGTAGGTTGTAATGAAACAAATATAAGAAAAGATTGTAAATTAGGTTTGTATGTGAGTAGGAAAGCGCAAAAGGAGAATGCCAGTGAGTTGAAAAGGGCATGAAGGCTTATTTGCAAGTAAGACATGTGTGGGCATGGCTTGAACCAAGCGGGATGCTTGTGAGCGTGTTTGGTAACTGGGCGAGTAGGATTTGGGGGAGAGGCTCAACAGAAGGGCTTGTGATGTGAGTCATGTTTGGAGCATATCAGATGCGTTAGAAGGGCTTGATGTGCGAGCAAAAGACATGGGAGAGAGAATTAAACTGATTTTGTAGGGCAAGGAGGCGTGTGAGAGAGAGAGAGAGAGAGAGAGAGAGAGAGAGAGAGAGAGAGAGAGAGGGGGGCTAGGTTTATGACTACCCTTGCTCTGAAACCATGTTAAAAGGGAAAAATCTTGATTTCACAATAGAAGTAATGCCTATATATAGGCAAGTACAAATAATAGAATGAGAAAGGATTAATAGTGGAAATATTCTTAATTAAGAAAATATATTATATAAGAAGGATAACATTTTTGCAGTTTCTACTTTCCGAAATCTGTATGATAAATATATCATTAATCGATCAACTTTATATTTTTCGCTCTCTTTTGTTATTTTTATCATCATTTAAAGTTCACCACAGAACTGATTTTCAATTTTATATGCTTGTCAATATGCTCAAGTGGTCATTTATCTTTATAAAGTACTTTAAAATTGTTTTCTGATTCTTGCATTAGTGTGTTATTCTTTGTTTGAGCAATGTTTGACCTTGCTTCAAACTTTGGGCAGATCATCACAGGAAATTGAGAACTTCGAAATTCTTTGATTTCAAATTGAACCTTTCAATATTCCTTTCCTACTTTGATTGATGTAAAAGACAGAGACAGTCTTCTTACAATCTTCTAGTCTTCTACCAAGTCGACATGGAAATGTGTCACTTTGATAACCTTATGTGGACTTCTTTTTCACATCTTCTTTGTATTTTAATTTACATGGATCTAGTTAAACTTTCAGTGCATATAGTGGCTAGTATTTTATGATAAATTACTAGTTCATAGCAGATTGCAGATATTGAGTATAAAACTTACCTCTTGAGCTTTGGATGTTTCTTTATCTGCGTGTAGCTTAGATTTTGTATATTGAATAGTTAACACGCTCAAATACCTAACATCTGCAACTTGTTTCATGTATATACTCTATGTCTGAATGTATGAATTCCATACTTCATACTTTTCATTAGTAGATCTTAATGTGGACCAAATCAGAACAACTTGATATTCTTAGGCATGGACCTACACTAAGATCCCATTCGTTCTTGAAGGTGTTCACCTAGCAGATGGTTTATGAAATGCATGCTGTGATGCTAATAATCTGGTAAGTTGTCTATGTGGTTTGGCTTAGTTTCAGCCATAGAATTTTTGTCATTACAGCATTCTAATCATAGCATAAGAAATTGCTGTGAATGATATTGTCTCTCAAGTTCTTATATATTTCAATGTTTCCATGTGTTTAATGGCATTGCAGAAAGTTTTTATCCTAAAATCTTCTGTATGTTTGCTGGTACATATTGAGTTGGAACATAGCTGCACCAAGCATCCTATGATGTTTTCCCTACATGTTTCACATCTTCATTGAACCTTGATGCTGGTAGAATAAAATTTGAAGCTTAGGTTTTGTTTGGGGCAGCTTTCATAATGTTTTATAAAGTTGTTGTAAAGAATAACTTTTTAAAGTTATCGTAGAAAATAGCATTCTAGTATAAAGTTTTTTAAAAGCAGTGAAAAAGTAATGGTCAAATAAAAATTATGGTTGTAATGTAAAAAGCAAAATAGTAATAAAGATGTCTCAAACGAAATCTTAATCAACTGAGTTTGACTTTATCATCCCGCATTTACGATCCAAATACTAAGGCGCAATGTCACGATTTGTGTGACTCTCTTCTCCATGCGGAATAAACTTTGCCAACCGTTGCTATATCACCATTATGGAAGTCCCATCAACTTCATTCGACTAGTTTTTACTTTGTTGATTTTATCAAATAATCAATTTGTAATTTTATAACTTGCTTCGCATGGCTTCTTACGACAAGTAAGAAAACAACAGAGGGGGTGGTGGGGTGTTTTTACACACTCAGAGGCCATACGTCCCACTTCTGTGGCCTGATAACAAAATTAACAGCTGAACAAAGAATTAGAAGCTGGAGAGAACGAGTGGGAGAAGAGACTGACAAAGCTTGTGCGAGGGAGAGAGGCGATTGGTAACTTCGTTTGGTACAGCTTTTCATCATTAATTTTTTGTTGTTTTCAAAGAATTTTTGTATTAAAAAATTATTGTAGAAAATAATAAAAAAATTGTCCCAACTAAAATTTTAATGAGACTAAGTGGCTTTCCTCTGCACTTACCTTTGGCTTTCAATCAAGAAAGATTGCTCCGAGTATGTTGATATCTCCTTTCTTTGTTGTTCGGTAGTTTTATGTTAAGAAGATTTGAAGTATAATTTGGTGCTCATCTTATTTTGTATTATTCATTACATTTTGATTGAAGATTCTTTGTGTCTTCTGGTCATATAGATGCAGGTCATTCTTGAACAAATCACATTAATTTGATGTTCTTGTTCTTGTGATTTTTTTTTTTCTATTTCTGTAGTGTTAGATTTGTTTATTCTAGGTTGATAAAGGTCATGTAGTGGAGGGAAGTTCTTGATAGGAAATACTTGAGTTCGCAAGCAAACCTAACCAAAATCAGTGAGAAAACCAAGCCAAAGTGCTGTCCACAGCAGGACAAACAGCCCAAACGCAGCAGATTTTGATGTGAGAACAATGAAAAATTAGAGAAAATCAAAGGATTTTACTAGTTGATGCAAGAAAACAATTAAAGATACAATGTCCTTCGATTCGAGAGGAAGAACAACTCTCTAACTCTCCGGTAACGCCAAGAGCCCAAGCACACAACCCTAGATCTCAAATTGCAATCAAAATTCAAGATAACCCTAATTCCCCCCAATCCTCCTAATTAACCATAAATGAGTCTTACAAAATTCCTAAACAGCCCTCCTCATTCAAAATTCCCCTCCAAAACTTGTATTAGGCCCCTCATGGGGCCCACAGAACTTCCGCCCCTCTCCCTGTTTTCTTCGCCTGGCATAGATCTGGACCGGTCCTGGCTGGACCGGTCCAGCCGGCCCCTTCTGGGCCGGCTTATGCGTAACATTACTCCCCTCCCAAAGATTCACCTTGTTCTCAAGGTGGAAACTAGGAAACTGCTGTTTCACTCTCTCGTAGGGTTCTCACGTGGCATCATAGTCAGGCAGATTCTTCCACTTAATCAGCACTTCTTTAGCTCTGTCTTCTTTCTAGCGAACCCCTATCAATTCCAAGGGTTCCAAAATCACCTCCAAATCCTCAGTAGGTGCTGCCGGTAACTTCGAGCTGGCTATATACTCTCCAATGAATCTCCTCAGTTGCGACACATGAAAGATAGGATGAATAGTCGATGTGGTCGGTAGTTTCAGCTGATATGCAACCGCTCCAATTTTTTCCAATATTACATAAGGTACATAGTATCTTGGAGCAAGCTTCTCATTTCTCTTGTGGGCAACTGTCTTCTGTCGGTATGGGCGGAGCTTCAAGAACACCCTCTCTCCAATTTCGATGTCCTTCCTATGCCCATCTGCTAGCTTCTTCATAATCTGTTGAGCCCTCAGAAGGTGTTTCTTCAATTCCTCTAACACTCGATCTCTCTCCCCCAAGTACTCATCCACTGAAGAAACTGGAGTACTGCTACTCCCAAAGTGCACCAAGTGAGGAGGATCTCTTCTGTACAATACTTTGAATGGCGTCATCTGTGAAGCCGAGTGAAAAGAGGTGTTGTACCAGTATTCCGCCCAAGATAGCCATTTGGCCCACAGCTTGGGTGTCTCCTACACAAAGCATCTCAAGTAAGTCTCCAAGCTTCTATTGTCCACCTCCGTTTAGCCATCTGTCTGTGGGTGATAAGCGGTGCTCCTCTTCTGTACTGTTCCCTGTAACCTGAACAACTCCCTCCAAAAGTGACTAAGGAACACCTTATCTCTATCTGACACTATCGCCTCTGGTATCCCATGTAATCTGACCACCTCTTTGATGAAAGCTGAAGCCACTGTCGTCGCGGTGTAAGGATGTCTGAGGGGAATAAAATGAGCATACTTGCTCAATCTATCCACCACCACCATAATCACCGTGAAACCTTCTGAATGAGGCAGCCCGTCTATGAAACTATGGATATCTCCTCCCATACCCGTTCCGGTAACGCCAACGGCTGTAGTAGCCCCCCTGGCGACATAGCCATGTATTTGTTCCTCTGACAAATCTCACACTTGGCCACCATCTCCTCTACATCTCTATGCATTCCTTTCCAGTAAAGTTCAGCGACGATCCTCCTGTAGGTCTTTTGCAACCCCGAATGACCCCCAACCGTGCTCCCATGGAACTCCTGAAGTATGTTTGGGATGTGGATTGAAGTCCTGGGCATCACGAACCTCCCTTGATACAGCAGTCTGTCCCCCTCTAATGAGTACCCTGGGTGGCTATCACCTTCCCTCAATAAATCCCCCTGATCTTTCCCAACTCCTCATCCCTCGAACTCTCCTCCTTAATGGCCTCCCAATCTAACATCAAAGGAACCGACACCACCACTGTCTGTAGCTCTCCCATACATCTAGACAAGGCATCAGCCGCCTTGTTCTCCCCTCCTGGTCAGTACTGAATTTCAAAATCATACCCAGTAATTTTGATAGCCATCGCTAATGCTCTTCAATCACCATATGTTGTTCCAACAAGTACTTCAAATTTCTCTGATCTGTTTTAACAATGAAATGCCTACCTAATAAGTAGGGTCGCCACTTCTGGATGGCTAAAACAATAGCTATCAACTCCCTCTCATAGACTGACTTCAGCCTTGCCCTGGCTGCCAAAACCTGGTTGAAGTAGGCAATGGGTCGTCGGTTCTGCATGAGCACTGCTCCCAACCCATATCCTGAAGCATCTGTCTCTACTATGAAGGTCTGAGTGAAGTCTGGTAGAGCTAAGACTGGCACCATGGTTATGGCCTTCTTTAGTTTCTCGAATGCTGCTATGGCTGCCTCTCCCCATAAGAATCCATCCTTCTTCAACTGTTCTATTAGTGGCATGCTATAGTAATGTACCCTTTAAGGAATCTCCTATAGTATCCTGTGAGCCCTAAGAATCCCCTCAACTCCTTCGGTTTCTTAGGTAAGGGCTATCTCAACATCGCCTCCACCTTTGACTGATCAGCTGCCACCCCTTCCTTGGACATGACATGACCCAAGTACTCCACACTAGTCTGGGCAAAGCAACACTTCTTTAGGTTGGTCTTCAGCTGATGCTCCCGGAGAACTCCCAATACCAACTTCAAATGCTTCAGATGCTCCTCCTTAGTTCTGCTATAAACCAAGATGTCATCGAAAAATACCAGTACAAACTTCCAGAGATACTATCTGAACACCCTATTCATCAGTGACTGGAATGTAGCAGAGGCGTTGGTAAGCCCAAATGGCATAACCAGAAACTCATAATACCCCTCATGTGTCCGGAATGCTGTCTTAGAGATGTCTTCCTCCCTTATCCGGATCTGATGGTATCCTGACTTCAAATCCAATTTGGAGAATATCACTGCTCCATATAGTTCATCCAAAAGCTCGTCAATGACCAGGATGGGAAATTTATCCGATACAGTCTCCTTATTCAACACTCTATAGTCCACACAAAACCTCCAGCTACCATCCTTCTTTTTGACCAGTAATACGGGGCTAGAGAAAGGACTCACACTTGGTTGGATG
Organism: Dendrobium chrysotoxum; assembly: GCA_019925795.1. Classification (NCBI taxonomy): domain Eukaryota; kingdom Viridiplantae; phylum Streptophyta; class Magnoliopsida; order Asparagales; family Orchidaceae; genus Dendrobium; species Dendrobium chrysotoxum. The sequence goes on along the minus strand of CM034299.1, from coordinate 18,427,293 downwards.
ATTCTTGCCTCCAACATCTCTCTAATCAGCTTCTCAATTTCATCTTTCTGAATCTGGGGGTAACGGTAGGGTCGTACACTAATCGGTGACACCCCCTCCTTTAGTAGAATTGCATGCTCCTGCTCTCTGGAAGGTGGTAACCCCTGAGGTGGCTGGAACACCTCCTCGAACTGCTGTATGACCGGTTGCGCTATGAGAGGAATGTCTCCCTCTTCCCCCACACTGACTCTCTCCAATCGTTGCAGTTCCACCAAATATCCACCCCCAACCTCCTAAATGGTTCGAATCATGGACTTGAGAGACACCCCCATCCTAGACAAGCCGACATCTCCCTGTATCTCCATTCCATCCGTAGTGCTCCCCAGTTTACCTTGGTCTCCCTCAAAGTTTGCAGCCACTTCATTTCCAAAATCACATATGTACTCCCCAATTCTAAGGGAAGAAAATCCTCCCTCACCTGTATTCCCTGAATGGTCAACACCACTCCCCTACAAACTCCTCTACCCATTTCTACCTTTCCAGTGCCCATCATCACCCCGTACCCTCCTGTATCCACTAGTTTCACCCCCAAAAGGTCAACAATTTGGGTGGAGATGAAATTGTGGGTTGCACCACTATCTATCAGCACTACCACATCTCTATCAGCTATCTCTCCCTTCACCTTCATAGTGTGATTAAGAGTAAACCCCACTACTGAGTTTAGGGAGACTTCCGCCACATCCAAGTGCAACTTCTCCTCCTCTTCGATTTTTAGCCCGCTTCCACCTTCCTCTTCAGTTTCCTCGTCATCACAGACAGTGAGAACCTAAAGAGTTCGGTCCTTACACCTATGCCCTGGCATGTACTTCTCATCGCACCGAAAATACAAACCCTTAGCCCGCTTCTCATGGATCTCCTTCTCTGTCAACTTCTTAAAGTTTCCTCCAGAACAACCTCCTCCATACTTCTCATTTGGTACTTCTCGAAATCCTCCCTGCCCTGCTCCTTTGGGAGCTAGGAAGGTAGTAGTCATCCTGTAGGATCCTCCAAAGCCACTACCGCGAGCCCCCTTCTCCAAATGCTTCTGATCCTCAACCAACTGTGCCAACTCCATGGCCTCCCCCAGGTCATGCGGTCTCATCACCCTAACAACTGCTCTGATATCTGGTTTGAGCCCCTTCATGAAGTTCCCCTCAAGCACGGTCTCAGAAAGGCGATCCAGCCTGCTAGCTAGGTACTCGAACCGGTCACGGAACTCTGCCACTGTCCCTTCCTGCGTCAGCGCAAAGAACTGCTCGTAGAAGTCTCCTCCCCTACTGGTTCGGAAATGCTCTAGCAAACAGTCCTTGAACTCCCTCCAGCTTCGAATGGGTCGCCACATGTCCCTCCACTGGTACCACGCCAGTGCCTTCCCTTCCAAGCACAGTCCTGCCGCTATCAGTTTCTCCTCCTCCGTCAACCCGTTAACGGCAAAATACTGTTCCACCTTGTAAATTCAGCCATGGCCATCCTTGCCCTCAAAGATGGGCATCTTCAGTTTCCTCACCTTGGGATCTCCTCCGTATCCCCGGTATCCTCCAAATCCTCCCGCTCCTCGAAGGGGAGGTGCTCCCCAAGTGTCCCGATCGTCCCTCCGACGATTATACCCAAACCCTTCCTCGTATTCCCCTCTTATCCCTTCAAAATCAGCACCCGTGCGATGCATTTCTTCCCTCCTCCCAACAAAATCAGCACCCTGTCGTTCGCACCCCGGGCTCATCTCCTCTCTAGACAGCGGTTCTATTGGAGGCATGTCATCCTCCCCCTCAAGGATCTCCACTTTCGGATTTTTCCTTCCTCAATACGGGTTAGGATTTCCTCCTACGCCATGGCCGTTGGTAGTTTCTCTTACTTCTGATGTCATCAGATTGGTCTTCATTTCCAGTAATTTCTTCATCATTTCTTCCATAACAGTGAACTTTCCCTCCAATCTTTCATTGTTGGAGATGATTTGATTTTGAAAATCAAAGAACTTTCCCTCCAAATCTGATTTTAATTGGCCAAAATCACCTTCCAAGACTTCAACCTTTTTCCCGGCCATCGTTCGTCTCAAAAAATTTTAGAAGAACTTCTTCCGATGCCCAAAAAGATCGCTGAAATTTCAGGATTCAGCCGCCGATGGTCCCAAAATGATGCTCTGATACCAATTTGATAGGAAATACTTGAGTTTGCAAGTAACCCAAAGGGAATACTTGAATTCGCAAGCAAACCTAACCAAAATCAGTGAGAAAACCAAGCCAAACTGCTGTCCACAGCAGGAAAAATAGCCCAAACGTAGCAGATTTTGATGTGAGAACAATGGAAAATTAGAGAAAATCAAAGGATTTCACTAGTTGATGCAAGAAAACAATTAAAGACACAATGTCCTTCGATTCGAGAGGAAGAACAACTCTCCAACTCTCCGGCAACGCCAAGAGCCCAAGCACATAACCCTAGATCTCAAATTGTAATCAAAATTCAAGATAACTCTAATTCCTCCCCAATCCTCCTAATTAACCATAAAGGAGTCTTACAAAATTTCTAAACAGCCCTCCTCATTCAAAATTTCCCTCCAAAACTTGCATTAGGCCCCTCATGGGGCCCACAGAACTTCCGCCCCCCTCCCTGTTTTCTCCGCCTGGCATAGACCTGGACCGGTCCTGGCTGGATCGATCCTTCTAGGCCCCTCCTGGGCCGGCTTATGCGTAATAGTCCTTTGCTAGCATTATTCAGCTTCGTTTGAGATGACTTTCTTACTATTTCTTAAAACAATTTTTTAGTATAAAAATTTTAATTTTTGTACTAAAAAGCTGCTTTAATAAGCAGTAAAAAAGCCATCCCAAGCGAAGCCTTAAATAAGAATTTGAAAAGTTTGATGGGAATAATGGCATGAACATATTTGGAAGTCATTGTTGTGTTGAGATGTTAGATGATTCTCACATTGCCCTTCTCTGTGAAGGGAATGGTGGAGAGGATTGGTGATAGTTGAAAATCATGTTGCTATTGAGAGGTCTGCTAAATTGTTGAGAGAAAAAAAAAAAGTTTCTTTTGTTCTTTTTAAATGAGCAGATTGATAAATACAAGATAATTATGTATTTATATGTTTCAGAGGAAATATAATAATAATTTCTTTTATACATCATCACCCCTACCCAACTATATTTATATAAAAATATTATAGCAGTTGAAAATATGCAAATTTCAAAATATTCTAAATGAAATAACCGACAAATATCAAATACTTAAGGCAAATAAGTGGCAAATTTGATGTGAATTAATTTTAAAATGGTCTCATATTTAAAAAAAAATCAATTAATCATTATAAATTGATTACAAATATTAATGAGAAATTTACAGCTAGCATTTATATTAAATATTTCATAATTTTATAAAAACATTATGGCATATATACATGTATTTGTGCGCGCGCACGCAAACATGTACGTGTATATTTTTCGGGTCCAAGATCTCCCAAATAAGATTATTATTGAGGTTAACTACATGATAGGTTATATCCAAGAATACTCTTAATAAAAAGGATAACACATATGTTCAAAATACATTCAGTCATATTTATCGAGAAATAATATTGTCGCCTTATTGAAAAAAATCTCTTATTTTAAGGCTTAACTTGGTCATATGGTAAAGGATAAATCACTATATCTCAATGGGCTGATGTCTTTCAATAAGTGAAAGTCTAAGAAATGATCAAAGTGATATGTCAAAAAAATGAATGAACTTAAATGGGGTTCATGTGAGAAATAAAAAGAAAATATAGACATGATCCAATCATTATTTCATGGAAACATCATCCTAAACTATCAAATTTGAGATTCACTTAGCTATAAAGATAGTCGACCCACCTAATATTGAGACACCCTATCAACAATCATAAATGGGATCCTCCAGAGAAGCCTTGTGATTTCAAACCAACAAAGAAAAATACATATTTCTAGACACATATTTCTACCTTGTGAATTTGAAAATGTGTGTGGAGTTTACTTCTCTCATATCATGCAAGAATGCTTATAGAAAGAGAGGGACATTAACAACTTAACCAACCACAAAATTATTCAGAACACTCTAGACCACCACCTAAGCTAATTTAAATCATGAAAGGAAGTCAAGCATAAAATAGAATAAGTACATCATGGGAAATGAATGATCAATATTATTCATCCTTACTATGAAAGCTTTAATAATATGCTTTAGTATTTAGACCATGAAATACTTTTGTGATACAACCCTAGTTCAATATTGATCATTAATTCTCCCAAATGAAAATATGTAAGAAGCCTAATACAGTATCTCTATTCCCACATAATAATATGGGGACCATGCTCATTTTATTTAAAAATTGAAAATAAAGACCATACAATAATTTGCAATTTTATGAAAATTAATTTTTACATATGGTTGGTTTTAGAGTTGATTATTATTTAGATTAGCTTTTTAAAAAATATTTTTTTATGAGCCTATCATTTAAGCTTTGTTTGGGACAGCTTTTAGTTATTATTTTTTGCTGCTTTGAATAAATTTTTTATACTAGAAAACTGCTTTAGAAAACAATAAAAAAGCTGTCTATAAAGCCTTAGTTGTGGATTTCATACAAACATCACATTTTAAATGAATCAAGTTTGAACACAAATAGAAAAGCTCGAATCAAGCTCGAACAAAGCTTTAAAAGTTGATAATAAACTAGCTTATATATGAAAAAGCACATATTCAACTCGACCCAATTCATTTAAAGCTCTACTAGATAGGAGTCTAGACATCTAGGAGAATATTTTTGAGTAGTTGGAGAGGTACCTTCTGAAAGTTCGAGGAGGTTGTAAGAGCTCAATGACTGTCCCTAAGGCACACTAATTCGAAAGCAATACTTTCCCTTTGATGCAGAAGCTAATTAATTTATAAACAATTACAAAGATGGTGATTATATTCAAATTATCACAACAAAATATTAATATGAGATTTTCACCAAGTAGTTATCATAAAAAATAAAATGCGAAAAAATAAAGTGCGAAAGAAAAAATCAGAACAAACACACCAGAGATTTATAGTGGTTCAATCAACCCATGACCTATGTCCATTCCCCGGAGTCCTCTTCTCCAGGTATTGCATTATACTCTTCAGTGGCTCTCCTTTAACTCCCTCATCTAGGTAGAGAAGCCCTTACAAACTCACTTCCACCAACCCGGTGCGGCAAAGGACCATACTCTTTTTCACCCTCCTGGTGAGGCAAAGAACCTGGACTCCTTTTCACCCTCTTGGTAAGGCAGAGAACCTTGACTCCTTTTCTCCCTCCTGATGAGGCAGAGAACCTAGAATCACTTTAACCTTTCTCGGTACGGCGGAGTAGTAGAGTCTTTTGACACTAAAGAGGTCTTCTTCCCAAAGCTTCCCTCAAGACAAACCTTGACTCTTGGAGGAACTCATGTGCAAGTTCGTCGGAGCAACCGTGTGAAAACCCCATCTCACACTCCCTTGAAGCCCACAAGTATCTTCTCCCTCTTTTACAAACTCCACACTTTTTCTCCCTAGCCCAAAGCTCTCTCTTCAAGCTTTCTCCAAAAGAAAATAATTCAATGAATGCTCAAAAGACTTTTATAAAGTCATATGAGAAAGCTTAAATAGAGGACTGAAAAAATCCTAAAAATTTAATTCAACTGTTAATGATCGTACAGTAGTGTAGCAAGATTGTCCAGTACGATGTGCAGAATTTGACCTATTAGTACTGTACGATCACCGGTTAGTACAATATGAACAGTTCAAATTTTATATGTTAGTGCTGTACGATCATCAATACGAATGACCAATCGTACAACATAATTAGTTCAATCGAAATACAGTTTATTTAGGACGAATCATGGAATGACCAAATATTATATCTATTGATTGCACAGTACGATCCAGTTTGTATACTACAATCAAAATATCATAATTAAGAAGATATGATTGATTAATCAAAGGATTAAATTAGGAAATATTTTAAATATCGTACAGTATGATTAGGTTTGTACAGTACGAATAGAACAACTTTTTAAATTCAAATTTTTACCTAATTTAATGAACGACAGATTTTTAATTATAACATATTATCCAGTACGATGTGGTGTTCGTACTGTACGATTAGTTATATTTTAATATATATTTTTTCAAAAAAGATAAAATATTTTAATTAATTTTTATAACACAAGATCGCACAGTACGATGTACAGAAAAATTAAAATATTTAACATTTTTTTTACTCCCCTTGTGTGTGTGCATGGTCACCAAACTAGCATACATCCTTACAGAACTTGACACAATAAGTTAAAAATAAATAAATAAAAATTACATGCTCTTTAAATATATTCTATTTTACTCAATCTTGAGTCATGAATCTTCAAAGAACGATGCATGTTGTACCTGAAATATTAGTCAGCACACAAACAAAACTATACTACACATAGTAGGAGAAATAAAGATGTAATCAATAATATTTGTTATCATGAAAGTCATAAACTCGGAAGCCCGAGTTACAACAATTATCGCCTTTTTGATGATAACAAATATTATTGGTTGAATTTATAAATTAATATTATTTTCTCCTAATCTCTCCTTATTAAGAGAATCATTAAAAAATAGGGGAAATAATATAATATAATATTATATATATATATATATATTATTCTTCATATTTTTCACAAAATTTTCTTTTAAGAAAATTAAAACTAAATAAAAGAAGAACACAATACAACCAGCTGAACGAATGAAATCAAATATCTTCTCCCCTTTTTGACATCACAAAAAGGTGAGAAAATACAACGCCTTAAATTGAATTACGTACATGTAGAATAAAATAATTCACAAACCATAAACCAGATAAATAAACATACAAAATAAATAAACAAACAAATGAATATATAAATAAACATGCAAACAGAGAAACAAACACACAAACAAATAGACAGAACTTTATACCTGATCAGAATTACCAATCGAGTCCTTAATTATTCAGCATAAGTTTGTTACCTCATCATCTTTCTCCTATTATGATGAGTCAGAAGCTAAGTCTGCATAGGAGATCTTTTGCTTCTTTTTATTTCCCCTTATTACAATTAGCTTATCCTCACCCTTTTTCTTTACAGGATATTTTTTAAGATTGGGGCATTCATTTTTAAAATGTCCAGGTTTTCTACAACCAAAATAAATAATGTCAGAAACAAGCTTATCATATTTTTCATTTTCACATTTACTCCACTTTTGTTCACGCTTGTGCTTATGCTTTAGCAGACTTTTGAATTAGCTTATTATTCATGTCATCTTTTCTTTCTCATCATTTCCTAAGCTATCTTTATCTGTGTCTTTTGCTTTTAGCACTATAACCATTTCATCTCCTGCATCCAAAAGTCTTTGACTCATACTTTGCTCATAGGCAATGAGTGAGTTGATCAGATTATCAATAAAATAAGAATTTAAGTCTGTTGATTCACATATAGTAGTGACTTTGGCATTCAATTTATCAGGTAGATAACATAAAATTTTGTTGACCTTTTCTAAGTTTAAAAGTTCTCTACCTAAAGCATGCAATGGCGTCGTAACCTGAATAAACCTAGTATACATGTCTAAGATAGTCTCATCAAGTTTCATGCAAAAAAGTTTATATTCATGCCATAATATATTTAATCTTGATTATTTGACTTCACTACTACCTTCATAATTAATGCATAATTTATCTCAAACTTTCTTACTAGTGATATAGGTATAAATAATTATATAATCTCAGAAGTTTAAGCATAAAAAAAATAATTCAAAGATTTAGTATTCAATTGAGCATAATTTTTTTTCTCTACTCTATTCAGTAAAATGAATGTTTATTTTGACTCCATCGATGATACATGATGGTGTAGAATAATCAGTTTGAATCATATGCCATATTCCAAAATTAATAGATTATAAAAATGTAGATATACAAAATTTTCAAAAATCAAAAAGTATATTTTTAAATAATGGTGGACAAGTTATTGAATAATCTTCTGCAGTATTCTTATTTCTAAATTATGCCATTGATCATTTTCCTCTAGGTTTTCTAAAATACTATTTTGAGTACTGCGATGATACCACTTGAAAAGTTCAAGGAGGTTGTAAGAACTCAATGAACAGTCCCTAAGGCACATTAATTTAAAATCAATACTTTCACTTTGATGCGGAAGCTAATTAATTTATAAACAATTATAAAAATGATGATTATATTCTAATTATCATAATAAAATATTAATCCTAAATTTTCACAAAGTAGTTATCACAGAAAATAAAATGTGGGAAAATAAAGTGCAAAAGTAAAAATCAGAACAAACACACAAGAGATTTATAATGATTCGGTCAACCCATGACCTACGTCCACTACACGGAGTCCTCCTTTCTAAGTATTACACTAGACTCTTTAGTGACTTTCCTTTAGCTCCCTAAGCTAGGTGGAGAAGCCCTTATAAACTCTCTTCCACCGACTAAGTGCGGTAGAGGGCTGTACTCCTTTTCACCCTTCTGGTGAGATAGAGAACCTGGACTCCTTTTTACCCTCCTGGTGAGGTAGAGAATCTTGACTCCTTTTCACCCTCCTGGTGAGGCAGAGAACTTGGAATCACTTTCACCTTCGCCGGTGCGACAAGGTAACCGGGTCTTTTGACACCAAAAAGGTCTTCTTCCCAAAGCTTCCCTTAAGACAAACCTTGACTCTTGGAGGAACTCAAGTGCAAGTTTTCTAGAGCAACCATGTGAAAATCCCCTCTCACACTCCCTTGAAGCTCATAAGGATCTTCTCCCTCTCTTACAAACTCCACTCTTTTTCTCCCTAGCCCAAAGCTCTCTCTAAAAGAAAATAACTCAATGATTGCTTAAAAGACTTTTACAAAGTCTTATGACAAAGCTTAAATAGATGGCTTAAAAAAAATTTAAAAATTCAATTCAGCCATCAAAGATCATATAATACGATCGTAGGATCGTCCAGTACAATGTGCAGAATTTGACATATTAGTACTGTACGATCACTAGTTAGTACAGTACGAACAGTTTAAATTTTGTATGTTAGTTTTGTACGATCATCAATACGAATGACCAATCGTATAGTACGATTAGCTCAATCAAAATATTGTTCATGCAGGATGAATCATGTGATGATCAAATATCATCTCTATTGATCGTACAATACGATCTAGTTCGTACAGTACTATCAAAATATTAAAATTAAGCAAATTCGATTGATTGATCACATGATTAAATTAGGCAATATTTTAAACATCATATAACACGATTAGGTTCATATAGTACGAATAGAATAACTTTTTAAATTTAAATTATTGCCTAATTTTATGAACAACGGAGTTTCTAATTATAACAATCGTCTAGTACGATGTGGTGTTCGTACTGTATAATTAATTATATTTTAAATATATTTTTTCTTAAAAAATAAAATATTTTAATTAATTTTTATAACACCATATTGTATAGTACGATCTAAATCGTACAGTACGATGTACAGAAAAATTAAAATATTTAATATTATTTTGTCTCCTCTCATGTGTGTGTGCACGGTCACCAGGCTAGCATATACTCTTACAGGACTTGACTCAAGAAGTAAAAAATAAATAAATAAAAATTACAAACTCTTTTAATATAACATATTTTACCCAATCTTAAACCCTGAATCTTCAAAAAATAGTGCATGTTGTACCTAAAATGTTAGTCAGCATACAAAAAAAATGCACTACACATTAAAATCATAAACTCGGAAGCCCGAGTTGCAACACCTTTATGGGTGTGCTAATGACTAAAAATGGTTGCTAAGTATAAGTGATGATTATCTCTATCCAAACAAATCATTAACTTAGCGTAATCTAGCTTTGGGTAAGACTTAGAGCTTGGTTTGATTGCTTATTTATTTAGTTAAATTTAGTTTTTTTGACACTTTATTTCACTCAATAAATTTCTTGGAATAAAATTAGCTAATATGATAAATATGAAAGATATGACAAATTTTGTTAGCTTTCAATGAAACTAAAATTAATCAATTTTACTTAGAAATGATTGAGTTCTCCCCAAAATAGCATAATAGGTTGGACTTTTTGCTTTTGATTTTCGTTCAATAATATTTCACAAAAAAATGCAATTTATCTTGTTAAAATTGAATAAAACAAAAATATAAAAGTTATAAAGAATTCTGTTAGGCTATATTAATTTGGGATAGCTTTCTTACTACTTTGTAAAGTTGTTGTTGATAAAGTAAATTTTTAAGGCTTCTTATGGGATAGTTTTCTTACTTATTTTTAAAGCAGCTTTCTAGTTAAAAAATTTCTATAGTTAGAAATTTTTGTACTAGAAAGCTGCTTTAAAAAGCAGTAAGAAAGTTGTCCCAAATGAGGCTTGCTGTTATAGAAAGTAGCTTTTAGTATAAGTTTTTTTAAAAGTAGCAAAAAAATAATGACCAAATATAAATTAGGAGGGGCTAATCCAATGACAATCCAAGCTACCCCGCTCCATAAAGTGTTGGACAAATTTGTCTCTTCAATTGATCAAATAGTAGAAGACTTGCCACCAATTCTTCTTAATTTAGTCCTTGAACCCAAAAGATATTGCATTTTTTTTTTTTTGTCGTGGCATGTCAACAATTGTATTTGTTGAATCAATTCATTCGAATGACACAATATGGCTGCCTTGAGTACACAGTCTTCTCTGTATTGTTCCAATTTTATCAGATGTCATCGAAGAGAAACCTCGAGCACACAATAAAATCCATATCGTTCCTCTCTAACACATAGATATGATTCTCATTCTTTTAAAAAATGACATTTATTATGCCTGCACCACGAGAGAATGGTAGTTCACTACTTTCGTGCTATAAAGTCAAAAGAGCTATAGTGCCCATGCTATCAAATATGCCAGACAAATTGCCCTTAATTGTCGACCACATCACAAATATACAACCATTCGCCTACAATAATAATAATAATAATAAAATAAATTTGATAGATAATGATAAATATAAGCAAGTGAGGAGTCAATTGAACAAAATTCCCACCTATTGTACAAAGCTCCACGACAATTATAGCAAGGATCGCCAAATGGAATCAATAATGGGTAGAAATGCAAATGAAAGCGATAAAATGTCAGCTTTCCACCAATTATGGACGAAGTGAAGGGCCAAAATATAAAAAAAAAAAACAATATACCGACGAAATAAAAATTATCTAAGGATATATTATAGAGAGAGGTCCAAATGGTAATTTTGTCGGAAGCTTTGACCCAATTTGAAAATTGGTAGCTTAATGTTGCGTCATAACCGTCGTTGGAATGAATAATCCAAAGTTGAATTTATTTTTATTTTGAATTGTTGTGATATTTTCATTCACTGACACCTGTAGGTGAATCGTTAGTTTTTAGAGAGGAATTAGAGCTTAAAAATTTACATAGAATTTCTTTTTACCGACACAACCGGTTCAGTAGAATGGCTGATTTGACGGCCCTTAGCCAAATCAATTTTGTAGGTTTTGACTCAATTTAGTGTTATGTCGACTACTTTGGAAGAGTGGGGGCAACTAGGACTATTATTTTTGGATAATATTAATTTTTTTTAATCATTGAATATTTGCTTTTTCGAATTTATGAAATAATAATAATAATATTCATTTTAAAAAAGTTTTTTTTATAAATGTTTCCAACATAAAAATTGTTGATTATTTTTAACAAAAAATTCATTGACCGATATCCAATAAACTTTATGCTAAAAAATAGGGCTAAAAATGAATCGAGCTGAGTCTAGTAGGTGCTTGTTTATGTTTCAAACTTATGTATTACCAACTTGTTCATATTTGATTTGAGCTTGATTCAAGCTTATATATTGTGTTCAAGCTTTGTTTCATGGTTTGTTTAAAATGATTGATATTCATGTTTAGTTTGTGTTCGATTCATGTTCCGTTCGTTTTGTGCTCATCAAGCTTTAAATAAATGAATTTTATTGAGCTATTAACGAGCTTTACTTTCTAAATATTTATTAGCTTAACAAACAAGTTTTATCAAGCCTACTAACAAACAATTGTTTAAAGCTTATTTATGAACATATCTATCAAGTATTTTTGAGCTACCAAACAAATTTATTAATAATAAACATCTCTAGTGCGTGTTTCCGAGCTGCCAAATAAGCCCGTTCTTGAATAAATGAGCTCAAAAAATGATTCTTTTTATAAGAAAGCTTATTCATGAATACTCTAAACAAACAATCTAGCAAACATGAAGATACACCTCTTGGTAATGAACAAAGTCATTCTAATGAATAAGTATAAAATAAAAAATGAAATTAAAGTTTTATAAGTAAAGAATCATTTATTATAATAAAATTAAAAATTATGTTAAAATATACCAAATAAATATTTAAGATAATCTTAAGAAATGTATTTAATTCCAAACTAAAAATTATAATATTTAATAGTTTTAAAATTTATTAATTAATGATTAATTAAATTATTAAATTATAATAGAAAAAAAACATTCAAATTAAGTTGCTCATCATTTTTATAATCATAACGATAATTAATCCAGATATATATCGAACATCAATAAATTTTAAAAACAATTTGCTCGCAATCTCTATATCTAATATGAATTAAGTATCTTAACAAACTTCTTATCGAGCAATTTTTGTGCTTCAAATAATATTGTTTATGAATATAAACGAGTTGGACAAATTGATGTTCATGCTCGTTTATTTAACAATTGAGTATTTAAAAAAAATATTCAAATTTGTTTGATTAGTAAATCAAATGATCATAAACGAGCTACAATCAAGCCAAGTTAATGAGTAGCTTGCCGAATACTAGTTTAGTTTGTAGCCTTTCTAAAAAATATCAAACAGATATGCCTGACAATAAATTCATTGAAACTTTTTTAGTCGTAATTTGGTGAAAATATTGTGTATTATTTTTTTAAATAGCAACATCTTTTCTAGGATGTCATTCGTCCACATTATATTACAATTTATAAATCACTTCCACATATTTAATAATATTAATTCATCAACCACATATTTGAAATATAAATAAATGACACATTAAACACAACATTCATTTTAACTAAACTATAAATTCAACTTATTATAATTTTATTATTTGTTTTATATTCATTCCATCTCCTCTCTCTCTCTCTCTCTCTCTCTCTCTCTCTCTCTCTCTCTCTCTCTCTCTCTCTCTATCTTACACACACGCGCGCACACACACACATTTATTCTCCCTCTTGCTATCTTTTGCTCTCTTCCTCCTCACCTCTTGTTATTGTGTATTTGTTAGGTCATTTATTGTTGCTGCTTCATTGATCCTTGCTTGCATTTCAATACTCCTATGTCATATTTCAATATTTATACGTGATTATAAATTCTTAGTTGTTGTCACAACTTAACAGCACAACATTTCTTAAACTTCATTTTTTTTATCATCATGATACGAGGTATAAGATAGTTGGGAATCATAAGCTATACCTTAGAATCTAATTCATAAATTATCCCTTTCTCTTTTTTTCCTTTAGCCACTTGCCTCTACAATCCAAAATGTAATTGTTCATGTGATCGGCCCCTCTCTTATAAATCTCTAGCTTCATATGCCTATTAGGAGGGTCTGCCTTTCTTTTTGAATGGAATATAGGGCTGATCGACCTTGTACTCACCTCTATCTGGTAGTCGTGAGTGTAGCTTCTTTTTCATATTGAGCTATTGATCTCTGGTCTCTGGGATACCATGAATCCACTTCTTTCTGTTGCTTCCGTTATTGCTGCTAGATTGGTTGTAGGGTCGGCTTCTATTGTACCTAGGGTTGGTTAAGGTACTGTTGCGAGCCAAGCCGTAGAAGGTATTACGGACAACCAGAAGCAGAGGGTAAAAATACGAGGTACTTTAACCCAGGCATGCTTTTTCTTTCCTATTTCAGCTAGATCCATGGCTGAAAACTCAAATGAAAACAAAAGTGGTCAATAAGTAGGGACTACAAAAAATATTAATATTATTGAGAATCACATAATACTAAATATTTAATATTCTTGTTAGTGCAACTTAAAGTTGTTGCAATCTATTATCAACTTGGTATTGGTTTATTTCTCTAAAATGGTGTGTATATGCAACTTCATTATAGTAGGGTCTTAATGGCTAACAACTTAGATGTGGTACAATTATACAGGGTCTAATGTAATTACAGATCATTAATCCTAATTTAGATATGGAGATATTATGACCTGAAGGCAATGATTGAGAGGCAATGTGGCATGGAGATAATGATCGAGGGGAGACTTAAGGTAATCAATATAATCCTTGTTATGTTGATCTATATGATCTTATAATTAAGGTGATCAAGATAATCTTTATTATGTTGATGTATATGATTTTATAAGAGAAGGTGGAGCTTGTTTATATTGAAGAAGTGGAAGAGGTGGGACACTTTTTGTGCGGATGGGCATTAACTATAGTTATGATTTATGAAGGTTACAGGGGTGGCCATAAGACAGCTTGGTGAAGGGAATTTTTTTTATTGATTACACATGTTGGGTTGTTTTAGAATTAAGTGAGAAGTTATGAAGTGACTTAAGGTTTTGGATCAATCATGGTTATTAACCTCTATCACTTGATTGTTGTCACCTAATTTATATTGCCGAATCACCATCTTTCAACCATCATTTCCCAACCATAGATAACTATCAACTTAGTTGCCAATAATGTCAATGCATGCCATCATATCTAAGGTCGATGCATGTCGTTAACTCAAATGTTAAAGGGCCATCAACTTTGTTGGCCATTATCATAAATAATATTGACACACACCATCTTTCTCTACATTTGATGCATGCTAAAAACATAAATGCTAAGAACCTCTAACTTTGATGTTTTCGTTATCAACAATATTGATGAATGTCATCACATATAAGTTTGATACATGTTATTAATGCGAACATCGACACCCGTCAGCTTCATCATTTACCATTGCCAACACTATCGAAGCATGCCATTGCTAGCAATTGATGTTTTCTATTTTTTAGGTTGTTTACATAAAAAATGTTGTATCTTGCATGATTTATGCTTATAAATTCTTTAATCTATGTGCGTGTTGGGTCATCATATAAAGTTAAAACGATAAACTATAATATACTACTCTAGTAAATATTCTAGCAGGTAATAATTTAGCACCATATGTGACAAATATTCTTAGCATACACCAACCTCTATTAACAATAATAAAATCAAACTTGTGATGGGCACCTAGGTCTGGCTTTGAGAGATCGTAAGAGTAGGATGGAGGAGTATCAAGCTCAAATCTCTTAACTTTTAGAGGAGTCTATATAATAAAGAGCATCATTACATCACGGTGAAGTTTTGATTTTTCCCATCATAAAATTAATATCAAGTTATAGATCTTTCTCCACTAATCCTTATGAAGGTCTCGACTTAATCCTCTTATTAAAATTTTTACAAGTCTCTTGGAGGTTACCAGAGAACTACCATCTCCAAGCAAGTTCTATTTTATAAATAATATTGCATTTTATCATTATATTTATAAGCACTCTATGGAAGCAAATGGTTGATGAAGTTCTCACATATTTAAACATCTCAAAAGGTATAAACCTTAAAAGATACATGTTATATTCAAAACCATATACGATACAACAATCAAAAATATATGTTTAATCTAAAAACATCAAAATACATAAGCCTTAACATGGATGATGTGAATGAATTTAAAATTTAATTCAGTGAATATGTAGTTAAAACGCGTTGATGGGTCGTGTTTGAGACCGAACCGAAATTGATCCTATCTAAATCTAGTCAACCCGAACCATACCTACTTAATAAACAGGTCAAAAACACGAATTCGAACCTGACCTATTAGCAACCCGAATACAACCCTTCAGCCCATTTTGGTAAAATAAAATTTTATGACTTATTTACTATAAAGTTTAGTGTATTTGATAAAAAAAATAAGTAGATTATACCCACAATAAAAAGAATTAAAGAAAATAATATTAAACTGGTCATTGACGAGTCAAAAGTGGGTTTGCAGGTCCACTTGAACCCGACTCATTTAATAAATAGGCCAGAAAACCCAATCAGAACCCGACCTATTTATTAAACGGGTTAACCCAAACTCACAAGTAGGTTAACGAGCCATGTCATTTATTGACACTCCTATGAACATGGATGGCGTAACATGGAGAATTACTGTGTTATAGCCATTGTAATTGTTTTGCTTTTAAGAATGAGAACCTTATTCAAATATTTTTGAACACTTTTTTTTGGAAAATTTAAGCCAATTAAGACAAATTCACACATATTACATACGCAAGACTCGAACCTAAGACCTCTTGGTTGGTAGCTTTGATTACCAACTAATAGACCAATATGAGCTTCATATATTTGAACACTTAATTGAACATGTGTTTTAGCATTTTATTGATCAATGTTAAATGATCTTCGATAAAATGGTCAAACATATGCTTAATTAAGTGTTTAAGTTTCAACTCTTTTATAAATTTTAATAATATCTCAACTATATTCAAACTTTGCTCAGATGCTCATTCAAATAAGCAGTGAAACTTATTCATCAAGTCTATGGCCAAAATTAAGTAAATTTAATCCCAAGAAAATTTTGGTATATATTTAAAAAAATTTAAATTAATAGGCATATTTGTCTAATTTTAAATATTATGACATATAAACTCGATATGAGAGAGAGAGAGAGAGAGAGGCGTTTGTGATCATTAGATCCGTTCTGTAGACTTCTTATTTCAAAACTTATTTCGCACGGCTGTTCCAATTGCCCCAAACGACCACTAAAGTTTTCCCTAGCTTTGGGAGGAAGACGAGAGCCGATGCCCACGCGGTTTCGTAGAAGGGAAACCCTGGGTATGGAAAGTTCTTGAAGGGAAAAACCCTTCCTTGTCCCGTTTCCTTCTTCTTCAGCTCCTCGAATCCCTAATCCATGGCGGAGAACGTTATTGCCGATTCCTTTTCGCCACTGATTGAACCATTATCTAACTCCGACTTATTCTATTCGGATCTCTTACCGGAAGATCACTGCCTCCTTCAAGGCAGCTTCACGTCCGACCTTGATCTCGATCTCGGCCTCCATGACATCAATTGGGATGTCTCCGTCGACGATCTTCTTCTTACCGATTGTCCCGGGGAGCTTTCCGATCCTTTTCGTCAATCCTGCGATGGATCGCCGCCGCCAGACTCAGGCATATCGTCCTCCTCCCCTGTCACCGGAGAGGCATCGGGTAACATGAACGTGAGGTCCCCAGAATCAGGACACTCCGCCAACTTCCCAGCGAACTCTGCTGGGGAGGTGAAGCAGGAGTGGGGGATCAAAAGGAGAAAAGAGCGAGAAGAAGGAACTGCTAATTCTGCGCTTGAACCTAGGAGCAGCAAGTTCCGACGGGCAGAGGAGACGAACTCTTGTGTCTTTAACGCTGGGAGCGAGGAGGAGGAGAAGAGGACTGCGAGACTTATGCGAAACAGGGAAAGCGCCCAGTTGTCGAGGCAAAGGAAGAAGCACTATGTGGAGGAGCTGGAGGAGAAGGTTCGGTCCATGCATTCTACAATTGCTGAATTGAACAACAAGATATCATTTTTCATGACTGAAAATGCAAATCTAAAGCAAAAATTGGGTGGAAATGGAAGTGGCGGCCCTCAGCCTGGTGTTTGCGTTCCGCCTGCTGTTACTCCCATGCATTTCCCGTGGATTCCTTTTCCAGGTATTGCATTTAGGCCTCAGGGTTCTCCTATTCCATTGGTCCCTATACCTAAATTAAAGCTTCAGCAGCCTGCGAATGCTGGAAAGGTTATCAAATCCAAAAACAAGAAGGGTGGAGGTAAGACTAAGAAGGTAGCAAGCATTAGTCTTTTGGGATTTGTATTTGTGATGCTGATTTGCAGAGGTTTAGTAGCAAGAATAGATTTTATTTTTGAAGGAAGTAGCAATCTTGCTGGATTAGGCCAAGGTAGAAACGGGTATTTTGGCGATTCTAATGGTAGGGTTCTGAGTGTTAGTGGTCTTTCGAGTAGCTTGAATTATTCTAACGAAGTTGGGTTCAATAATGCGAAAGGTTCAGGACAAGAGAGTTTTAATAAAATGACAAATAGAAGTTTTCATGGAGGACAGATGAGATCAGAAGAGAAGCCACTGCCTTTTGATGATCATTCATTTTCTCAGAACTCTAGTGAGACTCTGCCTGCTTTTCTATATGTTTCAAGAAATGGTAAGCATGTGAAGATCAATGGGAATTTGATAATCAATTCTGTTCTGGCTAGTGAGAAAGCAGTTGCTCAAGCTAAGTTTAGAAATCAGGCTGTGAAATCTGCTACAAAGGAGGACAAAGAAACAGGCTTGGAGGTTCCTGGAAATCTGGCTTCTGCACTGGCTTTATCAAAATCCGGTAATGGTATTAATAGACCTTCCAAGTCCCATGGGAGCTCAGCTGAACATCAGCGGGCTATTGCTTCTGATTCTGAAGATGTATCGAATGACAAAACACTGGATGGTCCTCTGCAACAATGGTTCCGGGAAGGACTAGCAGGTAATGGTCTTAGGTTCTTCTGTGACTGTTTTCTTCTGATGCTTAGCTTATATATTTTTCGTCCCTGTTTACTCCTGAGATTGCATGCCATGTTAACTAAAACTTCCTACTAGCTTCAATTTACTATAACATAGAAATAACTGTCAGATGCTTTGCATGGTGTATTGCTGATGAAAGTTGGGACAATCAGTTTTAAATATTCCGATTTTTCTTTTAAGGTTTGATGAAATTTTTGGAGACAAGCAAGTTTATATGGATTACTATCTGAAGAAGAGTTCGGTTTGCTGCTTGGTGGTCATTATCCATTCCTATATTCTTTTATCAGACCCAATTTTTCCCTTAAGGATTGATGAAAAATTTTAGAGAAATTCTTTGAATGGTTCAAAACATGTTTTATTTAGTGTTTTATAAAGCCTACTTAGCTGATGTATGAAATAGTGAATGTAAAAGAAGGATTTATGGCTGACCTCAAATAATTGGGATATTGCCAGTAACGCTGATGATGATGAATGTATGCTTTAGTGCATGATCACCCATCTATATATTGAAATGTTATTGGTACTAAAATCTGAAGCATAAAGATTGTGCTTGATATGATATTTATAATGCAATTAACTATCTTTCTCTGTTTTTAAGGCAGTGTAAATTTATTTAAAACCTTAAAATTCTCAGCACAATAATATATAACAAAAGTTGCTAGTTTTGGAATTTCCAACTGTTTCCTTTTCTCTTTTAACACTTTTTTTGATAAATCTTATGTAAATATATTTTGATTGAAAGTTCTGCTAATCAAATTTGATGGATGCCAAGATTATTGTTTGTTGAGATGGTTATCTTTTCTGAGGGGGTAATTTGCATGGTTTTGGTGGATATTCTTTAGCGAGATCTTGGTAGAGAAAAATCATGCTAGCATCAGAATAGTTGTGTAAGTTTTTTATAAATAATCCAATCATAAGCCTGAGTTAGCATCTAGTTTTATCAAGGACCTTTTTTCTTATTTTCATTCATAAGCACGAGAGATGGTTTTAAATTTCTTCTTGTTCCAAATTTCTCCTGCTTAACTTTTTTAAAATCAGTTTTGGTTTAGTGAGAGAATGCTAAGAAAATCACCATTTTGCATTTGTACAATCTATATGATTCACTAAGCACTAGACCTGTGCAATAAGTCACATCTTTATACGAACATAATGGTTTTGTTTCATATGGAAAATAAACACAACTGAACCAAATGATGCTTGATAACCTTTTTAACATTTATTTTGAAGGAAAATATATTTGGATTTTGATAGTAGGTGAGAGATAGATATTTAGGAGATTGAGGAGGAAGGTTTTCCATTGTTTAGAATTGTCAAAGGCCTAATTAAAAGTTGTGTTTACCCATCTTCTTTATACAAAATTTTCCCTCCTTTTTTCAAGCCTAAATTACTTTAAATTTGTTTTACACTTTTATTTTCAATAGTTTTCTTATCCTAAAAATGACCACTAATGGTTGTAATGAGGCTAAGAAAGATGCTGGCAATGATTTGTGTGAGGGGAAGGGCTTTTAGTGCATGTAACCTTTATGGAGCAATGTTGGACAACTAAAAGGTGCTTGTCAATAGGTTGAAACTTAGTTTGAGCATATAGCATGAACAACTCTTTTTTATTATGTTGACAGTTCTCTTAATGTAGTTGAACACGTCTTTTTCTTACACAGTTATGGTCTACTACTATACCGTTGTGTCCAATTTGTTTTAATCAGTCAAGTGTCCTCATTATTGCTCATCATGTTATGAAGTGACGTAATGTCTTTGGCGTATGTAGTAACACAATGTGCATGAGAGAAATTGTCGTCTTCATTCTCATCCTTTACTCTTATCGTTTGAATTACTGTGCTTATTCGCTGTGGGACAGCATATAAGTTTCAAGTTTTGGATGGATTGACTTTTTTTATGGAGTGTTTTGAAAAACAATTTCAAATTTGAATATGGAGCATATGATAGCATGTACTACTGAGAGGAAGGAAGTATGCATAGTTGCCGTTAGCATGTTTGATATCATCATGTTGCTTGTAGAATTTTTAGTTAAATTTATTTTGAGTCCAGTATTCCTGTTACAATACTAACCAAGAAGATGTTATGAACCTATCAGCTCATCTAATTAAGTGTATGTCATATTTAATTTGCCATTAAAATCCCCAATATTGGATCTGTCACTTCCAATAATACCTTCATTTGGGCGTTTACATTTTGTTTGGTCTTTTTCCTCGGTAAAATTCAACCATGTCCACTCTTAGGAAATAAATAATAGGTTAAGTATTGCTTTTACTGGATCAAAATTTGATTCCAAATTGGCTATGCATATTGATCCTTTGTATGGTTTAGTCGAGTATATAGATGATTCTTCTTCTTCATCATCATGAGCCTTATCCTAACTTTGTATATGATTATTTATGGTTCAATGAATTAGTTTTACGTTCTACAAAATTAACAATTTAGAAATTTAATGCTTATATTGTTATTTATATCCATTTTCACTTAGATGTAGAGTGTTGACATCTTACTAATATTATGTTGTTGTTTATCAATTAAGTTCTATGTGAAAGATTCATCGTTTGAGAAAAGAAAGATATCAAAGTTGTCTTGATTGTGAAAATCTTAGGAGAAGAGCTCTCTCTCTCTCTCTTTCTCTCTCTAATCATCTCTCTTACACCCGCACTCCCCTTTACTCTCCCTCTCTCTTTCTTTCTCTCTCCCTGTCTCTTTCTCTAATTATACCTCTTACTCTCGCACTCCCCTTTCCCATCTCTCTCTCTCTCTCTCTCTCTCTCTCTCTCTCTCTCCCCCCCCCCCCCCCCTCACTCTTTCCTCCTTTCCTCTCCTTCGCTCTTGCCTTATCATGACCCAACCCAATAGCTCGGAGTACTAAGGTGGGAAAAGATGATCGGATGAAAGGTTAAACTTGTTATACATTCTAAAAATATTTACAATAGTTAAAAATATTTTTATTTTCAAAGTAAGTTATCTATTTTCATGAAAGATACATTAAATCATATTTATTCATCAAACAGAAAATTGCACGCACACGCATATAAACATAAATTTAGAAATAGCACATCTGCCTTATGATCAATCTTTTGATACATATCTTGAAGACCTTAATTATTACATTATGTATGAAAGATATGTATGCATGTACCCATCTTGAAGTGTTTCACATTGATTACTCAAATATATATAGCTTAGCTATTTTGTCAAAGACTTTCTTGAAAAATAATCAACTAATCGATCTAAGTTATATAAAAATATATAACTTGATGGATATAGATCACAATTCAAAATAACTATAAATGCAATGGGTAAATGACATGCATATTTATCATTGAACATTGGAAATGTCTATAACATGCAATATCATAAGCATAATCATAACATTTGAATACTGTCTTGATCAAAGATTATAGCATACAGTGGCATAAATTTTGAATTATATTATGAATCATAGCATAACGTGGCATAGATTTTGAATTTTAAGGTAATTGTCACACATTCTATCTTGGGAGCCTTAAAGGTTGGCTAAAATCTTATGCATTATTGGCCAATATTTTCGCATTGGTATAAGTTCGGTGTAGCTCAATAATTTACTATTCTTAGTGACGAGAAGGTTCATGACATACCACTGGCCCCCCATCGACACAATGAGGGTATAGCTCATATATTTATTACTCTCGGTAGCAACTAGGTTGAATTATCAATGTAAAGGTACATTAGCATCCTGGCCCCTCCTTTCCTCTCTTGTTGTTGGCCTTTAGGGTGTAAAATATGGAGTATAAATGACCACTTGGGTACTTTTATAAATTTAGTAAATGTTACTTTGGGTATAAAAAAGATGGTCAGTAGAGATTTCTATTCATTGACATGTTGGATCTTAAGTCATCCAAATGATTTAACTAAGTTATATAAACTTTTATTTGTTTTAATTGAACAACTTTATTATACGATAAAGTTGTTGTCATGCTAATTCTTTAAGCTCAATATTAAACTAATTAATGCATATCTCAAAGCAAGTTTGGGTAAACAAATAGTAATACTAAATTGAACCATCCAATATACGCTAAACCAGGTCGGTCTTAAATTTTCTAGGTTGGTCTTTGACTAGTCACTCACTTAGATCCCTAGCCTTTTTGGGAAGGATGTTACCCCCTTAATAGTAGTTAGGTAGCTATTCACAATGACCAATGGCCTCATTAACATTGCTAGATTTGATCTATGATGCATCGATACGGACGTAGAAACACAGACACGATAAGACATAAACATGAAATTGGACATGACATTATAACATCATATCTTAAAAATTAAAAAACTTATACAATAATTTCATAAATTAAATAAATATGAACTGGATTTATATTATAATAAATTTATTTCACTTATTCATAAAATAAAAAATATATTTAAATTTATGAAATACTTTAAAACTCAATTAAAGTAGTTACATAATATTATAAATTATTAGCTTGAAGATGAGAAAATTGATTCTTTTATAACAAAAAAATAAAAGATAAATATCTCAAAAAGTATAAAAGTAGAGGAAAAAATGAAGCCAGTGTTAAGTAACTATTAGGTTATTTAATATTTTTTAAAATAAAAGATTAAGTTACTTTTGTAATATACTTTTAAAATTAAAATTTCTTATTTTGTGTCAGACATTTCTGTTAGTTTTTATTTTATTTTATTTGAACAATAAATGACATGTTGAACAGATGACGGGCATGTTTGAGACAAGTGCACGTGTTCTGCATACATCCAAGAGAATTTGTTTCATTATTATATTATGTCGTTGCATCATAGGAATTGATGTATATACCTGTGGATTTAATAAAAGTGCAAAATTTAGCAATGGCCCTGGCTAGGGAAAGGGTTGATCGCCAGATTGTCACCCAAGGATCTTGATAAGAAGTTTAGGTATTGTGATAAACCACCCCAGCCTTCTCATGAGGGGGGAACATTGTCTTGTCTCTCATTATTGGGAAGGAATGAGACGTGGTGCAGCTGCTGCAGGGTCACTAAGCAATCACAGTAGAGTACCTGCTCATCAAAGGTGGACTATGCTAGTAGCATGAAGCCATACCATGGGTGCTGGCTAGGCATTGGAGTCACAACAAAGTCTTTACATGCAGTCATTGCCACAATTGGTTGTGTCAGGCAGCTGCAGTGGCCCAAGGACAATTACTTTTACTTAAGTTTTTCATCCGATGTATCTTGCAGCAATAGTCGTGAATAGGTCCTGCAATCATTGTCATCTCGTTGCTAGCCCCACCAGTGGACATAGGATATCTAGTTTCCGGGGAAAATGAAGTAGACTGATTGCACTAATTGGCGCAACAAGCATAGCCTAACTTTGTGACAGCTAGGGCACCCTCACGCATCAGTGAGATGGAAGGAAATGGCTTCCATGGATTTACTGAAGATTTTTTGGGCCATGCCATGCCCAGCTTCTTGCTAGTTTGGTATAGGAATCATAATTAGGCGATACAGTGGTTGAATGTCTTCATGTTTAGATTTGTTATGTTTGTCTTCAGTCTTGTTTTTCCTGAGTCCACTTTTGGGTCATGTAATTAACCTATTTTTCATTCTTTTTATCCAATTATGTAATGTTTAATGTTGCATCTTTAGAAACTCATTAGCATCAACTGGTAACTAGAAGTCTAGAACCAATTCTTTGGTTTGGTACTAATATTACTCGGTTACTTTTAGTCAGAGAAACTTGTATTTACATCTTGTCAAATGATGGAAATCTCTTTCTATATTCATATTTCATTTTCTTCTATAATCAATTTGTAAGCTCAACTCAAGGTAAGATTACGATCAGGTTTATCTAATCCAAAAAAGTAATGTGACAGGTCCAATATTCAGTTCTGGAACTTGCACTGAAGTCTTCCAGTTTGAAATCTCCCCAACTTCGGTTGAACAGAATGGCATCATCCCTGCTTCCTCAGCAGCTAATTCAACTAAAACTTCCAGTATCAATACAACTGAAAACCTCCCTGGATCTTCAAATCCAGAAAAAAAGAACAGAAGGTTTCTCTATCCAAGAGCCATTCCACTTACTGGATCTACTCTAAACAACTCTGAACACTTAAGTAAGACACCAGAGAGCAATGGCTTCCCTTCTAATGCCTCTGCAACTCCCATGGTTGTCTCCATCTTAGCGGATCCTAGAGAAGTCGGCGATGGTGATATTGAAGAGATAATCTCAACCAAAAAATCGATTTCTCGAATATTTGTAGTGGTGCTTCTTGATAGTGTTAAGTATGTCACTTATTCATGTGTCCTTCCATTTATGAGCCCTGGTCCTCATCTTGTAAACTAACTGCTTAGATGCAGGAGAAAAGATGGTGGAAGAAATGAGGCTTTCTTTTCCTTGAAATGACTATTAGGTATGTTAACCCCTTCCCTTTTTTCTTTTTTTCCCCCTTTCCTAAGCTTGTCAGAGCCATGTCTTAGTGAAGTTTTGGTAAGATATTAGCTAGGTTCTGGTTGAATTTTTTTCTTTAATATGTAATGAAGGTTTGCCTGAAATGTTATAAGTTAATTTATTGTTCAGTTGTGCTTAGTGTGTGTTTATTTCTCACCTCTTTTGTTTGTAATGGATAACTGGAGTTTGAGTAGGATACTTGCATTTATGTACTAAGAAAAATATTTCATTGTTCACATAAATTTACAATTAAAATATAGTTTTCTTGAATGCCGAATTAATACCAAAACTTTTGAAAATTTTTATGGTTTCTTCAACCAAACACTTTCTATAGTTTGTTTATTTTGGACTAAAACATAAATGATAACAAGAAGAAAGATAGTTCTACAAACTTCTCGAAGTTTCTAGAGTTAAAGTGATAACAAAATAGTTGAGAGATAAAATTATAAGAATTGTAAAACTTATATAATACTCACATAAACTAGAATTATTTTGTTTGCAACCAAATAATCTTCCAAACTATTAACCAACTCTAAAAATTTTTAGAAAATTATATCCTCTATCAAATGTCGGAAAAATTTTGAACCTCATAATAACTTTGATGTATTCATCTAGAATCACAACTTATATGATCTTATTAAATTACATATTTTTAAGGGTGTTAAAATAGTTTTTTAGGTCGGTTTTAGGTCAAATCTGAAATTGACCCGCTTTCAATTAATCCGATCGCACCCAACCCGATTAGACAAAGCTGTTGAAAATTCAAACTCGGACCCGACTTGCTAACCCGTAGGTATGAGAGCGTAGCATGCGAGCACTGAGTGCGAGTCGTGTGCGGGACTGCACGAGAGCAATTGTGAGCAAGGGCAAGGGCGGGATCGCGCGAGTGAGCAATTACGCGGGTTCCAGCGAGGGTGAGGCCACGCCACTGCAAGCGCTTGCGCTATTGCGGGCAACATGTGTGAGCACCACGAGAGCGACTATGCGGGTGAGTGAGTCCGGAGCGAGGCACCTATGCTGGGGCGACCGGTGAGGTCGGATAGGGACTCGGGTCAAATTCGGGTTAGCGGACGATAACTCGGACCATACCCAATTTTTAAAACGAGTGAAAAATTGGAATATGAACCTAGATTTTTCAAGTCGGGTCAATAATTGACACCCCACATACTTTACTAATTTTGATTAACTTAATTAATATGCCAAACATTTAGTAGATATAACCATAAGCTTGTATATCAATTTGATGTCAGGAAGTTTAGGGTATTGATTTTCTAGTACAGTTAGGATAAAGCAATGAATGATAATCACATAAAAGAAGTTTGGATGATTACATATCAAAGATCTCTGAATACTCCAAAACTTACTTTCAAGGTGCAAATTAAGAAAATTTGAACTAAAATGACAAAGCAATGATCGATTGAATCTGAAGAAATCAATTTTATAATGAAACCACCTAAAATCATCGTGAAGTTAACTATGTGCCACAGTGAAATTTCAATTGCATCAAATTTGATTGTAATCAACAACTCATATAAGATAAATAAAAAAATTCTTAAAAATAAATAAATAAATAAATAATCAAATGAAAATACATTACTCTTAAAAAAATAAGATAGCCTGTTATGAGAAAATAAACTTTTCATCTGAATGAATAATCCTTCTTTGGTGACAATTTTTTTTACTATCATCTAGTGGTAAAAAATATAGACTTCGGCTTCATTTGAGATAGTTTTTTTACTGCTTTCTAAAATAATTTTTTAGTACAAAAATCTCTAATTCAACTATTTTTTGAACTAAAAAACTATTATAAAAAGCAATAAGAAAGCCGTCCCAAACGTGTCCTTCCTTAGATTTGCTCATACTTTTTTTTTGTTATAACTTTTTGAAAAGAATAATGAAGAGAATGATATGATTCACGTAATTTGTAATTGTGTTTGGTGATGATATAATAGAAAGAGTACAAGCCAAGGAGTCATATGAAGTGTAAGGCAAGTCATTAAAAATAAATGTCTCAAGTTGCTTTGTAAAGTCTTTCTTTTTTTTTTCTCGAGGGGACTTTTTAGTCAATTAAAGATAAATTCACACACATACAACATTTTCGTAAGTTTCGAACTCAAAACCTCTTGGTTGATAGTCAAAATTCCACCTAATAAATCAAGATGAGCAGCGTGCTCCATAAAAGGGTAGCCAAGCACAATTTATTTTATATTTTTGTTCTATAACACCAAAAAAACAATTTATTTTATATTTCTATGTATGGATAATATGGCTATATAACCCTGGACCAAAAAATAGTTTTGTCCAAAGTTCAAAATATATTTTGGCAAGATGCTTATTAGAAAATTGATTTAGAATGTACTATATTCTTTTTAGCTTTGTCGTGTTTGTCTTTATAGTGATTGTATAAACACCCTGTCAATGTTGCGTATCTTTGCATTTGTTAGTTGCTTGTCCATGCATTCCTTATCCCCAACCACACCCATTAATATTAATTTTTTATTTCACAAATTGCAAATTAGATTCAATTTTTTATTTACATTCTTGATCGCAAATTGCAAATACTAGTGTTCTAATCTCATTTTTCCTAATCTTGATGTGATGCATAGTAAGAAAATATATTTGAAAATATATTCAATAATGTGATGGGCATGAAGGAGAAGATAAATGATAACATTAAATAAAGGTTCGATTGGCAATGTTATGCAAAAGGCCCGAGTTTGAAATGAATGAGCTCATGAGAAGAAGTTAAAACCTAAATCATGGTACACATTAACAAAATACAAAGTAAAGAATATATGTATGTCCGTTAAAGATCTAAAATTTATTGATGGTTATGCCTCAAATCTGTCTAAATGCATCAATTTGCACGAACGTAAATTTTATAGCATGAAAGCTCATGATGATGATAATTAGCTGACTTGTTTTAGTTTTGTTTTAATGAAATAGGTGGAATGTGTTGCAATCCGGCATCCCTAGCACTTAATTTTGATGATGACAAATAATATTGACTGAATTAATATGTTCATCCCTGAAAATATAAATGTTTATTTTTGTCTGTGAGCACTAATATTTCAGAAAAGATACACACCGCTCAAGACTGCTGGAGACTCAAGACTGGGTAGACTAGGATGTGCAAGAGCTTGTACTTTTATTTTCTTTAATTTTTTATTTTGTTGAGTCTGCCACAAAAGTATGTATGCAGAAGGAGTGACCAAGCACACACACAGGGGGAGAGTTAAATTTTTTTTAACTTAATTTAATTTTTTAAAGAAAATCATACTGTACGATCGGTCGTTTAAACTCAGGCTTAACAGCTAATTCTGGATGATTAGTTTTGTAAACTAATCATACTATACGATCATTATCGTACTGTATAATTTGTTTCAACCTGAAAACCCTAGCCACCAGTATAGTTTAGGTAAGATTTTAATTTTGATTTTTTGAACTAATTATACGGTACGATCATTTGAAATCTTGTCAAAATTATCCCCCGTAATCAGACAACTAAATTATGATTTCTTAATTACATTTTATCTTATTATACGATGAACAAAGATGATTTTGATCATCCCATATATCGTACCAGATAAAACCATGATTTTTTGTATTGATCATCCCGAATGATATTTACATTGTACAGGATGATATGAAATGAACTAATCATACTGTATGAATGGTACAGTGCTGGACGATGAACAGAGACAAATTCATTTGTCCCATAAGTCGTCCCGTACGAACAGTTGAAAATAAATGATCGTCCATTACGATCTATGGATCGTACTGTACGATGTTCGTAAAATTTATGAACTATTCATCTGTATTAGTACTGGACGAAATTGTTTTTGAACTGATCGTACTGTACGATATTTGATCGTACTATACAAACAGAATCATCAAATTGAAATTTTTAGGGTTTTCTGAAGCCTACATTTAAAAGGAGTTTTTCTTATTCAGTAAGAAGTTGTTGAGGCCATGGTTGACAGAGGAAGGAACTCTTGAGAGGGAGCTTTTGAAGAGATATAGGGTTTGTGAGAGAAAGGAGAAGGTGAGCTTGAGTGTGAGGGAGAAGGAGTGTGAGGGGATCACACGGTTTCTCTGAGCTAGCTGCACGCTTGCTCCTCCTGTGGCCTTGGTGAGTCTTGTGAAGGTTCTCTAGGAAGAGAGGCTTCAAGGTCAACGTCCTCGAGGTACTCTGCCATCACCAGGAGGGTAACATAGCGTCTGGAACTCCGCTACACCGGGGAAGGTGAAAGTGAGTCTTGTAAAGGCTTTTCCGCCTTACTGTGGGAGCAGAAGAAGAGTAAACTTTTAGTAGTGCAATACTCAGAGTGGAGGACTCCAGTGAATGGACTTAGATCAAGTGATCGAACCACTATAAAAATTTTTGGTATACTTTTTTCGTATTTTACATATTTTAATTCTTCATGCATTTATTTACTGTGCAACTGCTTGGTGAAAAATTTAATTTTAATCGTGTACTGCGATATTAGAAATTGTTTTCACCACCATCATAATTATGAACGTATCTTTAGCTTATGCACTCGATTAGTTAAATTTTCTAATTTAAAATTAAAAAAAAAGGGAAAAAGAAAAATCCATAAAAAGACTAGAACTATTGTTAGGATTTATTTTTTAAAGATACCAATTCACCGCCCCCTCTTGGCGCATATCAAACTTTCAAGTGGTATCAGAGCGGGGTTTCAAAATAGTGTTTTAGAAAACCTAGAAATATATGATCCATGACACACTTTGATAACCGTAACACTGTGGAGGGTTATTCAATAACCCGTCCACCTTTATTTGATAATATACCATTTAATTTTTAAAAATTTTGCATGTTTACATTTTTACAATCTATAGACTATCGCATGTGGATGTTGGTTCGAGAAGGTTACTCTGCACCGTTTCGTATCTTGAATAAAACTGATTTATCATTTAATGAATGGAGTAATGAGGATAGAGAACTTGCGCAATTAAATGCAAAATATTTAAATTATTTCTTTTGTGCATTAAAATTAGAAGATTATATGCAAGTGTCTACTTGGAGTACTGGTAAGGAGATTTGGGATAGATTGTGTATCATGTACGAAGGAATCAGTGAAGTTAAATAGTCTAGGCTAAACATACTGCTACATGATTACGAACTCTTTCGTATGAAACCTAACGAGACTATAACTGAAATGTATACTAGATTCACCCAAATAGTGACATCCTTGTATGCTTTAGGAAGAGAGTTATCTAATTCTGAAAAAGTGAATAAAATACTGCGATGTTTGCCTAGCACTTACGATGTAAAAATAACTATAATAACTGAGTTCAAAGATTTAAATGTTTATTCAATTGATAATTTGCTTGTGTTGCTCATTGCCTATGAGCAAGAAGTGAGTCAAAGGCAAAGTGATGTAGGTGAAAAGAAGAAGGAGTGAATTATGGCTCTAAAAGTGAACAATTCTAAAAGTGATAGTTCTACAATGGAGGATGATGACGACATAGTCTTGATGACTCGTCAGTTCAAGAACTTTCTAAAAAGAAAGCAACGGCGTCATCAAAATAACTGGAACAAAGGTAAAAGCTCAAAGAATACTAAAGTTGCATCTGACACAATCTGCTTTGAGTGCAGGAAACCTAGTCATCTCCGAGCTGATTGTCCCAACATAAAGGCTCATCAAACCAAGGAGAAAAGTGAGGAAAAGTCAAGATTCAAGAAAGGCAAACTAAAAACATAAAGAGCTTTTTGGGCTGACTCTGCTTCAGAATCATAAGAACAAGAAGCATAGGAGGAGGTAATAAATCTGTGTCTTATGACTAACAATAATCTTGATCAATCAAATTAAGATGAGGTATGTCAACTTTATTATGATGAACTGTTAGTTATTTTTGAAAAGATTCATAATTCGTATATAAAGTTGAAGAAAATGCATGCTAGTCTTAACACTGATTTTAATACTTTACAAAATGAGCATGCTAGTTTAGTTAAAGAATATTCTGACTTGGATAGAGATCACATGTCCCTGCTTGATAAATTTGATGCATTAAATAAGAAGCATGTTGAATTAACTACTGCACATGATTCCTTGAAATCATTACATGTTGAACTAGAAAATGTATTTAAAGAATTAGAAGAACTTGCATCTGATTTAAAAAGTAGTGAGCATGCATTAAAATTTAAAATTGTAAGTCTAACAAAAGAAAATGAATTTTTAAATGTAAAAATTAATGCATTTGAAAATAATGAAATACCTCATATATTTGCTCAATTTTATTAATCTCCATCACTTGAAAATTTTCATTCAAAATCATCAAAGCATGTATCATCCAAACCTAGGAAGAGGCACTATCACCCCCGTAGATTAGTGAACCATTTTCCCTGTGTTAGGTGTTATTCTTGTGGCATGCTAGGTCACATAGCCCACACTTGCACAATTCACTATAAGACACATCTAGTGTGGAGACCTAAGTTGTATTCATCACAACATAACATGCATTCATCGCATTCATTTAAGCATAAGGAGGAACCCAAACTCACTTGGGTTTCTAAAACTAATCTTTGATTGACATTATAGGGATGCCCTCACAAAAGATCTAGTGAGAGTATGTGGTACCTGGACAGTGGCTGCTCAAGACATATGACTAGAGATGTGAAGTAGTTCATGACACTAGAGGCCAGGTCAGGAGGCAAGGTGACTTTAGGAGACAACACCACCAAAAAAGTGGTGGGCTCAGGTATTATTAGAAATTTTAAAAAATTTATAATTAAAAATGTTCTGTTAGTCGATCGTCTAAAGCGCAATATTTTAAGTATTAGTCAACTATGTGACAAGGGTTTTGATATAAAGTTTCTTTCTAACAAATGCATGATTAGCTTAGACTATAAACTTGTGTTAGAAGGAAAACAGATAAACAATATTTATATGTTGGACATAAATTGCATTGAAAACTCAAATCCTTTATGTTTGAAAATATTAGTTGATGTCTCTTGGTTATGGTATAGGAGACTATGCCTTGCTAGCATGAAAATACTTAGGAATATCACTCAGAAAGACCTAGTTAGAGGCATACCTAAGTTAGAATTCACTAAGGACCACCTATGTGATGCCTGCCAACTAGGAAAATAAGTAAAATCATCATTTCATTCAATCAAGTACATCAATACGATTAAGCTACTAGAAATTCTTCACATGAACTTATTTGGACCTGTTAGTACAGCCAGCCTAGGAAGAAAGTCTTATGGATTTGTAATAGTGGATGACTACTCTAGGTTTACTTGGATAAAATTTTTAGCACACAAGAATGAGTCCTTTAAAGTATTTAGAATGTTCTCCACTTGGATTCAAAGGAAATTAGGATGTAAAATTTAAACAATCCATAGTGATCATGGTGGAGAATTTGAGAATGATAAGTTTGAATTATTTTGTCAAGAGATAGAAATAGAACATAACTTCTCTGCCCCTAGGACTCCTCAACAAAATGGAATAGCTGAGAGAAAGAATAGAATCTTGGTAGAAGCTGCTAGGGTAATGTTAGCTGAATACACTCTTCCTAGATATTTTTGGACAGAAGAAGTGAATACTGCTTGTTATGTTTTAAATAGGGTAAATATTAGACCAAAATTGGATAAGATATCCTATGAATTGCTTAAGGGTAGGACACCAAATCCTTCTTATTTACATATTTTTGGATGTAAATATTTTATTTTAATCAATGGTAAGTCACCCTTAGAAAAGTTTGATCCTAAATATGATGAAGGCGTCTTCTTAGGATATTCATCTGTAGGTAAAGCCTATAAATCTTTAATAAGAGGACCCTTGTAGTAGAAGAATCTACCAATGTTGTATTTGATGAGTCAGATAAGATTTTTGAACCTAATCCTGAAGAAGAAGAATTTGAGGTCACTCAGGGGGTAGAAACTTTTCATAGAGAATAAAGTAGAACCTTAGGAGCGTTTGCCTAGAGATTAGAAATATTCTTCTAGTCATCCTAGAGAACTGATCCTAGGAGACCCATCAGAAGGTGTAAAAACTAGGCATAGACTTAAGAAGGAAGTTAGTCATTCTGCATTTATTTTAATGATTAAATCCACCAACATAGATCAAGCCTTGGAAGATGAATTCTGGATCCTAGCAATGCAGGAAGAGCTAAACCAATTTGTTAGGAATGATGTGTGGGAATTAGTCAAGAGACCTAAGGAATAAAGTGTGGTTGGAACGAAGTGGGTCTTTAATAATAAGATGAACGACTCTAGAATTATAGTGAGAAATAAGGTCAGATTAGTAGCAAAGGGGTCTAACCAAATTAAGGGAATAAATTTTGAGGAAACCTTTGCCTAGTAGCCAGACTGGAAGCCATCAGGGTACTCTTAGCCTTTGCGTGCTTCAAGGGTTTCAAACTATATCAAATGAATGTTAAGAGTGCTTTCTTAAATAGGATAATCAAAGAAGATATTTATGTAGAACAACCCCCAGGATTTGAAAACTCATAATTTCTAAATCATGTGTTTAAATTAAAAAAGGCGCTGTACAGGTTAAAGCAAGCACCTAGAGTCTGGTATGAAAGACTTAGTATATTCCTACTAAATAGAGACTTTATTAAGGGTAATGTGAACACCACCCTTTTCTTAAAAAAGGTAGGAGATGAGATACTCATTATTTAGATTTATGTAGATGACATCTTGTTTGGATCTTCAGAGAAAACCATATGCGATGAATTTTCAAAAATAATGAGTGACGAGTTCGAAATGAGTATGATTTGAGAGCTTAATTACTTTCTTAGATTTAGCATAAAGCAGATGGAAGATAGAACATTCCTTAGCCAGTCTAAGTACATCAAGGATATTCTAAAAAAGTATGAAATGAATAATGCTAATGCCATGAATACTCTAATGAGTTCTAACATTCAATTAGATAAAGATTCGAATGGAAAGTCAGTAGACCAGAAGAAATATAGGGGAATAATTGGTTCACTTCTATATTTAACTGCCAGTAGACCAGATATAATATTTAGTGTATGTCTCTGCGCTCGCTTTCAAGCTGATCCAAAAGAGTCCCACATGACTGTTGTCAAGACAATCCTTAGATATCTAATAGGGACCCCAAACTTAGGAATTTGGTATCCTAGACACAGCGCTACGTTTAAAATCTTAGGGTATTCAGATTCTGACTTTACTGGATGTAGGGTAGATAGAAAAAGTACCTATGGTACCTTTGAATTTATAGGATAAGCCTTAGTTTCATGGTCCAATAGAAAATAGAATTCGGTAGCTCTTTTAACAGCTGAAGCGGAATATATAGTGGTAGGAAGTTATGTTGTTCAAGTGTTATGGCTAAAATAATAACTTTTAGATCTTGTAATACCTGTAGGAACAATCCCAATAATGTGCGATAATACTAGTGCAATTTGTATATCTAAAAATCCAATTCAGCACTCACGAATATAACATATAGACATTAGACATCACTTCATTAGAGATCATGTAGCCAAGGGTGATATTGAACTACACCATATTGCTACTAGAGATCAACTGGCTGACATATTCACAAAACCATTAGCTTATGACACCTTTAGCATCTTGAGAATAAAATTGGGTGTCATAGACATTCATGCTTAAAAAAAATTAATAAAAAAAATCATATATTTATGCGTCTTTGTGTGTTAATTTTATAATTAAAAATAATAATAATAAAAAAAAAGAGTTTCCTCATCTTCTCACACTCATCTTTGAGACACAAAAACCTTGAATTTCTATGAATATCGTACTGTACGATCCATTCTAATACACAAATCACACCCTTTAACTCCCTCAATGGTCCTGATATGCCTGCTGGTGCATATATCGTACTGTATGAATCACCGTCGTACTG
Organism: Dendrobium chrysotoxum; assembly: GCA_019925795.1. Taxonomy (NCBI): domain Eukaryota; kingdom Viridiplantae; phylum Streptophyta; class Magnoliopsida; order Asparagales; family Orchidaceae; genus Dendrobium; species Dendrobium chrysotoxum. Next base: position 18,392,398 of record CM034299.1, on the reverse strand, counting down.
TACGATACACATTATTGAATATCGTGCTGTACGATCAACCGCTCATACTGTACGATCCACGTGTCAACCTGGATTGGGATGAATTTAAGCTCGGCTGGTATGATAATTATTGCTATTTATACTGTACAAACACCTGTTTGTACAGTACGATCACTTTTGTCCAAAAGTCATTCCAATGACTCCTCGGAACGACTGACCTCTCTTTATGGATCGTCCAGTATGATTCTGATCATACCGTATGATTTGACCGCTTTTTCTGACAAGTCATCCAGACAAATTAAATCACCTGATTATACTGTACGAATCCCGATCGTACTGCATGATCCTATATAAAATCTATAAATTGGAGGGTTTCTTTGGCTCTATTCACTCACAACTCCTCCAAATCCCTGATCCCTTCAAGATTTCTATCCTATGGCTGGTGGAAGAAAATGTGGTAGACTGATTGAGGGGAGATCCTCCTCCTCTTGGTGGTTCGATGACCATTTTCTCTTCGCCGCTGACAAAAAAGCCTACAATAAGTTTAAAGAGGCAAAGATCACTCCTTCCTGCATGCTTAATCAAGCCGCTCTAAACTTTGAGGTTATGAATTTATTTGCCTCCACCACTCTCCAATTTTCTTCTTACCTTGGCTTTTCCATTTCACTCTGAACTCCTCTATGAGTTTTTAGCAAATCTTAGGATAGACTTAGAATGCACAACCTTGACTTCCTTTGTATGCAAATGCAATGTCGTTATCACTAAAGCCGACATAGCTGAACACATTGGTCTCACCACCGAAGGCCCTCGTCCTCAATCTCTACTCACTAATGATTATGATTGGACCTCTATTAATATGCTACTTAGAAATGTGCCCATAAATCAACACCTACCACTTGTCCAAAGTCTCACTCAGAATGCCCATGTTATCCAGCACGTTCTTCACATATCCATTATACCAAAAGCTGGAGATCGCATACACATCACCTCACTTCTGTCTGTAGTCACTTACTTAATCATGTCAGCCACCAAATTTGATGAAGCCCAAATGATCTTGGACTACATTCATACCTTGTTTGCTCTTCGCTATCCTAGTACCCGACGAAAGAAAAATATTGCCTTAGGACATATCATAAGATACATCCTCGATGCTAAATATCAACTCCACTATCTTATGCGTCTGGATAATCATCCTATTTTTTACACGAATGCCTCCTTTTGTATTCTTTTCCATCAGGGGCACGCGCAAGCTGATCCTGATTTTGATGAAGACGAGGGAGCTGCTCCTGCGGAAGGAACACCACCACCCATACCACCACCTGGACCTGCCTACACTTAGGATGACATTATTCAATGACTTGATCGATTGGAAACTCGATTAGATTACCACATTGACCAACAACACTGCCAGCATGAAGATGATATGCAATGGTTTGGCGAATGATTCGCCTCAATCAATCATCAGTTCGCATCCATCCATCAGCACTTTCAGCCACCTCCACCACCACCACCACCGGATTAGGATCCCGACTTTTGAATACTTTAGCTTGTTTGTGTTCTGTAGTTTATCTTATTATACTATTTTTCCTTGTACTGTTGCTTTTGCTTGTGTAGAGTGTTCTTCCCTTTTTGCTGCTGTCAAAAGGGGGAGAAGTTCTGTGATGTTATAATATTCTTAAGATCAATGTTATATGTTCTATGTTATGCTCATATTTTATTATTATTGTTGTTATCATATTTTCTATTAATCTCGTTATGTTCTATTAATGTTTAAATTATAAAAAATTAAAAGAATTTTGTTCAAAATCCTCTCGTCTCTTAAAATCCATCATTTAGTGAGGGGGAGCTAAGAAAGAAATAACATTTATCTTGCCTATCAGATAATATTATTTGACATCATCAAAAAGGGGAAGATTATTATAATCTGGGATCCCTAGCACTTAATTTTGATGATGATAAATAATATTGACTGAATTAATATGTTCATCCTGAAAATAAAAATGTTTATTTTTATCTGTGAGCACTAATATTTTAGAAAAGATATACATCGCTCAAGACTGGATAGACTAGGATGTGTAAGAGCTTAAACTTTTATTTATTTTTTATTTTTTATTTTGTTGAGTCTGCCATAAATGTATGCATGCAAGAGGGGGTGACCAAGCACACACACACAAGGGGAGAGTTAAATTTTTTTAAACTTAATTTAAATTTTTTTTAACAAAATCGTACTGTATAATTTTTAATCGTACTGTATGATCGGTCATTTAAACTCAGGCTTAACAGCTAATTCTGGATGATTAATTTTATAAATTAATTATATTATACGATCATTCTCGTACTGTATAATTTATTTCAACCTGAAAACCCTAGCCGCCAGTATAGTTTAGGTAAGATTTTAATTTTGATTTTTTAAACTTATCGTACGGTACGATTTGAATCGTACGTACAATCATTTGAAATCTTGCCAAAATTATCCCCCGTAATCAGGAAATTAAATCATGTTTTCTTAATTATATTTGATCATAATGTACGATGTAAATCATAATATATGATGAACAGAGACAATTTTAATCATCCCATATATCGTACCAGACAAAATAATAATTTTTTATACTAATTATCCTGGATGATATTTACATCATGCAGGACGATGATCTGAAATGAACTAGTCATATTGTATGAATGGCACAGTGCTGGATGATGAATAGAGATGAATTCGTTCATCTCATAGGTCATCCTGTACGAACAATTGAAAATAAAACGATTATTCAGTATGATCTATGGATCATACTGTATGATTTTCATAAAATTTATGAACTGTTCATCTATATTAGTACTGGATGAAACTATTTTTGAATTGATCGTACTGTATAAATAGAATCATCAAATTGGAATTTTTAGGATTTTCTGAAGCCTACATTTAAAATGAGTTTTTCTTATTTAGTAAGAAGTTATTGAGGCCATGGTTGATAGAGGAAGGAACTCTTGAGAGGGAGCTTTTAAAGAGATCCAGGGTTTGTGAGAGGAAGGAGAAGGTGAGGTTGAGCGTGAGGGAGAAGGAGTGTGAGGGGATCCACGATTACTCCAAGCTAGCTGCATGCTTGCTCCTCCTGTGGCCTTGGTGAGTCTTGTGAAGGTTCTCTAGGAAGAGAGGCTTCAAGGTCAACATCCTCCAGGTACTCTGCCTTCTCCAGGAGGGAGAAAAAGGAGAAGGTCCGCTGTCATCACCAGGGGGGTGACATAGTGTCTGGTACTTCGCCACACCGAGAAAGGTGAAAGTGAGTCTTATAAAGGCTTCTCCGCCTTGCTGTGGGAGCAGGAGAGTCAACTTTTAGTAGTGCAATACTCGGAGTGGAGGACTCCGAGGAGTGGACGTAGGTCAAGTGACCAAACCACTATAAAAATTTATGGTGTGCTTTTTCCGTATTTTTTGCATTTTAATTCTTCATGCATTTATCTACTGTGCTAACTGCTTGGTAAAAATTTTAATTTTAATTGTGTACTGTAATATTAAAAATTATTTTCACCACCATCGTAATTGTGAACGTATCTTTAGCTTTTACACTCGATTAGTTAAATTTTCTAATTTAAAATTAAAAAAAAAGGAAAAGAAAAATCTACAAAAAGACTAGAACTCCTGTTAGGATTTATTTTTTAAAAATACCAATTCACCTCCCCCCTTGGCGCACATCGAACTTTCAAGTGGTATTAGAGCGGGGTTTCAAAATAGTATTTTAGAAAACCTAAAAATATATGATCCATAACACACTTTGGTAACCGTAACGCTGCGGAGGGTTATTCAATAACTTGCCCACCTTTATTTGATAATATACCATTTGATTTTTGGAAAATTCGCATGTCTATATTTTTACAATCTATAGACTATCGCATGTGGATGTTGGTTCAAGAAGGTTACTCTGCACCATTTCGTATCTTGAATGGCATTAAAACTGATTTATCATTTAATGAATGGAGTAATGAGGATCGAGAACTTGCATAATTAAATTAGCCTACGTCACTTCTCCGCCTTGCTGTGGGAGCAGAAGGAGAGTCAACTCTGAGTAGTGCAATACTCGAAGTGGAGGACTCCGGGGAGTGGAGTAATAATGATAATTAGCTGACTTATTTTAGTTTTATTTTAATGAAATAGGTGGAATGATTATTGCATAAATTATGGATCTATACTGTTGCATTTATTAGAAATATCTAATTTTTTTTAGTTTGTTCCATCAATTTAATATTTCTTACATGTGTATACTATTGGTTATTGTACTCTTGTAAATGTGCTATATATAATTATTATTTATTTTATATAATTTTAGCTATAAAAATCTTAAAATTGATTAGAAGTTGTCAACCTATCTTGGGCTTTACAATTGATTATTTTGGTAAGAGTTCACCTATGTAACAGTCCGAACTCTTAACTATCAAGATATTATCCGCTTTGGCCTAAGGCCCTAACAGTTTTGTCATGTTGGTGTAACTTCCCAGGAGGTTACCCATCCCATAATTTCTCTAGGATGAGCACGCTTAACTATGGAGTTTCTTAATAAAATTCCAACAATTATACCAAAAGGCACCTTGATATTTAAGAGTTTAGCTTCTTTTACTTAAAAGGTTTTACAATCTCCTTCACTTAAGTAAATGATATCCTTGTGGGCTCCAAAAATTTTGCCCCAGCCTCCCCACAGCTTTTCGGGGGAGTTTTAACGGATTAAGTTATGGGGTAAATTTTGAGAAGGCATATTAGGTTTGTAGATAAGACACTACCCATAGATTTCACCCTCATTTTGCGAGGACTTTATGATCTATGTTCTGGTTCCCTATAGGTGCAAGCCCTTATAGTTAATTACCCCTCCTGATCATGAGAGAGAACTTTTGATTGATGCTAGTCATCAATCAGATACATAGATATACATGTTATCTAGCATATAGTAGCAGCATGGGTTGATATTTTGGAAATTTGATATTTAAAATTAAAAATTTCACCATTATGCACTTAAAGCAGATGGTGGGGGAATGGATGATGGGCCCGATCAAGATCCCATGGTTCCGTCATCCCAGGTCAACGTGGTTCTTGGTTTACTTAGTCAGAGGAGGTAGTCGACCCAATCTGACAAAAGGATCCTTATAAATAGCCAATGGTTACGTCATCCAAGGGTACCTTATAGACATGGTGTGAGTATTTATCTAAACGAATAAATTTAAATCCACCTCAACTGATAGAGGGCTTTGTACCCTATCGATTATATCCTATTGATTCATATATTAAGGATTTGATGCCATTAGGGAGCTTACAGGCTCTGGTTATAATAATAATTTTGTGGTGCCTTTTGGCGACAAAGCACCCTATTTATAGGGCCTCGATCATAACCATTTACCTCGGTGCCATTAGTGGCAAAACTATTGGTTAAAGGATATGTGTCACGTCCTTACTGGTAGGAGGTATTTGAGAATAAATCCTAGTGATATTCTCGATCAAACACTAGCTCTTTGTGAGATGAAGTGTATTTTTAAATTTGTCCACCTCGATAAACTATTGCAGAGGATGGATGGATTTTACTTTAAGTGTTTTGATGGCTTATTTCAATTTTAAATATTTAGTATTTTGATATTTTTAAAATTTGGATTTTGTGAGTGTTTTGGAGGTATTTTTGAAATATTTAAAATTGACCCCTCTGGTTGAGATCTATATTCAACATCGCCATCATCGGGGTGTATGAGGTCATTTCATTTTGTTTGTTAGACCTTGTCGACTCTGCCAACGTGCTGATAGAGGATCAGGTTCTTGTAGGCTTTATGCCTTTGTTGGTGAGTTTTCTTTATTTAAGACCTTAAAGGCCTAATATGAATGTATAAAAGAAATATCCTGGTCGACCTCGCGATCGCATATTTATTTAATGGTTTGAGCCGTGTCGCTCCTATCTACCTGCATAGAAGGATAGGGCTCAAACTTGAGTTTTTTTATTTGACCCACGTAGCATTCCTAGACGTCGTATGTGTACTTATAACACACTTGTCGGGGCCCATGCGGGTGTGTATTACACATGCATTTCTTTACATTTATGTGTGTGTGCATAGATTGTAGTGCATATGTAGGGGCATTTTGGAATACTTCAATTATGCAGGTAACTGTCATTTGAGTGCACCCAACATTCCATTTGAGAACTTATATACGCCTTCTATTCGCTAGTATGAGTGTTACAGATCTGATGGTGTGGCGTCACACTATGGTCATTTTCCCATTTCATACAGGTAGATTGTTGTGCACTACTTATCCTTTTCTGTAAGTAGATCTTTCTGCACTAATGAATCTCCTGCTTTTGCTAGTAGATGTTTCTATCTACTGTAGTTCCCTTGTATCCTTCTCATAAATAGTGCATTATATATACAATAAGTTTCCTATAATAACCTGTAGGAACTTGCACTTGTTATAGTCCTTTGGCATTTTAGTGGATGATTTCCATCTTTGGCTAGTCGTCTAAGTGCTATAGTAGTAGCTAAATTGCCATGGGAGTAAAAATCTTAAATTTTTCTCATAAATGATTATTTAACGAATTAAAATCCTGAATTTTCTAAAATGATCATTCAACGCATTCACTGAGATAACGCATTTAACAAGATTTTTATTTTGTATTATTTTAATTACTTGCTAATATTATCTACTTCTATTTTATATTCTGTATAAGTATTTATATTTTGAAAGTGTGGGGTGATGTATCAGATTCTGATTACGAACCCTTACATTTGATTCGTGCAGATTGATCTACAGAATACTCCAATAACCGTCCAACTAGGATAGAGAGCCAAAATCCAGCTGGCAAATACTATTATTGAAATTAGAAAAGCTAGAGCTACCATCCAATTTGGTTATCTCAACTTCTCTATAGTTACTGCAAGGACTGCCGCCGTCCTGTATACAACATGGATTCTAAAGGGCCCACTAGGAGGCCCGTTCTATTAAAACTGTTGCACGTCGCATGCATGTGCCAGCGTTGCGAGTTGTTGCCCATGCTGCTGCTATATGCTAGATAACATGTATCTATATATATCTGATTAACGACTAGCCTTAATCAAAAGTTCACTCTCATAACCGGGAGGGGTAATTAACTATAGGGGCTTGCGCCTATAGGAAACCAGAACTCAGATCATAAAGTCCTCGCAAAATGAGGGCAAAATATCTGGGTAGTGTCTTATCTACAAACCCAATATGCCTTCTCAAAATTTACCCTGGAACTTAATCCATTAAAACTCCTCCAAAAAATAGTGGGGATAGAGAAGGAACCTTTCAAATTAATACACATGCCTTTCAAATAGAATCGAGCCACATGTATAAAGTCAATATTTTATTAAGGGTTATAAGTTTTATACAATTATGCCTTCCATAAGGAGGCTAGCATGGTGCATAGAACCCTTAATTGGTTATTAAAATTTAGTATCCCTTAATGAAATATGTTTGTGCCCTCCTAAAAGGAATTATGCACCACATAAGGGATTATTGGCTAATTTAAAGACCTTACAAATTAATGCTAAAATGCCCTACAAAAGGAAGCAAACATCAATCATAAATGGTCTTATTATTTAATTAATAAGATTCAGCTGAATCAGCTACTTATCCAACATGGAAATAATTCAAGATGTTTGATCTAGCATAAAATAGAATGGATGGCCAGGATCATATCCCATGGTTCAAAATGGAATAGAGAAATTTGATGGAGCACATGATTGATGAAATCACCATTATTCAGATCAGTTAGAAGAAATGAATGGTGAGGATTTCGTCTTCCTTGCGATACAACTGAAAACCCTAAGATCATTTTTAACTTTAAGCTTCGCGTATATGGCTTTAAATGAGATGGATTTTTAAATAGAGATATAGAATAAGTAAAGGAAGAGTGGGGGACATTTCTTATGGACATTCATACATTTGTTTGGTTCCAATTTAAAATCCAAAGAAATACCTAAGGTTTAGTATTTACTTGAGCACAGGTGATCTCAAAAGATGGGGAAGGGCATATTCTCATTGTGTAAAGCTTCTCTACAAGTTTGTAGAAGACACCAAGCTTGGATAGAGGCTAAGTGAAGATTTAGATGATTTGGGACAAACGAAGTTTTGATTCTTCATCAACCTCACCACTGGAAAGCTCCAATTGGCCAAGAAACACTAGGGAAATGTGGAGGAAGCTTTGGGAATGCAAAATAAAAAGCTTGAGTGAGTGTAGAGTGAATGCCATTAGTATGAGAGTTTTAGGTGTTTTGCCCTATTCCAGTTGTTGGAGGGAGCTTGGATGGCTGAGATGCATCAGGGAGCTTGCCTGGATGATGGATAGTGGGCCCAGACTATTAGGCTGAGCTGGGCAGAAGGAAAATGACCCTAGGTCATTTTCACGTGGGGAGACCACTAGGGTTATTTAGTGGTAACCAAGGTTTAAGCTAGGCAAGGATGATGATTAGGAAGCTTCTAGAGTTAATTTAAGCTGTTGGATGAGCTGCCTTGGGAGAGAAATGGGTTTGAATAAGAGTGTTGACCATTTAAGCCTTATTTGAGGTATTTGTTGACTATTTGACCAGTGAACTGGTCAAACCTAGTTGAGGTGGACTTGGGGAAGTGTATGTGTATTGTTGGGATCAATATCAAAGGGTTTGAGGGAGTGGGCTTGATGTTTGAGCAAAGGAATAAAGGTATGGTGGAGTTTGACCAACCCTAAATAGTTAACCAAGTCAAATCAGTCAATGATTGACTCATGGTGAGTTTGGAGGTGTTTGAACCATGCAAGGAAGAAGCATTGTAGGTTTAGATGTCTTAAATAAAGAGTAAGTAGTGGTTTGACCCAGTTGAGTTTTATTTTACCAAGTTAACTATTAATTGAGCTTGGGTGACCAAGTCAACTATTGACTGAGCTTGGGTGACCAATCAGGTCAAATTCACTAAGAGTGATGATCAGAGGAGTTTGATGAAGATTAAGGTTCATTTGGGAGTGTGATTGGTGGTAATTGAGGTGTATGTTCAATTGTGCTAGCTTGAGGTAGCCCAATTGCATCAAATGGATCAATTAATGATTAAGAGGTCCAATAATGAGTGATTTACCACAAGAGGCTCCTATTGAAATGGTTTTCATTTGATTTTCATCTTCATTTTTAGCCCAGATTAGTGTGTACCACACAATCCAGCATGCACTTCTTCCATAATCTTTTGTGCTTCTGATTTATTTAAACACTGCAACCACATCTAATTAAATAATTTTCAATATAAGGTGTCGTTAATTGGAGTGTAAGACAATGATCTTCTTTGATTTAATCTGCTACTAATTTGTCATGAGGGAGGTTATTTTCTCACAAGTATTTGATGAAAGATTTTATCTAATCTACCAATTTATCATTTAATGATAAAATAATATTCACCTTAGTTGATGATTTTTTATTTATATATTCAAAGTCTATTGGAGATAAAACTTATCGGCCATAAAATTCTATAAAAATTGAATTTTTTTTAGGACATGCTAGTGCTTAGGCTAACTTAGCGAGAGCATCTATCGTAGAATTCTTTACATGTGAAATTTTATATAATGTCATATTTGGAATTTTTTCTAGCAAATACATCGTATACTGATGATAGGAAATCAGAGTTTATTTCAACAATTTGTAAATTCTAGCCACCTTAATGATCACAAGCTATGAATCCACAATGATTTTGATCTCATTGATTCCATTTAAAATTATTAATTTTAAGCAAGTTAATGAAAGTTAAATGGAGGGTGTGAAGCCTCGTTGGACTATCCTTATGCACACCAAGGGAGGGGTGGGGGTTGGGGTGAATTGGTTATTTTAAAATAACTTTAATAAGAATAAATTCTTTTTGAAATTTTTAATAACTTAAAATAAATAACTTTATCAACCGATGTGGAAGCAAAGTAACTAAACAAAAATTATAACAACGGTGATGATAATTTAAATAAATTAATATAATATCAACTACAATTTTTTAACGTGTAATTTTTAGGAAAATAAATTTCAGAAAAGTAAAATGCAAAAAATAGAAATTAGAATGAGCACACTAGAATTTTATAGTGGTTCAGTCAAACATTAACTTGCATCAACTCCCCAGAGTCCTCCCCTTCGGGTATTCCACTAACTCTTAGTATCTCTCCTTTAGCCCCCACAGTAACGCAGAGAAGACCTTACAAGAATCACTTCCACCAACCTGGTACGACAGAGAATTGAAATTATTTTCACCCTCCTGATGAGGCAGAGAACCCTGGAAGCCATTTTCACCCTCCTGGTGAAGGCTGTGAACCTGGAATGTTTTTTACCCTTTGGTGAAGGTAGAGTACCTTGTAATCCATTTTCACCCTCTTAGTGAAGGTAGAGAACCTTGAACTTTGACCTTGAAGCCTTTCTTTTTAGAGCAACCCAAGCAGATCTATAGCACTCAATGGAGGAATCAAGGTGCAAGCTTGATTAGAGCGACCTCGTGAAACCCCCACATTACTTCTCCCTCTCACAAACCTCACCTTCTCCTTCTCCACTCTCCAAGATCTCTCTTTGCTCTCTCCCAGAATACCTTCAATAAACAAAGTCTTTCACATTGAGATAGAGAAGAAAAGCTTTTTATATAAGGTCTTCAAAATCCTAAAATTCTAAATAATTTGTAATTATTCGTATAGTATGATCGATGATTGTACATCACGAGTAGTTCAAAAATTAGATGTTGTATAGTATGATGGAACAATCCTACGATGAACAAATCCAAATCCGTATACTTCATCGTACGGTATGATCAGAAGATCATACAGTATGATTAGTTTAATTTCTATGTGATTATACAAGATGATTGTTGGTACGATTGAAAATTGTCTTTACCTATCGTTTGGATAATTAACATCGTACAATACTATTAGTTCAAAAATCAAGGTTTCATCCAAAATGATCATCGGGATAAACATTCTTCATACAATATAATCTAAAAATTATACAATATGATCTACTATATTAATTAACCCTTGATTTGATTGACTAATCATGGGGATTTAATTAAGCAAGTTTCAAATATCGTACAGTATAAATGGGATCGTACAGTATGATCAGTTTGATATTAAAAAACTTACCTAATTTTGATTATCGACTAGGGTCTTTATTTTGAATAGATTTTACAGTACGATTAGTTCAAAGAAAATTAATTAAAAATTAGTCATTTTAAGTTATTTCAAAAGCATGTGATCATACAGTATGATTTGGATCACACAGTATAATTAGTTTAAAATTTTAAAAAAAATTCTCACTCTCCCTCTATGTGTGTGTGCACGATCGCCAAGATAGTGTACGCCTTTTATAGGACTACGACTCAAGAAATTTAAAAATAAAAGAAATAAAGATTACAGACTCTTTGTCATCCTATTCTACCTAAACTTGAGCCCTGAATCTTTTTACATGGTTTATGATGTATTTGAAATATTTTTTACACAGAAAAATATATACGTAATATATAATAGTAGGTGAAATGAAAATTCAATCAATTATGTTTGTTATCATTAAAATCATAAGCTCGGGATCCCGAATTGCAACAATCTCCTCCTTCTTGATGATGGCAAATATTTTTGGTTGAAATTATAAAAGATTATATTTTCTCCCAACCTTCCCATCACTAGATGAGATATTTTTGAAAAATAGGGGAAAGTTAAAAAAATTATATATTTTCATTATTTATTTTTTATTTTTTATAAGTTAAAAACATAGATGAATACACAAGCATATATATATATATATTTAAAAATAGATTATAGAGAAAAACATAAAATATAACCAGCTAATTACTCCCCCTTTTGACATCACCAAAAAGGAGAGAAAGACAAAAATAACAAAAGCTATAACATAGCTATAAAATAAAGACTCTAAATAAATAAACAAACGATGCTAGAAGTAGGAACCCTGATCAGGTGGTGGTGGCTGGAAATAGTAGTGAATCGTGTTAAATTGCTCACCAAACCATGCGATGTCGTCTCATGTTGCTGCTTAATATGGCTATCCAGTCGAGCCTCTAATCGATTAAAGCATTGTATCATAACCTAATAGGAATATAATTGGTATTCTAGTGCTGGTGTTGGTACTGGTACAAATACTGGTGCTGGACTAACTTGCCCTTCCTTGTTAAAATCTGGCTCTTCTTTGGGCTGATCCCCTTTGTGTTGATGAAAGAAGACATAGAAAAGCTATTACAGTAGAAAATAGAAAATTTGTGTGGTTATGTGGGGTATGTAAGGTGATATTTTAAGTCCAACACATAGGCAATCAGGTGACCTTATGCAAGGTTTGGCTTATGACGGGTTGAACATGAATGAACGGAAGTTAGGTTGTGTAGATAAGAAATGATAATTTGGGGTTTTAAAGTTCGATGGGGATGTTAATCCCTTATGAATTAGTCCCAAGACTAACCAAGAGGGGGGGGGGGGTAATTGGTAGTTTTAAAAATTCTTTAGCAACAAGAAAGATCTTTTGATAAATTGCAATGAAAATGAGTAAACACAGTAATGAAAAGATCAATCACAGATTTCACCCAAGCAGATAATAACAGAAAAATAAAGTGCATAAAATAATCAGAAAGAACACACCAAGTTTTATAGTGGTTCGATCTACTTGACCTACGTCCACTCCCTGGAGCCTCCCCTCCGGGTATTGCACTAACACTAAGTGACTCTCCTTCTGCTCCCACAGCAAGGCGGAAAAGCCTGTACAAAAACTCCTTTCCACCAACTCGGTGAGGCAGAGAACCTGAACTCCTTTCGCTTCCTCCTGAAGCAGGCAGAGAACCTAGACTCCTTTCGCTTCCTCCTGAAGCAGGCAGAGAACCTGGACTCATTTCGCTTCCTCCTGAAGCAGGTAGAGAACCTAGAATTCTTTCGCTTCCTCCTGAAGCAGGCAGAGAACCCGAATCTTCTTGCGAATGATCCTCCCACCGAGACACTGACAAGATAAGAGATGATGAATGGAGAAGACGACTCAGATCCTTGCTTGGAGCAACCTTTGTGAATCCCTCACAAACTCCCCCTTACAAGATTCTCTCTCTCTCCCAAGTTCTCTCTCTATCTCTCTTAAGGTTTTCTTTGGAAAGGAAAGTGGCAAAAGATTTTTCTTGTTGGAAGAAAAAGATCTTAAATAAGAGGGCTTAAAAATTGTCCTAAATCTCAACTGGTCGTCAAAGATCATCCAGGACGATCAGTCGATCATCCTGTATGATCATTTTAAAATCACATGTATCAGCCTGGACGATCTGGTTCTTTTGGATGATTAGTTGATAAATTTTGTTCAGATCATCTCGTACGATTCTGCGATCGTCCGGGATGATCGTAGAAATTAGGAATTTTGTCCAGAAGACAGCTCTGATTGTCCAGGGGAACTTGTGCTAGATGATCACAAAATGACTTGATCGTCCGAGATGATATGTCTATCATCCTGTACGATTAGTTCAAAAATGACAAAATCATCCTGCACACAGCTCTGGACGTACAGGTCAGAACATGCTGAACGATTTCAAAATGACTTAATCGTCTAGGATGATATGTCTATCGTCCTATATGATTAGTTCAAAAATGATAAAATTATCCTGCACACAGCTCTGGACGTACAGGTGAAAGGCACTGGACGGTCAAGATTTTTTACATATCATCCCGTACGATCTTGTGATCATCCAAGATGATACGATTGAATCAATTAAACCTTAATTACTTTCTTTAATCACCAGACTAATTTAGACATGATTGTAATGGATCATCCAGGACGGTAAACTTATCGTCCGGGATGATCAGACCAAATATCTAAAAATAAAAACTTGTCTAACTTAATCTGGCGGCTGAGAATTTTTTATTTAAGCCTATCATCCTGTACGATATGTGTATCATCCAGGACGATCAACTTAATCAAACCGACTTAACATGATAATCCTAATTAGGGTTTTTATTTTCACTGGATCGTCCAGGACGATATGAATATCGTCTAGGATGCTATAAACAAAAATTAAAATAGAAAATCTAACTCACTAAAACTCTCCCCCTGAGTGTGTGTGTGCAAGGTTACTTAGCGAGGGGATCAATTACATTATATTTGACTCAAGAAAGGGAAAAATTATAATTAAACACATGCGGACCCGATCTTGAGTTGGCTTGGATTGCATTTGATCTTTTGTACCTGAGATGGTTAGTCAAGCAAAATGTAATATAAACATGTTTATTATCATCAAAACTATATTCCTTGAATCCAGATTTGTAATAATCTCCTATTTTTTGATGATGGCAAATATTTATTAGGAATTACAAGTTCAATAAATAAACATTGATATTTAAAAAAAATATATGAACATAACACAACAACAAGACACAACAACTACTCCCCCTTTTGACATCTCAAAAAGGGAAAAACAACAGAAAAACACATAAAAATAATAATATAAAAATAATCACAAGGAAAGTCCAAAATCACAGCAAATAAAAATAAAAAATAGAAATGAGAAAAAAATAGTGAAAATAATAATTTTTTTAACAGCTCCAGTAAAATAGAATTTTCCATGATTTTCAATTCAAAAGCCAATAAGAAGAAGATAGACAACGCTGAAATATAAAAAAGTTAAAAAATTGACTTTCGTAACTTCTACCTCGGACACCTTACATGTTCAAATTCCTTTCAAACAAAAGTCTAATTCAGAAGAAAATAAGTTAGATTCAAAAAGAAATCCTTTCAAGGCTCGTTCCAGAAAAATAACTGATATAATAGTGTTACAAAGTAAGGAATCAGAAATCATGATTTTTCATCTCAAGCTTTGAAAATATTAAGTGGTGCATTAATTTTTCTAAGATATTTAAAGATCTGAAAGGGAAGAAAGCTTATTTCTTTGTGGGCTCATTTTGTGCCTCTTTTTCAATTTATTTGGCGCTTTGCGTATCTTTTGATTTTTGATATATTTTATGTACCTTTTCAATTTGGCGATATTGCGCATATTTTCAGCCTCTTTTCATTTTGGCGCTCTTTGCGCATCTTTTATAAGCTTGCTTCCTTTCATAATCATTAAAGAATCTCAATTATGAAATTATCTTCCAAACATAAGAGACGACAAAACTCACTCTCTACAATAAAGAAGAGTAATTCATAAAATAAAAATCATACATCATATGATCAGTGCAATCACTTGATTAAGAAAAATATAATAACGATTCAAAGCTTTGAAAATACTATTCATATAAGCTAGATTACAATAGGAAGATAAAATAGATCTCTATTTCAAAAACCAACTTTTTAATTTTGAAAATATTTTTATCCAAAAGAAATAATACACCATTAAAGGAGTTAGAGGAAGAGAAACAATCATCAATATTTCTTTCATTTAACAGATCCAGAGGAGTCAATATCTACTTACAAGCTTTTAAACAAAGAAACAAGGTAAAACTCTCAGTCAGAAATCTAGTTTATCAGCAGTA
The DNA here is from genome assembly GCA_019925795.1 of Dendrobium chrysotoxum. Lineage (NCBI taxonomy): Eukaryota > Viridiplantae > Streptophyta > Magnoliopsida > Asparagales > Orchidaceae > Dendrobium > Dendrobium chrysotoxum. The sequence goes on along the minus strand of CM034299.1, from coordinate 18,376,958 downwards.
GTGAGCAGTGATCTGATTTAGAAGTGAGTAAGCAGTAAATGAAAAATAAGAAGGAAGAAAAATAGACACGTGAAAATCAGTAAATGAAAATCAATAATTGAAAATCAGCAAGAAATAATCAAATTTGATAAGCAAATCAAACAACAAAAATCAGCAGGAAAGGAAATATTCTAAAGTAAAACTGACAAACAAATCAAATAAAAATTAAGGCAAAATGAAGAAAATAGAAAACATCAGAAATCAGTAATCATCAGATTTATGTATTTATGTCAATCACACCTAATCTGATCCTCAAAATACTGAATGAGTCAAAGGCTAGTGGTTTAGTAAAGTTATCAGCCAGTTGATTTTCAGTTGCTACACGATGTAAGTCAATATCCCCTTTTGTAACATGGTCCCTAATGAAGTGATGCCTTATATCAATGTGTTTGGTTCTAAAATGTTGGATTAGATTCTTAGAAATACAGATGGCACTGATGTTATCACATAGAACTGAAATTGTGCCAACAGGTAATCTTAAATTCAAAACTTGTTGCTTCAACCAAAGGACTTGGGCCACATAATTTCCTAAGGCAATGTACTCAGTTTCAGCAGTGGATAGTGCAACTGAGTTCTATTTTTTACTGGACCAAGAGACTAAAGACTGTCCTATAAATTGGCAAGTTCCAAAAGTGCTCTTTCTATCCACCCTACATCCTGTAAAATCAGAATCAGAATATCTAATAATCTCAAAAGAAGTACTGTGCCTAGGGTACCAAATTCCTAAGTTTGGGGTCCCTAAAAGATATCTAAGAATTCTCTTAACAGTAGTCAAGTGGGACTCTTTAGGATCAGCTTGAAACCTAGCACAAAGATGAACACTAAACATAATATCAGGTCAGCTAGCAGTCAAGTAAAGCAGTGATCCAATTATTCCCCTAAATTTCTTCTGATCAATAGATTTTCCATTTGAAACCTTATCTAATTGAACAGTGGAACTCATGGGAGTGATGATTAGCTTGGCTTTGTCCATTTCATATTTCTTCAAGATGTCCTTAGTGTATTTTGATTGATTCAGAAAGGTTCCATCATCCATTCGCCTTATGCTAAACCCCAAAAAGTAGGACAATTCTCCCACCATACTTATCTCAAACTCCTTACTCATTATCTTAAAAAAATCATCACATAAATTTTTATCAGAAGATCCAAAAAGTATATCATCAATATAGATCTAGATAATGAGTAGATCATTTCCTACTTTCCTAAGGAAAAGGGTGGTGTCTACGCTCCCCTTAACAAACTCTCTTTCTAGTAGGAATGTGCTAAACCTCTCATACCAAGCTCTGGGTGCCTGTTTCAATTCATATAAAGCCTTTTTTAATTTGTAGATATGATTTGGATATTGAGAACTCTCAAAACCTGGGGGTTGCTCTACAAAGACATCCTCTTTTATTACCCCATTTAAAAAAGCACTCTTGACATTCTTTTGAAGCAGCTTAAATCCCTTATAATAGGCAAAGGCTAGTACCACCCTAATGGCTTCCAATCTAGCTACAGTGGAAAAAGTATCCTCAAAATCAATCCCTTCAATTTGATTGTACCCCTTAGCCACCAATCTTGCCTAATTCTTAACCACCACACCAGAATCATTCATCTTATTCTTAAAGACCCACTTGGTTCCCACTATACTTTAATTCCTAGATCTTTTTACTAACTTCCAAACATCATTCCGTACAAATTAATTTAATTCCTCTTTCATAGCTAAGATTCAAAACTCATCAGAAAGGGCTTGATTGATGTTAGTGGGTTCAGTCATCGAGATAAAGGTAGAATGGTTTACTTCCTTCCTAAGTCCATGCCTAGTTCTAATACCTTCAGAAGGGTCTCCTAAGATCAATTCTTTAGGATGACTCGAAGCATATCTCTAATCTCTAGGCAAAGTATTTTGAGGCTCTACCATTTCCTCCAGATTTGTATTTTTAACTCCTTGGATAATCTCTCCTACATCTTCTTCTTCATCAACTCTAGTCTCCTTAGGATCAGATTCATCAAACACCACATAAGTTATCTCCTCCACCACCAAAGTCCTCTTATTAAACACCCTAAAGAATTTCCCCACACTATAACAGCCTAAGAACACTCCATCAGATTTGGGGTTAAATTTTTCTAAGGATGATTTCATATTATTCAGAATGAAAACCTTACAGCCAAAGACATAGAGGTGGGACAGGTTTAGAGTTCTATCCTTATTGATCTCATAAAGTGTCTTATTCAAATTAGATCTAACATTCACTCTATTCAACATATAACAGGCAATATTCACCGCTTCAGCCCAGAAGTATTTTGGAAGTGAATACTCAGCAAGCATGGCTCTAGCAGCTTCCACTAAGGTCATGTTCTTCCTTTCAGCTATCCCATTCTGCTGAGGGGTCCTAGGAGTTAAAAAATTATGGCTAATCCCTTGCTCCTCAAAGAATGTTCCAAATCTCATATTTTCAAACTCTTCACCATAATCACTATGAATAGTCAACATCTCACAATATAACTTTCTCTGAATCCAAGTGGAGAAGGATTTCAATTCATCAAATGACTCAGATTTATATGACAAAAATTTAATCTAAGTGAACCTTGAGTAATCATCAACAATCACAAATCCATAGACTTTCCCCCCTAAGCTGACAGTGCTAATGGGTCCAAAGAGATCCATGTAAAGGACTTCTAAAGGTCTAGAGGTACTGATGTCCTTAATAGAGTGGAAGGAGGACTAGACTTGCTTCCCTAATTAACAGGCATCATACAGGTGGTCCTTTATGAACTTAAGCTTGGGGACAACTCTAACTAAGTCCTTTTGGGTGACTCTCCTAAGGGTTTTCATACTGGTATGACATAATCTCCTATGCCACAACCAAGACTCATCAGCAGTAGTTTTTAAGTAAATTGAAATATCAGTTTTAAAGCAGCTTACATCCAGTATGTAGACATTATTGATCCTTTATCCCTGCAAAACAATTTTGTCATTTAAGCTTATAATATAGCAAGTGGGCAGAAACTTGATGTTGTATCCTTTGTCACAGAGTTGACTGATGCTTAGCAAGTTGTATTTCAATCTATCTACAAGCAAAATATTATCAATAATGAAATTTTTTGAATCACCAGTTATACCTGCTCCTACCACCGTCCTGGTGGTGTTGTCTCCAAGTGTAACCTTACCTCCAGCCCTGGCCTCCAGCGAAATGAATTGATTTGCATCTCCAGTCATATATCTTGAGCATTCGCTGTCTAGGTACCACATGCTCTCACGAGATCTTATGTGAGAGCACACCTATAAAATTATTAAATATCAGATTTAGGAACCCAAATAAGTTTGGGTTCCTTCTTATGAAAATAAGAATACAATGTATGTGTGCTGTGCTATGAAGCATGCAATTTGGGCCTCCACATCCAATGTGTACTATGGTGAACAGTGCAGGTGTGGGAGATATGTCCTAACATGCCACAAGAAAAATATCTAACACTAGAAAAAGGGTTAACTAATTTACGTGGGTGATAGTGCCTCTTCCTAGGTTTTAATGAAACATGCTTTGATGATTTTGAACCAGATTCTTCAAAAAATGGAGGTGCATAAAATTGTGCAAAAGTCGCAGGTGTTTCATTTTTCTCAAAAGCACTAATTTTTACTCTAAGAAATTCATTCTCCTTTTTAAGACTTATAATTTTAAATTTTAATGCATGCTCACTACTACTCAAGTCACATGCCATGGTATCTAGTTCTTTAAATGCTTTCTCTAAGTCAACATGCGATATTCTTAATGAATTATGCTCAGTTGATAAATTAGAATGCTTTTTATTTAATTCATCAAATTCATCAAGTAATGATATGTGATTGCTATTAAGTGTAGAATGATCTTTAGTCAAAATATCATGTTCTTTTTGTAAATTCAAGAATTTCAATTTCAGGCTGGCATGGGTTTTCTTAAGTTTCCTATATGATAAATAAATTTTCTCAGAAATATCAAGCAATTGATCATAGGTTAGCTCACATACCTCTTCTTGGTCAGACTGACCAGGATGATTATCTGCCATCAAACACAAGTTAGTAGTCTCCTCTTCAGCTTCAGTATCAGAGGAGTCGGATGCAGAATCTACCCAGAATGCCTTCTGAATCTACTTCTTGTCCTTCCTGAACTTGGGTTTCTCCTCACCCTTCTCCTTACTTGAGTGAGCTTTAAGTGTAGGATAATCAACCTTTATGTGTCTAGGCTTCCTGCATTCAAAACAAGCAGTATCATATGAACCTTTAAAATTTTTGCCACTCTTACCTTTGTTCCACTTTTGAAAATTCTTATGTTTCTTCCTTAGAAAGCTTTTAAATTACGTAGTGATTAAGGCAACATCATCGCTATCAGACCCGAAAGAGTCAGTGTCAGTATCGTTGGCGTTCAGCGCCATAGTTTTCTCCCCCTTCTTCTCACCTGCATCAATTTATCGTTGGTTCACTCCTTGCTCATAAGCAATGAGTGATCTAAGTAAGTTATCAATAGAATAAGTGTTCATATCTTTGGATTCAGTAATTACAGTTATCTTGGCATCAAAAGAAGAAGGTAAATATCTCAAAATTTTGTTCACTTTTTCATAATTTGTATGTTCTCTTCCTAAAGCACGTAAAGAAGTGACAATTTGAGTGAATCTCGTATACATTTTAGAAATTAATTCACTAGGTTTCATGCGAAAGAGTTCATAGTCGTGAAGTAAGATGTTCAATCTAGATTGCTTAACCTCAGATATACCTTTATAAGTAATACATAATCCATCCCAGATTTCTTTACCAGTAGTGCAAGTAGAGACATGCATGTAATCCTCAGATTTTAAGACACAGAAAAAATAGTTCAAATATTTGGCGTTCAGTTGGGCTAAGTCCCGATCATCAAAAGTCCATTCATTGAATGACAGTTCAGTTTTAACATTATTAACCATTCTAAAAGGTGCTTTATAGCCATCCTTAACAAGCATCCACATGAGATAATCTTTAGATTAAAGAAAAGTGGACATGCAAGTTTTTCAAAAATCAAAAGATATGTTATCAAATAATGGTGGACGTGTAATTGAATAACCTTTAGCAGTATTTTTATTACCAAAGTCAGCCATGGATCAAATTCAAAAGTTTTCAAACTTTATTTTTGAATCCCGCTCTGATACCACTTGAAAGTTCGATGGGGATGTTAAGCCCTTATGAACTAGTCCCGAGGCTAACCAAAAGGGGGGTGAATTGGTAGTTTTAAAAATTCTATAGCAACAGGAAATATCTTTTGATAAATTACAGCGGAAATGCGTAAACATAGTAATGAAAAGATCAATCATAATTTCACCCAAGCAGATAATAACAGTAAAATAAAGTGTAAAAAATAATCAGAAAGAACACACTAGATTTTATAGTGGTTCAGTCAACTTGACTTACATCCATTCCCAGAGCCTCCCCTCTGGGTATTGCACTAACACTAAGTGACTCTCCTTCTGTTCCCACAGCAAGGTGGAGAAGCCTGTACAAAAACTCCTTTCCACCAATTCGGTGAGGCAGAGAACCTAAACTCCTTTCGCTTCCTCCTGAAGCAGGCAGAGAACCTAGACTCTTTTTGCTTCCTCCTGAAGCAGGCATAGAACCTGGACTCCTTTCGCTTCCTCCTGAAGCAGGTAGAGAACCTGGACTCCTTTTGCTTCCTCCTGAAGCAGGCAGAGAACCCGGATCTTCTTGCGAATGATCCTCCCACAGAGACACTGATAAGACAAGAGACGATGAACAGAGAAGACGACTCAGATCCTTGCTTAGAGCAACCTTTATGAATCCCTTATAAACTCCCTCTCATAAGATCCTCTCTCTCTCTCTCCCAAGCTCTCTCTCTCTCTCTCAAGATTTTCTCTGGAAAGGAAAGTGGCAAAAGATTTTTCTTATTGGAAGAAAAAGATCTTAAATAGGAGGGCTCAAAAATTGCCCTAAATCTCAACTAGTCATCAAAGATCGTCCAAGATAATCGGTCGATCGTCCTGTACGATCAGTTCAAAATCACATGTATCAGCCTAGATGATCTGGTTCCTCTTGACGATTAGTAGATAAAATTTGTTCAAATCATCCCGTATGATTATGCGATCGTTTGGGACGATTAGTGTAAATCAAAAATTTCATCTAGAAGATAGCTCTGGTCGTCCAGGGAACTTGTGCTGGACGATCTCAAAATAACTTGATCGTCTAGGATAATATGTCTATTTCCCTATACGATTAGTTCAAAAATGATAAAATCGTCTTGCACACAGCTCTGGACATACATGTCAGAACATGCTGGCCAATTTTAAAATGACTTAATCATCCAGGATGATATCTCTATCATCCTGTATGATTAGTTCAAAAATGACAAAATCATCTTACACACAGCTCTGGACATATAGATGAAAGGCACTGGACGGTTAGGATTTTTAACATATCATCCCGTACAATCATGCGATCCTCTAGGATGATATAATTGAATCAATTAAACCTTAATTACTTTCCTTAATCACCAGACTAATTTAGGCATGATTGTAATGGATCATCCAGGATGATACACGTATCGTACGGGACGATCAGACCAAATCTCTAAAAATAAAAACTTGCCTAACTTAATCTGGAGGCTGAGAATTTCTGATTTAAGCCTATCATCCTGTACGATATGTGTATCATCCAAGATGATCGGCTTAATCAAATTGACTTAACATGATCATCTTAATTAGAGTTTCTATTTTCACTGGATCGTCCAGGACGATCCAGTGAATATCGTCTAGGATGATATGAAAAAAAATTAAAACAGAAAACCTAACTCACTAAAACTCTCCCCTTGAGTGTGTGTGTGTAAGGTTACTTAGTGAGGGGATCAATTACATTACATTTGACTCAAGAAAGGAAAAATTTATAATTAAACACACGCGGACCCGATCTTGAGTTGGCTTGGATTGCATTTGATCTTTTGTACCTGAGTTGGTTAGTCAAGCAAAATAGAACACAGATATATTTGTTATCATCAAAACTATACTCCTTGAATCCAGATTTACAACAGGGTTAATCCCAAATAATGTTAGACCTGATTAGGTAGGTGACTACAGATAAGAGAAGAGTGGTATTTACCCTATATCCAGCTTTATGAAGAATAAAAATTCAGAGAACCTGCTGGATTATACGAACATTTTGATTTAGGGATTAGACAAGTGGGTGATATTGGTTTAGAGGAGTATTCCTAATAACTAGATTGATAGTGGTCCAGTCTCAGTCTCCCTTAGATGATAGAGTATGGGGTTGAACCCCTTTAGTGGATATGTGGAGGTATTTAGCTTGATCTTGTTTAGTAATTTCTACGGGTCGTTTGTAGACATATGAAGTCATGGTAGAGAAATCTACAAATACTCATAAACTAGTAAAAATTTCATAAAGCAGTTCAGAATTAAAATGGATGCTAAGGTGAGTAAAAAGTGGAGAGTTCAAGTAGCAAAGAGATCCATTACTCAATAACTAAGACTTGACTGGTGAAGAATGCAAGATGGGGTAACTTGAGCTTTCCTGTATCTATAATAAGTGCTTCATCATCCGCTACCTGGAAATAGTCGTTAGTAGGATGACGAGAAGAACTGCCTTGGAGTAGTTGATGAGCTCATTTGCCACTGGCCATTACGAGGATTGAAGGTATGAAATAGTTAAACATAGGAATAGAGAAATGAAGTAGTGAATGAAACTTTAGAAATCATCCCAAGAAGTTATCGGTACGACCTTTAAATAAAACTTTAGAAATCCTATGAATGAAACTTTAGAAATCCTCCTTATTTATAGAGTTTCAGCAGATCGTATAGTTCGATTGAGGTTCATACAGTGTGCTTAGAGGATTTCAATTCATCTGAATGATAAGTCAGAAAAAGTGGTCAAATCATTCAATACGATCAACATTATACTGGATGACCTTCATTAAAAGCAATCATCCCAAGAAGTTATCGGTACGACCTTTAAATAAAAGGTTTGTAAAGTATAAATAAGTTTTTATATAGTACAAAGATGTTTTGGTTATTGTATCAGATGATTTAATATGTTCAACTATTACTGACATGTGAATCGTATAATATGAATAGGTGGATCGTACAGTATGATCATCAATAATTGATCAAATTAGAATCATTGAAATTATAAACGACAAAGATGTGCTGAGTTGTGTAGATCGTACAATATGAATATGGTTTGTATGGTATGATGTGAAATTTTTTCTTTAATATGAGGTGTGTGGTGATCAAGAAATATCTACTAATAAGCAAACAACACTGAATATTTAACAAATACAAAAAAAATAGAAACACATAAAACACATAAAATCTCATGTTATTGATTTTATCTTTCCTTGAATCAAGTATGAATATCTATGACACTTAGTCTAGTCCTCAGTGTGCTAAAGGTGTCATAGCTTAAGGGTTTGGTGAGGATGTTTGACAGTTGATCCTTAGTTATTACATGATTTAACTCAATATCTCTCTTAGTAATATGGTCTCTAATGAAGTGGTGTCTGATGTCTATATGCTTAGTACGGGAGTGTTGAATAGGATTCTTAGAAATGCATATGATACTAGTATTGTCACACATAATTTAAATAGTGCCAATAAAGAGTCCAAGGTCAAGGATTTGTTGCTTTATCCATAAGACTTGAGCAATACAGCTTCCTATAGCAATGTGTTCTGCCTTAACGGTGGATAGGGCTACAGAGTTTTATTTTCTACTAGACTAGGAAACTAAGGATTGACCTATGAATTGATAGGTTCCATATGTGTTTTTTTTATCAATCTTACATCCTACAAAGTTTGAGTTTGAATATCCTATGATTTCAAATGAGGAGCTATGTCTAGGGTACCAGATGCCCAGATTTTAGGTTCCTAGAAGGTATCTGAGGATTCTCTTAGCAACTATCATATGTGATTCCTTGGGATCTGCTTGAAACCTGACATAAAGATAAATACTGAATATAATATCAGGTCTACTAACAATCAAATATAGAAGTGATCCTATTATACCCCTATACTTCTTTTGGTCTACTGACTTTCCACTTGCATCTTTGTCTAATTGAATAGTAGAGCTCATGGGTGTATTGATTGGTCTCGTATTTTCTATCTCATATTTCTTTAGAATATCCTTGATATAATTACCTTGGCTTAGAAAAGTTTTATCATCCATTTGCTTTACACTAAATCAAGGAAATAAGTCAGATCTCCCATCTTACTTATTTTAAATTCTCTACTCATATTGCTTTAAAATTCATTGCAAAGATTTTCATTTATTGATACAAATAAGATATCATATATATTAATTTTAACAATGAGTTGATCTTCTCCTACTTTCTTAATGAACAGGGTGGTATCTACACTACCCTTATCAAAGGATCTATCTAAGAGAAAAGTACTAAGCCTTTCATATCATGCCCTAGGTGCTTGCTTCAATCCATACAATGCCTTTTTTAACTTGTATACATGATTGGAAAAGGATGGATTTTCAAATCCAGGGGGTTGCTCAACATATACATCTTCCTTAATCACCCCATTCAGAATAACACTCCTTACATCCATTTGGTATAGCTTAAAGCCTCTAAAGCAAGCAAAGGCTAACAACACTCTGATAGCTTCTAACCTAGCTATAAGGACAAAGGTCTCCTCAAAATCAATTCTTTTTATTTGATTATACCCCTTATATACTAATCTCACTTTATTTCTAATTACTACTCCAGTCATTTATCTTGTTCTTGAAAACCCATTTGGTTTCTATAACAGTTTGGTCCTTGGGTCTACTAACCAATTCCCAAACATCATTTCTAATAAATTAGTTCAATTCTTCTTGAATTGCTAGGATCCAAAAATCATCAAATAGGGATTGATCTACACTAGTGGGTTCTATCATAGAGATGAAAGCAGAATGACTAACCTCCATCCTAAGTCCATGGCTAGTCCTAACACCTATTGAGGGATCACCTAAGATGAGTTCTCTAGGATGACTAGATGCATATCTTTAATCTCTAGATAAGGAATCTTGAGGTTCTTTTCTCTTTCCTAGGTCAATGGATTCTATTCCTTGGGCGACCTCTACATCCTCTTCTTCTTCTTCTAACCTAGGCTCACCAAATTTATTAGATTCATCAAACACTACATAGATGGTCTCTTCTACTACTAAGGTCCTCTTATTGAAAACTCTATAGGCTTTACATATAGAAGAATAACTTAGGAAAACTCCATCATGCTTATGGTCAAATTTTCCTAGTGGATATTTTTCATCTATCAGAATATAATATTTACATCCAAAGATGTGAAGGTGAGACATATTGGGTGTTCTAACCTTAAGTTGTTCATAAGAAGTCTTATTAAGTTTGGATCTAAGATTTATCCTATTTAGAACATAACAAGTAGTGTTAACTACTTCTGCTAAGAATGTCATGCTCTTTTTGTAACTCAAAAAATTTAACATTCAAGCTAGCATGCATTTTCTTTAGCTTTTTATATGCATCATGAATTTTCTCAAAAACTTCAAATAATTCCTCATATGAAAGCTCACATACCTCATCTTGATCAAAATGATTAAGAGTATCATTTTTCATAGGCATGAATTTATTACCTCTTCCTCTATGTCTGATTATGATGAGTCTAAAGCATAGTCTAGCCAAAATACCTTTTACAACCTTTATTCCCCCTTTTTTATCTTTATCTTCTTCTCACCTTTCTCCTTAATTGCGTGAGCTTTTAAGTTGAGGCAGTCTAATTTTAAGTGACATAATTTCCTACATTCAAAATAGATAATATCAGAAGAAACCTTTGTATTTTTATTATTTTTACCTTTATTCTATTGATGCCATCTTTGCTTTCTCTTTATAAAGCTCTTGAATTATCGAGTTAATCAATGCTATGTCATCATCCTCATCGATTGTAGAGCTATCAATTTCAGAGTTATTAGCTTTTAATGCCATAACTTTCTCCTTCTTTTTGTCTCCAACATCTAAAAGTCTTTAACTCACACTTTGCTCATAAGCAATCAGTGAGCCAAGTAGGTTATTAATTAATAAACATTTAAATCCTTAAATTTATATATTATAGTGGCTTTGACATCAAAATTACTAGGTAGACAATACAGAATTTTGTTAATTTTCTTAGAGTTTGAAAGTTCTCTACCCAGAGCATGTAAGGATATCACTATTTGAGTAAACCTAGTGTACATGTCTGAGATAGTTTCATTAGGTTTCATGCCAAAAAATTCATAATTGTGCAATAAATTTTTCAACCTAGATTGTTTGACTTCACTATAACCTTCGTATGTAATACAAAATCTATCCCAAATGTCCTTGTCAGAGGTATAGGTAGAAACTCTCATGTAATCTTCAGACTTAAGAGCACAGAAAAAGCTGTTTAGACATTTTGCATTCAATTGAGCTAAGTTCCTATCCTCATAACTCCATTCAGGGAAAGGTGTCTCTACTATAACTCCACTAATGAATCTAAAATGTGTAGGGTATCCTTCTTGAATCATATGCCACATGCAAAAAATATATAGATTGCAAGAAAGTAGATATGCAAAATTTTCAAAAAATCAAATAAAATATTATCCAAAAGTGGTGAACGAGTTATTGAATAACACTCCATGGGGTTTCTATTTCCAAAGTGTATCATGGATCATTTTATTCAAGGTTTTCTAAAATGCTACTTGTGAGACCGGCTCTGATATCATTGAAAGTTCAATGGAGGGTGTTAAGTCTTATTGAACTGTCTCTAGGTACATCAAGAGGGGGGGGATGAATTGATTATTTTAAAATAACTTTAACAAGAATAAATTCTGTTTAAAATTTTTTAATAACTTAAAATAAATAACTTTATCAGCCAGTGCGGAAGCAAATTAACTAAATAATAATTACAACAACATTGATGATAATTTAAACAAATTAATATAACATCTACCATAAATTTTTTAATGTGTAATTTTCAGTAAAATAAATTGCATAAAAGTAAAATGCATAAAATAAAAATTAGAATGAGCACACCAAAATTTTATAGTGGTTCAGTCAAATAATGACCTACGTCCACTCCCCTAAGTCCTCCACTCTCTGTATTACACTAAGTCTTAGTGTATCTCCTTTAGCCCCCACAGTAAGGCGGAAAAGCCCTTACAAGAATCACTTCCACCAACCCAGTGTGGTCGAGAACCGAAATCCTTTTCACCCTCTTAGTGAGGCAGATAACCTTGGAAGCTCTTTTCACCCTCCTAGTGAAGGTAACAAACTTGGAAGCTTTTTCACCCTCCTAGTGAAGGTAGAGTACCTTGCAATCCTTTTTCATGCTCCTGATCAAGATAGAGAACCTCGTACTTTAACCTTGAAGACTTTCTTCTTAGAGCAACCCAAGTAAATCCATAAAGCACTATTGAGGAATGAAGGTGCAAGCTTGATTGGACCAACTGTGTGAAACCCCCACATTACTTCTTCCTCTCAAAAACCTCACTATCTCCTTCTCCTCTCTCCAAGATCTCTATTTTCTCTCTCCTATAATACCTTCAATATCCAAAGTCTCACATTGAGATAAAGAAGAAAAGTTTTTTATATAAGGTTTTTGAAAACCCTAAAAATTTAATTAAGCCATAATTATTATAGAGTTTGATCTATGATTATACAGTACAAGTAGTTCAAAAATTAGATATCATACAATACTATCATATTTGAAGTACATAATTTCTATGGAATGACTGGCTATAATAGGAAGTTTATGAGAAAATTTTCTTAAATTTATGTACCTATGATGAGATTGACTTCAAAAGTCAATAGCTTTTATTTGGACACTAGAGTGTGAGGATATTTTTTGGAGATTAAAGGATTGTTTGACTTTTGTCCCAATTTTTACTCTTTTATCTGATACAAAAGGATTTCAGTGATGCTTCACTAAGAGATTTGGGATGTGTATTAATGCAACAGGTCAAGTTATAGCTTATGTTTCCAAATATTTGAAACCAAATAAGAGAAACTATCTGACGCTCAATTGGAAACTTATTACTATGGTTTTTATTTTAAAGATCTGGAAACATTATTTGTTGTTGGCCTCATTTATGTGAATTTTCCCCCGACCCCCGAGCATCTTCGGTTAATTCTATTGGCCCTCATCGAGCACAATTTGAGTTGAATCGATGTCAATTTGGGTTGAATTTTATCAAATTGACGTAATCAAACAAGATTGAACCCAAAGTAATTTGAATTGAGTCAAATTGAGTTTAATTTAGACCTAAATCTGACCCAAATCAGCCCTAGTAATTTAAGGTTGAGTCTAATTAAATTTTTAAGTAGTGTGAATTTCTCTCCTAAATCAAAAAAATTGATCGACGGCTTTGATTACCCTACATCAGGCGTGGCCCATATTATCAGTCAAATCTTATAATTTCAGCAATTTTTTTTAAGTCTTAAGCAGGCGAAAGATGAGTAAAGCCTTTATCTCCGTGTATAAAGAAACAAAAAGGAAAGATTTGAGGTATTCAACTCGAGTTCATCTCTGGATTATTCTAGACACAAGCAATCACTCCTCTCCTCATTCCCATTGGAGCCTTCCATTTCACTGGTTTGAACGAAAGCCTAGTAGAAGCCATCCCCTCTCCTTTGCTCCTCTCTCCCATCCAAGCCCTGTCGACGCATTGACCTGGCTTTCTCCCTCACATTGATTGGCTCCAATCACCTCTTGACGCTAACTGAGCCTCCTCCAAGTGTGCTTGACCTCTGACTCAGCTTCCCTGACATCTATTTGTACAAATTGGGCTTCCTGCTTTGATCTTTAGCCCCAGCTTTTGCTATAATCATCCGACTCTAGCAGCTAACCTAGCACCGTCTGACCTAGCGCCATCCATCCCAACATAGTCTGACCTGAGCATTCTTTCACGGGCAAATTTTAAAAAGAATAAATTTGACGTACGATTTAAGAGAAGGATCATGAATTAAATTAAATTTAAAAAGGATCAAAAATGCAAAGGAGAATTACGTTTTAATAGAAAATGCAAAACAAAATCGCGTTTTAATAGAAAACGTGAACAGTGATCACGTTTTCTATTAAAACGTGATTTTATATAGCATTTTTCAGATTTTTTACTGTTTCTAATAATTATCTTTTGATTCTTTTAAAAATCTGCTTTTTATTCTTTTAAAAATCTGTTTCATTCTTAAGACATTTAATAAATAGTATTATTTAAATATTAGAAATAATTTTATTGAAATAAAATTCTTTTATTTTCCTATTTAAATTATTACTATTTAAATACTAAAAACAAAATTTTATATTAAAAACAAATTATCATATTTATAACTTATTTTTAAAACGAAAGTAAAATAAATTTTAATAAATTTAATAAAAATTTATTTAAATATTTACTTTAATTATATTTTAATATTAAAAATAAATATATTTATAACTTATTTTTAATTTATTTTTAAAACAAAATAAAATTTCTATATATAACTACGCCTCTCTCTCTCTTTCTCTCTCTCCGTCTCTCTCTAATTTGCACTCTCAGCTGAGAGAGAGTGAATTTGCTTTTTAATAGTTATAATTATTAAATTTAAATATTATAATTATGATTAATAAATTTTAATTTAAATTATATTTATATTTAAGTTAACTAAAAATTATGTCTTAAAATAAATATAATAGTTATAATATTTCAAATTAATTTATTAAATATTTAAATATAATTAATAGTTATAAATCTTATTTACGATATATTTAACTTTATGAAATTTTGATTAAATGTTTACATTTGTTTTAAAAATATATACATAGAAATTTAAACAAAAAAAACAATAAAAAAAATTTTACACAGAAACTTTAAACTAAATTAAAAGTTTATATATAGAAATTTTATACATTTGTTTTAAAAATAAATTAAAAAAAGTTATAAATATATTTATTTTTAATATTAAAATATAATTAATTTAAATATTTAAATAAATTTTTATTGAAATTTAATTTTATTTTCGTTTTAAAAAATAAGTTATAAATATGAAAAATTATTTTTAATATAACATTTTGTTTTTAGTATTTAAATAGTAATAATTTAAATAGGAAAATAAAAAAAATTTATTTCAATAAAATTATTTCTAATATTTAAATAAAACTATTTATAAAATATCTTAAGACTGGAGCAAATTTTTAAAAGAATCAAAAGATAATAATTTGAAACAGTAAAAAACATGAAAAATGCTATATAAAATCACATTTGAATAAAAAATGTGAACAGTGATCACGTTTTTTATTCAAACGCGATTTTACTTTGCGTTTTCTGTTAAAACGCAAACCCTCTTTGCGTTTTTGATCCTTTTTAAATTTAATTTAATTCATGATCCTTCTCTTAAATCGTACGTCAAATATGTTCCTTTTAAAAATTTACCCTTCTTTCACCTCCAGGTCATCAATTGTCTTATCAACAGTCCTGATTGTAACTCCGACCGAGTTTGACTGCCTATCCTGCTTGACCTCCAACTAGTCTTCCCTCCTCCCACTATAGGTAACCTTCTCCTTCCTACCCATCTCCTCTATATACTTCTATCTCTCATTCAAGCTCATTGATTTGGATGGTATTTTAGAGATGTCCCATCCATGCTCATTGCTTGTGAAGCTCTGAGTTGTGCCTTTAGCAATACCAAAAAAAATGATTACTTCTAGCCTATGTTGTTATGAGTTTGATAACATGTTCATTACCATTCTTGTTACTTGGCTTTGTTATGCTGATCTGGTTGCTATGTGGTGAAAACTTTTGAGAGGCAATGGAGATTATTGCTAGCTATGAATAACTTGGTCGCATTTGATCCTTACTCTATTCTAGCAATGGGGTATCAAACAGTATGAAGGTCTTCTAGCAATTCACTTGTAGTGCTATTAAATCTTCCCACAATTCTACTTCTTTTACTAATGTTGAATGTTACTACAAGACTACTCCTATCTAGTTTTCATTTTCATACCCTCACTTCATTAGATATTTTTATAACAGAAGGAATTAAATGCATTTATTTAAAGCAAGTTTGTAGTTGTATTATGGTTATTTAGTCATATAAAGGATTTGAAGATTTTCCTTCTCTATGTATGTTATGTCGAAAATAATTTGAAGTGTTAAACTATGCTCATATTCCTCATTCTTGCTTAATGAACAAATTAAATGGCAACATGAGATTGCAAGCTTGAAAGACAAGTCAATTTATTGGTAGAACTAAATACTTGAAATACTACCATCCTGTATCTTTAATTTTATGATGCATAGTCATTATTTCTTAGAAGTTGGAATGGTGAATTGTATTGATGAGTAAAGTGGTCATAGTTTGAAATTGTATTGCGATGAAAAATACATTGCCTCATGAATGGATTTTCCTATTTTGAATGAGAGTTTTTCATTCAATGAGTGATATTTCTCAGAAGTACTTGATGTAAAAAAAATGCATGGTTCTTTGTGCATGGATCTTTGTAGAACATGAACTATGAGATAGTATTATAGTTTGACATTAAGAAACAAATGATCATGTATGCCATAAATTATGGACGAGTTATGATTCACCTTTGTTATGAATATCTACATTTAGTCTTATATATGGTGTCGATCACTTTATAGAATGACATTTAATCGAACTTGTTCACATGCTTTCATTACTCATGATCAATGGAAAATTTTTGCATGGAAAGTCATATTCAAATTACTTCCTTAGTTGGCTTGAAGAAATTCTTATATGTATGCTTCAATAGATATACATTTCTTGAACTCCAATAATTATATTATAGAGCTTGCATTCTTAATCATGGTTCAATAGTATATATAGATTTGATTTTACAAGCATGTGAAATCACTAGGAGGACCATAGGCAATTGCTAGATTTTGATTGGAATAAAATAAAAAATTTATGCACATGGCAGCATATGTATCTCTATTTTGATAAGTTGGCTACATTAACTTACATGTATTGTTCAAAGTGCAAGTTGCTACATAAACCCTGTATCACACTATTGTTGCAAATCTGGTTTTGATGATGACAAACATGTTTCTAGTGTGTTTTGCTTGGCTAATCTGTTTCAGGCACAAAAGATCGCGAGCCACTCAAGCCAACTCAAGATCGGGTCCAAGTGTGTCAAATGTATGATTTTTCATTTTATTGAGTCAATTGTAATGTAACTAATTCCCTAGCTAAGTAACCTTGCACACACACACTCAGGGAGAGAGATTGAGTGAATTAGAGTTTCTGTTCAAATTTTGTTCAGATCGTCCTGGACGATTTCCACATCGTCCTGGACGATCCAGCCAAAACAGAAACCCTAATTAGGGCGACTAAGTTAAGAGGGTCTGATTAAGCAGATGGTCCTGGATGATCTCTGGATCGTACGGGACGATATGCCCAAATCAGAAATTCTCAGCCGCCAGATCAAGTTAGGCAAGTTCTTATTTTTAGATACTTGGTCTGATCGTCCCGAACGATACGTGTATCGTCCCGGACGATTCAGTACAATCATGCCTAATTTAATCTGGTAGTTAAGGAAAGCAATTTATTTTTGGTGATACGATCATATCGTCCTGGACGATCGCAGGATCGTCCCGGACGATCATGATCGTTTAGTGCATTTCAGCTGTACGACCCGAGCTGTGTTCAGGACGATTTGGGGCCTTTTTGAACTAATCGTACAGGACAATGACCCTATCGTCCTGGACGATCAAGTCATTTTTTGGTCGTCCAGCACAGATTTCTCTGGACGGCCCGAACTGTCTTCTGGACGATTTTCCTCAATTTGCACTAATCGTCCCGGACGATCGCAGGATCGTACGGGACGAAATAAACAATTTTTTCTACTGATCGTCCAGAAGAGCCAGATCGTCCAGGCTGAAATAGCTGAATTTGAACTAATCGTACAGGACGATCTACCGATCATCCTGGACGATCTTGGTCGACCAGTTGAGATTTAGGGCAAATTTTAAGCCCTCCTTTAAAAGAACTTTTTTCAAAAATTTGGAAAAATCTTTTGCTGCCTTCCTTCCCTAAGAAACCCTAGAGAGAGAGAGAGTTTGGAGAGAGAGAGAAGATCTTGTGAGGGGGAGTTAGTGAGGGATTCACTAAGGTTGCTCCAAGCACGGATCAGAGTCGTCTTCTCCGCTCGTCGTCTTTCGTCTAGTCGGTGTTCGTCGTGGGAAGATTGTTCGCAAGAAGATCCGGGGTTCTCTGCCTGCTTCAGGTGGAAGCAAAAGGAGTTTGAAGGTTCTCTGCCCGCTTCAGGTGGAAGCAAAAGGAGTTCGAAGGTTCTCTGCCTGCTTCAGGAGGAAGCGAAAGGAGGTCAGGTTCTCTGCCTCACCGTGTGGTGAAAAGGAGGTGTTTGTACAGGCTTCTCCGCCTTGCTGTGGGAGCAAAAGGAGAGACACTTTTTGTTTAGTGCAATACCCGGAGGGGAGGTTCCGGGGAGTGGACGTAGGTCAAGTTGACCGAACCACTATAAAATCTGGTTTACTTTTCTGATTCAGTTTTGCACTTTACTTTTCTGATATTAACTGCTTGGGTGAATATCTGTGGTTGATCTTTTCATTCTTGTTCATGTGTTTCCGCTGCTACGTATCGAAAAGATTTTTATTGTTATCGTGAAATTTTTAAATAACCAATTCACCCCCCCTCTTGGTTAGCCTCGGGACTAGTTCACTAGGGCTTAACATCCCTATCGAACTTTCAAGTGGTATCAGAGCGGGATTCAAAATTTAGATTTAAAAACTTTTGAATTTGATCCATGGCTAACTGTAATAATCGTAATACTGCTGAAGGATATTCTATTACAAGACCACCGTTGTTTGATAATATTTCTTTTGATTTTTGGAAAACACGCATGTCTACTTTTCTACAATCTATTGATTATCGCATGTGGATGTTAGTTAAGGACGGATACGAATCACCTTTTAGATTGATTAATAATGTGAAAACTGAATTGCCTTTTGCTGATTGGACGTTTGATGATCGTGATTTAGCACAGTTAAATGCAAAATGCTTGAACTGTTTCTTTTGTGCTTTAAAATCTGAAGACTATATGCGTGTTTCTACTTGTACAACGGGAAAGGAAATCTGGGATAGATTATGCATAACATACGAAGGTACAACTGAAGTCAAACAGTCTAGGTTAAACATCTTGTTACATGATTACGAACTTTTTCGCATGAAACCTAGTGAGACTATTTCAGAAATGTACACAAGGTTTACTCAGATTGTTACCTCTTTGCATGCTCTAGGTAGAGAACTTACTAACTACGAAAGAGTGAACAAAATTCTAAGATGTTTGCCTGCTTCTTATGATGCTAAGATTACTACTATTACTGAATCTAAAGATTTAAATACTTACTCTATTGACAGCTTACTTGGATCACTCATTGCTTACGAGCAAGGGGTGAACCAAAGGCAACTTGATGCAGGTGAACGCAAGAAAGAGAAGACAGTGGCACTAAAGGCCAAGGATTCAGATGCTAGCACTTCCAGGTCTGATAGCGATGATGTTGCCTTAATCACAAGGCAATTCAAAAGCTTTCTAAGGAAGAAACATAAGAACTATCAGAAGTGGAACAAGGGTAAGTCCAATAAAAATTTTAAGGGTTCATCTGAATCTGTTTGTTTTGAATGCAGGAAGCCTGGACACATTAAGGCTGATTGTCCAACACTTAAAGCTCACCCAAGCAAGGAGAAGGGTGAGGAGAAACCAAAGTTCAGAAAGGACAAGAAGCGGATTCAGAAGGCGTTCTGGGCAGACTCTGCATCCGACTCTTCTAAGACTGAAGCTGAAGAGGAGGAAACAAACTTGTGTCTTATGGCTGATGATCATCCTGGTCAGTCGGATCAAGAAGAGGTATGTGAGCTGACTTACGATCAATTATTTGAAGTTTCTGAAAGAATTCATACATCGTATAGGAAGCTTAAGAAAACTCATGCTAGTTTGAAATTAGATTACTTAACTTTGCAAAAAGAGCATGATTCTGTAGTTAAAGATCATTCCACACTTGATTCCAATCACATGTCTTTGCTTGATGAATTCGATGAGTTGAATAAAAAATATTCTGATTTAGTTTCTGAGCATGATTCATTGAAAACTACGCATGTGGACTTAGAAAGAGCTTTTAAAGAGTTAGATACAATGACATGTGAAGTAGAAAGTAGCAAGGGAACCTTGAAATTCAAAATTGTAAGTTTAAAGAAAGAAAATGAGTTTTTGAAGGTAAAGATCAGTGCTTTTGAAAAGAATAAAACACCGCCTACTTTTGAACAGTTTTATGCACCGCCACCTTTTGAAAAATCTGTTGCAAGTTCTTCAAAGCATATTTCATATACATCTAGGAAGAGGCATTATCATCCACGTAGATTAGTTAACCCTTTTCCTGGTGTTAGATGTTTTTCATGTGGCATGTTAGGACATATTTCTCACACCTGCACTGTTCACCGTAGTACACATTGGGTGTGGAAACCCAAACTGCCTGTTTCACAGCACAGCAAACATGCATTGCATTCTTCTTTTCATAAGAAGGAACCCAAACCTGTTTGGGTTCCTAAGACTAACGTTTGATACTTTTGTAGGTGTGCTCTCACATAAGACCTCGTGAGAGCATGTGGTACCTGGACAGCGGATGTTCTAGACATATGACTGGAGATGCAAATCAGTTCATTTCGCTGGAGGCCAGAGCTGGAGGCAAGGTTACACTTGGAGATAACACCACCAGGAAGGTGGTAGGCACAGGTATAATTGGTGATTCAAAGAATTTTATGATTGATAATGTTTTGCTTGTAGATGGACTGAAACACAACTTGCTGAGCATCAGTCAACTCTGTGATAAGGGATACAGCATCAAATTCCTGCCCACTGGCTGCATTTTAAGCTTAAATGATGAAGTTGTTTTGAAGGGGCAAAGGATCAACAACGTCTACAAGCTGGATGTAAGTAGCATTAAATCTGATAATTCAATTTGCTTAAAAACTACTGCTGATGAGTCTTGGTTATGGCATAGGAGATTGTGTCATGCCAGTATGAAAACCCTTAGGAGAGTCACCCAAAAGGACTTAGTTAGAGGTGTGCCCAAGCTTAAGTTCACTAAGGATCACCTGTGTGATGCCTGTCAGTTGGGAAAGCAAGTCCAGTCCTCTTTTCACTCTGTTAAGGACATTAGCACCTCTAGACCTTTAGAAGTTCTTCACATGGACCTCTTTGGACCCATTAGCACTGCCAGCTTAGGGGGGAGAGTCTATGGTTTTGTGATTGTATAGGATTATCCGAGGTTCACTTGGGTTAAGTTTTTGTCACATAAATCTGAGTCATTTGATGAGTTTAGATCCTTCTCTACTTGGATTCAGAAGAAGTTAGGATGTGAGATTATTACCATCCATAGTGATCACAGAGGGGAGTTTGAAAATGAAAAATTTGGAAGTTTTTCTGAGAATCATGGGATTAGTCATAATTTTTCAGCTCCTAGGACCCCTCAGCAGAACGGGGTAGCTGAAAGGAAGAACAGGACTTTAGTGGAAGCCGCTAGAGCCATGCTTGCCGAGTATTCACTTCCAAAATACTTTTGGGCTGAAGCGGTGAACACTGCCTGTTATGTACTGAATAGGGTGAATGTGAGAGTCAAACTGAACAAGACACCTTATGAGATCATTAAGGGTAGAACTCCAAATCTGTCCCACCTCAATGTCTTTGGCTGTAAGGTTTTCATTCTGAACAATGGGAAGTCACCCTTAGGAAAATTTGACCCCAAATCTGATGAAGGAGTGTTCTTAGGATATTCAAGTGTGGGGAAATCCTTTAGGGTGTTCAATAGGAGGACTTTGGTGGTGGAAGAAACAACCCATGTAGTGTTTGATGAATCTGACCCTAAGGAGTCTAGATCTGAAGTAGAAGATGAAGAGATTATTAATGTTACCCAAGGAGTTGGAAATACAAATTTGGAGGAAAGGGTAGAACCTCAAACCGAGTTGCCTAGAGATTGGATATATTCTTCGAGTCATCCTAAAGAACTGATCTTAGGAGACCCTTCTGAAGGTGTTAGGACTAGGCATGGACTTAGGAAGGAAGTAAACCATTCTGCCTTTATCTCAATGACTGAACCCACCAACATCAATCAAGCCTTGTCGGATGAATTTTGGATTTTAGCTATACAGGAAGATATGAATCAATTTGTAAGGAATGATGTTTGGGAGTTAGTAGAAAGACCTAAAAGTCAAAGTATTGTGGGAACCAAGTGGGTCTTTAAGAATAAGATGAATGATTCTGGTGTGGTGGTGAGAAATAAGGCAATATTGGTGGCTAAGGGGTATAATCAGATAGAAGGGATTGATTTTGAGGAGACTTTTGCCCCTGTAGCTAGATTGGAAGCCATTAGAGTGTTACTAGCCTTTGCCTGTTATAAGGGATTTTAGCTGTTTCAAATGGATGTTAAGAGTGCCTTTTTAAATGGGGTAATTAAGGAAGATGTTTTTGTAGAACAACCCCCAGGTTTTGAGAGTTCCCAATATCCAAGTCATGTCTATAAATTAAAAAAGGCCTTATATGGATTGAAACAAGCACCCAGAGCTTGGTATGAGAGGCTTAGCACATTCCTGTTAGAAAGAGAGTTTGTTAAGGGGAGCGTAGACACCACCCTTTTTCTGAGGAGATTAGGAGATGACTTACTCATTGTCCAGATCTATGTTGATGATATAATTTTTGGATCTTCTGATAAATATTTATGTGAAGAGTTTTCTAAAACAATGAGTAAGGAGTTTGAGATGAGTATGATGGGAGAATTGTCCTACTTTTTGGGGTTTAGCATAAGGCAAACGGATGATGGAACCTTTCTCAATCAATCAAAATACACTAAGGACATTTTGAAGAAATATGAAATGGACAAAGCCAAGCCAATCAATACTCCCATGCCCTCCTCAGTTCAGTTAAATAAGGATTTAAATGGAAAATCTATTGATCAGAAGAAGTATAGAGGGATAATAGGTTCACTACTTTACCTGACTGCTAGCCGACCTGATATCATGTTTATGAAAGTTCGATAGGGATGTTAAGCCCTAGTGAACTAGTCCCGAGGCTAACCAAGAGGGGGGGGTGAATTGGTTATTCAAAAATTTCACGATAACTATGAAAATCTTTTTATAACGTGCAGCGGAAACGAATTAAAACAACGATAAAAAGATCAACCACAGATATTCACCCAAGCAGTTAATATAAAAAAAAATTAAAGTGCAGAATTGAATCAGAAAAGCAAACCAGATTTTATAGTGGTTCGGTCAACTTGACCTACGTCCACTCCCCGGAGCCTCCCCTCCAGGTATTGCACTAAACAGAAGTGTCTCTCCTTTTGCTCCCACAGCAAGGCGGAGAAGCCTGTACAAAAATCTCCTTTTCACCACACGGTGAGGCAGAGAACCCGACCTCCTTTCGCTTCCTCCTGAAGCAGGCAGAGAACCTTCGAACTCCTTTCGCTTCCTCCTGAAGCAGGCAGAGAACCTTCGAATTCCTTTTGCTTCCACCTGAAGCGGGCAGAGAACCCCGGATCTTCTTGCGAACGATCCTCCCACGACGAACACCGGCTAGACGAAAGACGACGAGCGGAGAAGACGACTCTGATCCGTGCTCGGAGCAACCTTAGTGAATCCCTCACTAACTCCCCCTCACAAGATCTTCTCTCTCTCTCCCAACTCTCTCTCTCTAGGGTTTCTCAGGGAAGGAAGGCAGCAAAAGATTTTTCCAAAAATTGGAAAAAGTTCTTTTAAAGGAGGGCTTAAAATTTGCCCTAAATCTCAACTGGTCGGCCAAGATCGTCCAGGATGATCGGTATATCGTCCTGTACGATCAGTTCAAATTCAGCTGTTTCAGCCTGGACGATCTTGCTCTTCTGGACGATCAGTAGAAAAAGTTGTTCATATCCCGTACGATCCTGCGATCGTCCGGGACGATTAGTTCAAATTGAGGGAAATCGTCCAGAAGACAGTTCGGGTCGTCCAGATAAATCTGTGCTGGACGACTAAAAAATGACTTGATCGTCCCGGACGATAGGGTCATCGTCCGGTACGATTAGTTCAAAAAGGCCCCAAATCGTCCTGTACATAGTTCTGGACGTACAGCTTAAATGCACTAGATGATCAAGATCGTCCGGGACGATCCTGCGATCGTCCAGGACGATATGATCGTATCAACCAAAAATAAATCTCTTTCCTTAATTACCAGATTAAATTAGGCATGATTGTACTGGATCATCCGGGACGATACACGTATCGTCCGGGACGATCAGACCAAGTATCTAAAAATAAGAACTTGCCTAACTTGATCTGGCGGCTGAGAATTTCTGATTTGGGCATATCGTCCCGTACGATCCGTAGATCGTCCAGGACAATCGGCTCAATCAGACCCTCTTAACTTAGTCGCCCTAATTAGGGTTTCTATTTTAACTGGATCGTCCAGGATGATGTGGATATCGTCCAGGACGATGTGGATATCGTCCAGGACGATCTGAACAAATTTTTAACAGAAACTCTAATTCACTCAATCTCTCTGCCTGAGTGTGTGTGTGCAAGGTTACTTAGCTAGGGAATCAGTTACATTACAATTGACTCAATAAAAAGAAAAATCATACATTTGACACACTTGGACCCGATCTTGAGTTGGCTTGAGTGGCTCGCGGTCTTTTGTGCCTGAAACAGATTAGCTAAGCAAAACACACTGGAAACATGTTTGTCATCATCAAAACCAGATTTGCAACAATCTCCCCCTTTTTGATGATGGCAAATATTTGTAAAGTAGTCTGAAAATAAAAGTAAACTAGGAGATCCAACAAACAAATATTTTTTAAATTTTCATTTAACAGCTAAAACAATACATGAAACATGACTCAGAAAACAGAAACAGACACGACTACAGCTGACTCCCCCTTTTGACATCACAAAAAGGAGGAGCGAAAAACATAACACGGAAATAAAACATAAAATAAAACATACATAGAACAACAACACGACAGAAAAATCAGAATTTTTTCTTGATTTTAGATTCAAAAACCAATGACAGGACGATTGACAGCGCTGAAATCCAGAAAAGGTTGGAAATAATCAACTTTCGTAACTCCAACCCCGGGCACCTTATCGATGCAAACCTCTTTCAACACAAAAAACCGATTCAAAAGAAAAGACATTAGATTTGAAAAGAGATCCTTTCAAGCCTCGTTCCAGAAAAATATCTGATATAATAGTGTTACAAAGTAAAAAATCAGCAATCGGGATTTTCAAAACTCAAGCTTTTGAAAATATTAAGTGGCGCACAGATTTCTCTAAGACATTTAACAATCTGAAAGGGAAGAAAGCTTGTTTTGGGCTCATTTTGTGCCTCTTTTTCAAATTGGTTGGCGCTTTGCGCATCTTTTGATTTTTTTGATATACTTTGTGTATTCAATTTGGCAATTTCGCATCTTTTCAGTTTTGGGCTCATTTTATGCCTCTTTTTCAAATTATCTGGTGCACTGCGCATCTTTTATAAGCTTTCTCCTTTTCATAATCATTAAAGAGTCTCAGCTGTGAGATTATCTTCCAGACATAGGAGATGACTCTCCGCAGTAAGGAAGAACGATTCACAAAACAAAAGCCATACAACATATGATAAATGCAATCACTTGGTTTAGAAAATCAAACTAATGACTCAAGACTTTGAAAAATACTATTGATATAAGGCAGATTACTGTAGGAAGATAAAATAATCACTATTTCAAAAACTAACATTTTAATTTTGAAAAGGATTTTTATTCATAAGAAACTACACACCAGTAAAGGAGTTAGAGGAAGAGAAACAATTATCAATGTTTCTTCCCTTTAACAGATTCAGCGAAGTCAATCACTGCTTATCAGCTTCCAAACCAAAACAAGGTAAAAACTCCCAGTCAAAAATTCAGATCACCAGAAGTAGTGAGCGGTGATCAGATCTTGAAAAGCATAAAATAGTAAGTGTAAGATATGAGCCAGTAAATAAATAAAAACAGGTAGAAAATCACAGCAAAGTAAATACTCAAATCAAACTAATAGTAAGGCTAACACAGAAATCAGCAAAAGAAATAAAATCAACTGAAAGCAAATAATCCAACCAAAACTAACTAACAGAAAACAGAAATCAGAATACCAAAACTAACTAACAGAAATCAGAAAACAGAATACAAAAACTAACTAACAGAAATCAGAAAACAGAATACAAAAACTAACTAACAGAAATCAGAATACCAAACAGAACAATCATAAATCAGCAGTCATCAGAATCAAGCATTTATATCAATCACTCCTAATCTGGTCCTCAAAATGCTGAATGAGTCAAAGGCCAGTGGTTTAGTGAATATGTCAGCCAGCTGATTTTCAGTTGCTACGTGATGTAGCTCAATGTCCCCTTTTGTAACATGGTCCCTAATGAAGTGGTGCCTAATGTCAATGTGTTTGGTCCTAGAATGTTGGATTGGATTCTTAGAGATACAGATGGCACTAGTATTATCACACAGAACAGAGATTGTGCCAACAGGTACTCCTAAATCCAAGACTTGCTGCTTCAACCAAAGAACTTGGGCCACACAACTCCCTAAGGTAATGTACTCAGCTTCAGCAGTGGAAAGTGCAACTGAGTTCTGTTTTCTACTGGACCAGGAGACTAATGACTGTCCTATGAACTGACAAGTCCCAGAAGTACTCTTCCTATCCACCCTACACCCCGCAAAATCAGAATCAGAATATCCAATGATCTCAAAAGAGGTGATGTGCCTAGGGTACCAAATTCCTAGGTTTGGGGTTCCTAAAAGATATCTAAGAATTCTCTTAACAGCAGTCAGGTGGGACTCTTTAGGATCAGCCTGAAACCTAACACAAAGACAGACACTAAACATGATATCAGGTCGGCTAGCAGTCAGGTAAAGCAGTGAACCTATTATCCCTCTATACTTCTTCTGATCAACAGATTTTCCATTTGAATCCTTAAATAACTGAACTGAGGAGGGCATGGGAGTATTGATTGGCTTGGCTTTGTCAATTTCATATTTCTTCAAAATGTCCTTAGTGTATTTTGATTGATTGAGAAAGGTTCCATCATCCGTTTGCCTTATGCTAAACCCCAAAAAGTAGGACAATTCTCCCATCATACTCATCTCAAACTCTTTACTCATTGTTTTAGAAAACTCTTCACATAAGTATTTATCAGAAGATCCAAAAATTATATCATCAATATAGATCTGGACAATGAGTAAGTCATCTCCTAATCTCCTCAGAAAAAGGGTGGTGTCCAAGCTCTGGGTGCCTGTTTCAATCCATATAAGACCTTTTTTAATTTATAGACATGACTTGGATATTGGGAACTCTCAAAACCTGGGGGTTGTTCTACAAAAACATCTTCTTTAATTACCCCATTTAAAAAGGCACTCTTAACATCCATTTGAAACATCTTAAATCCCTTATAACAGGCAAAGGCTAGTAGCACTCTAATGGCTTCCAATCTAGCTACAGGGGCAAAATTCTCCTCAAAATCTATCCCTTCTATCTAATTATACCCCTTAGCCACCAATCTTGCCTTATTTCTCACCACCACACCAGAATCATTCATCTTATTCTTAAAGACCCACTTGGTTCCCACAATACTTTGATTTTTAGGTCTTTCTACTAACTCCCAAACATCATTCCTTACAAATTGATTCAATTCTTCCTGTATAGCTAAAATCCAAAATTTATCCGACAGGGCTTGATTGATGTTGGTGGGTTCAGTCATTGAGATAAAGGCAGAATGGTTTACTTCCTTCCTAAGTCCATGCCTAGTCCTAACACCTTCAGAAGGGTCTCCTAAGATCAGTTCTTTAGGATGACTCGAAGAATATCTCCAATCTCTAGGCAACTCTGTTTGAGGTTCTACCCTTTCCTCCAAATTTGTATTTCCAACTCCTTGGGTAACCTCAATAATCTCTTCATCTTCTACTTCAGATCTAGACTCCTTAGGTTCAGATTCATCAAACACTACATGGGTTGTTTCTTCCACCACCAAAGTTCTCCTATTGAACACCCTAAAGGATTTCCTCACACTTGAATATCCTAAGAACACTCCTTCATCAGATTTGGGGTCAAATTTTCCTAAGGGTGACTTCCCGTTGTTCAGAATGAAAACCTTACAGCCAAAGACATGGAGGTGGGACAGATTTGGAGTTCTACCCTTAATGATCTCATAAGGTGTCTTGTTCAGTTTGACTCTCACATTCACCCTATTCAGCACATAACAGGCAGTGTTCACCGCTTCAGCCCAAAAGTATTCTGGAAGTGAATACTCGGCAAGCATGGCTCTAGCGGCTTCCACTAAGGTCCTATTCTTCCTTTCAGCTACCCCGTTCTGCTGAGGGGTCCTAGGAGCTGAAAAATTGTGACTAATCCCATGATCCTCACAAAAACTTCCAAATCTTTCATTTTCAAACTCCCCTCTGTGATCACTATGGATGGTAATAATCTCACATCCTAACTTCTTCTGAATCCAAGTAGAGAAGGATCTAAACTCATCAAATGACTCAGATTTATGTGACAAAAACTTAACCCAAGTGAACCTCGAATAATCATCTACAATCACAAAACCATAAACTCTCCCCCCTAAGCTGGCAGTGCTAATGGGTCCAAAGAGGTCCATGTGAAGAACTTCTAAAGGTCTAGAGGTGCTAATGTCCTTAACAGAGTGAAAAGAGGACTGGACTTGCTTCCCCAACTGACAGGCATCACACAGGTGATCCTTAGTGAACTTAAGCTTGGGCACACCTCTAACTAAGTCCTTTTGGGTGACTCTCCTAAGAGTTTTCATACTGGCATGACACAATCTCCTATGCCATAACCAAGACTCATCAGCAGCAGTTTTTAAGCAAATTAAATTATCAGATTTAATGCTACTTACATCCAGCTTGTAGACGTTATTGATCCTTTGCCCCTGCAAAACAACTTCATCATTTAAGCTTAAAATGCAGCCAGTGGGCAGGAATTTGATGCTGTATCCCTTGTCACAGAGTTGACTGATGCTCAGCAGGTTGTGTTTTAGTCCATCTACAAGCAAAACATTATCAATCATAAAGTTCTTTGAATCACCAATTATACATGTGCCTACCACCTTCCTGGTGGTGTTATCTCCAAGTGTAACCTTGCCTCCAGCTCTGGCCTCCAGCGAAATGAACTGATTTGAATCTCTAGTCATATGTCTAGAACATCCGCTGTCCAGGTACCACATGCTCTCACGAGGTCTTGTGTGAGAGCACTCCTACAAAAATATCAAACATCAGTCTTAGGAACCCAAACAGGTTTGGGTTCCTTCTTATGAAAAGAAGAATGCAATGCATGCGTGCTGTGCTGTGAAACAGGCAGTTTGGGTTTCCACACCCAATGTGTACTACGGTGAACAGTGCAGGTGTGAGAAATATGTCCTAACATGCCACATGAAAAACATCTAACACCAGGAAAAGGGTTAACTAATCTACGTGGATGATAATACCTCTTCCTAGATGTATATGAAACATGCTTTGAAGAACTTGCAACAGATTTTTCAAAAAGTGGTGGTGCATAAAACTGTTCAAAAGTAGGCGGTGTTTTGTTCTTTTCAAAAGCACTGATCTTTACTTTCAAAAACTCATTTTCTTTCTTTAAGCTTGCAATTTTAAATTTCAAGGTTCCTTTGTTACTTTCTACTTCACATGCCATTGTATCTAATTCTTTAAAAGCTCTTTCTAAGTCCACATGCGTAGTTTTCAATGAATCATGCTCAGAAACTAAATCAGAATATTTTTTATTGAACTCATCGAATTCATCAAGCAAAGACATGTGATTTGAATCAAGTGTGGAATAATCTTTAACTACAGAATCATGCTCTTTTTGCAAAGTTAAGTAATCTAATTTCAAACTAGCATGAGTTTTCTTAAGCTTCCTATACGATGTATGAATTCTTTCAGAAACTTCAAATAATTGATCGTAGGTAAGCTCACATACCTCGTCCTGATCCGACTGACCAGGGTGATCATCAGCCATAAGACACAAGTTTGTTTCCTCCTCTTCAGCTTCAGTCTCAGAAGAGTCGGATGCAGAGTCTGCCCAGAACGCCTTCTGAATCCGCTTCTTGTCCTTTCTGAACTTTGGTTTCTCCTCACCCTTCTCCTTGCTTGGGTGAGCTTTAAGTGTAGGACATTCAGCCTTTATGTGTCCAGGCTTCCTGCATTCAAAACAAACAGATTCAGATGAACTCTTAAAATTTTTATTGGACTTATCCCTGTTCCACTTCTGATAGTTCTTATGTTTCTTCCTTAGAAAGCTTTTGAATTGCCTAGTGATTAAGGCAACATCATCGCTATCAGACCCGAAAGTGCTAGCATCTGAATCCTTGGCCTTTAGTGCCATTGTCTTCTCTTTCTTGCGTTCACCTGCATCAAGTTGCCTTTGGTTCACCCCTTGCTCATAAGCAATGAGTGATCCAAGTAAGCTGTCAATAGAGTAAGTGTTTAAATCTTTAGATTCAGTAATAGCAGTAATCTTCGCATCATAAGAAGCAGGCAAACATCTTAGAATTTTGTTCACTCTTTCGTAGTTAGTAAGTTCTCTACCTAGAACATGCAAAGAGGTAACAATCTGAGTGAACCTTGTGTACATTTCTGAAATAGTCTCACTAGGTTTCATGCGAAAAAGTTCGTAATCATGTAACAAGATGTTTAACCTAGACTGTTTGACTTCAGTTGTACCTTCGTATGTTATGCATAATCTATCCCAGATTTCCTTTCCTGTTGTACAAGTAGAAACACACATATAGTCTTCGAATTTTAAAGTACAAAAGAAACAGTTCAAGCATTTTGCATTTAACTGTGCTAAATAACGATCATCAAACGTCCAATCAGTAAAAGGCAGTTCAGTTTTCACATTGTTAATCAGTCTAAAAGGTGGTTCGTATCCGTCCTTAACTAACATCCACATGCGATAATCAATAGACTGTAGAAAAGTAAACATGCGTGTTTTCCAAAAATCAAAAGGAATATTATCAAACAACGGTGGTTTTGTAATAGAATATCCTTCAGCAGTATTACGATTATTACAGTTAGCCATGGATCAAATTCAAAAGTTTTTAAACCTAAATTTTGAATCCCTCTCTGATACCACTTGAAAGTTCGATAGGGATGTTAAGCCCTAGTGAACTAGTCCCGAGGCTAACCAAGAGGGGGGGTGAATTGGTTATTTAAAAATTTCACGATAACTATGAAAATCTTTTTATAACGTGCAGCGGAAACGAATTAAAACAACGATAAAAAGATCAACCACAGATATTCACCCAAGCAATTAATATCAGAAAAAATTAAAGTGCAGAATTGAATCAGAAAAGCAAACCAGATTTTATAGTGGTTCGGTCAACTTGACCTACGTCCACTCCCCGGAGCCTCCCCTCCGGGTATTGCACTAAACAGAAGTGTCTCTCCTTTTGCTACCACAGCAAGGCGGAGAAGCCTGTACAAAAATCTCCTTTTCACCACACGGTGAGGCAGAGAACCCGACCTCCTTTCGCTTCCTCCTGAAGCAGGCAGAGAACCTTCGAACTCCTTTCGCTTCCTCCTGAAGCAGGCAGAGAACCTACGAATTCCTTTTGCTTCCACCTGAAGCGGGCAGAGAACCCCGGATCTTCTTGCGAACAATCCTCCCACGACGAACACCGGCTAGACGAAAGACGACGAGCGGAGAAGACGACTCTGATCCGTGCTCGGACCAACCTTAGTGAATCCCTCACTAACTCCCCCTCACAAGATCTTCTCTCTCTCTCCCAACTCTCTCTCTCTCTAGGGTTTCTCAGGGAAGGAAGGCAGCAAAAGATTTTTCCAAAAATTGGAAAAAGTTCTTTTAAAGGAGGGCTTAAAATTTGCCCTAAATCTCAACTGGTCGGCCAAGATCGTCCAGGACGATCGGTATATCGTCCTGTACGATCAGTTCAAATTCAGCTGTTTCAGCCTGGACGATCTGGCTCTTCTGGACGATCAGTAGAAAAAGTTGTTCATATCGTCCCATACGATCCTGCGATCGTCCGGGACGATTAGTTCAAATTGAGGGAAATCGTCCAGAAGACAGTTCGGGTCGTCCAGAGAAATCTGTGCTGGACGACTAAAAAATGACTTGATCGTCCCGAACGATAGGGTCATCGTCCGGTACGATTAGTTCAAAAAGACCCCAAATCATCCTGTACATAGTTCTGGACGTACAGCTTAAATGTACTAGACGATCAAGATCGTCCGGGACGATCAAGATCGTCCGGGACGATCCTGCGATCGTCCAGGACGATATGATCGTATCAACCAAAAATAAATCTCTTTCCTTAATTACCAGATTAAATTAGGCATGATTGTACTGGATCATCCGGGACGATACACGTATCGTCCGGGACGATCAGACCAAGTATCTAAAAATAAGAACTTGCCTAACTTGATCTGGCGGCTGAGAATTTCTGATTTGGGCATATCGTCCCGTACGATCCGTAGATCGTCTAGGACGATCGGCTCAATCAGACCCTCTTAACTTAGTCACCCTAATTAGGGTTTCTATTTTAACTGGATCGTCCAGGACGATGTGGATATCGTCCAGGACGATCTGAACAAATTTTTAACAGAAACTCTAATTCACTCAATCTCTCTCCTTGAGTGTGTGTGTGCAAGGTTACTTAGCTAGGGAATCAGTTACATTACAATTGACTCAATAAAAAGAAAAATCATACATTTGACACACTTGGACCCGATCTTGAGTTGGCTTGAGTGGCTCGCGGTCTTTTGTGCCTGAAACAGATTAGCCAAGTAAAACACACTGGAAACATGTTTGTCATCATCAAAACTAGATTTGCAACAGTTTAGTGTCTGTCTTTGTGCTAGGTTTCAGGCTGATCCTAAAGAGTCTCACCTGACTGCTGTTAAGAGAATTCTTAGATATCTTTTAGGGACCCCAAACCTAGGAATTTGGTACCCTAGGCACAGCACCTCGTTTGAGATCATTGGATATTCTGATT
Organism: Dendrobium chrysotoxum; assembly: GCA_019925795.1. Classification (NCBI taxonomy): domain Eukaryota; kingdom Viridiplantae; phylum Streptophyta; class Magnoliopsida; order Asparagales; family Orchidaceae; genus Dendrobium; species Dendrobium chrysotoxum. The sequence continues at coordinate 18,343,913 of CM034299.1, read as the reverse complement.
CTGACTTTGCGGGGTGTAGGGTGGATAGGAAGAGTACTTCTGGGACTTATCAATTCATAGGACAGTCGTTAGTCTCCTGGTCCAGTAGAAAACAGAACTCAGTTGCACTTTCCACTGCTGAAGCTGAGTACATTGCCTTAGGAAGTTGTGTGGCCCAAGTTCTTTGGTTGAAGCAACAAGTCTTGGATTTAGGAGTACCTGTTGGCACAATTTCTGTTCTGTGTGATAATACTAGTGCCATCTGTATCCCTAAGAACCCAATCCAACATTCTAGGACCAAACACGTTGATATTAGGCATCACTTCATTAGGGACCATGTTACAAAAGGGGACATTGAGCTACATCACGTAGCAACTGAAAATTAGCTGGCTGACATATTCACTAAACCACTGGCCTTTGACTCATTCAGCATTTTGAGAACCAGATTAGGAGTGATTGATATAAATGTTTGATTCTGATGACTGCTGATTTATGACTGTTCTGATTGGTATTCTGACTTCAGTTAGTTTATTTTTGTGTTCTGATTTCTGATTTCTGTTAGTTAGTTTTGGTATTCTGATTTCTGATTTCTGTTAGTTAGTTTTGGTTTAATCAATTGCTTTCAGTTGATTTTATTTCCTCTGCTAATTTTTGTGTTAGCCTTACTGTTAGTTTGATTTGAGTATTTACTTTGCTGTGATTTTCTACCTGTTTTTATTTACTGGTTCATATCTTGCACTTACTATTTTATGCTTTTCAAGATCTGATCACCGCTCACTACTTCTGATGATCTGAATTTTTGACTGGGAGTTTTCGCCTTGTTTTGGTTTGGAAGCTGGTAAGCAGTGATTGACTTCGCTGAATCTGTTAAAGGGAAGAAACATTGATAATTGTTTCTCTTCCTCTAACTCCTTTACTGGTGTGTAGTTTCTTATGAATTGTTGCAAATCTGGTTTTGATGATGACAAACATGTTTCCAGTGTGTTTTGCTTGGCTAATCTGTTTCAGGCACAAAAGACCGCGAGCCACTCAAGCGAACTCAAGATCGGGTCTAAGTGTGTCAAATGTATGATTTTTCATTTTATTGAGTCAATTGTAATGTAACTGATTCCCTAGCTAAGTAACCTTGCACACACACACTCAGGGAGAGAGATTGAGTGAATTAGAGTTTCTGTTCAAATTTTATTCAGATCATCCTGGACGATTTCCACATCATCCTGGACGATCCAGCCAAAACTGAAACCCTAATTAGGGCCACTAAGTTATGAGGGTCTGATTAAGCAGATCGTCCTGGACGATATCTGGATCGTACGGGACGATATGCCCAAATCAGAAATTCTCAGCCGCCAGATCAAGTTAGGCAAGTTCTTATTTTTAGATACTTGGTCTGATCATCCCGGATGATTCAGTACAATCATGCCTAATTTAATCTGGTAATTAAGGAAAGCAATTTATTTTTGGTGATACGATCATATCGTCTTGGATGATCGCAGGATCGTCCCGGACGATCATGATCGTTTAGTGCATTTCAGCTGTACGACCAGAACTGTGTTTAGGATGATTTGGGGCCTTTTTGAACTAATCGTGCAGGACGATGACCCTATCGTCCTAAACGATCAAGTCATTTTTTGGTCGTCCAGCACAGATTTCTCTGGACGACCCGAACTGTCTTCTGGACAATTTTCCTCAATTTGCACTAATCGTCCCGGACGATCGCAGGATCGTACGGGACGATATGAATAATTTTTTCTACTGATCATCCAGAAGAGCCAGATCGTCCAGGCTGAAACAGCTGAATTTGAACTAATCGTACAGGACGATCTACTGATCGTCCTGGACGATCTTGGCCGACCAGTTGAGATTTAGGGCAAATTTTAAGCCCTCCTTTAAAAGAACGTTTTCCAAAAATTTGGAAAAATCTTTTGCTGCCTTCCTTCCCTAAGAAACCCTAGAGAGAGAGAGAGTTTGGAGAGAGAGAAAAGATCTTGTGAGGGGGAGTTAGTGAGGGATTCACTAAGGTTGCTCCAAGCACGGATCAGAGTCGTCTTCTCCGCTCGTCGTCTTTCGTCTAGTCGGTGTTCGTCGTGGGAGGATCATTCGCAAGAAGATCCGGGGTTCTCTGCCCGCTTCAGGTGGAAGCAAAAGGAGTTCGAAGGTTCTCTGCCCGCTTCAGGTGGAAGCAAAAGGAGTTCGAAGGTTCTCTGCCTGCTTCAAGAGGAAGCGAAAGGAGGTCAGGTTCTCTGCCTCACCGTGTGGTGAAAAGGAGGTGTTTGTACAGGCTTCTCCGCCTTGCTGTGGGAGCAAAAGGAGAGACACTTTTTGTTTAGTGCAATACCCGGAGGGGAGGCTCCGGGGAGTGGACGTAGGTCAAGTTGACCGAACCACAATAAAATCTGGTTTGCTTTTCTGATTCAGTTTTGCACTTTACTTTTCTGATATTAACTGCTTGGGTGAATATCTGTGGTTGATCTTTTCGTTCTTGTTCATGTGTTTCCGCTGCTACGTATCGAAAAGATTTTCATTGTTATCGTGAAATATTTAAATAACCAATTCACCCCCCCTCTTGGTTAGCCTCTGGACTAGTTCACTAGGGCTTAATATCCCTATCGAACTTTCAACTATACCTTTGTTTTGATAGTCATTTGCATTTATTAATGATCAACTTGCTTACACTTTCTCTCTTTATGTTTGGTTGTGAGATACATCAAGTTTTGCATACATCATTGGTTAGTGGGTCATCTTGCTTGAGCCTAATGAGAAGGCTCCAATGTTGTGTCAGGGGCATGTGGTTATGCCCCAACTCACCTGGTCAGGTATAATTTCTATAACTTGTAAAGACCAACTTATTGTATGTCGAATGGTAACACTAATTCATACACAGGACTGTTGTTTACTTTTCCACCCTATATTGTATGGTAGGATGTTTAGTCATTGGCCTTAGGATAGTGCACCTATGAAGTCCTGGCCTTATTGGATGGGACTTGCCACCTTTATGAACATTAGAGACCTTTATGGTTACTTAGGCCTGTAGCGTAGGACCACCTAATATGCCATTTGCATGATTATTTTCTCGTATAAAGCGGACATTGCTAAGTTGGCTCTGTTGGTATTTTAAAATATTTAAATAACTCTAAAAATTATATCTTTAATGATTTTGGGCTTTCAAAATATAGTGTCTTTTACATAATGAGGAATGTGAAAAATCAAAAGAAAACAATGGCTTTAGTGTGTTAGGTAGATCTGTGTGTTAGTGTTGTGTTGTATGTCTCCTATGTAAGTGATAGATTTGGTTCAGTTGTTCAAATTTAACATAAAAGTCGTGTTTAGAATTTGATTTTGTTGTAGGTGTCAAACAAAAGAGAAATAGATTAAGTAACAAACAAAACTTGATTAGAAAATAGGGTGATTATTAGGTAACTCGGGACTACAAGGCTATTAACTTAACCCCAAGAAAGGTGAAATAAATCTCACGGCCCCAGTGTAAATAAAGATAATCACCACTAAATTTAAATAATGGATTGATAAATCATTAATTAGGTGACCAAGTTAGTTTAAATCAATAAGCTAAATCAACCTAAATTAAAAGATAATTATTGGGTAACCTGGGCCTACAAGGCAATTAAGTTAGCCCTAATGAGGGTGAAATAAACCTCATAGCTTTGGTGTAAATAAAGGCAGTTGCCACCCATCATAAATAATTAGTCACAAACTACTACTTAGCTAATTTATCCAATATAGTTAACAACATAGGTATAAAATTCTAAGTATGGTAGGAGCCTAGTGTATCTATACATAGTGAGTTCATCTATTTATATATCATCCTCCTAAAAGAAATTTACCCTAGACATAGGAAGCCTAGGATTTGTTTTCATGGTGGGTAATAGGCCTACCTTAGTGTATCACATATTGGTCTTATCTCAAGTCTTATAAAATCAATGGAAGATTAACTGTCCTTGTCACCTCATAATTATTTTAGACTTGATTAGGTATAGGATTGAGGATAGTCCATTTTCCCCTCACTTCTTTCTAACTTTAGTATAGGATAGGGCCTATATATTTGGACTCTTCATAACTCAATAATCATAATTATACCCTAAAACTAAGTGTTAATTAATTCATCCTAAATGACAAATCACTTTAAGAAAAATTTGAGGGCTAATAAATTAAATAGTTTGAACCTGACCTTGTAACTTGAACCTCTCACCTAATTTGGGTAATTATGAAATACTAGTTTTGCACACAATTAAGTGCTAAATAGGACACATTTTTGTAAGCATCCTAGGGTAGGGTTTAATTAGGATAACATTTTTCACTTTCTTTCTTTTACACTTTGCATATATATGTTGACCTTGTTTTCACCCCAGACCCAGGCTCTGGATCAACCTGGTTGACCAGTTCAACCCAGGTTGACCCATTAGAGCCCTAATGGGTCTAATTAAAATCCTAAGCTCTTCCTAGGCTTGTTGGCTCAAATCCTCACCCACTTGGACCCATTTGACTAGGTTGACTAGGTCAACCATTGACTTGGTTAACCCAAGCCTTAATGGGTCAGTTTGACCCATTTAGGGTTATTTAAGCCCATTTAATGCATTGGATACCTTCCTAATCCTCCCCAAGCCCAACTTCACAGCAAATTGAGCTCCTTGACCTCCTAATTCAACCCAAAAGTCAATCTAGACCGTTCATGATAGGTATAAGGCAAATAAATAGGAATCCTAGGGTTCTTTGGGGTGATCTTGCATTCTATTCCTTCCAAGAGCCTCCTAACCCGAGACCTATCGTGTGTGAGCTCCCTAGGACCTGCTCTACCTTCCCCCATTCGAATCCCTACGGTTAGGGTTTGCCGGCGACGAAGTTCCGGCAAGATCAAGCTTTGTTCGTTCAAACCTCTACACAACTTGATTTGACGCATTCTAGATCACGATTTCGAGAGGAGAAGATACGTGGACTGCCTACAAGCTCAGAATATTCATTAAAATACCGAAAATCCTAAGGTATAATCTCTAAAATTTATAGATTAGGTCAAACACTTAGACCCAAATAGCATTTCGATAAGTGTGATTTGAGCTAAACGAACACTACTCCATGATTTCTTTTCATGTCTACGATCTACGTTTAAAATTTCGTTTGAATCCATCGACTAGATCGAGAGAATGAGCCGTTTCTTGAATCTAGGGTTTTGGTTAGACCGTGTACAGCTGCACATTTTCTGAGACATTGATTGTTGGATCAATGGCTCTGATTCCGCTGCTCTGTAATTCTGATGAATAGCGGATCCGATCACGCTGTTCTTAAAACCTTTTTTTTTATCAGAATTATTTGAATAATTAATTTAAAATAAAATTTAAATAAAATTATATAATGTTTATTTTAAAAATGTGATTATTATTATTATTACTATTATTATTATTATTATTATTATTATTAATTATCTTTATTAATGTTAATAATATTATTTTAATTATTATTATTTTAAATTCTTTTTTTTCTTGTTATTACTTTATTATTAGTTTTCTTTTATTATTATTATTATTATTATTTTAAAAATTAATGTTATTTATTTAATAATTCTTTTAAATTAAGATTATTTATAATAATTTATTTTTAATTTAATATTATTTAATAATTTTTTTGAATTGACATAATTTAATAATTTAATTTTAAATTAATATTATTTTAAAATTACTATTATTTAATAATTTTTAATATAAATTAATAATCTTTTTTATAATAATTTACTCTTAAATTAATATTATTTAATAATTACTTATAAACTAATATTATTTAATAATTATTTCAAAATTAATGTTATTTAATAATTTTAAATCAATATTATTTGATTAGTTTTAAAATTAATATTATTTAAATAATCAATTTTAAATCAATCTTAAATCTATATCACTTAATAATTAATTTATTTTATTTAATAATAGTATTATTATTATTATTATTATTATTATTATTATTATTATTATTATTATTATTATTATTATTATTATTATCATTATTTTCATTCTCCTTTTTTTTATTATCATTATTATCATCACTTTATTTTAAAAAAAAAATTTCTTATTATTATTATTGTTATTATTATTTTAATCCTTTTATTATTATTATTATTATTATTATTAAATTATTTTCTCATTATTATTAATTATAAAATTTATTTATTTTAAAATTAGAAACCTTTTTATATTTATGTTAATTTAATTTAATAATTATTTTTAAATATTAATTAATTTAAATTATTTTTAAATTACTTTTAAGTACATTAAACTTCAAAAATTCATAACTAATTCATTTTAAATCGGATTTTTGCGCATAATATATGAACTTTTCAAAAAAAATGTAAATTTTAATTTAAAATTACTTTCAGAAATTAATTCTGACTTTTCTAATTTACTCCTGTATTATTTAATTACTTATTATTTAAATATTATTTAAATAAATAATTTAATTAATTATTTTGAAATTAAAAAATTATTTTGAAATCCTTGCTGGGTTGGCCAGTGGATCACTCATGCCTATGCAATGAATTATTTTAAATTACCTTACTTTTAAACTTATATTATTATATATTCTAATATTTATGTATTTTAAAATTATTTTAAAATTATATTATTTAAATCCTTTAATTATGAGAAATCCACTACTTGTGAAATTTTAAACTTAGGCTAAGTATATGAATAGCATTCATGTGGAGAGGATTAGTGGATGATTGGGTCCCAATCATTCACTAATCACTTCATTAATTTATTTTACTTAGTGTCTTGTAGTCTTTACATTTGTAGGATGCACACAAGCAATTAGCTTAGGCTCTCATAGATATAAGGATATGGTGTGTTCATGTTTTTTTATTGCATTCCCTTATGTTATGCCTAAGGGTTAGTTTAAAACATTGATTTAAAACCTATGTAATGTAGTGACACTCTAATGACAATAATTAAGGACCGTCTGGCGAACTTAGAGATATTTTAGGAGCTAGGATTTACTTTTGATTGACTTGAAACTCGAAACACTTAAACTTAGGGACATCATAAATCTCCTGGAATTTTCTAGGAATTTTTAGAGCCCTTTAAACCCTTTAATTAATAAACCCTAATTTCCCCCTTAATTAGGACCTAGTAACTTCAGGAAATTCTAATAAATTCAAATTAAATTAAAAAATTATCCATAATATATCCAACTCTTCAGAATGCAGTTCCTAATCCATAAAAATTAAAATCACTTTAATTGGACTTCAGTATGAATCTTAATTTAATTTTGATTATTCCCAAGCAGTTTGGAATTGATTTAGATCAAAATCCCTAAAATAGCCTTTAATTAAATAATTTCGATAATTCATTAAATAACCCAAACTTCAAAATTCATAACTAATTCTAGAAAACTCTAAATTGGAGAAAACTCAAAGGCATTCAACTCACATTAGGGTCTAGTATTTATTAAAAATATTAGGATTCCAAAAATCAACTTAAATAAAAAAGTCAACAATTCGGTCGAACTTAAGTCAAAATAAGGCTAAAATTTCAAAAATTCATAACTTTAGATAGAAGAATCCAAATTAAGCATGCTTATAGTCTAACTGATTGGGTTAAGGTCTATTATTTTATAAAAATACTAACTAGTCACAAACTACCTTTAATCAAAAAGTCAGTTTTGGACCCCTTTGACTTAGTGGATATGGTGACCCCAGACCTTCTAACAACTCACTGACTCGACTTAAAATTCATAAAACATTATCCTTATTTTTAGTTTATACCCTAACCTGATAATAAATTAATTAATATCACCTCTCTTTAACCTCTACCCAACTAAATCAATTTAATTAACCCATGATTGCTACTAGGTAACCCAGGCTTATGAGATTATTGACTTAGCCCCAAGGAAGGTGAAATAAACTTTATGGCCTCGGTGTGAAATAAAGGTAGTAAACACTGAACCATTAAAACATACCCAATTTAATCCTTAATGCACCAACACTTAAACCCAAACCTAAACCTCTCCTTCAGACTTTTAACAAACCTGAACATTAGGCAACTTTAACTAACTACCCAGCTTAGGATACACTCCAGCTACACAACATCTTACACACATATAGAATTATTTGTTATGGCACCACTTCTAGTTTCAGTCTAGGCTGGTGTTTACTTTATTGATGTGTGCCAAGTTTTTTGAGTTTTCATTGTATGGTGTGGTTGAAATATTGTTGGTGTGTCTGCTTACTTTTATTGTACTCTATGGACTGATGTGATTGCACGATAGATTACCCATAGGTTAGGATTAATTTTCATACTAACGATATTTTCTATAGGTGGCCATGCTCATACAGTATAAAAAGGGGGGCAATAGTCAAGATTTAAATATTAACATCGTTTTATGCTGATGCTTCAAAAATTACTCGGCCTCCCTAAATAAATGAGGGCTAATAATAAATCATTATGTAACTGCTATAGGTACTCCAAATGCTTAGCCCTCAATTAATCAAAAGAGCATGGCCAAGTTTGGCTGGCATGAATATTTTCTTTATATGTATTTATAACTGCTTGGGATGTGAAATTAACTGCTTGGGATAATTTTTATTAGGATAACCTTGCTGGAGAGTCTAGAATTTACTATTTTATATTAATGTAATCATTTGTAATATGGTGATGAGTTGTGAAAGTGAACTTTGAGTGGAGATACATGGATCTAAAGGTTGGATTCCCAGAGAGGAAAGGACACCCATTATGAGGATAGTCCTTTTCTACTTGGGGAGTCCAAATTTGGATCATTCTACTACCCAAGGTGGAAAGAATAACCTCTACTTTAGGGGAGAGTTTTCTTCTTCATCTTGGGTATCCAGCTACAACCAATCCAAGGATGATCCGAAGAGAAGAAAATTAAGGAGCCCAAGAAAAAGAAGATCAAGAACTTGAAGACAAAGAATATCCCACTCAAAGTTACTTGCGTCTGTTCTAAGATTAGAAATTCGAGTTGTTGGCAGTGGTGCCCGGCCACTTTAATTTTTTGCAGACCCTGGGTTGTAATAAAGGGCAGTTGGCCTATGGACATTTATTTAATTTATTTGGTATCTGATGTGTTGAAATGTGATTGTTGATTGCGATTAGGATTTGCATGCTTTTCCTAGTTTCTGACCGTTTGTGTGCCGCTTTTGTTTTAGCTTGGATTCGATCGTTAGGCTCTTTAAAAACTAAAAATATTTTATACTCATAACTAAAATTTAAAATCTTAGAAATAGCCAGAATTGTCCGGGATCGCATGCATATTATTACATTGCCATAAGACACTTCCCCGCCTGCAGGTAGAGTCCAGATAATCCGACCTATGAGGATGAGGTACTGGACCTAGGGAAGTCTAGCCTTTTCTAAAAAAACATTTTTAAGCCTTTTTTTTAAAATTCTATGCATAACATGATTTGGATACCTGAACTAGCATTCATTGCATTAGAAACTAATTAAATTAAGATTTTAATTACATTAGTTCTAGAAGCATTCACCCTACATAAGTCCAGGGCCAATTAGGAAACTCTTTAGACGATAGCCCTACTTCCAAAAATTAAATTACCTACCCATCTTTCATAATGACTGGACTCATGGTTTTGAATCGATTAGGTAGTTAGCTGGCTCCCCAATCTAGGTTGCGGTAAGCCCAGGTTTTGCATTGCATTAGCTAGGACAAGGGTGTTAGTGTTGCGTATCACCCTAAACCAACACTAGATTCAGGGTCCAAGGCTACTACTATCAGTGTCTCGTAGTATGCCTCATCGGGGAGTAAGCCTCCTTTCCTTTAGAGGCTGTAAACCCTACCCATCTACGTCACATAGATGGCGCCACCTCCATCCTTCTCTCTTATTTTCTTTGAGTGCATGATTTTCTTTTTTTTCTAGTTTCTTCTCACTATCTTAGTCCCTCCGGATGCTAATCTAAGCTGTATATGTTGACTAAGCTAGTTTGAGCCTTTCTTTCTCTTTGAGTAAGAATTTCCTAGTCTTCCCCATAAGTGCCAATCCCAACTAAGGCATAATGTAGGATCCTTAATCGAGAGTGTTCTAAGGCCATGGCTTGAGATGTAATTAACCACGGGGGCTCGCGCCTGTGGAAAACTGAATTCCACTATTAAATAAACCCCACTCGAGCTGATGTATTGGGTGGGGGAAACATGTTGTTCCGATCAGATCGTATATATTATCACCCATCGGGGTGCGCTGGCAAATGCCACTATTCCCAATGGTTGATCGTATGTATAATCTAATATGCCCTCCTATTGGCAATACTGTCTCCCCCCCATGGGGCGGAGGTGTTTTCCTTTTGGAGGTCCACATTGTAATAATGTGATGATGTATTTTTAGCTTGGTTTGTTTATAGTTGTTTTATTTTCTATTTTATAAATTGATGAGTGGGCACGTACCCTTAAGTGTTTAGAATATTTACATAGATATTTTTTGCAGGTGGCCACATTCCTAAGGGATTAATAAATGCTATCATAATTATTATAAATGTGATTTATAACAAGTACTATGAGGAATGTTGAGCCCTTGTGAATGTGGTTCTAAGAAATAGGTTTGATGCATATTTATGATTGTTATATTATAATTATGTTAATCTCTATTTTGTAGGGTGAATTTATTATTTTTCTTTTTAAATATAATTTGAGTTAGGAAAGTCATGTTAGTGTGTGGGTATTTCAGAAGGTAGGAGGCCAAATGTATGAAGATCAATCAAGACCAACCCCACACACCATTTCAGTGATGTATAGATTTAGGCTAAGTTGTAATTATGGTATAGCTTAGCTACCTTTTTTTCATTTTCTTGAGGTGTATTGCAGAAACTAGCTGCATTTATAGCATTAACTATTATTTATTATTTGATGTTTGGTGTGTTTACTATGATTATGCATTAAAACTGCATACTTTTTCTATATTTTTGTATTTTTCTTGGGGGTGGCTTGGATAAAGTTCTCATTAGGCTCTTAGGATGTTAACTTTTATAAAGCTAAAATTTTTCTTAAGCAAGATAAAATGAATATAGGAGTTAAAATTAACCTATTTTTCAAAATTAAATGTATGATCCTTCTTGGTTCACTCTTTAAAACTCAATTAATATTTTAAACCCAGCTCACTTTAGAGTGACTAATGGTTAATTATGATTAGCCCTACCCATGCATACATAACCTAAGTCAGAGCATACAGATTTTCTTTTATCATATAATGGGATAGTTCAATTTTGTATAACATGGTGCCATTCACGGTTGGGCTTAAGGCCCATTTCCCTTCTCTACCTCCCTCCATTCTTGCATTTGTATTAAGACCAAATTACATGGATTTAAGATCCTAGATGGAGTTTAGCTGGTACTAGTTTCTTAACAGGGGTAAAATCAGGTCAGGGCTGCCTAAATCCTTGGTGGGGTTTAAGTTATAAGTCCATTTATAGTGTCTTGAATAGCCCGATTCATCCCATGTTTATTTAGATTAGGAGAGCCTATATGTTCCATTATGTGCTAAACCCAAAAGAGAATCAAATAACATCCATAATTAAGAGTATTCTTGGGTTGAGACCTAAGATGTAATTAACCATCAGGTCTTGCACCCATTGGAAATCGACACCTACACATAATAAACCCCATTTGGGCTGATGTATTGAATGGGAGAAATCATGTGATTATTGAGCTATGCATATTTTTATCCATCAAGATGTGTAGATGAAAGCCACTATTCTCCATGGATAATTATGTGTATAACTCCATATGTTCTCCCATTAGCTTGCTTGCATAGAGTGTATAAGCCTACAACCATTTTATCCTACAGGATAGTGTGATCATACCCTTTATATTCTAACCTCCACTTGTAGTATCCTTTTGGAGACCCATAGATTTTTGGCAACCACGATGGGATTTATTTCTCTCTTTGTTGTTGGATGCTATATTACTTTCTTTCTATGTATATTCTTGGTTTGGTGCTCCTTAGTTAGATTCTTTCTTTCCAGCTTTCAAGGCTATTTCACTTTCTTCTCCAATTCCTCTCATGGTTTTCTATTATGTTAATCATTTCAGTTCTTAGAAGACATAACCATTACCTATTCTGGTCCTTTTGTTTCTTTCTCCTTCAGCTTAGACTTGCGAGTAACCCTTCTAGAGTCCCTACTGTCTAGCCTCCTTGTGGGGTATCACCTTCGACTCCCTTACAGATTCATCCTATGTCACTCTTGGTAGACTAACCCCCTTCGAGGTTGTCACCTTTTCTTCCCCAAAGAGGATAGGCCACATAGCTATACGCCCTTTTAGCCGAATAACTATCTGGGAGCCAGCCTGGGTACCTACGTGTCCTATCTCTATCCATGTTCAGATAGTGTGCCCTATGGCAAGGCAGTTAGTGCCTAATACACTACTTATTCAGCCCCCTCATCTAGCAGTCAGGCAGGCTGCACCTGTAGTACCAGTACCCATTATTCAGATGGATTTGGTACCTCTACACCAGCAGCCGATAGTTCCCCCACTCATTGCTCTAGCAGAGGTTGCCTATGCTCGGGTCTCCCCTCCTCCCTCCTTCTTGAGTAAGAGAAGTGCCCAAGCTTAGCTCCCTTCGCCTTCCACTTGTCAGGTTTTTATTTTTGCCCAGCTTTCTCACTTTGAGATAGTAGGGTAGACCCCATCACTCCCTCCTATAGTAGCTTCAATTCATCTTGTCGTTCAGTCAGTTCATTCAGGTATAACATCTTCCTCCACCTCCGACCTGGGGAGAAGGGCCTAAAGGAATAGAAATAAGAGGCTACATTTAGTAGCATCAAAGGTAGAGGTGCGGTAGATGGCAGTTTATGTGGCTCGCTCGGAGCCCTTGTAGCGGGAGCCACACCGACCACTAATTCTCTAGGTCCTTGAGGTTATAATCACTCTTAAGATCGACGTAGTTTAGGGAGGATGCTTCTCTCCACAAGTGCATAGTGGCGATGAGGAGGACGTTGTCCACATTATGATAACCCCTCCTGTCATCACTAGCCTGCCACGTGCCATTGTCCCTAAGAATAATACTACTAGAGCCCTCTCCTAGAGGGATAGGAGCATTATCTGCTCAATATTAAGCAGGGGTCATGTTAGAGATGAGAGGTTACTCTATCAGATCTCTCAGGTTCATGCACAGCTTTAGCGATGGTTGCCCAAATAGAGCTACAGGTGGCAAAAAAGACAGCCACCTCATTAGCAATATGTCAGGGCAGTTAATATGGCTAGATCTCAAATAGATGTTCCTATAATTATATGACAGCCACATCATCATTGATGAAGCCCACATCTAGAGCCAGTTTGACCTCAGCATAATTCAATAGTTATTATTCCCCCTCTATGGCTAGATGTTCTTACAGTGTCCCATCATAGTAGGAGGGTCTATAGGTGTAGATAGGTAGATTAAGCTATCAATACTATACAAATAGTTATGGAAACTCAGTACTTAGATACAATCCCCGCATTAAGATTAGTGGTAGTCCTGATGACTTATGATGATCCTATAGATGAGGAGGATATTGTCTAGATAGTTCCCCGACTCGACTAAAGTTAATTCCTTCCCCTGGTTCCTATAGGATATCTTCCCCTATGGGTCCCTATATTGAGGCCCTTTGTCAGACCATCTCCAAAGATGACTTGTTAGGAGAAGAGTCAAATGAGGATATTTCTATCCATCACATTTGTGTCATTATGAGGCAAGGCATATCAGATGATTAAAGAGATCCAAATGATGGTATAAATGAGTAGGGGAAGGCTGATGTGCCTTCCACCTCAACACAGAGGCATCCTCCTTGATTTATGGACACATATACAATTGTATTATAGTTACAGACGCAGATAACCAAGATGGCTAAAGTTATGACAGCGATGACCGCCAAGCTGACAAAATTGGGGGCTACACCTCAAGTCATGAATGTAGGTATTCTTATTGCATCTAGAGATGAGCTGACAGTATCATATATTTTGGTAATAGAACCTATGAGGGTGGATAGAGTTCAGAGGAAGTTCCAGAAACACCCTCAATAATGACTTTTAGTGCTCCATTATAGGATCAGGTAGTATAATTATTTTTGGGTTAGATTTAGGATATGATCTCATGGAAGGTTGAGTAGGCCATTTTGTCTAGAATATCTAAAGATACAGTTAATACATGTCTAACAATTAGAGTATGAGCAGGAGCCATACCCTACTGGTTTTGTCCCTCCATATTTTCAATAGTTTGATGGGATAGAGAATCTCAAGCAATACGTGACTCAGTATCAGGCTATATGCTGCAAATACTGGAGGGAATGATGCATATATGCTCAGATTATTCATCAGCAGCTTGATTAGAGTGGTATTTAAGTGGCATGCTAATCTCCTTAATGATTTAGTACATACATTTATAGAGCTTAAGCAGATGTTTATTCAGAGGTTCATTAGTACAGAGCACCGGGTTATAGTTGGCAAGTTGGAAGTAACCATGTAGTGTTCCCATGAGTCTTTGCCTAACTATATTATTAGGTAGAGGATCCTTAGTCTTTAGTGTGATCCTCAGTTACAAGAGTAACATGTAGGTGAGATCTTGCTGAAGAATATTATACCTAATGGGTTTTAGTATTTGAACCTCTAGGAAGATATTGACTGAGGTCACTAGTTTGAAGAACAGTATGCCCAAAGTAGTCCCTCTTAAGGTTGAGTGTCAACTTCCATGTAGACCTCAAAGATAAGAGTTTTTAGGGGCATCACCTCCTAAAAAGGTTAAAGTGCATAGTACCTTTAAGTCTCAAGATAGGGGCAAGAGGCTCATGATCAGTGCAGTGCCACAATGGCCACCACCATAGTCATAGATATAGCCATGATCATAGGTGCAGCCATAGATATAGCTATGACCACCGATGCAATTTTAGCCACATTCACAGATCTAGCAGTAGCTGACACCCCTTATAGGACTCCAAAGAGTCGGTAGTATTTATAGAAGAGGCTTAGCAAGAAATATCCCTTTAAGAGGAAAAGTGTACAAAAGATCTTGAAGTTCCTTGTTAAGAAGAATATTTTTGACATTTCCAACTAATAGGAGAGTAGAAGAGGAAGGTTAGACAGAGCATATGTTGTATTATCCATACCATCGATATATTGGGAATGCCCTTGAGAATTATTATGTATTCAAGGATAAGGTGGAGAGCCTCATGGCCACCAAAGAGATTTATTTATAGGATAGTGATTTAGTACAACCTAGAGATAAAGTGGCTCAGATTATTGAGATTATTAAGGTTCCAATCAGTGTGACAATCAGCATGACAGCTAGGGCAGTGATAGTAGAGCACCCCTTAATTCTGAGGGAGAGTGGCATCTTACATTCTCTCAGTAGTAAGGGGTATGATCAGATAAACAATATAAAGTTTAGAGGTAGTTGAGAAGAGGCCTTCACAGGAAAAGTTAGCAGTTGTCTGTTCAACTTCTATACTTTTTTCCCTTCCTTCTTCTATTATAGTGCCTACTAAGCACACTTCTTTTCTTTCATGTACTAAGAAAATGTATGAGAGAGAGAAAGTTGTTTCTCTTCTAGCACTTATGCTAAATGATTTCATTTTCCCTCATATTGATGATGAAATAATGGAAAAAGATGATTTTGGCTATTTTGATCTTTTACTCCTTCTAATTCTACTCTTTCTAGCTCTCATCCTTTTTATGCTATATATATATAAATATATATATATATATATATCTGGTAATGATGATGATCCCTTACATGAGTAAGAGTTTCAGTTTGAGTGTGAGAAAGAACCTGTATTTGTCATTTTTGAGGGTGGTTATTACATGGACTCTGGAGACTAGTTTGAGAACACAGCCTAATCACTTTCCATAGAGCCAACACAAGCCATGACCTCTGAACCAAATGAGTCTTTTGTTGAGTTTAGGGAAGGGAAGGTACTTCCTCCTAAAATAAATAAAAATAATAAAAAAAAGATAAGAATATTATTACCCAACAGGATTATCCTATCCCTCCTCAAGTACAGGCTAAGGAGAGGGGGAAAGGCCCTCAGTTGGATGTTAATTATAATGTGTTGGCTCATTTGAGAAAGATCCCTTCCCTTCTCAGAGTCAATAATGCACTTATAATGTCTTATAACTTGAGAGAGACTTTGGTGAAATCTTTGTTAGAACCAGAGCCTTATCAAGCCCTCTTTATCACTGAGTCTATAAAGGATGCTTGTTATTTGAGAGAGATACCATGTATTACCTTTTCATATTAGGATCTTCTCTTAGAGACTTTTGAGCACAACTATACCTTATATATTACCGTTAAAGTTAATAGTCAAGAGTTGAACAAGGTCCTCATTAACCAAAGAGCTTCAGTCAATATCCTTAACTATGCCACTTTAGAGAGTCTCTCTCTTGGTGACTTGAAGCTTACTTCATATAAGATCACGCTGAAGGACTTTAATGATCAAGGTCAGCATACTCTAGGATCTATTATCTTACCTTTATATTTTGGAGATCACCAAACTGAGGCAAAGTTTCATGTTATCAAAATAAATACCTTATATAAGGCTCTTTTAGGAAGGCCTTAGATTCATGAGCATGAGATGGTGCCCTCTACATTGCACCAGTGTATAATGTATATGAGAAATGATATAGAGTATTCCATTCCTAGGGATATTACAACTTCTATCGTGCATGAGGCCTCTATTTATAATGATACCGAGCATTATATACCTCGGAAGGCTCATAGAACTCCTACTACGCAATCATCAGTGAGACCTACTAGCATTGTATAGCATCCTTCAAAGTCATTCATACAAGGACATATATATTCATTAGTATTGAGTCTACAACAGGTTTATACTGAGATATATATTTATACTAAAGATCATGCTGGATCTTCCTTTCAGTTTATAGTAGGGCATGATGTTCCCATAGCAGAGATAGGAGATGGCGTGATAGTGGCTAAGGTAAGATATGGCTCTTCCCATGAGAAATATCAATACTCAAATTCCTCCCCCTCTTGGTCTTTACACTATCTCTTTGACTGTCGAGTCTGATTCCTCTGATGATGAGATAATCTATATCCATCATCACTCAATTCCATCGCTGCCTTTAGCATTGATGGTTTTATCCACTATCCTATATTCAATAAGGATTTGATACCTCAAGGCAGCCTAGTTATTAATAATCGCTCAGACAATGACATAAATGTTAGACGTATGACTACTAGTCAACCATCCCTTTATTATAAGATCTATTGGATGAGAGTTGAGGTATCTAGCTAATAGACTCCTCCCACACCCCCCACTGGTACATTTGGTTCACTATACTCTGATATCCATTCTGTGCATGAGCTGCACACTTTTTATGTGCTACCATAGCCTGGTGGGCATGCATCATTATTTTATAATGTAAGTGTCCCACAAGGTACTAGTATACTAGTTCATGTGGAATCCATTGTGGACAATGAGGTCATGCATGTCCCTCTCTATTTTCCTCTTTTATGGATTGTTGTATTGAGCGAGGTGTTATCCCTTTGACTTGGTATGATGGACAAGCTCTATAGCAAGCCCATATATGTTGAACTGATCCACCTCAAACTTAATAGGGTCTTGGCTATTTTGAGAAAGATCAGTTTCCTTCTACCAATATTCATGTTATCTCTCATTCATATCCAGTTATTTCAATCTCCAATTATGAAGACCCAAATGATGCTAAGGATAGGGTCCTTGATGATGCATCTAAATTTATAGATGGTGCTAGCTATGTTATGGATGAATTGCATGAAGTTAATTTGGGTTTTGAGTCAGATCCTCGACCTATTTTTTATAGTGCTTTGCTATTCAATTCAAAAGCTCAGGAGTATATTAAACTCATATATGAGTTTAGAGATTGGTTTTCCCGAAACTACACTGAGATGCCAAGTCAAAATCTAGAAGCTGCAGTCCATAAGTTAGCCATTCGATCAGATGCAGCCCCTATTAAACAGTCACCTCATTGGATGAGGTTGAAGATTAATCAATAGGTGAACATTGAGACTGAGAAACTTATAAAAGCTAGCTTTATTCATAAGAAGAAGTATACTACTCGGCTTGCCAATATTTTTTCATGCTAGAAGAAGAGCGATCAGATTCGTGTCTACATCAACTTCTGTGATTTGAATAAAGCATGTCCCAAAGATCATTTCCTTCTTCCCATTCTTGAGCTTATGGTTGATAATGCTTCATCCCATAGCATGTTTTTCTTCATGGATGGTTCATCTTGTTACAATTAGATATAGATGGCCTCTGAAGATGAAAAGTTCATTGCCTTTTGCACTTTTATTGGTATGTATTATTATAAGTTGATTCCCTTTGACCTCAAGAATGCTGGAGCCACCTATAAACATTCCATAACTATCATTTTTTATGAGCTGATTCATAAGCAGGTTGAATGTTATATGGATGACCTCATGGTCAAAAGTAAGGTCCACATAGATCACCTTCAAATATATGTGAATCATTTTTAAGTGCCTTCATAAGCATAACCTCAAGATGAACCCCCTAAAGTACACATTCGATGTTACTATAGGGAAGTTCCTTGATTTCATTATCCATTTTTATGGCATAGAGATTGATTCCACTACGATCAAAGCCATAGTTGGCTTGAAACCCCCCAAGAGTCTTACCAAGTTGAGGTCTTTTAGGGTAAGCTTGCTTTTTTGTGGGGATTTATCTCCAACCTTACCAGTAGGTGCCATCCCTTCACTTCTCTAGTGAAGAAGGATGCCCACTTTCATTTGGGATAAGCATTATCAGAAGACTTTTGAGAGTATAAAACTTTACCTAATGAGTCCCCCTATGTTAGCTGCACCGATCCCAGGGCCACCATTGATCCTTTACACTACAGCCTAGATAGATTGATTGGTGCACTTTTAGCTCAAGAGAAAGAAGAAGGTAAGGAGAAAGCCTTATTTTATATTAGTAGATATTTGATTCCACCAGAGCTAAAATACCCAGCTATGGAAAAGTAATATTTGGCTTTAATCTTTATTGTGGAAAAGTTTGGACACTACATACTTTCACACAAAATTAGCCTTATTTCTCTAGTTAACCCTTTGGAGTATTTGATGACCCGACTAACCCTCTTAGGAAATTTGGCATGTTATTCCTTTATCTTATTGTAGTTTGATAATACCTTTATTCCTCAACGGGCAATCAAAGGACAGGCTATAGCTAATTTTCTTGTTGCTCACCTGATCCCTATAGATTCTCCACTCAATATGGCTTTACCAGATGAACTAGTCATGAGTGTGGAAGAAGAGGAGTCTCCTACTTGGGATTTTTAGTTTGATGGTGCATCCTCCATCAAATCACTTAGTGCTCATGAAACTCTTATAGTTAGGGTAGGTCTGGGTCTCATGTTTTAATCTTCTGAAGGCCACACCTATTATTACTCTTATAGTCTCTCAGAACCTCATACTAATAATAAATTCAAGTATGAAGCTCTGATTTTAGGAGTTGAGTTGGTTATTTAGATGAATATTTTGTAAGTAAAGATCTTTGGAGATTCTCAACTGATCATTAATTAAGTAACAGGAATCTTCAAAGTTCTCAAGCATGAGTTCTCGCCTTATCAAAGTGGTGTATTGGAGCTTTTATGTTTTATCCCTGAAGTAACTTTGGCTAGATTTCCTCATTCTGAAAATGGTAAAGTGGATGCATTGGACAAAATTACTAACGGGTTTGCTGGCCCAACTGGAAACCCAGTATTAATTATTTTCCAGTATCATCAATCCTTATGCCCCATAGCACAATCTTCTCCCTATCAGACTCTCACAGTGTTAGTTGTTAAGGAAGAGTTAGATTAGAGAGCCCCTTTTATTGAGTATATGAAGTATAATAGGCCTCCAAATGATTGCTCTCTTGCCACTCAGATTAGATAGAGAGCTTTATCATTTGCTTATGTGAATGACACTTTATATTAATGTTCTTTTGACCAGAGGTGGTTGCATTGCCTTAATAATAAGGAGGATCATAAGGTCTTGGGTGAGATGCATGATGGGCTTTGTGGTGCACTTTAGTATGAACCTAAGATGAAGGTAAAGATTAAATGCCTTAGATACTATTGACCGACTATGGTCGATGATTATGTGGAAAACTCTAGAAAATGCCATTATTGTCAGATTCATAGAACAGTTATTCATCAACCCCTAATCTGCTGCATCCCAGCATATCCTCTTAGCCATTTAAGAGTTAGGGTATGGATGTAGTGAGTCCTATCGATCCTCCTCCTTCTAAGGGTCATAGGTTTATATTGGTTGCCACTTATTACTTCTCTCAGTGGGCTGAAGTTGTCCCCCATAAGGAAGTTAAATCAGAGGACGTGATGTGCTTCTTTTGCAATTATGTTGTCTACTATTTTGGAACTCTACATCGAATCATTTTAGACAATGACCCATCATTTAAAATCACCAAAATTGTTAGATTTTCCCACTAATAAATATTGATTGACATTATTCCTCATTTATTATATTAGAGCTAATGGCTTGTCTTAGGCATTTAATAAAATCTTAGTCCAATTAATTACAAAGATACTCATAGAAAATAAGCATGAAAGGCATGATAAGTTACCTGAAGTATTATGGGCTATAGGACCACATATTACACTCCTACTCAGTCTATGCCATATGCTTTAGCCTATGGGGTTGAAGCAGTCCTCCCACTTGAGATCGAGCTCCCTTCGCTACATGTGGTAGTTAGCCACAATCTTTCTCATGAGGATAATACTTGATTGCAGTTGGAAGAACTTGAGGGTATAGATGAGTTACATTTGCAAGCTCATCAAAATCTCAAGTTATATCAGGCTCATATGGCCTAAGCGCATAATCGCCTTATTTGGCTCTGAGCTTTCCAGGTTGGTGATTTAATTCTTGTCTTACATAGGCCTATCATCATGCATCATCACTGAGTTTATAGGTTTAAGCCTATTTGGGAGGGCCCCTTTGCTATAGAGTAATTATATGAAGGCAACGCTTGCGTGTTAGTTGATGCCAATGGTGTTCATCCCATGCTTGTCATCAATGGTTAGTACTTAAAGAAGTATTATGCTTGAGTTTACATATTATGGGCGGCATCCATTTACCACGTATAAATATTCCTCTATATAAATATCATTTGAGATGATTCTTCCTACTTTTCAATAGTTAGTGGTTACAAGGATTTGTCCTATACCACATGATGTATGCCATATAAAGTATGAGGTTGTTTTTAAGAGTTCTATGAAAATATGTTGCATGGATATTTATTTTTATGTCCTTTTGCACCAATCACCTTGGTGTCATTGTATCGAACCTCTATTTTATCCCCCTCTAAGGGTTGATTTCCCTAGTTTCACTCATCATCTAGAGTGTGATCTGGGTTATCAAAACCAATCTACATGATTTTCTTAGGTTTTCCTCATTCCCTATTCTGGACAAATAATTTCTTTATTCCTGAGTTATATGATTTATTCAATTTATTATAGAATCATGAGATATGAGTTATATGATTTACTTAGTTTATTATAGACTCATGAAATCTGAGTTAAATGATTTATTCGGCTTGTTGTAGACTCATAAGATTTTGATACCTTCAAGTTTATTACAAGCGTTGGCTCCCTAGTTTCATTTGTCACTCCCAAGTGTAGTCGGGGATATCAAAACCACTCATTCAAATCCCTTATAAAATTTGATACTAGATTCATACCCAGATTATGTTGGTTAGGTGTGGGGATGTTAACCTATTATCCCAATATGATTTTCCTTCATTAGTTTCGTTATGATAGTTGAGCTCCCTAGTTCATTCATATGAGTTAAATATGGCATGAGTTATCAACGCCAACTTATTATTCTTTTGTAGACTTGATGTATGAAGTTTATCTCCCCTAGTTTTATTCATGTGGTGAACATGGCCTGGGTTATCAAAGCCAACCATATCTCAATCTCTTTATGTTCCAATAACTAAAGGATCTCATGCAAGAAATAATTCATATATATGGAAAATATTTCCTCTACTATGTGTTATCATCGACAGTATGGGATCTACCCAATCCATAACTGTAAATACAACATGAAAATATAATAAAAATATAATAATAGTAAAAGAGAGTAAAGCACTCATTTGAGCCAAATTGGTTTCTCTTGTCACAGGTGGAACCCGATTCTACACTCCAAGAGCTTATGTTACTCTAAATTTCCATCATTTTTTCTTCTATGAAGCATTTTTATGATTACTTAGGAGATGTCCCTGCATTCCTTTTCTTGGTGGCAAGAGACATGTGTTCCCCACCACTGATGTGGTGCATCTTATTCTAAGTGTTATCGTTATATGTCAGTGGATTCTGGTTTCAATTGGAAAATTCTTTCTTTGCCTACTCAGCGACATAGTTCACCCATTAGAGCCCGGCTCTTAACTATGAAAGTGGTCCTTTGGTTATGTCAATATTGGTTACATCACTCAAAAGATCCCATTATTTAATATGGTTATTACCACTATGATTCTCTATTGAATGTTGGTTTCGAACAGAGCTTTCATTCTCAGTTGCAAATGTGTCCCCCTTCACTACTTCACTATTATTCTCTTTAGTGTGAGCTCACTTACACATTTTGTTACTCATATCTCCCTTCTATTATGGGAAAGAGGTATCATTCTGTTATTTCCTTCGTCATTTGATAGACTTGTGTGGTGTAGTCTCAGTTTTGTCTAAGAAATTCTGCTTGTATTTATATACTCATAGCTATGGTGATTTATCCTCTGCCATGTGGAAGCTAAGTGGTAAGCTTGATATTTCTTGGATAGCTCATCATTTAGGATTTTCCCCTTTTCCCTCCCTAGTTGGATATATTCCTTGGGACTTTTATATGTTGTTGTGCAGTAATGCTCTTACCTCAATTTGAAGTCATGACAACCTTGCCTTGATTCTACGTGAGAGTATTTATATTCTCTTCACGATGAAGGTCATCTACATACAAGCCCGGATGACATGTTTTCTACAGATCTCCATATTTAGAAAGTCCCTTTTACCACCCTTTTCCTCCTCACATCACCATAAGCATATATGCAAGGTGGTGGTTGAGCTCTCTTTAGCTGATACTCACTATTGCGATGTGGTTAGGTGATTAAGTTATCCCCATCAACTATTGTAATCTGATCAAGTGGATGTTGGATCTTTTTTCATCTTCATTTTACTGTTGTGATGTGGTCATGCAGGCATTAGATTCTTCCCTTACTCTTACTCGTTGTTACAATGTGGTCAGGTGAGTATTAAGTTATCCTCGCCCACTATTATGATCTGGTCAGGTGGATGTTGGATTCTTTTTCATCTTTTATTCTGCTATTACGATGTGGTCAGACATACATTAAATCTTGCAGCTCTTTCTCCACTATTACAATATGATCAGGTGGGTATCGAGTCATTCTCACTCGTTGTTACGATGTGGTTAGGCGAATATTAAACTCCCTTTCTGGTTTGTTTCCCTGTAGTGTCCTGGGGGTATACTTCATCACTTCTTCAATCCTCCTATTTTTTATTTCCTATTAGGGGATTATTGAGTTTTTCTCAGCTCTTTATTTCACTATTGTGAATATGATCAAGCAAGCATTGAGTCATCCTCATTCACTAGTGTGATGTGGTAAAATGAATATTAGATTACTTTCTATCTTTTTATTCTGCTGTTGCGATGTGGTCAGGCAGATATTAGATCTTGTAGCTCTTTCCCCACTATTGTGATGCAGTCAGGTGGGTATCAAGTCGTTCTCATTTGTTATTGTAATGTGGTCAGATGAATGTTGAACTCCCTTTCTAGTTGGTTGCCCTACAGTATCCTGAGGGGTTTACTTCACCACCTCTTTATTCCCCCTATTTTTTATTTCCTGTTAGGAGTTTGTTGAGTTTTTCTTAGCTCTTTGTTTCACTGTCATGAATATGGTCAGGCGAATATTGAGTCATCTTCATTCACTATTATATTATGGTTCAGTGAATATTGAACTCTTTTCCATCTATTTTTTAGTTATTGCGATGTGGTCAGGAAAATACTAGATCTTTTAGCTCTTTTCTTGCTGTTGCAATATGGTTAGGTGGGTATCGGGTCGTTCTCATTCTTTGTTGCAATGAGGTCAGGTGAATGTTTAACTTTCTTTCTAGTTGGTTGCCTTATAATGTTCTGGGGAGTATACTTCATCACCTCTTCATTCCCCCTATTTTTTTCCTATTAAGGGGTTGTTGAGTTTTCCTCATCTCTTTGTTTCGTTATTGCAAATATGGTCAGGCAAACATTGAGTCATCCTTATTCTTTATTATGATGTGGTATGGTGAATGTTAGACTCCTCTCCATCTTTTATTTTGCTATTATGATGTGGTTAGTAATATATTAGATTTTCTTTCTTTAGCTCTTGCTCATTGTTGTGACGCGGTCAGCTGAGTATCGAGTTTTCCTTATTCATTATTGCGATCTGGTCAGGTGAATGTTGGATCCTTCTTTTTCACCTTTTTCTGCTATTTTGATATAATTGGACAGATATTTAGCTTTCTCCCTTCTTTTTTATGTTTTATTCCACTTTTGTGATTTGGTCAGGTGCACATTAAATTTCTTTTCTTTATTCACTCTTTCTCACTATTTTGATCTAGTCATGTGAGTAACGAGTCATCATCATTCGCTGTTTCTATCTAGTCAGGAAAATGTTAGACCTATTTCACCCATTTGTCCCCCCCACCCCTTTCAGGATAATTATATAATTATTGTATGATTATATGATTGTTGCATCATTTGGTGGTCAATGCATGATTATATGCATGTTGAGCTTCTTTGGTTTGTTGTTGGGTTGTATCTTCCTAAATATAAGGAGGTCAATGCCAATACATGCAGTTCACTTATTGTTTGCCACCTATTGGGGGTTTGTTTGCTAATCTCATTTTTGCACATTTTCCCTCCGAGCATATTCGATCTAGTTGATTGGCCCTCTTCGAGCCAAATTTGAGTCAAATCTATGTCAATTTGGGTTCAATTTTATCAAATTGACACAATCAAACTAGGTTAAACCCAAATCGATTTGAATTGAGTCAAATTGAGTTCAATTCAGACACAAACATGGCCCAAATCAGCCAGAGCGATTTAAGGTTGAGTCCAATTAAATTTTTAAGCACTTTAAATTTCTGTTCTAAATCAAGAAATTTGAATTTCTTTGGCTCCAATCACCTCTCGATGCTAGCCGAGCCTCCTCCAACTGTGCTTGACCTCCGACTCGGCTTCCCCAACATATGTTGGACTGGACTGGGCTTCCAGCTTCAATCTTTGGTCCCAACTTCTATTACAACCATTTGTCCCTAGCAGCCGACCAAGCACCATCTGGCCTAGCATCGTCTGGCCTAACATAGTCCAACTTGAGCTTTCTTTCACCTCTAGGTTATGGATTTTCTCATCGCTGGTCCCGATTGCAACTCTGATCGAGTTTGACTGTCGATTCTGCTCGACCTCCAACTAGTCTTCCCTCCTCCCACTATAGGTAACCTTCTTCTTCCTATCTATCTCCTCCTTCTACTTCTATCTCCCATTCATGCTCATTGATTTTGATGGTATTTTTGAGGATTTCTTATCCATGCTAATTGCTTATGAAGCTTTAAAGTAATACCTTCAGCAATACACTAAAAAAATGATTACTTCTAGCCTATGTTGCTATGAGCTAATAATATGTTCATTACTATTCTTCTTGGCTTTGTTATGTTGATCCAGTTTCTAGGTGGTGAATTAACTTTTGAGAGGAAATGGTGATTATTTCAAGCTAATAATAACTTGGTTGCATTTGAACCTTACTCTATTATAACAACGGGGTATCAAAGAGTATGAAGGTATTTAGCAATTCACTTATAGTGCTATTAAATCTCCCCATGATGCTACTTCTTTTACTAATGTTGATGTTGAAAGTTTGATGTGCGCCAAGAGCGGGGGTGAATTGATATTTTAAAAATAAATCCTAACACGAGTTCTAGTTTTTATGGATTTTTCTTTTTCTCTTTTTTTTATTTTTCAATTTAGAAGATTTAACTAATCAAATGTGAAAGCTAAATATTCGTTCACAATTATGATGGTGGTGATATAATTTTAAATCTCATAATAAATAATTAAAATCAAATTTTTTTCTAAGCAGTTAGCATAGTAGATAAATGCATGAAAAATTAAAAAGCAGAAAATACGAAAAAAGCATACCAGAAATTTTTATAGTGGTTTAGTCACTTGTCCTACATCCACTCCCCAGAGTCTTCCACTCAGAGTATTGCACTACTAAAAGTTGACTCCTTCTACTTTGACAGCAAGGCAGAGAAGCCTTTACAAGACTCATTTTCACCTTCCTTGGTGTGGCGGAGTGCTAGACGCTATGTCACCCTCCGAGTGATGACAGTAGACCTTCTCCTTTTTCTCCCTCCTGGAGAAGGTAGAGTACCTCGAGGATGTTGACTTTGAAGCCTCTCTCCCTAGAGAGCTCTCACAAGACTCACCAAGGCCATAGGAGGAGCAAGCATGCAACTAGCTCGGAGTAACCATGTGATCCCCTCATAATCCTTCTCCCTCACGCTCAAGCTCACCTTCTCCTTCCTGTCACAAACCTTGGATCTCTTCAAAAGCTCCCTCTCAAGAGTTCCTTCCTCTATCAACAACAGCCTCAACAACAACTTACTGAATAATAAAAACTTCTTTTTAAAATTAGGCTTCAAAAAATTCTAATGATTCAATTTGGATGATGTTGTTCGTACAGTACGATTAGTTCAAAATAAGTTCCGTCCAGTACGAAGGCAGATAAATAGTTCATAAATTTTATGAACATCGTATAGTACGATCTGGAGATCGTACTGGACGTTCATTTTATTTTCAACTGTTCATACATGACGATCAACTTCGTACAGTATGATCATGATCGTACAGTACGATTAGTTCACAAAACTAATCATTCAGAATTAGCCATTAAGCCTGAGTTCAAATGACATATCGTACAGTACGATTTAAACTCGTACAGTATGATTTTCTTTTAAAAAATAAATTTTACTTAAAAAACTCTCCTCCTATGTGTGTGTGCATGGTCACCCCTTTTGCATACATACTTTTGTGGTAGACTCAACAAATAAAAATTAAAGAAAATAAAAATACAAATTCTTGTACATACTAGTCTACCCAATCTTGAGTCTCCAGTAGTCTTGAGCGGTGTGTATCTTATATGAAATATAAGTGCTCACAGACACAAATAAACATTTATATTTTCCAGGGATGAACATATTAATTCATTCAATATTACTTGTCATCATCAAAATCAAGTGCTAGGGATCCCGGATTGCAACAGAAGTTACAACAGGAGCTTACACCTATCTAGTTATTCATTTGTATACCCTCACTTTGTTAGATATTATTATAATGGAAGGAATTGAGTGCATTTATTTAAAGAAAGTTTGTAGTCGCATTATGGTTATTCATTCATTATATAGGCTTTGAAGATTTTCCTTCTATATGTATGTTATATCGAAATTGATATGAAGTGTTAAACTATGCTCATATTCCTCATTCTTGCATAATGAACAAATTAAATGGCAACATGAGATTGGAAGCTTGAAAGACATGTCAATTTATTGGTAGAATTAAAGACTTGAAATGCTACTATATCATCTCTTTAATTTTTTTATGCATAGTCATTATTTCATAAAAGTTGGAATAATGAGTTGTATTGATGAGTAAAGTGATGATAGTTTGAAATTGTATTAGCATGACAAATACATTAACTCATGATGGATTTTCCTCTTTTGAATGAGAGCTTTTCAAGCGATGAGTGTTGTTTCTCAAAAGTTCTTAATGTAAAAAAAATACATGGTTCTTTGTGCATGGTTATTTGTAAAATGCTAACTATGAGATAGTATTACAGTTTGCCAATAAGATATAAATGATCACATATTCCATAAATCATGGACAAGTTATGATTCACCTTTGCTATGCATATCTACATTTAGTCTTATATATGGTGTCTATCACTTTATATAATGACAATAAATCGAACATGTTCACATGCTTTCATAACACATGATCAATGGGAAATTTTTTTCATGTAAAGTCATATTCAAATTACTTTGTCAGTCGGCATAAAGAACTCCTTTCATGTATGTTTCAATAGATATAAATTTGTTGAACTCCAATAATTATATTAGAGAGCCTATAAGCTTAATTATGGTTCAATAGTATATGTAGATTTGATGTTATAAGCTTGTGAAATCATTAGGAGGATCATATGCAATTGGTAGATTTTGATTGGAATGAAAAAAAAATTATGCATATGGCATCATATGTATCTCTATTTTGATAAACTGGCTACATTAACTTACATGTATTGTTTAAATTGCAAGTTGCTACATAGACCCTATATAATACTATACCTTTGTTTTGAAAGTCATTTGCATTTATTAATGATCAACTTGTTTAAACTTTCTCTCTTTATGTTTGATTATGAGATACGTTAGGTCTTGCATACAAAGTTGGTTAGCAAATCGTCTTGCTTGAGCCTTGTGAGAAGCCCCTACATTGTGTCGGGGGAATGCGGTTACACCCCAACTCGCCTGGTTAGGTTTAATTTTTATAACTTGTAAAAACCAACTTATTGTATGTCGAATGGCAACACTAATACACACATAGGACTAATGTTTACTTTCTCACCCTATATTATATGCTAGGATGTTTAGTCATTGGCTTTAGGATAGCGCACCTATGAAGTCCTGGCCTTGTTGGCTGGGACTTGCCCCCTTTGTTAACATTGGAGACCTCCATGG
Source organism: Dendrobium chrysotoxum (assembly GCA_019925795.1). Classification (NCBI taxonomy): domain Eukaryota; kingdom Viridiplantae; phylum Streptophyta; class Magnoliopsida; order Asparagales; family Orchidaceae; genus Dendrobium; species Dendrobium chrysotoxum. Next base: position 18,315,158 of record CM034299.1, on the reverse strand, counting down.
TCACCTAATCCTGTAGTGTAGGTCTTAGAAAATCAAGGGAGGATTAAACTACCTTTCCACCTCATAATTATTTCATCCTTGATTAGGTGTAGGATTGAGGATGGGTCATTTATCCCTCAATTATTTATAACTTTAGTATAGGTTAGGGCCCATATCATTGGACTCTTCATAACTCAATAATCATAATTATAATACTAAAATTAAGTGTTAATTAACTCACCCTAAATGACTAACCACTTAAAGAGAGATTTGAGGGCTAATAAATTAGCAGTATGAACCTAACCTTGCAACTTGAACCTCTCACCTAATTTAGGTAGTTAAGCAACACTAATTTTATACACACTCAAATGCTGGATAGGACTCATTTTTGTAGGCATCCTAGGTTAGGGTGTAGTTAGGATAACATTTTACACATTCTTTCTTTTATACTTTGCATATATGATGATGTGATGATGTATTTTTGGCTTGATTTATTTATGGTTATTTTATTCTCTATTTTGTGGATTGATGAGTCGGCACTAGCCCATAAGTGATTAGAATATTTATAGAGATATTTTCTGTAGGTGGCTACATTCCCAAGGGGCAAATAAATACTTCCATAATTATTATAAATGTGTTTTATAATAGGTACTATGAGGAATGCTAAGCCCTTGGGAATATGATCCTAAGGATTAGGTCTGAATGTGTATTTAGGATTATTATATTATAATTATGCTAATCTCTATTTTGTACGATGAATTTATCATTTTTCTTTTCAAATGTAATTTTAGTTAGGAAAGCCATGTAGGTGTGTGGGTATTTTAGAAGGCAAAAGGCTAAATATGTGAAGATCTATCAACACCCTACAAACCATTTTAGTGATGTATAGATTTAGGATGATTTGTAATTATGATAGAGCTCAGTTACCTTTTTTTCATTTTCCTGGGATGTTTTGCAGAACCCAGCTGCATTTATGACCATTAACTATTATTTATTATTTGATGATTGGTGTGTTTACTATGATTGTGTATTAGAACTGCATGCTTTTTCTATGTTCTTACTTTATTTTACTTAGGGGTGGCTTGAATAGAGTCCTCATTAGGATCTTAGGATGTTAAATTATCTACAAAGCTAAAATTTCCCTCAAGTAAGATAAAATGAATGTAGGACTTAAAATCAATCAATTTTTTAAAATTAAATACATGATCCTTCTTAAATCACTCTTTAAATTTAATTAATTTTTCAAACTTAGCTCACTCCACAGTGACTAATGGCTAGTTCTGATTAGCTATACCCATACATGCATACCCTGAGTCAGAACATAAAGGTTTTCCTTTGTCATATAGAGGGATAGTCTATTTCTGTATAGTATAGTGCCATTCACAGTTGGGCTTAAGGCCATTTCCCTTCTATGTCTCCACCACTCTTATATTTGCATAAAGACCATATTATATGGATTTAAGATGCTAGGTGGAGTTTACCCAGTACCCCTTTTCGAGTAGGGTAGTAAATCAACGCCAAGGCTGCCTAGATCCTGGGTGGGGCTTAGTTATAAGTCCCCTTACATTATATTACATTAGTTAGATTGTGGGCATTTTAGGATCCGAGTGTATAGTACAACCTTTATAAATTTAGGGTCAAATGCTGGCAGTATAGGTATAATTATATGCTTTATCATTGGGTAGGTTCTTCATTCTTCAAAGGATATAAATCCCATATATTCATTTCACAGCGATGGCGTCGCCCCCATCTTTCTCTCATGCATGCTTGGTAAAAGATGACTCCTCTCCTAATTTCTCCTCTTTTGACTGGTTGAGTGACTATATGATCCTTGCATGTTGAATAGCTCAATTGAGCCCATCTTCATTTGGATTTGGAGAGCCAAGATGTTCCATTATATGCCAAACCTAGAAGAGAATAAAATAGCATCCTTAATTGAGAGTATTCTTAGGTTGAGACCTAAGATGTAATTAACCACGAGGGCCTATGCCCTTGGAAACGGACACCAACATCAAATAAATCTCATTCAAATTGATGTATTGAATGGGGGAAATTTTATGATTATCAAGTTATACATATTATTATCCATCAAGATGTGTAGGCTAAAGCTGTTATTCTCTATACATAATTGTATGTATAACTCAATCTACTCTCCCATTGACCTTCTTGTGTAGAGTGTAAAGTCTTATAACTATTTTGTCCTACGGGATAGTACAATCATACCCTTTATATTCTAACCCCAATTTGAAGCATCCTTTAGAGACCCATATATGTATGGTGTTAGGTGTGAGATTTTCATCGATCATTAGAGTTCAAAGTATATATTCACTAAAAATGATTAGAATCTAAGGCAAAGGAGATGGCTTGAGTTAATCAAAGATTATGATTAGAATATTCAGTATCAATATGGTAAGGCTAATGTGGTGGTAGACGCTTTGAGTAGGAAATCTTCTAGAGTTTTATTTCTTCAGCTTATTTTAATGAGTCTTTGATATGGGATATAGAGAGATTATAGTTAGAGGTGATTTCTTCTACTAATTAGGATTCTTATATATTAGCTAAGATGATCATTCAGCCTTCATTGCAAGAAAAGATTCAGGAAACTTATAAGTCAGATATAGAATATCTGAGGTCGAATATTGATCAGATCATATTTGGTATGAAATTGGGACTATGAGTTTTTAATTTTGGTATTATTTTTAGCAAGAATAGACTATGATATTTTTAGAGGTATGAGATGGGAGATTCTATATGAGACTCGCAATTTAATTTATATTATTTATTAAGGAAGTAACAAGATATATAAAGATTTGAAAGGTATGTTTTGATGGCCTAGATTAAAGAAAATAAAGTGTAGTTTATTTCAAAGTGTGAGGCCTGTAAGTTAGTGAAGGCAGAGCAATAATGGATGGGCGGTCTTCTGCAGTTGTTACATATTTCAGAGTGGAAATGGGAAAGGTAATGATGATTTTTTCTATGGGTTTTCCTAGATCGAGGCAGGGGCATGATTCTATATGGGTTGTTATGGATCGACTGCAGTAGACAAGTTAGCATATATATATATCAAATATATTATTATAATATACGGTGTGTCAAAGGTGATTATATTTGATCGTGATGGAATGTTTACCTCCAGGTTATGGAGAGGTATTCAGTAGTGGCTGGGTAGTGGGTATAAATTATACTTTAGTATTGCTTTTCTTTCGAAGATAGACAGATAGTCCAAAAGGACTATTCAGGTACTGGAGGATCTTCTAAGACTATATGTCCTAGATTTTAGGGGTAGTTAAGAGGATCATATCCTATTGATAGAGTTTGTGTATAATAATAATTATCAGACCATCATAGGTATGGCTCCTTATAGATCTTTGTATAATAGAAAGTGCATGACTTCTTTTACTTTGAAGAAGGTGGGAGATAGACAGGTGATAGGGCTGACCTTTGTGGATGACACTATAACAAAGATCTATTTGACCAGAGAAAGATTGAGATCAACATAGGATAGGCAGAAGAAATATTATGATGAGAAACATGGGTAGATTGAGTTTAGATTGGAGACTTTATTTATATGAAAGTTGGCCAAATGAAAGGTGTTATCAAATTTGGCAGAATTATTAAGCTAAGTCTAAGGTACATTAAACCTTTTGAGATAATTGAGAGAATTGGTGGTTTTGCTTATAGGTTATTGTTACTTGGTCATATTTTTAAAATACACAGTGTATTCCATGTGTCTTCTTTAAAAAAGTGGGTATTTAATTTTAGGAAGAGATTATCTACTTATGATGTTGAGATTCATCTGAATTTGCACTATAGAGAAGTGCCGGATAGGATTTTGGCATATGATGTGAAGAAATTAAGGAGCAAATAAATTACTATTGTCAAGGTGTAGTAGAAGTACAAGATCGCTAGAGAAGCTACTTAGGAGAATAAATCTGAGATGAAATAGCCGTATCAACATTTTTTCTGACTTATTTTGGTCTGAAATGTAGAGGACTATTTTTTAAGGTGGGTAGATTATAGTAACCTTTAAATTTTAAAAGAACAGTTTGACCAATAACTAGCAAAAATTATTTTAATAGTAATTATAAGTCCAAATCATAAACTATCTTATCCAAAACATAAATATTATTATATTTTAATTTCACTAATTTTTTCATAATTTTTGAGCATTGGTAGAAATCATTAAGAAATTGACACTTAAAGGTACAACTAGGGCTTTTGGGACTGTAAGGTATCCATTTTGCAAACTAATTTCGCTAGAGTATTTTGGATATGCTTTGCTAATTTATAAATATTTTTGTATAATTTTTTTATTCTCAGATTTGAAGATATAAAAAGATTTATATAAATTTCATGTTAAAATTTAATCAATTGAAATAATTATATTTAAACCCTTATATTAATTTATTATAGATATCCAATCCTACATAAAAAAAACTTACTAAAAAAAAGCTTTGCATTTTTTTTTTTTGCCCAAACAGAGAGCAGGAAAGGGGAGCTAAGGGAAAAAAGTAAGGAAAGAGAGAAAAAGCCCAGTTTTGGAGACCTTAGAGCCATTTTTTTAGTCGACCCACTTGTGAAATTTGTTCGTCTCAAGATAGGTCACACTATGTATATCTCAATGTTCAAAAACACAATATTTTATCCATTTTTTGGATTAAATTTTTATATTTGTTACAAAAAATGAAAATAACTTTAAACTGGTAAAACTTTCACCATATAACTTTTTATATGTTATAGATATTAAGATTATAAACATTTTGAATATTTTTTTAAAATTTTATAATGGGGGTTTTGAAATTTTTGGGCTTTTCTTTGAATAAAAAAATTATATGGATGTTGAAAAATAATGATTTAGTACAAAAAAATCTTAAATTATTATTTTACACAATCTCTAATAATTTGGTTATCTATTAAAAATGTATATTTTTTACTTAGTAGGGTTTTATGTTGCCTACCATTATAAAGAACTATGCAATTATGAAATATGCTTAATTATGTTTTAATCGATGCAATATAATGAAATATATGTTTATATAATTGAATCATGTGATATTGAATAATTTTGATATAAAAAATATATGTTGGTAGATATAAAGAGATAGAATCCTTCAAGATTCTATCTGTGTCAGGGAATATGAATATGAATAACTCAGACAAATTTATATGTTGGGAGTTATAACGAGCTATAATCTTTGAGATTCTGTCTAAAAGAGGGGGACATTCTACTGGGAGCCATAATGGGCCAAAATTCTTTGAGATTCCATCTGAGACTAGAGAAATTTTAGAGGAATTATTATATGATATGAATTTTAAATTAAATTATATGCTCAATATTATTATTTGAATATGGATAACTGTATGCTTTTATTATTCAACTCAGTATAATGATTTATTATACTGATTTTAACTATATTTAAATATTCTAAAAATATTTAATAAAAAAATATTTAAAAATTTATATTGATGTTTGTGGCCTTTTGAGCTGTTATAGCTCATTATGGTTATGCTTCTGATTTTTAGGATCTCAGAAAGGGAAAGAGCTTGTTAATTAGTAGTTTAGGATCTGATCGAAGTTGATAAGTATTTCTTTTGTTTATTTTTGTATAATCATGACTAGTTTATTATTTAGTTCTATATCTTCTATTTGTAGTCCTGTACTGTAATATAGATATATTTTGATGAAGTGATAAGTTTTGTTGATGAGTTTATTTTTTGTACTTGGATGTTATAACAAGTCTATATTCTGTAGTTTATTTTAATGTTTAAATTGAAAGAAGAATTCTAAAACATTTTTTAAAATTAGATATTGGATTTTCCTATCACAGCCCAACATGATAGGACTTATCCTAGTCAGCTTGGGTTGTGATAGTACATTTGATAAAGTGTATTAATAGAGTATTTTGTATATTCCTTATAAAATTGGTATAATTTTGAGAAACTTAATTAGACATCCAAAATTTGGACTTTTTTTATAAAATCTAATCATTTATTTGTACATGCTTTAAATTCATCAGTTGCATACCACATTACCATCTTTATGTATAGTATAATATTCTAGAGTTTTGTTATGGAAGTGGAAGTGTAGTTTAAATTCTAGGCCCAATACAAATGTATATCTGATTTGGATTACTCTGTTATGCTTTGGCTTTGAGACTATAATGTATTGAAATATACTTTGCTTTATTCTGGCTCAACTTTGCACCTATCCTAAGCAGGTGAAAGTTGGTAAATGGGAGTTATAAGTGGACATAAGCATATGTGCAATTTTGCATTCATATTCATATGTGATTTAATATGTCAAGCTATATGGTAAACATTAATTTTATTATATTGTTAATTTTCATCATGAACTATGAATTGAACTTTAACATGCGGGAAAGGGTTGACCTACTGAGTTTTATACTCACTTTATTGTTTAAAATATTTCAGGCAAAGGTAAGAGTCCCGCTAAGTCGAATGAGTCCAGTAGAGAGAAGGAAATTTGATTTGTGTAAGTACACATAATTCTGTAATTTAGAGTTTTATTTACATATTTTATTGCAATCATTATAATATGAATTATTATTACTTTAAGTGTTTTCACAAAAAATATTCTATATGAGTATTTTGGTTGTTTATTTTATATTGTTTTGGATTATTACATGGTTAAATGAGAAATTGAGTTGATAATTAATAAACATATAAAAGAAAGTATGTTTAAATTTCTCATCTAGATCTTGAGGCATTACAGGAGTGCCCTTAAGGAAAGATTCCCTAAAAATATAGAGAAGAATGTCACGGTGCCATAAAATAGTGGCATAATACCATGAAATAGAAAGGTCAGCTTCGCAACACTCCAAAGGCTAATTTCCACTTATCAAATTTCTTTTCAATTCAACTCACAAAAACTCTTAGTGACTAACTTAAGCATAAAAAACAACTTCGCACAGATAATTAAAAAATGTTAAATAATTATGCTAGCCTTATCAGGTCCAATTTAAGTCATTATAAGTAGTCCAATTACTGTATAAGTGATCAATACTTTGCTACCAATCAACTCTCATTAGGTGAGTAACATTTATATTATAAATCTAGACCCAAGTCCTATGATTTTGATGATAACAAATATTATTGGATTCCTTACTATGTTATCTCCTATTAATTATTATTATTGCACATCTATTTTTCCCGTGAACTAACATTTCAGGCCTACCGTACACTTACAAGTTTGATCAGCTCAAGATTAGGTTGACTAGGGTTAAGTATATTGTGAAATATCTATATTTTCAATTCTTATTTATTTCTACTTTTCTTGAGTTAAATCATGTATTTGGTGGATGCTAAGCTTGGTAACCATGCACACACACACTCAGGGGAGTAAGATATGGACAAAATTAGAAGTTTAATTTTCTGAACTAATCATACTATATGATATATATTGTATTGTATGATCAGCTCACCAGAAAATTATTATAATGGCTAATCAAGCTATTAAAGCTCTTTGAACTAATCGTCTTGTATGATCAAGATCCTACAGGATGATCAGTTGAAATCAGCATCCCGACCACCAATCACAATTTAGGCAATATTTTAAAATTCTAATTTTGTACTAATCATATTATATAATAGGGATCATACGGTATAATGTAATTAAATCTTGCCTAAATTAATTCTATGATTATGTGACAATTTTGGATTAATTGATCCATACAGATCATACAGGATGATTAGGACCAATCATATTGTACAATGCGATTCCTACATGGGACAATAATTTATCGTCACCATTCATACTGGATGATAATCTAAGTCATTAGAACTAATCATACTGGATGATAATCTAAATCATCCTGGATGATCAGCTCAATTTTTTAAACCAATCATACAGCATCTAGCTCTTCATACAGTAATAATAGGAGTACTTTGAACTAATCATACTAGATGATCCATGATCATACTGTATGATCAGAGTCACAGAATTGAATTTTAGGGCTTCTTGTGAGGCCTTGTACTTAATCTCTCATTGGACTTGCTTCAAGTCTCTTGCTGCTAAGTGTTTATGAGAGGGAGCTTGGAGAAGAAGATCTAGGAGAGCTTTAGGAAGAAGAAAGGGAGAGCTTGTGTATGAGGGAGAAGTAGTGTGAGGGGTTCACAAAGTTGCTCCAAGCAAGTGTCTTGCCTTGTTCCTCTAAGTGTCTGTCTAGGTTTCATGGGTAGCTCTAGGAAGAAGTTTGCAGCTCAAGGACGTGATTCTCTACCATCACCTGGAGGGTGAGAATGGAGGTCGTGGTACTTTGCTACCACCAATAGGGTGAGAAAGGAGGTCTGAATTATTTACCTTCTCTAGGAGGGAGACAAAGGAGATTGAGATTTTCTACCTTCTCTAGAAGTGAGAAAAATGATTGAAGGTTCATTTTTTGTCATCAAGAAGTTGATAAAGCTTCCGGCTCTCCATCACATCAGGTTTGATGGAAGTGATTTGTGTAAGGGCTTTTCCGCCTTGTAGTGGGGGCAAAAGGAGAGACACTATAGTGATAGTGCAATACTTGAAGAAGAGGACTCCAGGGAGTGTACGTAGGTCATTATTTGACCAAACCACTATAAATCTATAGTGTGCTTATTCAGATTTTTTATTCTCGCATTTTTACTTTTTCGCATTTTAATTTCGTGATAACTACTTGGTAAAAATCATGATTAATGCTTCATTCTACTGATTAAAATATCATCATCGATGTTTTGATGTTTCGGTAAATTCATTTGCTTTCGCATTAAGTAATAATTATTACTTATTTTCCAAATAATGAAAAATCCAAAAATATCATCTTTATTTTTTAAGTAAGCAATTAGTTTTATTTTTAAATTCACCAATCCACCCCCGTCTTGATGTGCCTAGAGTTTTAATTGGTATCAGAGAGGTACTCGAAATAGTGTTTTAGAAAACCTAGAAGAAAATAATCAATGGCACACTTCTGAAATAGGAACACCATAGAAGGTGAAAATTGTGATTAATGTTTCATTCTACTGATTAGAATATCATCATCATTATTTTGATGTTTTGGCAAATTTGTTTGCTTCCGCATTAAGTGATAATTATTACTTATTTTCCAAATATTGAAAAATATAAAAATATCATCTTTATTTTTGAAGTAAGCAATTAGTTTTATTTTTAAATTCGCCAATTCACCCCTGTCTTGGTGTGCCTAGGGGTTTTAATTGGTATCAGAGAGGTACTGAAAATAGTGTTTTAGAAAACATAGAGGAAAATGATCAATGTCACACTTCGAAAATAGAACACTTCGGAAGTGCATATAATGCTAAAGTTGCTGCGATTCAGAATCAAAAGATTTAAATATTTATTCTATTGATAATTTGCTTGGGTCACTCATTGCCTATGAGTAAGGCATGAGTCAAAGGCTAAATGTTGCACGTGATAAGAAGAAGGAGAAGACTATAGCTCTGAAAGCAAACAACTCGAACAGTGACAGTTCTATAGTAAAGGAGGATGACGACATTGTATTGATGACCCAACAGTTCAAAAGTTTCTTAAGGAGAAAGCAAAAGTGTCATCAATAACAATGATAAAGGTAAAAGCAATAAAAACTTTAAAGCTTCATTTGACACAATATGCTTTAAATGTAGGAAACCAGGTCATCTCCGAATAAACTGCCCCAACCTGAAGACTCACCCGATTAATGAGAAGGGTAAAAAGAAAAGGGAAAATTTATGAAGGGGAAGCAAAGGACATAGATGATATTTTGGGCCGACTCCGCCTTAGAATCATCAGAATAAGAAGTAGAGGAGATAACAAACATATGCTCATGGCTAATGATAACTTTGATCAGTCAAATCATGATGAGGTATGTCAACTTTTCTTTGATGAATTATTTATTATTTCATAGAAAATTCATGATTCATATAGGAAATTGAAAAAGATGTATGCTAACTTGAACACTGAATTTTCTAATATGCAAAAAGAGCTTATTAGTCTGATAACTGAGCATTCTAATTTACATAGTGATCATATGACTTTATTGATGAATACGATGCATAAAATAAGAAGCATGTTAACCTAAATAATGCACATGAATCCTTGATGTCAAAGCATATTAAATTGGAAGGATCATTTATAGAATTAGAAGCACTTGCATGTCATTTAGATAATAGTGAGCATGCATTGAAATAAGAAATGGCAAGCTTTGAAAGTGCTAACGAATTCGTAAAAGCAAAACTCAGTGCACTTTAAAATAATAAACCATCACCTATATTGGTACACTAGCATAACTCATTACATCATGCATCATATAACTCTAGGAAGAGGCACCACCATAACCCATATAGATTAGTGAATACTTTTCCTGGTGTTAGGTGTCATTCTTGTGGCATGTTAAGTCACATAGCCCGTACTTGTACTATTAACCATAGGACACATCTAGTGTGGAGGCCAAAAACACAAGCATCATAGCATAACAAGCATACATATCATTCATCAATGTATAAGGTGGAACCCAAACTCACTTGGGTTCCCAAATTTAATGTTTCATGACTTTGTAGGGAAGCTCTCATAAAAGACCTAGTGAGAGCATATGGTACCTATATAATGGATGCTCGAGACACATGACAGGAGATTTGAAATAGTTCATCACACTGGAGGCCAGGTCAGGAAGTAAGGTCACACTAGGGGACATCACCACAAGGAAAGCATTTGGCTCAGGTATAATTGGCAATCCTAAAAATTTTTTAATTAAAAATATTTTACTAGTTAATGGCCTAAAGCATAACCTGTTGAGCATTAGTCAATTGTGTGACAAGGGTTTTGATATAAAATTCCTATCTGCAAAATACATAATTAGCTTAAATGACAAATTAGTCTTAAAAGGAAAAAAGGTTAAATAAACTTTATATTATTAATTTAAACTGCATTGAATATTTTAATTCCTTGTGTTTGAAAATTATAATTGATGAATTCTGGCTATGGCATAGAAGACTATGTTATGCAAGCATGAAAATTATTAGGAATATTACTCAAAAAGACCTAGTTAGAGACATACCCCAGTTAGATTTCACTGAGGATTACCTTTGTGATGCATGCCATTTAGGAAAATAGATTAAGTCATCATTCCATTAAATTAAGGACTTCAACACTTCTAGGCCACTAGAAATTTTCCATACAGACCTATTTGGACCCGTAAGTACTACAAGCCTAGGAGGGAAGTTATATGAATTTGTAGTCATTAATGACTATTCTAGATTCACTTAAGTTAGATTCCTAGCACAAAAAGTGAATCATTTGAGGAGTTAAGAACCTTCTCCACCTGGATTCATAGAAAATTAGGATGTGAAATATTAACCATTCATAGTGATCATGATAGAGAGTTTGAAAATAAAAAATTTGAATCTTTTTCTCAAGAGATAAGGATAGAACATAACTTTTTTGCACCAAGGATCCCTCAGCATAATGGAATAGCTGAGAGGAAAAATAAAACTTTGGTAGAAGCTACTAGGGCCATGCTAGCTGAATATTCTCTCCCTAGATACTTCTGGCAGAAGCAATAAATATTACTTGTTATGTTTTGAAAAGGGTAAATGCTAGATCCAAATTAAGTAAGACACCCTATGAACTCATTAAGTGTAGGACTCTTAACCTTTCTCACTTACATGTCTTTGGGTGAAGATGTTTTATCCTGATTAATAGAAAATCACCCTTAGTGAAATTTGATCCCAAATCTGATGAAGAAGTCTTCTTAGGTTATTCATCTGTAGGTAAGGCCTATAAAATCTTCAACAAGAGGACCTTGGTAGTAGAAGAGTCAACCCATGTTGTGTTTGATGAATCAAATAGGACCTCTGAATCTAAACCAGAAGAAGAAGAAGTAGTAGAGGTAATTCAAGGAGTAGAGGCCATCGACCTAGGAGATATAGTAGAACCTCAGGAACCCTTTTCCTAGAGATTGGAGATATTCTTCGAGTCACCTTAGGGAACTTATCATAGGAGACTCATCTAAAGGTGTTAAAACTAAGCATGGACTTAGAAAGTAGGTTAGATATTCAACATTCATCTTAATGGCAGAACCCTCAAATATAGATCAAGCCTTATATGATGAATTATTGATCCTAGCCATACAAGAAGAATTGAATCAGTTTGTTAGGAATGATGTTTGGGAGTTGGTAAGTAGATCCAAAGACCAGAGTATTATAGGAACCAAATATGTTTTTAAGAATAAAATGAATGACTCTGACATAATAGTGAGAAATAAGGCTATATTAGTAGCTAAGTGGTACAATCATATTGAAAAGATTGACTTTGAAGAGACTTTTGCCCCAATAGCTAGACTGGACGCTATTAGAGTGTTCTTAGCCTTTGCTTGCTTTAGGGAATTTAAGCTATATCAGATGAATATTAAAAGTGTCTTCCTAAATGGGGTAATTAAAGAGGATGCATATGTTGAGCAACCCCCAGATTTTGAGAACTCTAAATTTTATAATTATTTATTAAAACTAAAGAAGGCTTTATATGGGTTGAAGTAAGCACCTAGAGCCTGGTATGAAAGGCTGTCCACATTCCTTCTAGATAGAGCTTTTATTAAGGGTCATTTTGACACCACCATATTCTCAAAGAAAGAAGGAGAAGACCTACTCATAGTTCAAATCTATATTTATGATATACTATTTGGATCTACAAATAAATATCTTTGTGATAAATTCTCAAAAATTATGAGTGAGGAGTTTTAAAAGAGCATGATGGGAGAGCTTACCTATTTCCTTAGCTAATAAAAGTATACTAAAGATATTCTTAAGAAGTATAAGATGAAAAATGCTAAGGCAATTAATACTCCCATGAGCTCTATTATTCAATTAAATAAGGATCCAAATAGAAAATTAGTTGTTCAGAAGAAGTATAGAGGGATAATTGGATCACTCCTTTACTTGACTACCAGTAGACCTAATATCATGTTTAGTGTTTGTCTATATTCTAAATTTTAGGCTGATCCCAATGAATCTCATATAAGTGATGTTAAAAGAATTCTTATATGTCTTTTAAGAAATCAAAATCAAGGAATCTGGTATCCTAGACATAGTACTTCTTTTGAAATTATAGGATATTCTGATTCAAACTTTGTAGGATGTAGGGTTGATAGGAAAAGCATCTCTAGAACATGTTAATTCATAGGACAATCTTTAGTCTTCTAATCCAGTAAAAAATAAAACTCAGTAGCCCTATCTACTGCTGAAGCAAAATATATAGTTGTAAGGAGTTGTGTTGCATAAGTCCTATGTCTGAAACAATAAGTCTTAGATTTCAAACTTCATGTTGACACTATTACAATTATGTGTGATAACACTAGTGCTATTTATATCTCAAAGAATCCAATCCAACACTCTAAGACCAAACACATAGATATAAGGCATCATTTTATTGGAGGTTATGTAACAAAAGGGGATATAGAGCTATATCATGTAGCTACTGAAAATCAATTGGTAGATATATTTATAAAACCCCTAACTTTTGAAACCTTTATCACCTTGAGGACATTACTAGGTGTTATAGATATTCATGCTTGAATTAGGTTGATTTGAAAGAAAAATATTTTTGAGTGTTTCTTTTGAATTTGTTTTATGATTGTTTGTTTGTTGCTTTTATTTTTGTGATTTATTTTATGAAGCTTTCCTGATCATCACACACCACTTTATGAATTTTTTTACATTGTATTGTACGATTCCACATCGTACGATATGATATTCACAAAAACACCAAATCACTGCTCACAGCACATCTAACATCTCTGATTGATCAATCATTGGTGATCATACTATGTAAACACCTACTTCGTACTATACGAAACACATGGCATTAGAGGTTAGATAAATTGAATTCGGCCGATACGATATTTAATATCGTATCGAACTGTAAGAACACCTATTCGTACAGGATGATCTGACTAGTCAACGATCATCCAGACTGACGCCTAAGGATGAATGACTTCTCTATAATCATCTAGTATTATTCTGATCATACTATATGATAAGACCACATTTTTTGACTAATCATACTTGATGAATTGAATGTACTCAATCGTACTATATAATACCCTATCGTACTGTACGATATGATTAATTTCTATTTAAAGGGAGGGAAAATAAGTTTTTTCTTCACTCAACCCTTTTCAAACTCTCTTCCCTTCTCTTTAAGATCTCAATACTTGAAATGACTGGTGGAAAGCTTTCTCGAGCTCTCATCGGTAATTCCTCCTGATGACCCATTAATCCCCACTTCATCGAAGCAGCAGACGAAAAGGTTTACACTCGCTACAAAACTGCTGAGATTACACCATCCATAATCATAAATCAGGAAGTTCTAAAACTTCCAAGCACTCAATCTTTTCGCCCGCACCACTCTCTTGTTCATTCTTACTCTTACCTGCCCATTCAATTCTGAAATCCTTTTTAAATTATTTGTTAGTCTCCATATTAATAGTGAGGGTACCACCCTTCAATCTTATGTCAATAAGAGGCCTATTGAAATTATTTATCAAGACTTTTATAAATTCCTCCACCTTTTAACTACTGGCAAAAAAGTCCACCTTATAGTGTCTAACACTGATTATGACTGGACCCTTACTAACACTACCCTTAGGGAATCAAATATTAGATAGGACATTCCTTACGTCAATTCATTAGTGTAAGATGCTTGAATTATTTAGCATATCCTCAGCAACTCTATAATTCCAAAAGGTAGGGATTGAATCAATATCACACCTCTTCTATCCCTAACCACCTACTTCATAATGGCTGGAATTGATTTCATTGCAGCTGACTTAATTATTCAATATCTTTAGAATCTAACCTGTATTAGAGATCCTAGATATAAAAGAAAGCCAAATCTTACCTTAGGTCACATAATTTCCTTCGTCCTTGAATCCACATACAACTTTCAATTCTCTGCTCCACCAGATCATCTTCCAATTTTTTATTCCAATAGCTTCTTCCACGTCCTTCACAATGCTCATCATTGCAATGTTCACTACTGTGACCCCTAGCCAAAGGAGGTAGGGGGAAGACAAGCACCAGTATCTGTGTCAGCACCATCACCTGTCCACTAGTAGTCTCAGTACGATATGATGGTTTAGAGGTTTGACTAGTAGGAGGCTTGTTTTGACACCTACGTAGCAGAGCACTAACAACAACATGAAAATAATATAGTTCACTTTGATAACTATGTTACACAGTAGCACCAACAACACAAAAATAGCATGGCTTGGCTTTGAGTGCAGTTTGCCTTCATTCACTGATTCATCCAACCACCACCACCACCTCCATCTGATCAGGATCCTTCATACTTTTAGTTTATTCTGTGATTTAGTCCCTATGTCCATATTATTTTTATATCTCTACATTGTAATGTTTGTTTTTTTTCTTTTTGGTGCCTTTGTTTAGCAGATTTCTCCTTTTTGCGATGTCAAAAGAGGGAATAGTTTGTTGTTTGTAGGGTGTACTCTATATTGGAATAATTAATTCATTATTTTTTTCTTTTCATTTCCTATTGCTTATGTGTTCTTTCTTTATGCATTATTTTCTTTAAAAAAATAAAACAAAACAAAAAACCTCCCTATTTTTGAAAGATTCACCTAGTAAGGCGGAGTTTATGAAATATCAAGAATATATTTGAATTATTTACCAATAATGTTTGTCATCATAAAAAAGATGGAGATTGTTACAAATCTAGACCCAAGTCCTGTAATTTTGATGATAATAAATATTATTAGATTCCTTATTATGATATCTTCTATTAATTGATATTATTGCATATCTATTTTTCTCGTGCACTAATATTTTAGGTCCCCCATACACTTGTAATTTTGCTCAGGTCCAGATTGGGCTGACTAGGGTTAACTATATCGTGAAATGTCTGTATTTTTAATTCTTATGTATTTCCACTTTTCTTGAGTCAAATCATGTATTTGGTTGATACTAAACTTGGTAATCATACACACACACTCAAGGGAGTGAGATAGGGACAAAAATTAAAAGTTTGATTTTTTGAACTAATTATACTGTACTATATATATATATATATATATATATATATATATATATATATATATATATATATATATATATATATATATATATATATCATACTGTACGATCAGCTCATTAGAAAATTATTACAATGGCTAATTGAGTAATTAAAGCTATTTGAACTAATCGTACAGTATGATCAAGATCGTATAGGATGATCAGTTAAAATTAGGATCCCAGTCGCTAATCATAATTTAAGCAATATTTTGATATTCAAATTTTGTAGTAATCGTTCTGTACGATAGAGATCATACGGTATAATGTTTCATTCAATTGATTAGAATATCATCATCATTATTTTGATGTTTTGATAAATTCATTTGCTTCCGCATTAAGTGATAATTATTACTTGTTTTTCAAAAGTAAAAAAAATCTAAAAATATCATTTGTAATTTTAAAGTAAGTAATTAATTTTATTTTTAAATTCACCAATTCACCCCCCCCCCCCCTCTTGGTGTGCCTAAGGACAAGTTTACGTAGGCTTAACATCCTTATCAAACTTTCAATTTCCTAGTTGCTCAACACCCTCCTATTGAGAGAATAAAAAATTTATTCACCAATCATCATCTACCTTTTGAAGTTCCCAATCAAAATATACTTTTTAACCATCAACATTTAACATTGTCATACTAGTCCCATAATCTTGCCTCTTATTAGGAGAATGACCGAGGCAATTGTCTATTATTGCTTGACTTTTCACATTCTTCATCAACCAATATATGATGCATATTTTTATGGTTACATGGTCTCCCCTCTTAGTTAGAGGAAAATTAAGTAGACTAATAAACATAACCCAATTTTTAACATTTCTCCTTGGCCACATTTAACACCTATAAATAGCTGATGTCTAATGTTCACCCATTATCAACACCTAATGCCTAGCTTGTCATTCACTCAATATCCCATCCTATCATGAGAACATTTATGTTGATCGTCGATCATTATCCAACTCTTAGCATTTCCAATTATTTGTATTTTAACGCTTCCAATGTCTAATATGTGACTTTGGTCAACCACCGACAACTGACATCTCTCTTCATGGTCTCACATTTTTTATTCTTACAAAGAGAATAAGCATGCCAGCTGTTAAGCCTCACTAAACTTCCAACATTTCTCTTTGACTATCATTTAAAGCTTATTAATAACTGATATATGACACATTTTCCCAGTCACTTGATCTCACAAGAATAATCAAGTTGATCACCTACCATCACCTAGCCCCAAAAGTTCTATATTAATCATCTTTTGATACTCGTCAATGATTAATATATAATATCCATGCATTAGTTACTAACACCGATCGTCATAGTCTTTTGATCTCCCCTTCTATTAGGAGAACAATAAAGTTGACCATCAATGACCACTTATGCTTTATATCCAACATCGACTGTGCCTTGTCGCATCTGTCATCAGTCAACTATTGATGTCCAATACTCATCTTCTTATTAGTTCGATCTCTAACTAAGTAAGCCATCCAACAAACTAGATGAAAACTCCAACACCATAAATCTCCTCATTCTTTCATCATTACCATAACTTATTTTCAGTCACAACCAAATTGAGTTAAGTAGAGCCTATGGTTATGTAATACCTTAAGATCAAATTTTAGAAGAATTACCTATTTTAATCTCTTAATTAGTCAACCAAAGCGTTTATGAATTCATCAAAATAAATTAATTCAATAAAAGCAACTAAAAAGCATATACATCAAAAGATAAAACTATATTCATCCCTCAAAATTTGTGTACAATAGCAAGAGTTCAATCCATACATTCATCAATCAATCATTTTGCTCTTGACTACAAAAGAATAAAACTAAAAAATACAAAAATAAAATAAAACTTGAATATCTGATTTACCCTCACTCAAGTGGATCCTGGCCTCTTTCTAAAATTATATAAAACCATAGAGTGAATTAACAGCTCAGTAGGTTATATACTAGAACTTACAACTGAAATCAATGCAATGTAATAAAAATAATATGCATGTAATCATTCAATCGTTATTAGTATGAACATATAACTCTAAAAGTATGTAACAATCAATGAAATAGTAACATGCCATTTGATTAGTAAATATCAATGCAACTGCATATCTTAAAAGAAGTGATCAATAACCGGCAACCATATACAAGAGGTCGATAAAATCTATCATTTTCATACCAATTAGTTACAAAATAATTTATGTATATCTCAGTTCAAAAAATATGTATACATGTTATATTTATATGTATGTCATATAGTGTATTTACTATGCATGTATCTCATATATTATTCCAATGCCTCGAAACGTGCCAATGTAATATATCATGTATGTTGTATTATCCATATGTATTATATAGTATATGTAATTTATAATCAATGATTCATGTATATCATATACTTTTATATTAGTCTTATTATATATATGTATAATTCATATCTTATATTATACATAAATCATGGCATATCATGTTGTTTATGCAATCTATCGTATTGTTCATATCATATGCATATGCAAGCAATGAAATTAATATAAAATAGGACAGCTAGCTACCTGTGGTATTTTTATGTATTCAGTCTTGCAGGTTAACCCTACAAGAATTAGTCTTAATTATAGCAGCCTTATTTCCTGGAATTAGTCATACCACAGGACATTTAAGTTTGATGACTTTTATATTATAAGTTATCACTTCCTGCCCGTTAGCATATCATATCATATCAATTTTTTTACCTTATGCCTATATTTTTATATTATTTAGAATTATACCACAAACCTTATTTTAAAGGAAAGCCCTTCAGTCCGCCCTATTATATAATATAGCATGTCTCTAGTCAACCGGAATTCGTTAATCATTTTTGTTCAGTCTTTCCTATATACACACTTTTCACGGCATATATAACATAGCAAATAAATGATATTATGCTCAATATTCAGCTCATTGCATTAATCTAGTGTATATAAAATATACATATGAATCATGATTATGGGCATGCATAAGAACAATCAGAATACTTATTTTCACATGTATATGATTACAACGGATAAATTATAGCAAGTATGCATGTCATGTACTCGTATTATAAGATTTTGACAATTATTTATCCAATTTTTATATTAATCTAAATTTCTCAAATTAAAAAATTTCCTCTGAAATATAAAAATATTCAATAAAAATTTAATACATTCTTATCAATATATGCATAATGATTAAAATTATAACATATTAAAAGTTATATGGTAGAAGTTTGCTAAAAATTGAGATATCTTAACTTTAATAAATTTTGACTAAATTAAATACATAAAACCATTAAAATTAGAGGTAGGATAATAGTAGCTTACCTTGAGATGAGTTAATTTTTCAACTGGACTAGCCGACAAAAATGACCATACGACCTCCAAACCCTAAGTTTCTCCCTTTTCTCTCCTTTTTTTTCCCTCTTTTTCCTTATTCTCCTTCTCTGGCTTAAGGGAAACATAAGTGAGATGGCTTTTGATGAATTCTGCATGTAGAATAGGATTTTCATAAGAAAGTATGCTAAGGATGTATTGGTAATTATGATAATTGCTTAATTTTTAGCAAAAAAATCCTTGAAATTTTTTATATCTTTAAATTCAATATTCCAAAAATTATAAAAAAATATTCATAAAATATGCCAACATGCCTGGAAGACTCTAACAAAATCAATTTGCAAAATAGACACATAGAAAATCCACTTGTACCTACATGTGTCAATTTCTTATGCAATTACAATTAAATAAGAAACTTCTTGTTTCATATCTATACTACCTATAAAATTAAGAAAAAATTATTATAATTAAAGCATAATAATATTTATATTATGACAAAAAATAGTTTGCATATTGGACTTATAATGACTCCTAAAATATTATTTAACTCGGCCAAATATGATATATTACAGATTGAATCAATGAACCTATTGTGCTTTTGATAAACAACCCAATTCATATCCTAATCAATTTATTGCCATATAGTATAATTCTCTAGGAAAAAAACACGCTTTTAATTCAAAGTTACTCATTTTTTGTAACCTCTCTATACTAATTTGAGTTAGAATAAGGCTAGTAATTACGAATAATTAAAAAAATGATGGATAAGAAGAACATATGGTGTACTTGTTAATATTTTCTATTAAATGCAATGCATTTTAAGTTCATATTATTTTTATATTACATTTTTTATCATATATTCATATCATTATTATATAATTTAAATAATATTTAAATAAATTTAATATTTCTTACCTAACTTTATGATTCATATTATTATATTATATGGTTTTATTGTTAATATAATCCTATTACACTGACTTTTTAGTCTTTTTTAAGAAAGAATTGTACTTTTTACAATATGGACTCAAAACTAATTAAATCATTTTCATAGGGTTAGATATGTAACTGTTTTCTTAATTTTTTCCGACTAACAACCTTATCGACGTCACAACACGTAATTCTCAGTGCCCATTTCAGATCAGTATCGTAAGAGCTCACTACTTTCTATTATGCATTTGACAGCACACAGCTTATTTTTCGAAATAAAAAATTGCATAAGGATTGATATACAATTTTTTAAATTTATATTCAGATTTATGTTAAATGTATACATCTTTGATCTTTCAACTTATTTTGAGATTAATATAGCTCCTACATATTTTAGTGAGTTGAGAATTAACAGTGCAAACATTTGACAATTTAATGGTTTTAATTTTTAATAGAAAATTAAAATAATTGACAATTTAATTTATGAATAATTAATTAATTTTTATATTATATTTATTTTTAAACTGATCCACTTTTAATAAATTTTATTCTCAATATTTTACATGACTTTTTAATTAAATTTATATTTAAGTTTTATTTGAGGCAGCTTTCTTACTGTTTATCAAATTAATTTTTTAGTATAAAATTTTTCAAACCATTAACTTTTTATTAAAAAACTATTTTATGAAGCAATAGTTATCCCAAATTTAGTCTTAATCTTTTAAATAAAAATTGTAAATACTAAAATATAAAAATTATATCAGAATAGATTTAATAATTTTAAATTATGCTAATATATATATATATATATTCTGAATAAAATATATTTTTAAAAGAATATAATAAAAATTAATTTATTAATTTTGTATTGAAAAGTCAACATCATTAACTTGTCAAATGTTTGTACTGTTAATTCTGAAATCTGAGTGAGAAAAAAAAAATAAAAAATTTCCTTAAAAAAAATCTGAATGAGAAATGGGGTCTTCGTGGCCTCCACTCCACGCCAAAAACACATTCTCTCTGCAGTTCTTTAAGACACATAAAACATAAAAAAATAAAAAAATAATTAAGTGATTGGGCTCCTCATCTATCGATGACAGCTTAGTTCCAACCGCCCATCCAACTTTCTTCCCGGGAAACTTTTTTTATTTTGAAAGTAAATTAAAAAATAAGAATGATAATTTGAGGGTGCCCAAAATTCAAGAGGTTTATTTGGAAAAATAAGGAGTCATAGCTTAATTATTCATTTGATTCCCTAATGCACCATATGGGGGAATATTTATAGAATTTCATGATTCTTAATGACTCATTAGATATCTAACGATTAATTGACAAATATTAATTATCTATGAAGTACTGAGACCCATGTTGACCCATTTATTTTTTTTTGAACCATTCATTATGATCATTACCCTAACATTAGGAGTTCAAATACCTTCAATTGAGCATACTTTAATGTTCATATAATAGAGTGCAATCACATCATACATAGCACAACATATTATAACTTTACTGTGACGATGTAAGAGACATTGTGGTTTTGTTGGACTCTAGTGTTGTGGCATCACTTTATATGTCTTTAGACTAATTTTTCTCTATAGGAGCACTGCAGTGCGAGTAGATCCTCCATCACGCTGCTTAATTCATTGTTTAGCCCTGAAGGTTAATACTGAACGTTGAGACGCTGTCATGTATAGCGCCATGATGCTTTAACTTTTTTCTCTAAAAAATTGTATCTTTTCTGAGGGTTTCCTATATAAAACAACTTAAGAAGATTTTCATTTAAAAATTATGATAGAAGATGTAACAATTTTTAACTTAACAATTATAATACCTTTAATAAGAGATAACTTCATGCTGCTTTTTGATGTAAGGTATATAGAATAGATTTGATAGGTCACCAAAAATCTCTTCGATCAAGCACGAAACTCGAGATATATCCAAGTTGAAAACTTTCAAAATTAAATTTGGGACTATCCAAACTTTGATTTCAACAAACTTATATTCAAGCTGAACATCTCTAAGAGATGAACCCAACAGTAGTAAAATATGTCCAATCTGAGCCCAAATGGGTCCAAATCAAGGGATTGAAGCACATTTTTTAAAGTTCAAAGCATAAATTGGATGATCAAATGATATCTAAATATGACATGCTTATAGTCAAATCGAGCGGCTCAACGAGAAAAATTCAACGAGCCCAAGATTGCTTAATTCTGACATCATTTGGGCACATAAATACTTGACAAATATTTTATTATTGAGGGGATCAATATGGGTCGTCCAATGGAGCCCTCTGGGTTAACCCTGAATCTTCTCCATATTCACAAGGCATGTCACTCTAAAAAATCTATAAATAGACCCCCACTCTCTACATGAAGAGAACTTATGGTTGGAGATTAGAGAGCACTCTCACCCTTAAAGCATCCTATAGTTCTATCCAAGCACCACCACAAGAGAACTTCTGTTGATCATCCCCGGACTACCGCCCGGCTGCTGACCAACATCAGACCACCGCCCAGCCGTCGAATTTTTACTCGACCATTGTCGGACCACTTTCCAACCGACATCAACTGCCCTGCCATCAATTGTCGCTAGACTTCTGCCGACCATCATTGGACCATCGCCCAGTCACCGACCACCGTTGGACCACCATGATCAACTTTCTTGAAAATTATTCTGAGCTTGGTCCAAATAAGTTTGGCTCATGATCAACTTTCTTCAAAGCTTGCTTGTGTTTCGAAGCAAAGTTTGAAGAATAGTCAAAGAAGCTTGGATCATGATTCAAAACTATTTGATAAAGGTTTGAAAAGTTTTGATTAATATTGGAATATTGTCAAACAACTTACGATAGGATTGATTGAGCTCCGATTATTATTCGATGAAAATTCAAATGAAGTTAAAATTTATTATTTCGCACTCCTTGGCTCTTTTGAGATTATCTCATTTGAGTTGTCTTATTATGCATGTAGTTATCTATTCTCATCATACCTATAGGGGGCCTTACATAACTCAGGTCACATAGAGAGCTACGGTGTGATGGAGAAAATTATTAAGCAATTTTAGGTTAATGATATCATTGTGTTAAGTATAAGCTGTAGAATATTACTATGCTTTTACAGAATTTTGAATACAAAAATTGATCTTTTGGCTTTACATATTTTCTTAAAATTCTCTTATAATAGAGGCATATAAAATTAGAATTCCCTTTCAAGGTAGGGCTCTACTAGTGGAATTAGCAGGATTAGTGCCTATCTATTTTATATTAAGGTATATCTCAGGACACCTTTTTCAATTACCCTCTGCCATTCGATTCCAATAACATAAAAAAGAAGAATATATAAATTAAAGCACAGAGCTTGCACTCGATTATCTGGATAACAGGTTAAAAATTCTTAAAAGGTAGGGTGGTAAATGCAAATTTTGCTTAATTTATTTGCTTAGTCTATTTATTTCTCCAGCTGCTGGAATTTAGAATAACCGGTGGAGTGAGAGGAGTGAGAAGCTATTGGAAGACCTGAGCATGATGAAGATCGTGCATGCATATCAAGTTTTGTTTTTGTGCCCTGTTGGATCTCGTGGGGAGTGAAGGCAGCTTTTCTTCGCTTGCATGAAGATGTTTTTCGTATTTCTTTGTTCTATCAATACGCGACTGTGATCGTCGCCGCCGACCGGAAGAGAGGCAGGCACCGGCGTTGGATTTGGGGAAGCTCCGACGAAGTTCCGGGTGAAGATAGTGAAGCGAAAGGTTGCTGGGGTTTCTTCGTGTGGAAGAAGTTCGAGAAGTGGATCCAGGGAAGGGAAAGCTATCTTGGTGGCTTTCAAAGTGAGCTAGCAGTTGCTGGGGTTTCTTCGTGTTATGACTGCTGGTAGCTAGGGTTCGGTGATTGTCGGTGTTGTGGTGGGAGATTTGATCGGCAGGGGGATTGGAGGTGGAAGGGATGTCGACGAAGCGATGCATGAACGGTGTTTGTGGGGCGGCGGCGGTGGGTGGAGTATGGAGGAAGGGTTGGCTGCTGAGATCGGGCGGATTTGCCACGTTATGCGATAAGTGCGGGTAAATAATCTCCCTTTTTAGTAAATTTTGGCGGATTAACAAAATGTCTTGCTTATAGTAATGCATTTTTTGCTTCATAAATTACATTTGGGTATGTTGGTTAGTTGGACTGATAGGGCATCCATTTTTAGACAATTTCTTTTCTATTGGATTCTTATCTTGCACGTTAAGTCTTTTGTGCATTGATGACTTATTTGAATCTTGGTTAGTTCCTATTAGAAATTCGAACTTCATTTTCCGTGGAATTTTGACTTAAGATTATTATGGATTTTTGTTTCGGTGTTATGGGAACCTGGGATCTCTGTCCCTGTTTTTGTACCCAATGCTGATTTCATGTACAAACAAGGGCGGAACCAAGTACAGTCCAAGGGGGGCAATTGCCCCCCTAAAATTTTTTTTTAAGCTTACTAGTAGAGCTAATTAAGTAATTTTCCCCCTCTAAATCTTATGTTTTGCCCCCCCTTTTGCCCTAACCGCTTCATCACGCCTGAAGGATCCGCCACACGCAATATCTTTATTTCATTTTTTTAAATATTAGTCTATTAGTATTAAAATTTTGCCCCCCCCCCCACCCCCTAAAATGAAAGACTGGTTCCGCCCCTGTACAAATGTGCGTTAATATCCTTGTTCTTTGTCTATGCTGACTATATACTTTTGCAGTAGTTTTTTGCTACTTCATCAAAGCTCATTTAACATGTTGCACGCTGTATAAAGATATGCTAATTGTGTTTTTTATTGTCTTCTTATTTCCTGAATCAATAAACTCCAAGTTTCATATTGAAGATGATAAGTGTCTCGGTACAAAGTTTTTTAAGGAAAAATAATGTAATTTAAACAATTTTTATATTTAAAATTAAGTTTTAACTCAAAAAAGAGTGGCATAAATAAGTAATTTGGTTGGATATTTTGCTATAGACTTGGCATATTAGATTTTGCTCTAGCATATAATTATGTAATTGCTAATACTTTATTTAAGAAAAGAAATAAGCATCTCATTACTTGAATTACATAGTAAATTCAGATTGATTATTTTCTATAAGAAAAATAGATCATTTAGATTTCAAAAATTATAAAGTCATTCTGAGTAAAAATTTTTTACCTTGCATTGCTTATTAATTTTGGACTTTAAGATGAAGAGGTGAAAAATGAAAAAATAAAATAAAATATTGTCTTAAGATTAAATGGGAGTATTTAAAGAAAGGCTAATACAAATATTATTTAGAATAAAATTCAAGATCTTAAGATTTGGGTTGTTTCTAAGGAAGCTAATATTATGTGGAAAAAAAAAACTAATGAGATTAAGAATCTTGCAAAGTATGTGCTTGAAAAATCAAATGAAATATCTCCTAATAGTAAAAATAGTTAGTTATAGTATCAAAATGTGCAAGAAAAGATAGAAAATAAGAAGTTTGTTATGAAAATTAGTTTAGATGTAAAAGCTTAGAAATTTGAAAAGGCATAAAGGGGCCCATAAGGATTATAAGTTAGCAATGTGTGATTCAAAGAATTTAGCTTTTAGTGATTTATATAATAAATTAAATACTAAGGAGGGCAAAATATGCATTTATAAGTTAGCCAAGCAAATATATAAGAAAAGTAAGAATTTAGTTCAAGTGAAGTGTATTAAGGATGAAGATCAAAAAGTGATTTTCTTAGAAGAGAATATTAGCATATGTGGATGAGATATTTCGATAACTTTTTAATGAAGGTTATGAGAATCGATTGACTTTAGTGACCTTAACACCCTAAATGAAAATAAAGATTTTTATTTTTATTATTGTGTTAGTAAAACTGAAGTTGGAGAGGTTTTAAAGAAAATGTTATGTGGAAAAGTAGTCGGATCTGATGATATTCTAATAGATGTGTGAAAATGCTTAGGAGATCAAGGAATTTTTTGACTTACTAAACTTTTTAATATTATTTTGAAGAATAAAAAGATATTGGTGAGTGGAGTGTGTTGGCTCTTATTTTTAAGAATAAAGGTAATGCATATGAGTGTGCGAATTATAGAGTAATTAAGTTAATGTGTCATACATTAAAACTATAGAGAGAGCAATTGAGCATAGGTTACGACATGATACTTA
Source organism: Dendrobium chrysotoxum (assembly GCA_019925795.1). Taxonomy (NCBI): domain Eukaryota; kingdom Viridiplantae; phylum Streptophyta; class Magnoliopsida; order Asparagales; family Orchidaceae; genus Dendrobium; species Dendrobium chrysotoxum. Next base: position 18,288,722 of record CM034299.1, on the reverse strand, counting down.
TGTTTCTTAGTTCAAAGCGACGGTGAAATAGATGGGGATGCTATTAGTAGAATTATGATTGGATGGTTGAAGTGGCGGTGGGCCTTTTGTGTGATAGAAAATTGCCCCTCAAACTTAATAGAGAATTTTACATGATAATGGTGAGACCTACAATGCTTTATGGTGTAAAATGTTGGCCATTAAAAGAGAAGAAAAACATTAAGTGTTGTAGAGATGAGGGTGCTCACATGGATGAGTGGTTTATACTTAGATATAGAATGCGAAACAAGTATATATGTGAAAAGGTTGGAGTCGCTCCAGTGGCAAATAAGATTAGATAGAGTCGCCTTAGATGGTTTGGTCACATAAAACGTCGGCCTTTCGATGACGCTGTTATAAGAGTAGATGTATTGATTCGACTTATGCTGAGAAAGGTAGAGGTAGACCTAAAAAAAACTTGTTTATAAAGTATTAAAATGGCTTGTTTTTTTTATTAAATTTAAATGAGAATTTGACTTTTAATAGTACACAATAGAGGAAAAAAGATTTATGTACCTGACCCATATAGTAGGATAAAGGCTTATTATTATTATTGTTGTATACTCAACATATTTATTTTATGGACAAGGGTTGAAAGGTTTTCATATGGCATTGATATTATCATGAAGAAAAATTCCTGAGGACTTCCTGAGCAAAAGTTTACTCAGGATTTAAAACAAATCTTAATATTCTGCTTGGTAGTCTTGAAGGCTTTAAGAGGCATTTCATTCATTTGAGCATCATTGGAACAAACATGGTAAATAAAAGTTGTCTTGTAAATATTGTAAATTATCTTGCAAATCACTAAGTTTAGTCTCATAAAACATTCATAACTATATACACCTTGAGCAAAGTTCTATTTTATCATATCAAAGATTAGCTGTTCTCGTGCTTCAATTCACATGTGTATAGGAAGCAACATTTGTTTCTAGTAACCTTTGATTAGTAAGAGGAATAAAATCTAGAAAATATTGATCCTTTAAATGCGCTTAGGGTGATTATTTTCGCTGACGCAATGCTTGCATGGTGCGTTAAGTCATTATTAGTTTGTTGACAAAAATATTTTTTTAAAATGATATATAAAAACGTAGATGCTCAATTTCCTTAGAATGTAAAGAACAGAAGGAGAAAACAAGAAAGAAAGAACAATGATTGATGGAGGAGATCAATACCTTAAAGTTTAATATTATGGCTAGAATAAAAAGATTCAAAACATAAAGTTGATGCGAGTTAAGGTATTGTGTCCTATCATTTTTAGTTCTTTCTTTTATTTATTCACGTGCTTGCTATTAGAAACATAATAATGTATATCAATGACCAGAACAGCTCATCATAAGGGTTTTTTTAATCCCTTTGTAATTTTTTTAAGACAGCTTTTTAAACTTGTTAAAAAAATACACATTAACATTTGCAGTAATAATTTAGTAGTTTGGGTACGGCAACGTCAGGTCCTTATCCTTGGGAAAACCCCTCAACTTTGAAATTTACTCTTTTTAAGAGAGCACCGTGCTAGTTGAGCCATTTATTAACTCAATGCATGAGTCCAATTTTAATATGATCTGAATGAAGTAGCATTGGGACAACTTTAACATGGTATATTATATAATTATGGTCAACTTGTTTATAATATGGTACAAACTAACCTATGTTCTATGTTTTGTGTATCATGGAGGCTTTATAGCTTAGGGGATTATGGTTTAAAATGAGGCTATGTTGTATTAAGTGGTTTGGTCATAGAATTTGTGTAGTATATGTGTTAAATGGGTAGGCTTGGTCAACTGTATATGGCTAGCCTTTTTTGAGTAGGTTATTGTCCAACCATTTTTTCTTCCCGCTTTATTTGAGTTTATATTGAATATGATTGACTTCAATATTGTATTACATTTTCCCTTTTCTTCTTGAGTCTTGTGTGATAACCACCCTCATTGAAAAATATTAATTACTTGTTGGTCCCCAAGATATGAGGGAATCTTCATATTACAAAATGTTTTTAAAAATCCTTTATTTACAACCCTATACGTGGTGCTTTGCTTTAATCATCCCATTAATAGAATAGTTAATAATGAATAAAATGTCAAAAATGCTTTGTTTTTCCACTTTCCTCATCTCACCCCCTTTACCTAGCTCATATTCCTATGCACAAGCTATGCTAGATTCTGCTAATGTGTTTGGAGCTTTTGCTAGTGAGCTCCTCAAATAGGAGGTGAGTAGATATGGTCCTTGCTGGCGCTGATATGGCAAGAGAGCTATTAGGGTGAGCCTACGCGTAGCAATATCCTTTGTGCAAGCTTGTACATTATGAGCGTGTGTGAGCTTGCTCCTCACACATGCTTCCTTGTGGTGCATGTGAGCTCACTACACTAACCACTTTATGTTATGTTCAAGCTCTATGCACCAGCAACCTTGTGGTCCAACAAGTTGAGCACAACTTTAGTGATGCATGGGTGTATATTGGGATTAAAGGTGGAAGGTGAAGTTGAGTGATTTTATTTGATGTGGGGGGATATATGAGGGTCTATTGTAAACTGGTGGTCTTTGGAATGACCACTTTCTAGAGCGGTCGAGTGCTGTCTCAGTTCTTAGATTTGGGTTATTTTGACTGGTTGATTTTACATGGGATTTAAGATGGGGTTAGGTTGGGAGATATAATATGTGAATATTCCTTGGAATGCTTAGGATATTAGGAAGAGAGTTTATGAGTTGTTTGTATTGGGAATAAACACCACACAACGAAAACAAACAAGAAAGAGAAAATGTAGAGGAAAAGAAAGAATATTAGGATTTAACGTGGAAAATCTTGAAACTGGGAAAAAATAACGGAGCCACACCACACTAAGAAATCCACTATAAAAACTAGGAGAAATTATACAGATCTCTTTCTCTCCCACTATCTCCTTGTCTCTCTTCACTCTTCACATATAGGTTCTACACAGAATTGACAAAGAGACTCTCATAAACCACCCCAAAGGATTTAACCCTCCAAGTCAAACATGAAAATTGAGAAAGAAAACTGCCCATTCCGGCTTGCAATGTTGTAGCGCTGCACTCTCTATTTCTAACCTGATTGACAGCATTGTGGCACAAGGGTTTGGAGCACCATGACGCTCCTCTCTTTATCCCCAATCAGTACAAGTGTATAGTGCTGCAACACTAGAGTATACAACGCTATCTGATTGTACGGGAAAAAAATATTTCGGGCAAGGCCCCGAACCCAAAGCAGGAGGAGGCCCCCTTCAACCCCCCGGCTCGACTAAAGAAATTAAGGTCTGAGTCAACATGACAACCTAATTGATTGATACAATCAGATTCCACATATAACTAATAGTTTGAGGTGATTGTGTAAAGGTTTTGACGCGTAGTGTTAAAGGAAGGCTAAGTAGTTAAGTTTGGATAGATTTTGTGAAGCATTAATATGTTGTGATTACTTATAGTAGGGATGTGGTATCTAAGAGAGCAACTCCAGATCAATAGATAGGAATGCAGAGGAGAGCATAATATGAAGAAACCAAAATTAAATGCAAATAGCAAAAATAATAATCTCTCACCAAAATGGGTGTTCCAAGCCACTAAGCTAGGAGTCGATGTATTGTCATCTTAAAAAACACCGAAGAATTTTATTCAAACTGATTTCAGTTCTTCAAAACATTCTTTCATTACATCACTCTTGATAGATATAGACATTATAAGCATTAAAGAATACAAAATATCACAAGAAGAGGAACCACTCTGCTATCATCAAACAAACACCAAGGATGAAGAGAATTTCTTCAAACTGATTTCAATTCTTCAAAATATTCTTTCATTACAACATTTTTAATTTATATAGACATTACAAGCATTGAAGAATACAAAACATCACTAGAAGAGGAAAGGGTGGCTAGACTCCTTAGTTGTCCTACAGGGGAACTAGCTTTAGGCTTCATAACTCCACATTGGAAACAAGGGGCTGCTAATCTAATGAATGATGCTCCATTGGAAGATGAAACAACATTTTATATTGTCCATGAGGCTCTTGAATGGCCGGCAAAGCAAGCAATGGCTTTGACTTTGATGAGGTGGCAATCTGATGTGGCAACATTTGATTGTGTGCTTGGACTACAATTCAACTCACTTGAAACTTAGCATTTTTTGACATCCTTAAATCATAACTAACATCCATTCAACAAAAAAAAATTAATTTCAAAATAAAAGAATTAAAATTACACTGATAATTTAAGAAAATTAAATGTTATTTATCCTTAACATAGATCATGTAATTGGCCTATGCTAAACCTATTGTATATCACTTAGCCCTTCTTTTTTAATTGGTATTATCTCCATCATTTCTAAGAAAATAAATAAGAAATAAAAAAAAATTGAGATTAAATGCAGTGGAACGTTAACATTCTTAATGGAAAGTTCTATGAAGATCATTCTTTAACAGTGCAGCCCTATTTCTTATTTTGGTACTTTGTTCTTGAATATGAAATATGGGAGTGTTAAAATAAATCAAAATTGACTTCTTCTTAGTTTCTTCTCGATTAAGTGTTAAAAGGCATGTTTTGGATGCTACTATTGTCTACATCTTCACAGCCGCTTCTCTATTTGCCCCACGTTCTTGAAACGGGAAGTCCATGGAGGGAGCATTCATATCTTCCATCCAATCCAAGCTATGGCTTCAAGATCTAGAAGAAAGAGATACTAAGGAAAACTCCATCAAGCATAGTCTCGTAGAGTTCAAAGACTAAGCCAATGATTTTGAGGACATGTTAGACAAGTACTAGTATGAGTAGCTCAGATTCCTACAAGCACAAAAAAGCCAATAGGGAAATCCTTCTTGGAAAAGGAAGCGAGCAAAATATGTAACTGAATAGTGAGAATGGTAGGAGTTGATTCATGTCATTCCTACCACTTCTTGTTGTGTGACGGTGAACCCACAATGCTTCTTTCATTGAGGTGGGAAGGGCGGAGAGAGTTAGTAAGTGCATTTTGGGAAGTTTTTTTTTACAGAAATGGGGAAAATAAAGTGATGAAGTTTGATTCACGAAGCTCTTAAAATCCTAATTCATAATTGTAAGACTAATGAAGTATGCAAATAAAGATGGAGTTTATTCATGTCAAATCAAGGATAATAAGCTTCATACACTTTTAAAAAAAGAAATTGAGCTTATGGTATCTATGTGCGACCATAATTTATGTTAAATCGGTCTAAAATAAGATTTTTTGACATGGTTTTCACCAAAACAATTAGAAGTCCAAATATTGAAGTTTATTTTAAGTTTTGATGAAATTGAAACATTCTGAACAATTCAATCAATATGAGTAAAGCTTGTGGCCACAATGCAAGGAGGTTTTGTATAAGGCAAAACTAACTTCATAAATCAAACTAAGCATTAAATTTAGATTGAGTCTCCTAAAAGGAGGTTTGACCAAAATCAAGGAGGAGAAATTAAAGGAATCATGATTACTCCTTTGCAGTTCACTCTAAAGAGCTCTTTCTATTTCCTAGTCACCCAAATCAAGGAGAATAACTCGATGGAATATTCTTTGGGTATTTTAAAATAATTTGATAAGCATTTAAAGAAGGAGTTGTTTTTATCACATAGCTTATTTAGATATATAGGAATGATCTCATCTTTATGGTTATAAATATAGCTTGTAAATACAAATTTAATTCACTTGGCATTAATCTCTCTTATTCTATAATTTCTCTTTCGGTCACTTTCAAAATCCTGTCTGCTCCTAGCTGTTATCTTTCATCTCCTCCTTGATTTATGCATATAGATTCTCATTCAAGAGCTGGAATTCAACAAACCTACAGTCACAATCATCGATTGCACCATCTAATGATGAAACAGACACCTATTATTGTTGTTCTCCTCTTTCATTTGTTGTTTAGGGTGATTCCCCCTTTTTAGGGCTAATTTAGAGTAAAATAGAATATAACAAGCCTAAAGGAAAAGTTAGGTGAAGGATTGCATACAAAAAAATTGAATTAAGTTTTGATGATCGAGTGCATGATGATCTGATTTGTTTGACTAACTTATCATCATATAGAAAGGTTATTGCATTTAATCATATATGACAACCTTATATTTTGGTAAGCCTCTTGAAAATAAATCCTAAAAAATCCTATCGGCTTCAAAACATCCTACATAATTATCCCATATTTTTGGTAATCTAAGGGTATGCTTATGGGGGTTGCAACTGTTTATAAAAGTAGTTGTAGAATTGTTGTGGGAATTTTTTTAAAGTTATTGTGGATATTATATAATTTTTTACTTCAAAAAAGTTGAATAACTTTCTCAAAGCTACTACAGTCAAGTAGATTTAGTTGTAAAAACTTTAAGAAAGATATAGTTATATAGAAGTGTGACAATAGTTTGAAAAGCAAAGTGGTGAAAAGCTGCTCCAAATAAACCTCAAGTGAAGATGAGAATTGTCAATGACAGAGAAGATGCTTGTTGAAATGGCCTTGCTTATAGAAAAATCGTTGTTGACCTCTAACCGCTGATCAACCCCACTTGTAACCGCTTGCTCCCAAATGATGCTCCCAACCGTTCCCACTTAAAATTCCTCTCAGTTAACGACCCATAGAACCTATCTCTCATTCCATTCGAACAAACTCAACCCCATTCGCTCCTTCGTCTCTATGTTCCACACGCAGAAGCCAAAGCCCCATTGTTCCTCTATTCGTTCGCACGCTGCACACAGAAGCTGCTCTAGCCGATTCCCAACCCAATCCCGCTCTCGTCTGCATCATCCCACATAAACCCAGCCGCAGACCTCCCTGCTCCCGCGCGTCATCCTGCCGACGTGCATTCGAAAGTTTTCTCTCGTTATCGGGTGGAGTAATTAAACATAGGGGCTTGCGCCTATGGGAAACTAGAACTCTGATCATAAAGTCCCCTCAAAATGAGGGCGAAATTTCTGGGTCGTGTCTTATTTAAAACCCAATATTCCTTTTGAAAATTTACACCGAAACTTAAATCTTTTAAAACTCTCCCCATATAAAAAAGGTGCGGAGCGGTTGGGGCGCGAATTTTCGGAGCCCACAATCGTAGTAGCTCAAGCTGATGATAAAATCTACAAGTCATAACAAAGCTTGAAAAGATAGGATGAGTACCCAAAAATACAACAAGAAGTCGGCATACCCAAGAAACTCATTCATGCACCAATAGGCCATATGTGTTTAATGGTGGAAAAGAAAGTTGATAATGAAGAGTCAGTTGAAAATTCAACTATTGCCACTAAGTAGCATAATGAAGAGAAGGAGACAATTGTCAAACATGGGGCAAGAAGCTGAAACTAATATTAATCCATTTTTGAATGTGCAAAAATTCACTTTCTTGGTGAAAAAATCCTTTAAAAAGGGAGTGAAGGACCAAGAGGATCGAGCCAAAGAAGCACATAAGGCAATGAGGAGTGCTACCATGGTTACCTCATGAGGAGGGTGGAAACTTGTTATAATGGGCAATTCACAACAGATAAGGGACTATAAAGCATTACTAAAAAGATAGATATCACTGAAACTTCAATTTGGTATGATCAAGCTAAATAGGTTAGTTATAATGGGTTTTGTTGGGGCAGCTGCTCAAGAAACTTGGGCCAACTTCATTACTAAGAGTGGTTACCACCACCACTGTCATATGTGATAACAAAGATGACTACAGCAACTTGGGTTGGGGTATCAAATGTTTAAACTCTGTTTTATGTATTAACTACAGCACCAGCAGATCAGGTTACAACATTTGTTGGATTTACTACATTTTTGGATGTGTTTACTACTAATTAGCCTGATCGACCCCACTTCGATGGTTCACTCTTAAACGAAGCAACGGCTTGCTCACGTAACTCCCACTTACGGCGTAAAACTTCCTAGCCCGCTCTCTCTCTCTCTCTCTTTCTCTCTCTCCATTTGACTCTCACACAGGAACTTCCCGCTTACCCCTCTTGCTTTCCTCCCTCATTTGCATGCGAGGAAGATGCTGCTCGCCTCTCCCTATTCATTCGCACGACCCCGCACACGAGACCCTAGCCCCTTCCTCTCTCTTTCGATCGACCCCGCATACGAGTAACCTAGACGCAATTGTTTGCTTGCGTCTTCGTCTCTTCCTCAGCACATGCCAAACTCAGTCGCACGCGATCCCCAGCCTGAAACCCCTCATCTCTCTGGTCCTCTATGTACCGCACGCAGGAGACTTTGCCCCTGTGATTCCGCTCCCATCCCAATCTCCTACACCTGGGCCGTCTTGATCTCCTATGCTCGAACCTATCCGCACTGTCTTCGGCTCTCCTTGTGCTACCTGACCATCCCAATCGGCCTCGCTTCCAACTCGACCAGCTCGATGGCCCTGCCTCCAACCCGACCACCCAATCTCGATCTTTCTACACAATTCCGCCTTTGACTGTTTATGTTGTCTCGATTACAAATTGACGGTGAGTGTGGAAGAGTGTTAAAAAAAGAAGAAAAAAAGAGAGAGGGAGAGAGAGAGGGAGGGAGAGAGGGAGAGGGAGAGAGAGAGAGAATAAAAAAAATAGGTACTGCAAATTGAAGACCCACATACCTGTGCCAGGACCAATTGTCCCGGAGCCCTTGCATCGGCATATCTTTGATTCGGCCTGGCGGATTGAAAGGCAAGTGCTTTCCCAACCTCCTTTCGCGGGGAGGGGATGCGGGGAGGTTGCTGCAATTTTGAATGACAAGGGACCCTCCCACAATTAATTTGTCACTTTAAATGATTTAAAAGTACACAAACATATATATAATAAAATTAATTATGTCTATTTTTAATTAATAATGAAAAAAAAGAGAACCACACTAACTTTCAATGAGCTGTTAATTTTATTACACTTAACTTAAACGAGTTTGAAATGCCCATCATCCAGAGATTGGTGATAAGATTTTAAGGCTCAACCAAGAGAGAGAAAGCTCTTCAAGATCCTTCACCAAACCTCCTTATCCTTCTCACCAAGTGCTCATGGGTTTTCTTCTCATAGATGTAGACATAAGATCCTGGAGTTTGGGCCTATTGCATATGGTGCAATTTCAGGTAACATCTTTTAATAGTTGGGTAATATCAAGAAAGATGAAGGTATTTTGCTGTCTTTCTTTCTCCATAAAAAAAAGATACCGTGGACTCTAACCGCTAAATGCAAATGGTGAGCTGCTGCTTGGAAATGGTGTTGCGGAAGTTGCAGTTTAAGAATGGATGTTGGTACCATAAATCAAAATATGAGAGACAAATGAAGAACTACTTTAAAATAATAGATTTATCAAACAAATATTATACTATATAAATATAAACAGTTACTCCTGAAATTATATAAATAGTTACTCATAAAGAAAAAAAATTCAAAAAAAAAAAAAAACAAAATCCATTGATCTCTATCCCACCTTTAAACTCTGATCACCATGAAACTTTCTCTAAGATAGTACAGGAATAGGCATTTTCTGCATTATTTATCTCTTATCAAGTTAAAGATTACAATGCTCATAGAGTTGAGTTTAACGATTGATGAGGAAGTATCATACTAACCGAGCTTTGTACCGATATATGAATCCATCAAGCTGGAAATTGACAATGAAATTCATTGATTAGGGAGTGGCTTCACCCAGAGTTGGGGCAATTAATGTCGGTGTTTCTTGATTATTGATGCATGCAAATTTCAATTTTTTTTTATTGTAATATGAATGCTATATTTAATTTTTGTTTTTATTTTGCTACCCAATGATGGAAGGCAACCAATGATCATGAGTAGGTAGTGCTTTGGACATGTTTTGCTTTGGGTTTGCTAGCTTCTTTGGTGCCTTGACTCTTGGGAAGATTTGGGCTTCTCGGTTTGGGCTTGGCTATTCTGGTTTTTGCTGTTTGGTTGGGAGCTGCTATGTTATCAGCTCATTATTACTTGTCTTGGTTCTTTCCCCCCTTCTCTGTGGCCTTTCGGTTCCTCCGCCTGTCTCTTGTCCCGTGGCTGGCTTTTCCTGTATCTCGTGGCTGCCCCTTCCAGTCCCCCTTGTGGCCCTGCGGGTGCTGCTCCTGGAGCCGCCTGTTGGCCTTTTGTCTCCCTTTTTCTGGTTGGTTCGGCTGAAGGTGGTTAGGGCTGTTTGGCTTCTTCGTTTTACCCATAAATATGTGATATTTTGAAGCATTTAGAGGTTGTTGTTTGCTGAGCAAAGTTCTCTAAAAACCTAAGGGTTTCTTTTTGGGAAAGCTTGCGAGCTTGTTCCATTTCTCTTCTCATCTCTATAGCTTGCGAGCTATATTTCGTCTTAGCTTCTTACCTACTTCTTCTCTCCACAAGTTTCCACTCCACTTGTATCTTTCTTCTCAAGTTGTTGGAGGTGTTGGTTGGCCGGTTTGGTAGCATTTGCCGGAGGAGTTTTGTAGTTGGATGTTGGCCCAAAGTAGCTGTGGTGGACCCTTGGTTTGCACGCCCTCAAGCACTTATAATTTTACCTACTATTTCGTTGCATGTGAGGTGACCCCTAGTGGGTTGTTCTGAGGGTAGCTTATTTTTTTTATTATTTTAGTTTGGTTTTCGTTTTGTCTAACTTTGGTTTGTTTCAAGTTGGTTTTTGGTGTTTGCTTACTTTAATTTGAATTGAGAAGGTTCTACTAGTCATTGTGTTCTCCCTTTTGATTTTTCTATCTAGTTGTCTGCATCAATTATGAAGAGCATCCATTTCAATATGCATAGTCTATTTTCATGGAGGATATTGTAGTGCTTCTAGATATGACCTGCAGGTAGAGATAACAAGCAAAAGCAAAAAAAAAAAGATAATAGAGGGTATAAATGGCCAAAAGATTATTGAATGAATAGGATAAATAATCTATCATTTACCTCATTGTGGTGCAATAGGAAAGTATAAATCTTAAGGCACAATATCAAACATGTGCTCAAAAGAAGTTGTGGGCTCCGAAAATTCGGCCCCGGCCTCCGCCCGTTTTTTGTTTTCTTCGAAGGGGGAGTTTTAAACGATTGAAGTTCCGGGGTAAATTTTGGAAGGCAGATGAGATAGTAGATAGGACACTACCTAGAGATTTCGCCCTCATTTTGCGAGGACTTTATGATCTGAGTTCTGGTTTCCTATAGGCGCAAGCCCCTATAGTTAATTACCCCTCCCAATAACGAGAGAGAACTTTCGATTAAGGCTAGTCATCAATCAGATACGTAGAAATACGTGAGTCTGGCTTATAATAGCAACATGAGTATGGAAAGTTGGGGAGTTTGAAGATTTGATATTAAAATTGAAATTTCACCATCTTGCACTTAAAGCGAATGGTGGGGGAATGGATGATAGACCCGATCAAGATCCCATGGTTCCGTCGTCCCGGGCCATCGTGGTCCCTGGTCTACTTAGTCAGAGGAGGTAGTCGACCCAACCTGACAGAAGGATCCTTGTCGGCAGCCATGGGTTGCTTCGTCCAAGGGTACCTTGTAGACCCGGGGTGGGTATTTGTCTAAGGGGACAAATTTGAATCCACCTTAGCTAACAGAGGGCTTTATGCCCTATCAATCATATCCTATTGATTCATGTCTCAAGGATTTGATGCCATTGGGGAGAATACGGGCTCTGGCCATAACCATAATATAACGGTGCCATTTAGCGGCGACCACCTGGTTCAGAGGGCCCCGAGTCATAACCGTTTATCCTGCAGTGCCATTTGGCGGCGAAACTGCCGGTTAGAGGACTCGTACCACGTCCTTGCTGGTAGGAGATTGTTTGAGAATGGATCCTAGTGATATTTTCGACTAGGCACTAGCTCTATGTGAGCTGAAGTATATTTTGATTTGTCCACCTCGGCAAACTGTTGCGGAGGGTGGATGGATTTGCTTTAAGCGGTTTGATAGTTGGATTTCAATTTTTAAATATCTGGAGTTGGAAAGATTTTTTGGATTTTGGGATTTTTCAGAAGATTGGGTTTTGTAGGGAATTTAGGATTTTGGGAGTTTTGGATTTTAGGAAATTTGGAATTTTTGGGAGGTATTTAAAAGTATTTGTGAATGGACCCCTCCGGTTGAGTTTTGCATTCAACACGGCCATCATCGGGGTAACCTCAAACCTTGAGGTCACTTAAAAATATTTGAGGTTTGAGGGCATTTTGAAATATTTAAACTTAACCCCTCCGGTTGAAATCTGCAATCAACGCGGCCATCATCGGGGTGTTTGGGGTTATGGATTGAACCTTGTCAACTCTGTTTACCTGCTAAACAGAAGATCGAGTTTTCATAGGCTTTGTGCCTCTATAAGTGAATTCTCTTGATTATAGGCCTTGAAGGCCTAATATGAACGTATAAAACAAATATCTCGGTAGATCTCGCGACCGTATATTTATTTAATGGTTCGAGTCGTGTCGACTCCTATCTACCCGTATAGGAGGATCGGGCTCGAACTAGAATTCACTTATTAACCCGCGCAACATCCCTAGACGTCACGTGTGTACCAATAACATGCTCGCCGGGGCCCATGCAGGTGTTTGGGGGCATTTCATAGTTATTTATTGAACCTTGTCTACTCCTATCTGCTTGCATAGGAGGATCAGGTTCGAATTTGTTGACCCGCGCAGCATCTCTAGACGTCACGTGTGTACCAATAACACGCTCGTCGGGGCCCATGCGGGTTGTATTATACATCCCCTTATGTGTACCTATGTGTATACAAACTAAGGTGCATGTGCGGGGGTACTTTGAAATATCTGTAAACGCCTTCTGTCTGCTTTTACAAAGGTTGCAGATCCGGTGGCGTTGCGTCGTACGATCTCCACAACTGTTGCTGGTAGGCGGGTAGATGTTTTCATTCATAGATTGGAATTGACTTCAGGATACTGCATTTACTGAAGTCTTTCTACATCCACCCACGAGTGACATGTTTTACATACATCTGTACTCGTAGGGAGATTGTATGTATTGCAGATCTTCTGCTCTTGGTTGTATGCAGATCAGTATGTTTATTTGGTTGCCGAAGTGTTGTAAAGCAGTTGTTTCATCTGCTAAATGCCCTTCACTCCTTTGCATTCTGATTGACTTGAAGATCTCCAAAATTCATTGAGACATCAAATTCTTCTGTTTGGATATGGCTGGTATATTCACTTCTTGATAAGCTAGAGGAGAATTGACATGTCCTTTTAAAGTTGAATTGTTATCAATCACAACTAGAGGGCATTACTCATATGGAAATTGTATCAATCATCTTAGGCGTCATTTTTAAACCTTCGGCATATGAGTACAACAAGCTGGTTCTTCTTGATGTTTTGAATGAATCAACAAATATATCGATTATACTCTGATCATTTGCTTTATGGGTCGAGCGTAGTGCGAATGAATTTTTAAACTTTTCAATCTTTCTGGGGAACTTTCACATTGTTAGTTGCAATAGATAAGTGTCGAACAACCTCAGGAATTCTATAACTTTTGCCGTCAATGGAGATTATGAAAGCTTCTGAGCTATCCATTTAGCAATGGGCCTTAACTTGTTATGGTGCTGATCACGATTCCCTCCTTTAGCAAATGCATGGTTGTTGAGAAACTACATACAATCATCATCCTCTAAGCCTTCTGATGTCAATATCTTTTTCTTCTTATTAGTCACTTTTGCAATCATCAGCGCAGCATAATCCCTCAGAATTATTAGTGAGATTTTACTTCCCATATTTTCAAGAATCGGGGAGGCAAACACATTCCACTGCTTGTTTCCTTCTACTTTTTCTCCTTCTAAATGTCACTTAGCACAAATTAGGGTTTCTTAGACATTATTTTAGCCTTGAGATGCCTCAGGTGCCTCCAAATCAGGTCTATGGTTTTCAACATATCTACCATGACTTTTTTTTTGCATCAAAGTTATTAGAAACATTATCCCATGTTTCAAACTCAGATTTATTTGTTCTTTTATTTCCATAGACATGTTGCAAGAGAGTTATTCGTTCACATAGTTCCAGTCACATGATGACATTTAGTTCGTATTCAAGTCAAGTTCAATATGCAAGTTCGGGCTCAAGTCCCACTTAGCTCAAATTTCGAACCCTTGTCATTGTTCACTTGATTCTTGCTTGTAGGTACGTTACAAGTTATGTTGAAGTCTACAAGTCCTTCACTTGATTGTTAATGTTCATTGGAAAGATCTAGATCTTTAATCATCATTTGCATGCTCGAGTTTTGCTAAGTTAAAGTCCCCTTTCATGTGGTCCAAATCGAGTTCAAGTTCTCTTGCAGTTGAGTCCCCTTATTACTTGATCCGGGTTTGGTTCAAGCTTAGTCCATTTAGTTTCAAGCTCTGTTTTGAGTTTGAGTCCAAGCTTAGTTCAAGAGTCCACAAATTCAAATTCAATTCCTTTGTTCTGTCATTCGAATTCAAGTCCTCTGTTGTCTTGTAGAAGTTCAAAGTTTCCTTGTTCAAATGTTGTTATTTAATTCCAATTCAAGTTATAGTTCATTTGAGCTTTGTTCAGATTCATATTCACAAGTCATATGTTCTTGTTTGAGTACAAGTTCTTTTAAGTTTAAACAGGTCTGAGTGTAGTCGTATTTTCACCCGAAATTTTGGCAGCATTCCGGCATCTCCCCCGTTTAGGGGAAATAACGAAAAATTGGGCCTTTCCCACCACGCTTAAGAAAGCGTGTATGGTAGATGCCCTCTTTCGAGAACACCGCGGCCGTGTAAAGTCTTCAATCCCCCACCACGCTTAAGAAAGCGTGTATGGGTCTTCGACATACCTGAAAAAGAAAAGCATTTGTTTCCCCGCAGGTACAGAGCCGCATACGGGTACTTAAAATTGTCCCCACAACGCTAAGAAAAGCGTGTATAGGGCCTACCCGCCTCGCCGTAGGTGTCGGACCGGGTTCCCTTCCCACCACGCTTAAGAAAGCGTGTATAGGCGGTTTGCCGGCTCGACACAAACGCTGATGATAGGATTTTAGGTGATTACCCGCCTCGTTGTAGGCGCCGCACCGGGGTCCCATCCTACCACGCTTAAGAAAGCGTGTATAGGCGGTTTTCCGATCCGCCGCAGACAACGAAAGCTGGCTCTCTGAGTTTTAGGGTTTAGAGGTTATACCTTGGCGACCGGCAGGGTCGGCACGCGGATCGAGGCAAGGGAGAGCTTGCATTTCTTTTTATTATTAATTATAATTAAGTTTAATTAATTATAATTAATACATAATTAATTAATAATTAATTATAATCAAAGATAATTTAATCATAATTTAACTAAATTAATTATGATTAAATTATAATTAATAATAATTAATTATAATTAGATTAATTAATTATAATTATTTTATAATTAATTATATTAAAGATTAATTAAACATAATTAAACTTAATTAATTTATGATTAACTAATAATTAATAATAATTAATTATAATTAAATTTAGTTATTTATGATTACATATTAATTAATTATCTAAAAAAAATTAAACATAATTAAGTTTAATTAATTATGATTAATTAATGATTAATGATAATTAATTATTATATAATAATCATAATTACACTTAATTAATTAAAATTAATTTAAAATTAATTAGTTATTAATTATAATCAAACTAATTAAACATAATTATTTTTTAATTAATTATGATTAATTAATAGTAATTATAATTAATATAATTAATCAAAATTAAATTTAATTAATCACACCTAATTTATAATTAAAATTAATTAATTATAATAAATAGCTATAATTAAATAAATAAATAAATAAATAAATAAAAAAAAAGCCCTAATGGGGCTGTCTGGCAACGGGATTTGGCCGCAGAAACGCATGCAAGGGAGAAGACCACCTTCACAGCGAGCTAGCTCCGGTCGTCTGTTCCGATCGAAGAAGGGGACGTCGTCTCAGGAACGAAGTCGGAGGAGCGACGAAGGGGCCGAGGAGGCGTACGCAAGGGAGGAAGTTATCTTCACGTGAGCGAGCTCCCGTTGCTACTTCCGATCGGATAGGAAGGGAAAGTCGTCTCAGGAGAAAAGTCGAATAACCACAGGGAGCCGAAGGGACAGCTTGCAGGGGAGAAAGTTACTTCCACGGCTAGCGAGCTCCCGTCGTTGTTGCTTCCATCAAAATGTCGCAGCTTCGGATCGGGCAGGAGAGGAAGGCCGTCGAAGGAGGTAAAGTTAGGGCTTCTCTCTCTCTCTCTCTCTCTCTCTCTCTCTTTGTGGACTGGCAGCTAGATGAAGGATAGGGAGGCGGAGGTTTGCTGGAGGAGGCGTCGGGTAGGGTGGAAGGAGTATCGTCTTTGAAGAAGATGGAGTGGCCGACGGGATTGAGGGCTTTTGGCGTTGGATTGGAGAGGGAGGTCGGACAGGGTTGGGGCTGTTTTGCGAACTGGACAGGGGTTCGATCGTGTGTGTAGCTGGAGGCTGAAGGGATGCGAGATTCTCGGGTTGGAGATCAGGAGCAGCGACGGGAGAGGATTTTTTTTTGCGTGTGTGGGAGAGTTCTAGCCAAAGCCTCCTCTTCTTTTTATTGACGCAAAAGAGGCGACGCTCGAGGCGTGGACTGCTGCGTTCGGCGCCGTTTGCAGAGGTATGGAGCACTGTAGCAGGCGGCTGATTCGGCAGAGATTTGGGCATGGGCGATGACAGGTAATGATTCTAAGCATTTTTTATTTTGTTTCATTCTTGTCATAGTATGGAGGTCAACAAATGCCCCCCAACAAATGTGATATGCGTCTAGAGCGAATCAAGTTTGTTGCATGTTGATTGACCATATGGATCTCTATGTATTTGCTCTAGATGTCACACAGAGGTCTTCATTTAGTGGATCTCCAAAAGATTGCTTGGATGTCACACTAAGAATTTCATTCTGTCGATCTTCAAGAATTTGTCTCGTCGTCTTTGCAGATCTTTGGATGCACTCGCAATCTTCAGTATAGTTGATATATTTGCTCTCGGTCCAGTAGAGATCTGTGGGATAGTGACAGAGCACTTCGTACTTAGGTCTCTAGAGCATCAGTTTGTAGGTCGATGTTAGTAGATAACATTGCTACTCCCTGCATTCTTCTTTTACCGTCATCATGTGTAGATGTGATATTTCTATCACTTTTACTGATTGTATCTTGCTTAGATTATATTTTTTTTTTGCTGATGGCACATTCATTTTATGGAGGATCTTCTATTCTTCTCTCCTCTAACTGTATTTCAGCATGAAATTTTAAATATTTATTTGGGGATCTCGGCATGCGTCGCGATGTCGACCCAAATAAATATTTAAAATGCCCCCAGTCTTTAGGGACATTTGTAGAAGTCATTCAGGATACTTCTTTTCATAGCTTTGGCTTTTCTGAGATTTTGGTTCCTTCTGTCCTGTGCTTTGGGCTGCGGACATTGATGGAGAATTATCTGATTTGTCTTCATTGACTTGTCAGAAGATTTGTACCTTCGGCCCTTTGCTTCTAGCTTTGGTGGGCTTGATAAAGGAGTAGATGCCGGTGACCTAAATGTATTAGGTCGTTGGCGAGAAGTCATCGGTCCAGAGCTTTGTGCATAACGGACTTGTTGATGACAGAATCCTCTTAGTTCAGCCTCAGGCTCTTCATGAACTTTGGGATGTTTTCTTAGGTCCTTTGCTTTGTGCTTTGATGGACTTGTTGAAGAAAAATTCCTTCGATCCTAGCTTTGTGCTTTGCGGATTTGTTGAAGGATTTGCAGGTTTTGGATTCAGTTGATAGTACCAAGTATGAGTAGTATCTTGATCCTTAACTACTTGAGAAGACTTTAATCTGAGTCACTTGAGTTAATCAGATCGGGCGAGCTAGGATTTGACAACTTCTTGTCCTCTGGTTGCTGAGATGGGGGTTCCTCTACTGCGGCCTTTCTTATGGCGTGTTGAGTAGATGGAGCTGCCAGCGATCCGGCCATATTTGGGCTTGTTGGATCCGACCTGTTACACCCATTCAGGCTTCAGACTTGAGCTAGGGGAAATGTGCTTCCCAATGCTGATTTTGCTGAAGTTGGTAGATTTGGAGTTCTCTTTTGTGGTTGAAGATTTGGAGCCTACGCACACTCGGTAGTTGCTCGAGATTTCTCCTTCCCATTAGAACCTTGATTCTCCGGTCAATTAGGAGAATTTGGTAGACTACGATCACTTGAACTTATAGAGTCAAATTTGCCTTCGTACTTCCTACAGTCCTTACTGACGGATTGACAAAGTGGGGGCTCCGCTACTACGGCCTTTCTTATGGCGTGTTGAGTAGACGGAGCTGCCAGCGATCCGGCCATATTTGGGCGTGTTGGATCCGACCTCTTACACCCACTCAAACCTTAAGCTTCAGGCTGCTGAAAGACTTCAGGTTGTTCTGGCTCAATTTGTTAGAGTGTGTAATTGCAAAAGTCTCTTTCTGACCTTTGAAATCTTAGTTTGTTGGAGGTGGCGTCTCGATCTTTTGAAGCTCACCTGCATATACTTTGAAAAAGCATTTGTTGTATTCTTCATCATAAAAGAATATTTGTATTGATGATTTTAAATATTTATTCGGGGATCTCGGCATGCAGCGCGATGTCGACCCGAATAAATATTTAAAATGCCCCCTGTCTTGTAGGGACATTTCAGAATAGAAGAAAGTTTGAAATTTTGTGATTTTAAATATTTATTTGGGGATCTTGGCGCGTAGCACGATGTCAACCCAAATAAATATTTAAAATGCCCCCTGTCCTACAGGGTGATTTTGACATGCATTCTTGCAACACAAGAGAATTTCAAAAATGTAAAATGTAAAGTGTATATAAATATGCATGAAATACACGATACATTAAATATAACATTTTCTTGAGCAATATTATGCATGGTACTTCTTCAGATGTCGACCGTTGATCGGCGGCATGGGCCTCTGACCGTGTAGATCGATAAGCTGGTAGGCTCCTCCTTGGTACACCTTCTCGATGACGAATGGGCCTTCCCAGTTGGATATGAACTTGCCACCAATTCTTCGGTGTGGGATGATTGGCCTTCTCAGCACTAGGACCAATTCCTCTTCTTGAAAGGATCGAGGGCGCACCATCCGATCAAATGACTTCGCCATTCTTCCTCGGTAGATTTCTAGGTTTTGTTGGGCTTGCAGTCTAACTTCATCGAGTGCATCGAGCTCCTCCATTCTTAGGCGAGCATTCTGCTCTTGAGTTAGATCATTCTGGATAGCGACCCGAAGAGATGGTAGTTCAACTTCTAGTGGCAAAACGGCTTCAGCTCCGAACACTAGTGAGTAGGGAGTGGCTTTGGTTGGTGTCTTGTAGGTCGTACGATACGCCCATAACGCTTCTACCATTTTTGTATGCCATTCTCTTTTGTTCTTGGCGAGGATCTTCTTCAACAATTTCACCAGTGTTTTGTTGAAGGCCTCTGCTAGGCTATTTGCCCTTGGATTGTATATAGACGAATATCGCCAATCGATCTTGTGACGATCAATAAACTTGTAAATTTTTGTGCTTTTGAAAGCTGTGCCATTGTCTGAGATCACTAGATGTGGTACACCGAATCTGTAGACGACATTGTGGGTGAAGAAGTTAATCACGTGCTCAGACGTGACTTCCCTGAATGGTGCCGCTTCTGCCCATTTTGAAAAATAGTCCGTTGCTGCCAGAATGAAGCGATGTCCGGCCGATGACGGCGGATCTATCGGCCCGATTATGTCTGTGCCCCAGCATTCAAATGGCCAGGACGTTATCGTTGGGTGTAGAGGATTTGGCGGTTGATGAATAACATCACCATGGATCTGACACTCGTGGCACCTCTTAGCGTGGTCGATACAATTTCTCACCATCGTAGGCCAGTAATAACCCATTCTTTTAATTTTAGCGGCCATCTTGGGATCTGACTGGTGTGCTCCACAGAGTCCTTCATGAACTTCTGCTACCACCTTATCAGCTTCCTTGGTCCCTAGGCATCGTAACCACATCTGGTCAAAAGCCCGCCGATATAGCGTATCATTGACAAATGAGTATCGTAACGCCCTTTTTCTAATTTGCGCCGCCAGAGATTTATCTGTTGGAAGTTTGCTTTCTTTGAAGTAGTCGACGAATGGTTGCCTCCAATCGTCTTCGACTTCAACATCTAAGCAATACCACCATGATTCTGAAGCTAGACTGGCCTTACGTCTTCTCTTAGGAGCTTGATTTTCTTTATGTTGATATTCAAGATCGACTGGTCGGGGAGGTTGAGGATTAACTGGGGTTATATCCTGCTGGCTTGAATTTGGTATTCCCTCTGCCTGCGGGAATTGTAAGGTTGCTGGCTCTAAGTCCCGGCGATTTTCAACTGCAATGAATATAGGTGGCTTTTTGTCTTCATTTGCAAGCTCCTTGGCCAATTTAGCTAGACAATCTGCTTTTGCATTCTGTCCTCGAGGAACTTGAGTTATCTTGACATTCGGTATTTGTTTTAGAAGCTCAAGAGCTCGTCGGTGATAGTGGGCTAATTCGAGTTTGCAAATCTTGTAAATGCCCAGAACTTGATTTATCACAAGTTGAGAATCGCCGAAAATTTGGAGATCTATGATTTGGACATCAATTGCAATCTCCAGTCCTGCTATTAGAGCTTCGTATTCGGCTTCATTATTGGTTTGAGGTTCAGTTAGACTGAACGAGAATCTCATGATACCTCTCTCGGGTTCTATAAAGACAAGACCGATGCCAGCTTGGGCCTTTGCAAGATTTGGAGGTTTGGGAGAATTGATAGATGATGCCCCATCAAAGTACATCTCCCAAAATGGTAGCTTTCCTTCTTCATCAATCTGCATGATTTGTTCATCGGGCAAATCATCATTGAGCGGAGAGTCAGCTGGGATTGGATGTGCGGCGAGGAAGTCTGCCAAAGCTTGTCCCTTTACCGCTTTCTGTGGCATGTATACGATATCGAATTGTAGTAATAGCACTGCCCATCTTGCTAAACGACCTGTCAACGCTGGTCTTGTCATCAAGAACTTCAGCGGATCGATCTTTGATATCAACGTGATTTTGTGAGACAACATGTAGTGGCAAAGTTTCTGAACTGCGAAAATCAATGCCAGGCAATGCTTTTCAATGGGAGAATAACGTATCTCTGCTCCAATTAATCTCCGACTGATATAATAGAGTGCATTTTCTTTTCCTTCCTCATTGTGCTGAGCCAGTAATGCTCCGAGGGACTCTTCTAGTGCCGCCGTATACAGTATAAGAGGCATCCCCGGAATTGGCGCTGCGAGAATGGGCGGATTTGACAGATATCTTTTGATGCTATCAAACGCTTCCTGGCATTCCTCATCCCATTTGAAGCGGACATCCTTCTTCATTAGTTTGGAAAATGGTTGGCACCAACCCGACAGATTCGATATGAATCGTCGAATGAAAGCCAGTTGCCCTTGCAAGGAGGGGAGTTGACGGAGACTTCTTGGCGGTGGCATCTTAATGATCGCCTTGATTTTGTTGGGATCGACTTCTATGCCTCGATGACGAACGACATAGCCAAGAAATTTACCGGAGGAGACCCCGAAAGCACACTTGAGAGGATTCATTTTCAGATCAAACTTTCTGATTCTTTCAAATACACTCCTCAGGTCTTTTAAGTGATCCTTTCGGTCTATGCTCATGACAACAAGGTCATCTACATAACATTCGACCTTCTGATGTATTAATTCATCAAAGATATGGGTCATCGCCCGTTGGTAGGTAGCACCAGCGTTCTTCAAGCCGAAGGGCATGACCGTATAGCAGAAAATGCCGATGGGCTTCCTGAAAGACGTATGTCTTTCATCCTCAGGAGCCATCTTGATCTGGTTGTATCCTGACGATCCATCCATAAACGAGAACATGTCATAGTTTGACGTGTTGTCTACCAGGAGTTCGGATACAGGAAGTGGAAAGTCATCTTTTGGACACGCCTTGTTGAGGTCCCGAAAGTCAATACATATACGTATCTGACCATTCTTCTTCTTCACCGGGACGATATTGGCGATCCAATCGGCATATTTTTCTTCGCGGATGAAGCCTGCTTCTATGAGCTTCTTTGTTTCAGCAATCACCTGTTCTTCAATCTCCAATCTCATTCTTCTCGGAGCTTGTTTGACTGGTGTCACATCTGGTTTGATTGCCAACCTGTGAACTGCTACGTCACGGGATAAGCCGGGCATTTCAGCATATGTCCAGGCAAAGCAGTCCCTGAATTCACAAAGAAGTTCTTTAATTTCTTCCACTTGGTCTTCTGGCAGAAGGGAACTAATGAAGGTTGGGCGAGGGTCATCCTCGGTTCCCAAGTTGACTTCTTTTAGTTCATCCATAGTGGTTGCCTGTCCACCATCTTCAAGCTCTTCAGGTGTAGGCTTGGCCTCTACAGGTTGATCATCATAATCATCAACTTCATAGACCTCTTCATCAGGAACATCATTGGATTCAACTTCCCTGCAAGTGATGGCTCGGCAAGTCTCCTTCCGGATGCATTTTCGCCTGATGAATCCAATACCTTTATATGCATTCATCTCCTTCCGCCGCATTGGACGCGGATTCCTTCCATACCAGAGACTTAAACACATACGAAGTTGTCGTTTGGGGGTGGGAACATTGATTCACTTTCACAACATTCCTTGAATGCCTTTGTTATTAAACCTAGGTAGTCTCGTAGGTAGTAATTCTTCAGAATCGATGAAGACATGACCCCAATCATGATTCACTTCTTCATCCTTTCCTACGGAATAGAATATATTTCCTGACTCAATCCCTTTTTTGATCGGAGGTAGATAAAGAGTCATAAGTTCTTCAACCTTATGCACATCTCGTGGAATCATTTCTTTGAAATACTGGAGGGGAACGCGAGTGACTACGAGCACGCTGTCTGAGATTGACAGGCTATCTATCCTTCTAGAGAATATCTCTTGCACCGTGTTCATGTAGATAGAGTCGTAGTCATAATCATCATTTGAATATGCGACCTCCCTACTCCATTCGTCCATCGAATGACATATCCTCTGGGATTTTGTAGAGGTGACATCCTCTTCATCTGTGTCGCTCCCAAGGTGAGGTACACATTTTCTTTCTTTAGAAGTGGCAGCTTCTTTGGGAAGAGTCGGCGATGCCTTCTTTCTCCCCACCTGCTTCCTCTCGCCTTTCTGTTCAGGTTGCTTTGCACTCTTTGGGTTAGATGCTTGAGCCTTTAAAGAGCTTGATAACTTTTGCTTCTTTGGCATAAAGTACTGCGCATCTTCATAGACTGTTGCTTCATGGACTGTAAAGGGTTGGATATCACCAGAAATCCTGAACTCCTCTCCATCCCTGAGATACTTCATGCACTGGTGTAATGTTGATGGGACAACGCCATATTCATGCAGCTAGGGGCGACCCAGGAGCGCCTTAAATGAAGTGTCCGCATCAATTATATGAAATTTAGCTTCTGTATGGAATTCTCCAAATACAAGAGGTAGCATAAACGATCCAAGGGTTTTCTGCCCTTTCTCGTTGAAATCATGTACCATAAGCCTATCTGGCCCAAGGTGTTCCACGTTGAGGCACAAAGACCTTAGTGCTTTTAAGCTCATAAGGTTGATGGAGGATCCCAGGTCGATCAGAATTCGACTGATTACCAAATCATCACTCTCTGCAGTAACATACAGAGGTCGATTGTGGTCTGCAGTCCCGAGCATCATGTCGTCCTCGGTGAAAGTGATGAACGGCTCGTTACGAGCTTGCAGGACCTCAGTCAGGTTGCGCTCAGCGAAGTACGCCTCGTATCTTTCAGGGTCTTTGAGAGCCTGAATCAAAGTCTCCCGAAGATCCTTAGACATTACCAGAGCGTCGTATATGCTGAGCTGGGCAGGGATCTTCCTCAGATGGGATAAGATATTATAATCTATTCCCTTAACTGGAGTATGCTTCTTCTTGGGATCCTCGGAGATAATGTCTTCATTGATAACTATCTCTTTTCCCTTATCTTTATTAGATATTCCTTTCTTTGGCGGAGGTGGCAGTATCTTGCCGCTTCTCAATTGCACTTGAGCGATCTCCTCCTGTTCAGACTCGCTTGACGGTGTATTTTCTTCTGAGTCGGTCATTGTTGCGTCTAGGGATTCATCTGTTGATCCAGAGTCACTTCCCAGATTTACATGTCCCATCTGCGACGCTATATCAGGGTCTGACCCATCTGTCTTTGGAAAATATAGATCCTCCTCTGAACTGTAGTCTATTGGTGACACCATCATACAGGATTCAGAGGGTACTTCTTCAGTACATTCTTCTTTTGTCAGCGCATTTGGAGCCACCGAGATGACCCGACATACTTCTGTGGGAAGAGGATCCTCATCGGCTTCCTCTGCTTCCTCAAGCTTGAGCTCTGACATAAAGTCAGCAAGTTTAATAGGACGCCTTGCAGTTTGGTAATATTCATCTAAACTGTCAATTACCCTTTGAGTTGTAGTCTTTTTCTCCTTCGGCTTCTTTAACTTTGTCTTCTTTTTGGACTTTGCCTTTCCAAGTTTTGAAGGACCGACTTGATTGGGAAACTGTTTAGAAGCAGATGCCTGTGCCACAGGCAGTACCTTCAGATTTAACACTGGCTCCGTAGGAGATTCCCATTTTACACCCGAAACTCCTTCAAGCTGTTTCAGCATTTTCACAGTTTTCTTAGAGACCACAGTCTCCCACTGTTCTTCTTGAGCTGGCTTCTTTTCAATTTTCTTTTCTTCAACCGGGGGTACGGAAGTTGTTGTAACTACCCGAATTGATTCTTTTCTGGGATGAGTCAGCACATTGTCGGATAATGTGAGCTCTCCCCTTCGATATTTTTTTTCAAGCCAATCCTTGAAGACATAACAATCTTCGATTGGGTGACTCATCACTCGATGATACGGACAGTAGTTTGGATCGCCACTATGTTTTGACTCCTCGGGTCTCTTGCACTCTGGCAGTTCTAAATCCGCTTTCAAAGCCTGTCGAAACAGCTTGGCAACGCTCTCCCTTTTAAATGAATATTCTTTATTCATTTTATCTTTAAGGGAGGGGAACGTTCGATCACCAGTTCCCGTTGCTTGTCTCGGGCGTTCTCCACCGCCCTGATAAGTCCGTGGTTTATCATTGCCCCCGAGTATCAGCTTCGGCTGGGGGTTAGGGTTGTAGACTTGTTTAGGCTTTTCTTGATATTGCATCGGCTGCTTGCCTTTGTCTATATTATACGCCACCTGTTTTTCCTTATCAGCTCTGGAGAAAAATATGGAGTCAGCCTCACCTCTTCTAGCACCTGAAGCTTTAGTTTTCTTGGGCTTATCAGAATAATTCTCTGATTTTGACAAGTTCAGTTTCTCGAACTTTGCCACTCTATCCAGTAAATCCTGAAATGTGGTAATAGTAGCCATGCACAGGAATGGTTGCATTTTGTCATCAATGTTTCCCATTAACAACTGTACGGCATGCTCCTCCTCAAGATGTTGTTCACATTTCATACTCAAGTTACGCCAGCGAGTGATGTATTTGGTCACTGATTCTTCCTTCTTTCTCTTATTTAGAGCAAGGTCAGCGATCGTTATTTTCTCGGTCGCACTAGCGAACCTCTTCACGAACATATTTTTTAACTCTGCAAATGTCTTTACAGAGTCATTTGGTAATTCGGCGTACCATTCGAAAGCAGCTGCCGTCAAACTGCTAACGAATTGTCGGAAGAGCAGAGCATCATTTCCTCCAGTGTTCCCGCAGGTGGCTTTGAATTGTGCCAGGTGCTGTCTAGGATTTTTATTTCCATCAAAAGCATTGAATTTTAGCACAGAATATCCCTTCGGGTATGGCACCTGATCGTACTCTGCTGGGTACGGGCGACCTTTTCCTACCAATTTTTCTGCCTGATCAAAAGCTATAATAGCCTTGATCTTCTCTGTAATGATCCCTTCAAGCTGCGCAGCAGTCACAGGTTCGGAGGTGCTTGCAATATTCTGCGGAGTGGGTTGGCGAGTGATGTTATTAACTTCATTACCACCTTCAGGAGTCCTACGCACTCCTGATACTTGCGGCGCTTGAAAGTTTGGAGGATCAGGGGGAGGATTGGGCATAGAACCAACTACAGCATTTCTTTACATCATCTGCATCATCATTGTCATTTGAGTCATCATCTCTGTCATCTTTTCATTCAACTGAGAGATTTCTCTGTCTTTGGCTCTCATTTGCCGCCTCATCTGTCGCCGCATGTCGGCGAGTGTGATATTTTCGGCATCAGGGGGATTCCCTTCTACCTCCTCAACTTCATCCTCTCCTTGAGAATGACCACCTCTGCCAGTGGTGGACCCAGCTTCATGGCGGCGCCGGTATACTTGTCTAGGCGGCGGTTGCCAGCGGTCATCATCATCTTCACCTTCGTCGTAGTAGGCTTCATCATCAACGTTGATGTGTCTCACCATGTAGACTACTTCCATGTCCAAGGTGTTGTTTACATTTTCTAAATTTTCTTCAATGTATTCTTCCATATTTTCTTCTAGATTTTCTTCCATGTATTCTTCAATATTTTCTTCTCCCATATCTTCTCCTTCTTCTAGTACTCGGATCTCCGAGCGGCGGCGCCACTGGATCTCCGGTTCTTGGTTAGGCAGGAAGATCTCTTCAACCCGTGGGCTACGGTCGAAGTTAGATTCATTATTGGGAGGGGTCAGAGAACGACGGGATCCCCTGGAGGATTCTCCAAGGTGTCTACCGTCAGGATTGGCGTCATCATGGGTCTTCTTTGGAACCCATTTCTGACGTTGTTTGTAACTGGGGGCGGATATCCGGGAAGCAGTACCGGATGTCACGCCCAAATCAGTTCTTTTTCTTCTATTGTCTTCTTCTCTGCGAGGCTTTGGCCTCCAGATTTCCTTTCCTTTTCGCCGGGACCTTTCGGCGGCGGATCCCTGAACTCGAGGTTCAGGTGTCACGCCCCGATGTTCACCGTGCGGGGTGTATTTTCTTTCCTTTCTCTCCACAGCAAGAGACAGACGCTCTCTTGGTGGAGTTTTTCTTGTTTCGACCATCAGTGGCCGCTGGTACCTTCTCTTTTTCAGTCCTCTCTCCTTTACAGTCTTCAAGACCCTGTAGACTCGGGCCGAGAGAGTTTCAGGCTCCTTCCTCTTTGGAGGAGGTGGGACTTCAGGCTGTCGGTCCCAGAATGACTTCTTCAGCTCCCCAGTTGAGCTGTTCCTCTTTACCCACTTCAGATTTGCAAATCTGTTTCGGGTAGGAATGGTCGCTTCAAGTTCTTGGGCTGACATATTGGAGGGATGAGTTGAGAATTGTTGCTGAGCCCGGAGCTCAGCATTCAGTTTCCTCCTCTGTCTCCTGGTCAGTTTTCCTCCAGATGAGGAAGCCTCAGAAGTGTTCTTCACGGGTGCAGGTAACCCGGTTGGCAGATGTGTGGTGTTCGCCGTCACCACGGAGATCCTTCCTCCGGCTACAATCCTCTTGGTGGCCGGGATTTCTGGTTGCGACAGCCGTTCAAACACAGAGATCCTTCCACGAGGATTTTCAGCAGTAGCAAGTCGTTGTGCCGGCAGGTGCACACGACGAGTGGTAGCTCCAGCAGAGTGTGGCCTCCTAGCAAGCCCTTCAGTATTTCTGCCATTCGTTGGAATGGCGGTGGCCCTTTCAACAATAGCAGGGAAGTCAATGCTACCAAACTGGATGGTAGCTCCAACATTCCCTGTCTCAATGATAGCATTCGCCAGTTGGATCCTGGCTCCTTGTCCCAACTGGACAGTCATTGGTGTATTCTGTAGATCCATCTGCATAAATGAAAGGTAAGGGTTAGTGATCAAAATTTGATACATCACCCCACACTTTCAAAAATGCAGAGACTTGCACAGAATAGAAAACAAAAATAGATAACATTAGCAAGCAAATTCAAATAATACAAATTTAAAATACTGCTAAATACGTTATCTTAATAAATTTGTTTGAATGATCATTCTGAAAAATTCAGAATTTAAATTTTTTAAACGATCATTTTAGAAAATTCAGAATTTTGAATCTGGGATGATTTGACTGCTACAATAGTACTGAGATGACTAGCTAAAGATGGAAAGAGAAACCAATCCCCAGCGGAGTCGCCAGAAATCTGTGGGCTCCGAAAATTCGGCCCCGGCCTCCGCCCGCTTTTTGTTTTCTTCGAAGGGGGAGTTTTAAACGATTGAAGTTCCGGGGTAAATTTTGGAAGGCAGATGAGATAGTAGATAGGACACTACCCAGAGATTTCGCCCTCATTTTGCGAGGACTTTATGATCTGAGTTCTGATTTCCTATAGGCGCAAGCCCCTATAGTTAATTACCCCTCCCAATAACGAGAGAGAACTTTCGATTAAGGCTAGTCATCAATCAGATATGTAGAAATACGTGAGTCTGGCTTATAGTAGCAACATGAGTATGGAAAGTTGGGGAGTTTGAAGATTTGATATTAAAATTGAAATTTCACCATCTTGCACTTAAAGCGAATGGTGGGGGAATGGATGATAGACCCGATCAAGATCCCATGGTTCCGTCGTCCCGGGCCATCGTGGTCCCTGGTCTATTTAGTCAGAGGAGGTAGTCGACCCAACCTGACAAAAGGATCCTTGTCGGCAGCTATGGGTTGCTTCGTCCAAGGGTACCTTGTAGACCCGGGGTGGGAATTTGTCTAAGGGGACAAATTTGAATCCACCTTAGCTAACAGAGGGCTTTATGCCCTATCAATCATATCCTATTGATTCATGTCTCAAGGATTTGATGCCATTGGGGAGCATACGGGTTCTGGCCATAACCATAATATAATGGTGCCATTTGGCGGCGACCACCTGGTTCAGAGGGCCCCGAGTCATAACCGTTTATCCTGCAGTGCCATTTGACGGCGAAACTGCCGGTTAGAGGACTCGTACCACGTCCTTGCTGGCAGGAGATTGTTTGAGAATGGATCATAGTGATATTTTCGACTAGGCACTAGCTCTATGTGAGCTGAAGTATATTTTGATTTGTCCACCTCGGCAAACTGTTGCGGAGGGTGGATGGATTTGCTTTAAGCGGTTTGATAGTTGGATTTCAATTTTTAAATATCTGGAGTTGGAAAGATTTTTTGGATTTTGGGATTTTTCAGAAGATTGGGTTTTGTAGGGAATTTAGGATTTTGGGAGTTTTGTGGAGTTTTGGATTTTATGAAATTTGGAATTTTTGGGAGGTATTTAAAAGTATTTGTGAATGGACCCCTCCGGTTGAGTTTTGCATTCAACACGGCCATCATCGGGGTAACCTCAAACCTTGAGGTCACTTAAAAATATTTGAGGTTTGAGGGCATTTTGAAATATTTAAAGTTAACCCCTCCTGTTGAAATCTGCAATCAACGCGGCCATCATCGGGGTGTTTGGGGTTATGGATTGAACCTTGTCAACTCTGTTTACCTGCTAAACAGAAGATCGAGTTTTCATAGGCTTTGTGCCTCTATAAGTGAATTCTCTTGATTATAGGCCTTGAAGGCCTAATATGAACGTATAAAACAAATATCTCGGTAGATCTCGCGACCGTATATTTATTTAATGGTTCGAGTCGTGTCGACTCCTATCTACCCGCATAGGAGGATCGGGCTCGAACTAGAATTCACTTATTAACCCGCGCAGCATCCCTAGACGTCACGTGTGTACCAATAACATGCTCGCCGGGGCCCATGCAGGTGTTTGGGGGCATTTCATAGTTATTTATTGAACCTTGTCTACTCCTATCTGCTTGCATAGGAGGATCAGGTTCGAATTTGTTGACCCGCGCAGCATCTCTAGACGTCACGTGAAGATCTCCAAAATTCATTGAGACATCAAATTCTTCTGTTTGGAGAAGGCTGGTATATTCACTTCTTGATAAGCTAGAGGAGAATTGACATGTCCTTTTAAAGTTGAATTGTTATCAATCACAACTAGAGGGCATTACTCATATGGAAATTGTATCAATCATCTTAGGCGTCATTTTTAAACCTTCGGCATATGAGTACAACAAGCTGGTTCTTCTTGATGTTTTGAATGAATCAACAAATATATCGATTATACTCTGATCATTTGCTTTATGGGTCGAGCGTAGTGCGAATGAATTTTTAAACTTTTCAATCTTTCTGGGGAACTTTCACATTGTTAGTTGCAATAGATAAGTGTCGAACAACCTCAGGAATTCTATAACTTTTGCCGTCAATGGAGATTATGAAAGCTTCTGAGCTATCCATTTAGCAATGGGCCTTAACTTGTTATGGTGCTGATCACGATTCCCTCCTTTAGCAAATGCATGGTTGTTGAGAAACTACATACAATCATCATCCTCTAAGCCTTCTGATGTCAATATCTTTTTCTTCTTATTAGTCACTTTTGCAATCATCAGCGCAGCATAATCCCTCAGAATTATTAGTGAGATTTTACTTCCCATATTTTCAAGAATCGGGGAGGCAAACACATTCCACTGCTTGTTTCCTTCTACTTTTTCTCCTTCTAAATGTCACTTAGCACAAATTAGGGTTTCTTAGACATTATTTTAGCCTTGAGATGCCTCAGGTGCCTCCAAATCAGGTCTATGGTTTTCAACATATCTACCATGACTTTTTTTTTGCATCAAAGTTATTAGAAACATTATCCCATGTTTCAAACTCAGATTTATTTGTTCTTTTATTTCCATAGACATGTTGCAAGAGAGTTATTCGTTCACATAGTTCCAGTCACATGATGACATTTAGTTCGTATTCAAGTCAAGTTCAATATGCAAGTTCGGGCTCAAGTCCCACTTAGCTCAAATTTCGAACCCTTGTCATTGTTCACTTGATTCTTGCTTGTAGGTGCGTTACAAGTTATGTTGAAGTCTACAAGTCTTTCACTTGATTGTTAATGTTCATTGGAAAGATCTAGATCTTTAATCATCATTTGCATGCTCGAGTTTTGCTAAGTTAAAGTCCCCTTTCATGTGGTCCAAATCGAGTTCAAGTTCTCTTGCAGTTGAGTCCCCTTATTACTTGATCCGGGTTTGGTTCAAGCTTAGTCCATTTAGTTTCAAGCTCTGTTTTGAGTTTGAGTCCAAGCTTAGTTCAAGAGTCCACAAATTCAAATTCAATTCCTTTGTTCTGTCATTCGAATTCAAGTCCTCTGTTGTCTTGTAGAAGTTCAAAGTTTCCTTGTTCAAATGTTGTTATTTAATTCCAATTCAAGTTATAGTTCATTTGAGCTTTGTTCAGATTCATATTCACAAGTCATATGTTCTTGTTTGAGTACAAGTTCTTTTGAGTTTAAACAGGTCTGAGTGTAGTCGTATTTTCACCCGAAATTTTGGCAGCATTCCGGCATCTCCCCCGTTTAGGGGAAATAACGGAAAACTGGGCCTTTCCCACCACGCTTAAGAAAGCGTGTATGGTAGATGCCCTCTTTCGAGGACACCGCGGCCGTGTAAAGTCTTCAATCCCCCACCACGCTTAAGAAAGCGTGTATTGGTCTTCGACATACCTGAAAAAGAAAAGCATTTGTTTCCCCGCAGGTACAGAGCCGCATACGGGTACTTAAAATTGTCCCCACAACGCTAAGAAAAGCGTGTATAGGGCCTACCCGCCTCGCCGTAGGTGTCGGACCGGGTTCCCTTCCCACCACGCTTAAGAAAGCGTGTATAGGCGGTTTGCCGGCTCGACACGAACGCTGATGATAGGATTTTAGGTGATTACCCGCCTCGTTGTAGGCGCCGCACCGGGGTCCCATCCTACCACGCTTAAGAAAGCGTGTATAGGCGGTTTTCCGATCCGCCACAGACAACGAAAGCTGGCTCTCGGAGTTTTAGGGTTTAGAGGTTATACCTTGGCGACCGGCAGGGTCGGCACGCGGATCGAGGCAAGGGAGAGCTTGCATTTCTTTTTATTATTAATTATAATTAAGTTTAATTAATTATAATTAATACATAATTAATTAATAATTAATTATAATCAAAGATAATTTAATCATAATTTAACTAAATTAATTATGATTAAATTATAATTAATAATAATTAATTATAATTAGGTTAATTAATTATAATTATTTTATAATTAATTATATTAAAGATTAATTAAACATAATTAAACTTAATTAATTTATGATTAACTAATAATTAATAATAATTAATTATAATTAAATTTAGTTATTTATGATTACATATTAATTAATTATCTAAAAAAAATTAAACATAATTAAGTTTAATTAATTATGATTAATTAATGATTAATGATAATTAATTATTATATAATAATCATAATTACACTTAATTAATTAAAATTAATTTAAAATTAATTAGTTATTAATTATAATTAAACTAATTAAACATAATTATTTTTTAATTAATTATGATTAATTAATAGTAATTATAATTAATATAATTAATCAAAATTAAATTTAATTAATCACACCTAATTTATAATTAAAATTAATTAATTATAATAAATAGCTATAATTAAATAAATAAATAAATAAATAAATAAATAAAAAAGCCCTAATGGGGCTGTCTGGCAACGGGATTTGGCCGCAGAAACGCATGCAAGGGAGAAGACCACCTTCACAGCGAGCTAGCTCCGGTCGTCTGTTCCGATCGAAGAAGGGGACGTCGTCTCAGGAACGAAGTCGGAGGAGCGACGAAGGGGCCGAGGAGGCGTACGCAAGGGAGGAAGTTATCTTCACGTGAGCGAGCTCCCGTTGCTACTTCCGATCGGATAGGAAGGGAAAGTCGTCTCAGGAGCGAAGTCGAATAACCACAGGGAGCCGAAGGGACAGCTTGCAGGGGAGAAAGTTACTTCCACGGCTAGCGAGCTCCCGCCGTTGTTGCTTCCGTCAAAATGTCGCAGCTTCGGATCGGGCAGGAGAGGAAGGCCGTCGAAGGAGGTAAAGTTAGGGCTTCTCTCTCTCTCTCTCTCTCTCTCTCTCTTTGTGGACTGGCAGCTAGATGAAGGATAGGGAGGCGGAGGTTTGCTGGAGGAGGCGTCGGGTAGGGTGGAAGGAGTATCGTCTTTGAAGAAGATGGAGTGGCCGACGGGATTGAGGGCTTTTGGCGTTGGATTGGAGAGGGAGGTCGGACAGGGTTGGGGCTGTTTTGCGAACTGGACAGGGGTTCGATCGTGTGTGTAGCTGGAGGCTGAAGGGATGCGAGATTTTCGGGTTGGAGATCAGGAGCAGCGACGGGAGAGGATTTTTTTTTGCGTGTGTGGGAGAGTTCTAGCCGAAGCCTCCTCCTCTTCTTTTTATTGACGCAAAAGAGGCGACGCTCGAGGTGTGGACTGCTGCGTTCGGCGCCGTTTGCAGAGGTATGGAGCACTATAGCAGGCGGCTGATTCGGCAGAGATTTGGGCATGGGCGATGACAGGTAATGATTCTAAGCATTTTTTATTTTGTTTCATTCTTGTCATAGTATGGAGGTCAACAGAAGTAGACAGTGTGATAAGAGGTGTTGCAAGATGAGGTTGTCGAAATCTTCTATAGTACACATATAAAGGAGAGGTACGGTTCAAAGCAGCAAGAAGAAGAGGCTAAAGCTGCTATGCTAGGAATGTTTTAAAGATTAACGAAGTTGATTTTGGTTTCAACAAAAATTGTACATTCTCCAAGATTCCATCAACGTCCTGTTCCAAGAAGAAGGCATTCCTTTGGAGAAGAGGAGCCTTCATCTCTGTCATTTAAAAGATGTGATGATATTGGAGCATGAAAATAGTGACTTTTTTGGTTCGTTTGAAAGATATGGAGAGAGATTATTCATCAAAGGGAAAGGAAAAGAAAAAGAATGGGAAGCTTGGGCTTTTAAATTGATTCAAGCTTAGGAAACAAGGTAGTGCTGTCATAAGTTCTGAAGGTGATAAGTCTAGTGGCACGAAATTACTTACGTCTTCAACCCCCCAGGATGATGGTGAAACTTTCCTTCACAACCAATAATTTCAAATTCTTTACTCAGAGAGTTCTCATGTCAATACCCTTGCAGAAGCCTTGCGCAATGGAGATCTTGCTTCAAAAAATGTTTCACTCCGATTGAGAGATAATCTCAACCGGAGGGGATCATGTTTTTTAAATGCCTTCAAAGTTTTAATAAATACAAATATTTGAAATAATTTTAATGTTACTCAGATGATGGTCATGTTGAAAGCTAATATTAATTGGAGGGGACTCTACCTTTCAAAATACTCAAACCTCAATGCAAAATATAAATATATTTAAAGTGGCAATAAAGTAACCCTGTTGATGACCGTGTTGATAAAAAATCTCAACTGGAGGAGACCCTGCCTTTCAAAATACTCATGAACCCTAATGGAAATACAAATATTTTAAAGTGATTACAAAATCACCCCGATGATAGCCGCGTTGAATGTAAATCTTAACTGGAGGGGTCAATTATCAAAGCCTTTTAAAATTTTAAAATTTAATATTTACCAAATTCTAAACATTTAAATGGAAATTTAATCACAAACGAACTTAAAACTAAAATCTATCCACACTTCGCACCGATTTGGCGAGGATGATGAATTGAAAAATAATTTCAGCTCACAAAAAGCAGATGTCTTGTAGAATGTATTACTACAATTCCTTCTTAGTTGATTCATCACCAGCAGGGGCATGACACATGCCCTACTGGGTAGTTTTGCTGCAAAATGGCACCACTATAATACGGTCACAAACAAAGCCCGTATGTTCCCTAATGGTTAAAAGCCCCATTGAGTAATGAATTTTATGGTGCACTCTATAAGATTAAAGGCTTCTGTTAACTAAGGTTGACATAAATTCATTGTCTTAGACAAACATCCACCCCAAGTCTATAAGGTATTCTTAGACGAAGCAACCCATGGCTGCCGACAAGTTTTTTTTTTTCATGTTGGGTCGATTACCTTCTCTAACTAAGTAGACCAGGGACCATAATAGTCTGAGATGATGGAACCATGGGATCTTGATCTGGCCTGTCATCATTCCCCCATCACCCGCTTTAAGTATGTGTGATAAATTTCAAATCTTAAAACTCCAAAATTCAAAATCAAATTCAAACCCTAAAATTACTACTATTATACGTTAGGTAATTATTGCGATTGTTTAACCGCTATCCTTAATTGAAAGTTCTCTCTTGTTATCGGGAGGGGTAATTAACCATAGAAGCTTATGCCTGTGGGAGACTAGAACTTTGATCATAAAGTACTCGCAAAATGAGGGCGAAATCTATGGGTAGTGTCTTATTTAAAACCTAATCTACCTTTTGAAAATCTACCCTGAAACTGAACTCGTTAAAACTTTCCCCGTAAATAAAAGAGGGAGAGAAGAGGCTGGGGCGCAAATTTTTGGAGCTCACAGGATTGTCATTTGAAAGGGTAATTAAACTCAAAGGGAGGGGTGGCATGATTTGGAAGACTCTAAAAACCCTAATTCAACGCATTTGAGATTGAATGAAGCAAGGAAATAAAAAAAAGAATTTAGCCATGTAAGATAAAGCTCAATAAGATTCATACATGCTTAAAACAATCAAGGGCTTATGGTATAATAGTGGGATTTTAATTTATGCTAAAGAGGTTGAAAATAAGAAGTCTACATTGTTTACATTCAAAACAACATGGATGTTGAAATGAAGAGTTTATTTCAAGTTTTGAAGAAGTCATAATTAATTCCACAATTCATGCCATACCATCAGAACTTGTGGCACCATACAAGGAGGTTGTAGATAATACAAAATTAACTCTACAATTCGAGCAAAGCACATGCACAGTCAAGGCTGAATTCAAGCCAAATTTCCTAAAAGGTGGGGCAACCAATTAGGAGGAATTTAAGGGAATCATATAACTCTCCAAAAATCTTTCTTCATTTTAGCAGATAATTCTAAGTAATATTCTTCTAGGTATTTTCAAAGAATGTGATAAGCATTTATATTGGAACTTGTCTTATCTAGATAGATAGGAATTATCAATCTTTTCGATTTTAGGCTAGATTTGAATTTTCATGTAATTTTCTAATTTATTTGTTAGGGAATTACATAGTAATAAATATAACTAATAACTAGGCTTTGAATTCAGTTGAATACAAAGTTCACTTTGAATTAATTATTATATATTTCTTCCTCTCCAAATCCCACTGATTACTAGTCCCAGGATTAAAAGCCATTAACTTTATTCTTCTTGATTTCTACTTATAGTTGTTCCGCCAAGACTAGGAATTCAACATACCTAGAATCATACTTGATTACATCATTTAGGGAGGAAACGGAAACCTTCTGTTGCTGTTCTCCTCTCGGGTTTGTTGTTTACAGTGAATTTCCTCACAATATACGGCTGAGTTCAGAGGAAAAATAAAGAGGAACTACAAACAAACAGTGGAAAAGACAGGTGAAGGAAGGCTTATACGATAGAAAATTAGATTAGGATATTGATGATCCTTTACATTCCTTGATCTTCTTGTTGTAATTGTCATATGGACTGGTTATTAGATTTGATCTCATAGAAAATTCCTAGATCTTTGCCTATGGAACAACTTTAGAAATCCTATTTGTTCAGCATCATTTTTCTTGAGTCAATTTGGTATCATTGTACGTCCATATTGATTGTTGAGTTGATTCTGGATGAGGGATACAAACTAACCGAGCCGAGCCGAGTATGTGAGTATTCATGTTTGAGTTCATTTATTATTAGCTTGTTCAAGTTTGGTTTGTGTTTGATTCGAGCTTTATTGTTTGTGTTCATGTTTGGTTCATTTAAATTAATGGGTGTTCATGTTTGGTTCATGTTCGATTCTTTTAGTGCTTATCGAGCTTTAAACAAACAAGTCTTAACGAGCTATGTTCGTGAACATATTTAGCTAATTTTTTTAAACTATCAAACAAGCACGTTCATGAACATATTTAACGAGTATTCTTGAGCTATCAAATGAGCAAGTTCATGAGTATATATTGTTACAAACGAAACTTTAATGTCTCACATCATTATTGTATAGACTCTATTGGATCGCTTTTACTCATGTTGTTAAAATAATTATGAGATGATCTATAGGAGTGGAGAAGCCTTCTAACAGAAAGAAGCAAAGGTACACGAAAAGAAGACAAAAGAACTAACAGAAGTAATATTTGAAGCAGCTATAATTTACTGAGTTACCGTCAATGCTGGCCTTGCAAGCGCGAACTTGAGCGAATCTGAGCGGTGTTGGGAGAATGATGAGGGAAGAAACGAGAGGGTTCAGGACTTGAGTGTGTCTGGGAGAACAAAGAGGAAAGAAACCTAGTTCGGCTGTTCAGGAGTTGGGGCTTGAGCGGGGCGAAAGAGAAGGGAAGAAAGTTTGACGTCTGGGGAGAAAGATTAGGGCAAAAATATGAAGAGAAGGGTTTCAGCGTTTACCACGTTTCGCTTGTTTTTTGTCCTTTCATATTCATAACCGCGAGTTTTAATTTCTCTAGAACAAAAAAATAAAAATAATTATAATTAAATAATATATAATATCGATTTAATAAATATGTAAAATTTATTTCAATTAGCATATATTATAATATTTAATTATTTTAAAATTTATTAATTAACAATAATTATATCATTATGTTATAATAAATAAAAAATATTTATATTATGTATATTTTATCAATTTTATAATTAAATATTAATTGAGTTTTTATCGAGCTTATTCACGAGTTCTGAATTGAACACGAATCGAGCTTAACGTCAAGCTTGTTCACGAGCTTCAAATAATGTTGTTCGTAAACATAAATGAGTCGAAAGCATTAGTGTTCAAGCTTGTTTATTTAAGGATCGAGTATTAAAAATATTGTTCAAGTTTGTTTGTTTAGTTCATTAAACACCATAAACGAGCTTTAATCGAACCGAGCAACGAGTAGCTCGTCGAACGCTTTGTTCGCTTGCAGCCCTATTCTGGATCAAAGTTACCCTGAATTATCTTTAGCAAGAATGACTTATTTGTCATCATCTTGGATGGAAAATATAACTAGCAGAAATAAACAGTGTTTTAAAGTCGGACTTGACTTGCCGGTCTAACCGATTCAATCGTGAACTGGTTTACAAGCTGGTTTAGTTCAGCCTGACAACCGGTTTTGTATCAAACTGGGATGAACCGACCAAAACTATTGTTCAATCGTTGAATCGGTATCAATTTCCTTGAACCGGCCAGTTCAATTTCTATAATATTTAAATAAATAAATAAATAAATTTAATATATTAAGAATAAAATATTAAGTAATATTTGTAATTTAACAAATTAATTTAAATTTAAAATGCTTAATTTTTAAATAAAAAAAATTCCAACTAAGTATTTCAAATGGCTCCATCACTCCATATAAGTTCCTCTATCCAAACTCAAAAGGCAATTTAAAGTGTGAACATTATTTAGAGGAAGTTTTCAAAGTGATGTGGGACTAAATAAGTTGAAGTTTTTATTTCTTAAGTTTTCAACATATACTATATATTTTAAAATAAATTTTTGAAATAATTTTTTTTATGATATAAATAACAATTTTTTTAATTAATAAATTTAAATAAATTATATACTTCATTTATTATTTATGTACTATAAAAAATTATTTATTTATTTATTTATTAATAATAAATGATCTAACTTTAATAATTTATAAATGTAAATTTATAATATGAATTTAATAATTTAAACATTTAACATAAATTAATAATAATTTATATTAAATTTATAAATTTATATGTGAGTTAAATTTTTATTAAATTTGAATTAAATTTAAAGATTGAATATATTTAAATTTAAAATTACATAAGATATTATTAATGTTTGAATTTAGTTTATTTTTTAATCAAAAATTTTTATTATACATGATCATTCTATTATTTAAATTTTATTTAAATAATTTTCATATTTATTACATCATCTAGTTCAACCCTGGTTCGACCCTAGTCGAACAATTGAATCCTGAACCTCTCATTCTTCCAGTTCTATGTCCTGTCCGATTTTTAGAACCTTGGAAATAAATGAAGCTTATCCACTTATTTTTAATATGAGGGCTATATGCTTGTTATTATAACCAATAGGGTTAAAGTGTTATTAACCCTTAAATATTTCATAAATGTTTATCAATTGTCTCATTTATGGACATTTTCCTGTGCTGTGGTCATTGTTTAGTAAGATATGGTCAATCATCTAAGAAAATTAAAAGGCTAGGAGTAATCCTGTTTGGTAGCCTCTCTTTATGTTTTATCACTCATCATTTCTTTCTGAACGTTTTCTCTTTCTATTAGCTTGCTTGATGATTGTTGCACAATTGTCTCTCGATCTAGGTTGGCATATGAGAAGCTAGTTTTCTGTGAAAGTTTCCACCAAAAGGAGTCTGGATGGAGGGAATGTGCTTTTTGTGGCAAGGTGCGGTTTTTTTAAACGTTATGTATTTTCATTTCTTGCTGTTTCATTTTGTTTCTTTGCTTTCGGTTATTAATATATCTTTTGCAGCGTCTACATTGTGGATGCATTGCTTCAAAGTCTATGCTCGATCTACTTGATGGTGGAGGAGTACAGTGTTTTATCTGCTTGAAGAATTATGGAAATTCTTCAGTAAGTTAGTTCAATCTACATAATGTAATGAAGCATTCATGAATTTTTGTGCACACAACTGTTGCATTCCTAGATATTATAGTTATTATCATTCTTCATTGTATAGTTCTTGTATCACCGTTTATATAAATGGTAGTCCTGCAATTCTTTTTTTTTTTTTAAAGTTGTCATTCTTACTGTATGGTTCTTGTATAACCATTACGGCTCTCCATGATTAATAAAACCTTGCTTTGGATGCACAATATCTATAATTTGGCAATATTATGCTTTTTTTGTTAGTGAATGTAATGAAGCATGCATGGATTTTTCTTTGGATCTTGAGAGAACC
The DNA here is from genome assembly GCA_019925795.1 of Dendrobium chrysotoxum. NCBI lineage: Eukaryota > Viridiplantae > Streptophyta > Magnoliopsida > Asparagales > Orchidaceae > Dendrobium > Dendrobium chrysotoxum. The sequence goes on along the minus strand of CM034299.1, from coordinate 18,248,959 downwards.
ATCTGATTTGTGTGCACAGAACAGTCATGTGATAACCTTAGCATTGAGTTGTGATAAATTCTCTCATTATGTGTCCGTTCCACAAAAGGATTTTCTATGCTAATAAAGTATGCCAAGTGTCCATTCACAGTCATATGTGACAATCTAAATTCTGTAGATTGCAAGTATGGGAAACATTCTGAAGTCATATTTTGAATAATTGGAGGTCTAGAAATTAATTTCCCCTTTAGTACAAGCAATAGATAACGAGCATTCTAGAAGGATCTTCTCTATGATGTTAAGCATGAACACATTGCCTTTTTTCTGAAACCACTTATTGGGCTTATGACACGCCTCAAGAAGAGGAAATGAGTGAATTTGGGTGCTAATACTGCATTTAGAGTTTTGGCGCAATTTCCCATAATGGTAGATAACTCAATGAAATGACATATTACCTTAAAATAGATCTGGAAAATAAAATAAACATTGCATAAATATAAATTATGTTATCGCATCAAAGAAAGGCCAGCCCTTGCATTAGTTTGCTGTGTCATTGCTGGTCAATTCATCATTTATAGGAGCTCAATAAACCATCAATCAATTGATGTAGTTGAAGTTGGCTTATTTGGAAGTAACCAACACCCTCAAAATACAAATAAAAACACCTTTCTCCTGAAAAATTTCATTATAATCTTAGATATCTGATGCGGTTGTGGACCCCACTCCAGGTTGGGGGGGTTGGCGGAATTCTAGGAGCCAAAAAGCTCTTGTTTTGTGGGTCCCATCCCCCCATTTCAGACTTATAGGAGGTGAAGGATTAAGGGGAGGTCATTGGAGGAAATGTGAGTGCATTTATGGTGGGATTATGGCTATTTTTAAGAGGGAAAGTTTGTATGTTGGGGGATGATGTAAAGAATTTTTTGGAGTAGTTTTCTTGGGTGGTTTTGGGTTCCTAGTTGCTTTTAGGAATTGGGGGAGAGTCAATTCACCTCTCTAACTTTGAATTAATTGTATCTTGTATTCCTTTTGATTAAAGATTGTTATTTCAGCTTTATTAATGTTGTTCCTGTATATCTTAATGTTTTTTCTTGGTTGGTGGCTATTTTTTTGCTGTTTGGTGCTGATTTTATTTTAGTGGCTGTTTTGGGTGTTAATTTGATCCACAAATCATATTAAATTGGTATAACAAAGAAATCTCACAAGAAAATAACAAAGAAAACACATCAATAAAAGCATAAAGCCTACGAAGAAACCAATCATCTGTCGACAAGTAGACAGAGTTGACAAGGTTCAACCGGGAAAATAAAAATGCTCATAAAAATTCCGATGATGGCCGTGTTGAATGCAAATCTCAATCAGAGAGGTTAACTCCAAATATTTCAAATGCCTCTTAAATGCCCATAAAAATTCAAAAGTTCCAAAAATTATCCAAGATTAAAATATTTAAAATCAAAATTCAACCATTAATTGCTTAAAGCAAAATCCATCGACCCTCCGCAACAGTTTGTCGAGGTGGGTAATTTGAAAACTATTTCAGCTCACAAATAGCTAATGTATGATTGAGAATATCACTAGGATTTATTCTCAAACAGTCTCTTGTCAGTAAGGACGTGGCATTGGTCCTCTAATCGGCGATTTGGCTGGATGGCTCTGTAAATAACTCGTGGTTTGGACGGATGGCTCCACATTGTTCATGATTACGACCGCGATCCTTTGACCTAGTGGTTTGGTCCAATGACTCTAATGTATTATGGTTACGGTCATAGCTCGTATGCTCTCCAACGATATCAAATTCTTGAGATATGAATCAATATGATATAATCAATAGGAAACAAAGCCTTCGTCTGCTAAGCTAGATTCAAATTTGCCCCCTTAGACAAATATTCACCCTAGGTCTACAAGTTACCCTTGGACGAAACAACCCATGGCTGCCGACAAGGATCCTTCTGTCAGGTTGGGTCGACTACCTTCTCTGACTAAGTAGACCAGGGACCACGATGACCTGGGACGATGGAACCATGGGATCTTGATCAGGTCTATCACCATTCTCCTCACCATCTGCTTTAAGTACAAGGTGATAAATTTTTCAATTTTAAATATTAAATTTTCAAATATCCAAACCATGCTGTTACTATAAGCCAGATACTATGTATCTGTTTGACGACTAGCCTTAATCGACAGTTTTTTCTCGCTATCGGGAGGGGTAATTAACTATAGAGGCTTACGCCTATAGGAAACCTGAACTCAGATCATAAAGTTCTCGCAAAATGAGGGCGTAATCTCTGGGTAGTGTCTTTATTTAAAACCCAATTTGCCTTGTGAAAATTTACCTCAGAACTTAAGCGTTAAAACTCTCCTCTACGACCCGAAGAAAAGAAAGAGAGGGTTCACGGAGAGGCCAGAGTGCGAATTTTTGGAGCCCACACCCAATCCGTTCGTTGGAGGAGTTCAAGGATTGTTTATTGGGGCGCTTTTGAATCAAGCAGGAAGGGGACTATTATATGTTGTTCTATGCTTTGACATAGGTGGGAATGATGATGGAGTATCGGGAGAGATTTGAGCTTCTGTCTGGATGTTTAGGGAGACTACCGAAGGCGATGCTTGAGGGCAATTTCATAAAGGGGCTCAAACTAGAGTTAAGAGTTGCTATGTGGGTGGAAAGACACTGTGACTTGAGAGAGGCTTTGGAGTTAGCCCAGTTGATAGAGGATAAGAACTCACTTGATAGGAGTAGCAAAGGGGACAGTTATTGAGGTTCTTACCACACGACGACCACCTTCCTTGCACTTATGGTGCCAACTATATCGGGTCAAAGGAAAGCTCCAAAGGAGAAAGGCTTGGGAGCTCAGTCGGGAGGGAATTTTAAACAGCTGATTGATACGGAGCTACAAGACAAATGGGCTAAGGGGCTATGTTTTAGATGCTATGAGAAGTTTACACTAGGCCATAGGTGTAAAAATTGCACCTTGCAGGTCCTTTTTGTTTGTGGTGAGGAGGAGATTGGCGGAGTAGAGGCAGAAGGAGAAGTGGTAGAGAAAGAGGATCCCTTATAGTTGGAGGTGGCGGAGATTTTATTGAAATATGTAGTGGGATTCACCTGAATCACACAATGAAGATGATGGGGGAAGATAAGCGGGGAAGCAGTGACTATTTTGGTGGATAGTGGGGCTACCCACAATTCATATCCAATCAGGTAGTTGACAAGCTAGGGCTAAAGTTGGTAGGCACGTGATGCTTTGGGGTGATGATGGGCATAGGGAAGGTGGAGAAGAGCAGGGGTATCTATCAGGGATTGGTGGTGGAGTTGCAGGGGCTTCACATCAAGGATGATTTTCTTCCACTAGAGTTGGGAAGTACGGATTTGATCTTGGGTATGAAGTGGCTACAAAAATTCGAAGAGATCAAGGCAGACTTCAAGGCCTTAGCTTTGGAGATCCAAGTGGAGGGGAGAAAGGTGGTGATTAAAGGAGACTATACTTTATCCAAAACAATGGTTTCCTTGAAAAGTACGGTGCATGCCATACAAGGTGAAGGAGTTAGATTCTTAATGGAGCTCCAGAGTTTGGAGGGAGAAGACACCCAGGAGATAGAGGACATTCCAGAAGTAGCCGCTTCTCTAATAGTTCAGTGAGGTATTCCAACCTCCCCAAGGATTGCCTCATCCACAGGAGCACGAGCACGTTATTATTCTGAAGGAAGGAGTATCACCCATTAGTGTCTGAACATACTGCTATCCACAGGTCCAGAAAGATGGCATTGAGAGGCTAATTCGAGAGATGCTTGAAGCCAGAATCATCAAATTCAATGTGAGTCATTTTTCTAGTCCCGTATTGCTGGTGAAGAAGGATGGCAATTAGAGATTCTGTGTAGATTATTGTGCCTTGGACAAGGAGACTCTACCGAACAAATTTTTCATACCAGTCATTGATGAGCTGCTGGATGAATTGGATGGCTCGGTGGTGTTTTCAAAGATCAATTTGAAGTCCGGGTATCATCAGATCAGAATGCGACCAGAGGACACCCACAAGACGGCTTTCAGAACTCATGAGGGACACTAGGAGTTCTTGGTAATGCTTTTTGGACTCGTTAATGCCCCTGCTACTTTCCAGTCACTCATATAGGGTGTTCAAGCCTTATCTTTGGAGGTTTGCTTTGGTATTCTTTGATGACATCCTTATCTATAGCAAGTCAGAGGAGCACTTGGAGCACTTGGGAATGATGTTGGGAACTTTGAAGGAGCACCAACTATATACCATCTTGAAGAAGTGCTCTTTTGCGCAACAGTGGGTTGAGTACTTGGGACATATTGTGTCTCAAGCTGGGGTGTTAGTTGATCAAAGCAAGATAGAGGAAATGGTGGACTGGCCTGCGCCTAAAACCCTGAAGGGGCTAAGGGGATTCTTGGAACTTACAGGATATTACAAGAAGTTTGTGAAGGGATATGACTCCATAGCCTGGCTGTTGACAGAGCAGCTGAAGGATAGTTTAAAATGGGGGAGACAGCAACTCAGGCATTTGAGCAGCTGAAGAAAGCCATATTTAGTATCCTTATGTTAGCACTATCAATTTTCAGCCAACTATTTATAGTGGAGACTGATGCATCAAGCTATGGGGTTGGGAGCAGTTCTCATGTAAGGGCTGAGGCCCATAGTTTATTTCAGTCAAGTGTTGACTGTTAGGGTCAGACTGAAATCAGTACATGAAAGGAAACTGATGGTGATAGTATTAGCAATTAAGAAATGACTACTTTACCTGTTGGGGTGACACTTCATAGTCAGGACCAATCAGAGAAGTTTGAAGTTCCTGTTGGAGCAGAGGATGGTGATAGAGGAGCATTAGCGGTGGCTTTCCAAGTTGTTGAGGTATGATTTTTAGATCCAGTACATTCTCGGGTTGGAAAATAAAACTGCAGATGCTCTCTCCAGGAGTAGTCAAGATCCCCAGGTTATAGCTCTACCGGTTCCCATGGTGGTGGATTGAGAGGTCTTGAAGTAAGAGAGCGAGCATGATGAAGAGCTGAGTAAAATTAGAAGAAATTTACTGTAGAATAAGGACAATCATCTTGGTTACTCCTTGGTGGGTCAGAAGTTGCTTTACTAGGGACAATTTGTGCTTTTGAGGATATTGCCACACATCCCTTGTTGCAGGAGTTTTATGGCACATCTATTAGGGGACATTTGGGAATCTAAAAGACATATCGTCAACTAGCAGTGGAGCTGTACTGGGTGGGCATGCAGAAGGATATGGAGAAGATGGTCGCCATTTGTGATGTATGCCAGAGACACAAATACCAGGTTATGGCTCCAGGTGATCTTTTACGGCCTTTAGCTTTACCCGAGAAGGTGTGAGAAGAGGTGACTATGGATTTCATTGAGGAATTGCCTAAGTCAAAAGGATTCACCCATACACCGCAGTGTCAGTGGTAGCCACTTTCATTAGAGAGGTGGTCTGTTTGCATGTCATACCCGAGTTCATAGTGCTTGATCAGGACAAGGTCTTTCTGTGCCATTTTTAGTGGGAGCTATTCAAGATGCAGGGGACTATCCTGAGGTGGAGTACCCGCTTACCACCCCCAAACAGATGGCCAGATGGAGGTGGTAAATTGCAGTGTGGAGACTTATCTTCGTTGCTTTGTCTCAATACACCAAAGAGGTGGGCAAAATGGTTTGTCTGGGCAGAGTATTGGTATAACACTTCATATCATACAGTAGCTCAGACTACACCATTTAAAATCCTATATGGGAGGGATCCCTCTCATCTGCTACATTATAGGCATGACAACACACAAGTATCGTTAGTGGAGTAGTACTTGGGAGAAAGTTACAGGATCTTGGCAGAATTGAATGGTCATCTACTGCGGGCACAATAAATTAGGAAGAAGCAGGCAGATGGACACAGGGTGGATGCGCAGTTTGAGATTGGGGACAGAGTTTATCTTAAGATCCGACCTTATAGACAAAGGACAATAGCTCCACGGAGGAATGAGAAGCTATCCCCCTGATACTTTAGGTCCTACGAGGTTGTGGAGCGTATAGGTGCAGTCGCCTATTTCCTATAGTTGCCACCAACTTCAGCCAGTCATCCAGTATTTTATGTGTCGCAGCTGGGACGAGTCATTGGAGACCATACACCCTCGCCCGCACTACCTGCTACATTGTCAGAAGATATGGAGGTAATATTAGAACTACTGGAGGTTCAAGGGGTGCGCCAAGGAGACAAGGGGATCAGGGAAGTGTTGATCAAGTGGAAGAATTTACCAGAATATGAGATGACGTGGGAAGCCTATAGCACTATCCTTAGGCAGCTTCTTTCTTTCCACCTTAAGGACAAGGTGACTTTTGGGAGGGAAGTATTGATGCGGTTGTGGACCCCACTCCAGGTCAAGGGGGTTGGCGAAATTCCAGGAGCCACAAGGCTCCTATTTTGTGGGTCCCAGCACCCCAACACCCCATTTCAGACCTATAGGAGGAGAAGGATTAAGGGGAGGTCATTGGAGGAAATGTGAGGTGCATTTATGATGGATTAGGGCTATTTAAAGGGGGAAAGTTTGTATGTTGGGGGATGATGTGAAGAATGTTTTGGAGCAGTTTTCTTAGGTGGTTTAGTTGCTGCTAGGAATTGGGGGGAAAGCCGATTCAACTCTCAAACAGTGAATCAATTGTATCTTGTGTTTCTTTTGATTGAAGATTGTTATTTTAGCTTTATTAGTGTTGTTCCTGTATGCCATTGCTGTTTTTTCTTGGTTGGTGGCTGTTTTTTCGCTGTTTGGTGCTGATTTTATTCTAGTGGCTATTTTGAGTGCTAATTTGATCCCCAAATCATATCAATATTCCGAAAAATGACTAATAATAAAGATTTTCTTTCATCACCATGCTGAATTCTCAAATTTGAATGAAAACGCTTATTTTTCAATTGCCACCATCCCTATCATTTGGTTGTAGTGCTGAGTTCCCTTATTAGGCCACTTTTGGTGCCGTTATCATTACTTACTATCGAGCTGCCCTCCCTTCTAAAATATTGGCAACACAATTATTGTCTTATACATATGCATCTTGGAGTTGCCAGAAAATTTTTATGCTAGATCTTGAAAATCAATTGATTCGAATGACTTAAAGGGCTGTTAAAATACTCACTTTGTAATAGTCTTTAAACTCTCAAATTTTGTCTTTTGGTTTCTGTATTATTTGCATTCAAGCTATTCTTTTGTGATCATCATTCACTCTCGGGTGGTTTTAGTTTATTTGACTTTTTAGCATACTATGAATCTAATAATTCACTTGATGTTAACATAGATCCCAGGTGAATCCGTTCAAGATTTGTTGCCTCAGTCCTCTCAAAGAATTCTTGCACTATCAGCTAGGTGTTCTATTGATGAAAAGATGAATGAGTTTGGCAAACCTGTCAACGGATCGTCTGAACTCCAAATTACCTGCTCTGACCGCTTAATCACCGATGATGCAACTGCTAAATGCAATCTTATGCAGTTGGGTAGAGAGATAGATGTCAATGGGTATAGCACCATGCTTCTAGCACAGAGAGAAAGCACAAATGGATCTTTTAGTCATGTTAAAAAAGAGCAATTCGCATTCCATAGAGGAGATTTAGGACGTTCAGGGTGCTCTGGTAAAGGTCAAGGCACGCTAGGATTGTCACAATCTTATGGAAGTGATTCTAAAGACGCTTTAAAAGATTATCTAAGTAATCCATTGGCCGAAGCTTGTCTTAGCATGAGTTTGGGTGGTTCAAACACAGGCAACATTTTGGAAGCATGTTCCAATGCTGGTGCTCGACAAATTGCACTATCACACCATGGCATAGTTGATGATGGAAGGGATCAAAGCAAAGTTTTAACTACATTCCAGAATGTTCAAAGGTCTCGACATGTTTTGCCAAAGCTGCCAAAGGCCATTCATGGTGTTACTTCAGATGCATCAAAGGAGCTTGTTCCACAAATGCGTGTTGCACGGCCACCTGCTGAAGGAAGGGGGAGGAATCAGTTACTTCCACGCTACTGGCCAAGGATCACTGATCAAGAATTACAACAAATATCTGGAGAGTATCCTGTTGTTCTAAAAAAAAAAAAAATGAAACACTAAACATTTTGATATCTTAAGTTTAACTTGATTCTTGAATTGTTTTTAATCATGTGAAAACCATGGCCATTTTTTTCTTATATTTCAAATCTATGATTTTCTTAGCTATTTATCATTCAAGTTCAAACTCTACCATTGTACCACTTTTTGAGAAGGTCCTAAGTGCCAGTGATGCTGGGAGGATTGGTCGTTTAGTTCTCCCTAAAGCATGTGCAGAGGTAATTAATTCAACTTGAAATTTGCTTATCTGCTAAACAACCTTTTGGTTTTCATCTCCTTTGATCGGTATAGTATGGCATACAGACGAACGTTTAAGTTATCTTGATAATCTCATTGACTGTTCTATCTGTTGTTTCATGGTTTGGGTATTTCCACACTATTATTAGTATTTAAGAATCATGCCACTTTGTCTCTCCAGTGGATAATTGTGCTGCATCTTAACGGTTAACATGATGGCAGTAAACTCTATATTAGTTTTCTTTCTACTCAATCATAATAATGATGCTTGGTTGATCAAATCTTTGATTTTTTTTTTATTTGCTCTATATTGAAGTGGAGAGATAAATATTTTGTGCATTCGGGAAACTAAATGGGTTGGAGAGAAGGCTAAGGAGATTGATAGTTTAGGATTTAAAGTTTGGTATTCAGGTAAGAGTCGTACTAGAAATGGTGTAGGCGTGATTATAGATAAGAGTTTGAAGGATAATGTTATAAATATTAATAGAATTGGAGATAGAATTATGGCTTTAAAGATTGTTGTTGATGCTAAGATTATTAATATTATAAGTGCTTATGCTCCTCAAGTAGGTTTGGATATGTGTTCAAAATTAAAATTTTGGGAAGATTTAGAAGAATTAATTCAAAAGATACCTCTCGAAGAAAAAATTTTTATTGGAGGAGATTTAAATGGACATGTTGGTAGAGAGGTAAATGATTTTAAAAGCATTCATGGTAGATATGGGTTTGGAATGACTAATGAAGGTGGTAAGACCATACTAGATTTTTCTTTAGCTTATGATTTTTTAATTGCTAATACCTTATTTAAGAAAAGAGATGAGCATCTCATCACTTATAAGAATGGTTATAGTAAAACTCAGATTGATTATTTTCTTATAAGAAAAGTAGATCGTTTAGATTGCAAAGATTGTAAAGTTATTCCGAGTGAAAGTTTATGTACCCAACATCGCTTATTAGTTTTAGACTTTAAGATGAAAGGACAGAAAATAAAAAATAAAGTAAAGCGATTTTCTAGGATTAGATGGGGGCATTTAAAGAATAGTAATAAAAATATTTTTGAGAGTAAGATTTTAGATTCTAAGATTTTATTTGTGCATGAGGATGCTAATGTTATGTGGGAAAAAGTGGCTAGTGATATTAAAAATATTGCTAAAGATGTGTTTGGAGTATCAAAGGGAAAAGCCCCTAATAGTAAAAATAGCTGGTGGTGGAATCCAATTGTGCAAGAAAAGATAAAAAATAAGAAGATTTGTTATAAAAATTGGTTTAGATGTAAAGATTCTGATAATTGGGAAAGATATAAAGAGGCATGTAAGGATTCTAAGAAAGCAATATGTGATGCAAAGATCTTAGCTTTTAATGATTTATATAATAGATTAGATACTAAGGAGGGAGAAAGATATATGTATAAGCTAGCCAAACAAAGAGATAGGAGTAGTAAGGATTTAATTCAAGTGAAGTGTATTAAGGATGAAGATCAAAAAGTACTTTTCTTAGAAGATGATATTCAACAAAGGTGGATGAGATATTTTGATAAACTTTTTAATGAAGATTGTAGGAATACAATTGACTTTAGTGACCTTAGCATCCTAAATGAAAATAAAGATTTATGTTTTTATCGGCGTATTAGTAAAACCGAAGTTAGAGAGGCTTTAAAGAAAATGAAGTGTGGAAAAGCTGTTGGACCTGATGATATCCCAATAGAGATGTGGAAATGCTTAGGAGATGAAGGAATTTCTTGGCTAACTAAACTTTTTAATAATATTTTGAAGACTAAAAAGATGCCAGATGCGTGGAGAATGAGTGTATTGATTCCTATTTATAAGAATAAAGGTGATGCACAAGATTGTGCGAATTATAGAGGAATTAAGTTAATGTGTCACACTTTAAAACTATGGGAGCGAGTTATGGAGCGTAGGCTGCGGCGTGATACTAATGTTTCTCAAAATCAATTTGGATTCATGCCTGGTAGGTCTACTATGGAAGCCATACATTTATTGAGAGGTTTGATGGAGAAATATAGGGAGAATAAGGAGGATCTACATATGATATTTATTGATTTAGAGAAAGCATATGATAAAGTTCCAAGAGAAGTGCTATGGAGAGTTCTTGAAAAGAAAGGAGTTAATAATGCTTATATTCAAATCATTAAAGATATGTATGAAGGAGCTACTACTTGTGTTCAAACACAAGGTGGTTTGACCAAGTATTTCCCTATTTTGGTTGGATTACATCAAGGATCAGCTTTAAGCCCATATCTTTTCGCGTTAGTCATGGATGTTCTCACTAGACATTTACAAGAGGATGTACCCTGGTGTATGCTTTTTGCTGATGATATTCTTCTTGTTGACAAGACTAAAGAGGGAGTTGAAGGTAAACTTGAAGTCTGGAGATCAACCTTAGAGTCTAAAGGTTTTCGCTTGAGTAGATCTAAAACTGAATATATGGAGTGTAATTTTAGCAGTAATAGACCTAGTGAGGGGATTGTGACTTTGGGCGATCAAGTCATTAATAAGAGTACACGTTTTAGATATCTTGGATCTATTGTTCAGAGTGATGGTGAAATAGATGGGGATGTTATCAGTAGAATTCAAGTTGGATGGTTGAAGTGGAGGCATGCATCGGGCTTGTTGTGTGATAGAAAAGTCCCCCTTAAACTTAAGGGAAAATTCTATAAGATGGTGGTGAGACCTGCAATGCTTTATGGTGCAGAATGTTGGCCATTAAAAGAGAAGCATAATACTAAGTTATGTGTTGCGGAGATGAGGATGCTTAGGTGGATGAGTGGATTTACTCTTAGAGACAGGATACGAAATGAGCATATACGTGAAAAGGTTGGAGTAGCTCCAGTGGAGGATAAGATTAGAGAGAGTCGCCTTAGATGGTTTGGTCACATAAAACGGCGGTCTTCCGATGACCCAGTTAGGAAAGTAGAGGTATTAGATTTGACTTATGTTAAGAAAGGTAGAGGTAGACCTAAAAAGACTTGGTTAGAAAATATTAGAAATGATCTTTCTCTATTAGATTTAAACGAGAATTTGACTTTGAACCGGACACAATGGAGAAAAAGGATTCATGTTGCCGACCCCACGTAGTGGGACAAAGGCTTGTTATTGTTGTTGCTCTATATTGAAGTGGCATTTAGGGCTGTGAACAATCCAATTTCAAGGCTATCCAGAGTAGGCTTGAAATTGGCTCAATGGCTTGGAGCTTGATTTGAAATTGATTTGTGGCTCAATTCATTCGATTTTGAGCCAACTTGAATTAAAATGAATCGATCTAGATAAGTCTCATTTTAATTTTAAGCTGGCTTTAATGGGGTTGCTCGATCCAATCTTGCTCTAAAGCAAAACAAGCTGGCTTATTTTGATTGAACCAACTTGAACTTAACTGCTAAAAAACTAAAAGAATTGTGCTCTTGCATGTTTTTGACTCTGAGCCAGCGCGAAAAGCTGAATGGACTTAATTGCCTCATGGTATACCACTATAGCAACTACCATTTTATTTTAAATTTGAGCTTGTCCTAGCCGATCCACCTATGATTTTAAATCAGTTTAAGCCAAAAATTTGGATCGATCTGAGACAGATTCAATATTTAAACGATCTTTGATCTTCAAGCAAAAATATCGCCCCTAACTGCATGGCTATACTGCCTTGTTTGGATACCCATCCACTCCCTTCTCTTAATGCACAATCATTCAAAGCTATGTTTCTTATCTATGGTTGTTTCATTAGGCATATTTCCCTCCAATTTCTCAACCGGAAGGCATTCCTCTAAAGATTCAAGATGCGAAAGGCAAAGAGTGGCATTTCCAGTTCAGATTTTGGCCAAATAATAACAGCAGAATGTACGTGTTAGAGGGTGTCACTCCATGCATACAGTCCCTGCAGTTGCAAGCTGGAGATACAGGTAATGTGCTCTATTCTCATCATAATGGATTTTCACTTTAACACTGCTGAAAACACTGCTGGAAGGTTCTAGATCTGTGAGTATAATGCCATTTTCTTGCAATATCATAGCATGATATTTTGCTAAACAGTTTTAAAATTTCAGTTTCCGAACAGTGTAAATTGTTTCTGCTGTTTTTACTTTCCTGACCCAAGGTTAAGTATTGTATTTCTGTACCTATTTTTTGGATGATGCTAATCTCCTTGGTTATAGAATTGTGTTCATGGCTTAATCTGGTCATTTTGACAATAGGATCAATTTTTTCTTCTAGAACAGTCAGTGAAGTTGTTCTAATGCATAACAAGGTTTTTGGTTCTCGAGCATTGGGCAGTTCTTTAATATTACATTCCCTCTTACTTGATGTTCATTGAGGCATTGTACGATTGAATGATTCAGCTTCCCTTATAGGGAGAAGCCTCGAAGCCTCAATTATGACTTTCAGCTATAATAAAATTTATAGACGAGGGTAAATTTCATAGAAAATTGGCATGCTTTAGTGTCTTCTCACGATCACATTTGTCTCATCTTTCTGGGCCTCATCCAAAATTGTTTCTCCCTGCTATCCAGCCTCCAAGAAAAATGCCTTTGTTAAACCCTCTATCACTAAGGCAAGTATGACCGACCAACTATGACCATCTTTGTATATTTGTTTAGATAGTGTATTTAATGTTTCTTGTGAAATGCGTTTTGTACTACATATGATTTCACCCATCAGTTTGTTTTTTTTTTTGTCATATTGAGTCCATGCTTGGTTCTGAAATACATCCTATGTTATACAATGCTTCAATTTTGTTATTCTTTCTTGTTGTCCTCTCTTTTGCAGTGACTTTCAGCCGGATTGATCCTGAAGGGAAACTTGTAATGGGCTTTCGAAAGGCAACTAATACTGTCCCTCTGCAGGCAAGCTTTGAGTCATTTCCTTTTTTCTTCTACTCCATCCTTGATTTGTGGCTTTTTTGTGTTTTTCTTCTGCTGATGTATGAACATTAATCACAATGCAGTGTTATTTTATTTTTTACCTCCTTTTTTTGGGCTTAAGCTGGTCCATTGCCGAGATGGTTCTACCTTTTTTTTTTAATTCATTCAAAATTTAAGCAGGAAGCTCAAATTTCTGCTTTGGCAACTGGGGCCCTTGGAAGTGAAACTTTCTATTCAAGTGTTAATGTGAACCTACTAGTAAGTGGTTACTCTGGACTTCTTCAGTCACTGAAGGGAACTGGAGATCCCCAGTTGAGCCATTTTTCTGAAAATTTGATTTATGCTGACGGGGATGTCTGTTGCATAAAGACAGATAAGCATGGAAGTTGGGCGAATGAGGGATTACTGCAGCCTTTACTGACTCCAGAGAAGAGAAGAAGTCGGAACATTGGTTCCAAAAGCAAGAGATTGCTTATAGACGATGAAGATGCCATGGAGCTTAAGCTTTCATGGGAGGAAGCACAAGATTTGTTGCGCCCTCCTCCCAGGGTTCAACCAAGCATTGTCATCATTGAGGATCAAGAATTTGAGGAATATGAGGTAAGCTGTAGCTGAGCTTGAATTGTCTATGCTTTATTCTTCAATTTTCTACTTAATCTTGTTAATTCAAGTGCTTGAAATTGTACGAATTATTTTTTTTTTGGGTTTTCTTCGATGAATTCTTAAGTGTTACTTGAATTGTGACAAATCATCAATGTCCCAAAATTCATACAATATCACTGAAAAATTGCACCATGCTTATGATCTTGTATTTTTGTGGTGTAAATACTTACGATCACGCCAAAAACATCTTACCAGTTTGGAGTAGTTAGAACTAGCCATTTTTTCAAGTCCTTTATTAAATATTTTTACTATCTAATTACACAATAAACTAGACAAAGCCTATTTATAGCTTTAAACTATGGTAAACAACATATTAGATTTTCCCCTGAACAAGTTATAGTTACTTTTTTATATGTTACTTGCCAACTTTACTTTCTTATGGTCTCTTCTTAGAATTGTCGAGTATTGCTTGAAAATACTGCTTTTGTTTTAATCATCATCAGCATCATTAGCATTACCTTGACTATTTGATGCAGCTTTATAAATCTTCTGACTTTCATATCTAATAAGTTTGTGTACTTGTGTGCTCCTTTTAATCCTTCATAAACAAAGTATATGAGAGAGGTAGGTAGGATTATGCGTAGAGTGTTTTTTCCTTTTTTGCGGACATTTTGCCATACTATATATAGTGAGTGCGACATAGGTACTATCATGCCAAGAATGGTTTTTATTTTCTTAATTCTTTGCTAACATATTTTCATACTATATATTAGTGTGTTCGGCATAGGCACCCGCACTGGCGAGTAGGTATTTATGTATATCTATATATGTTAGACTACTATCCATCTTAGTGGATAAAGTCTTTTGTCCTTGCACATCTTTCACCCTCTTCAAGATATTTGAATGGTTAAGTTTAAATATTTAAGCCAACTTTTAGATACTTAAAATCTTAGCCATTCAAATATCTTTGATCGGATGCATCAAATTTCTTCATGTGATGTTTTTAATTGCATGAGAATAAAATCATGATTTTCTTGTTATTGTCTTTCAAATGATATAGAGTTAAATACAGAATTGGTTATAATATTTAAGGTGAAATGTGTGGGCAAAACTAGACGCTCAACTTAGTATATATATGCTGCTCATCAAACTTTAATTTACATACTTGATGAACAGCTAAATTATTCTCAAAATCTATGAAACATTGCCTACTTGTTATTTTCGTGCTATTAGATGATAGATAAAATTATGAATAGAATGTTGCTTCTCCACCTAGGAGAATAATTCTTTCTCAAACCAAAAGATTCTGTTGTATTTGTTGCAAAAATCATCAGATATTTGATGTAGTGTTTCAGTTGAAGGAGCTGTTTGTGAGCAAATTGTGCTTTAGAATGGCTTTACTAATTTAATTGTTATGATGTATTCCTGGTATTTTAAAGGAAGTTAGGTTGACATTTTCATCGTATTTTTTTTCCTTAACAAGTGCTGCTCAAGTATCTCCATTTTGCCATGGATGCACACCACATTCCATATGTTACTGAATTACTTGAGCAGGTGAAGAGATCGAAATGTCTTGACATTTCAAAAGCATTTCCTTTAAAATATGATAAAAACCTATCATAGGGTTCACTTATGAAGTACGTGAAAATAAGGCCACGTATGCTTTTGCTTTCGATCTCAAAATTTACTATTATACTAAATCATTCTTTCTCACATCTTACTGATATTTCTACTCCACAGGAACCTCCAGTTCTAGGGAAGAGAACCTTTTTCACTGCTCGGACATCTGGGTAAGGACAATTTACATCCAAGTTTCTCAACATATTTTATGTATTGAAAAAATAATTCACATGGATGGACATTTGTTTGTATCCCTAAAATTTTAATTTTTCTAACGACTAACGGTAAGCTTATGAATACTCTATTCACATTTGTTTGAGTATAAATTTTATTTTTCTATGCTATAGTGCTTTATGTGATCATAACACAGCATAAATAATTTCTAGAAATACATTTTTATGAGTAACATGGATGGTGATGGATATATGTTTTCAATAGGCAGAAACATCGGGTTTAGCTGTCTGATTTGCAGATAAGATATTTATCAATCCATGCAGACTGCGTTCTGAACAACGTAGTATAATGATTACCTATTATAAATCATGATTTTATCACGGATAAATATCTTATATAGGATGCATTTAGGTATTAGATTGTTTAACTGATACCTTGATAGCAAATTTTCTTTGATCCGAGGGAAATTCGAGTCCTTTGAAGGAATTCCTTCTGGGAGAACAGGCCAGGAGGGAAATTTAAGTCCTTTGAAGGAATTTCTTCTGGGAGAATAGGTGAAGAAGCCTTACATAAACTTTGGTAAGTGTACTTGAAGTGCATGCAATTCCTTCTTCAGCTATGAAATATCTTAGGGATCATTTGGTTGCTTGTAGATGAAAAATATGTTTAAAAAGTGTTGATTTTGTTTTCTCTTAGTTCGAGTGTGAAATTGAAGTTATCACTTTTGAGGGAATTAAAGTTATTGTTAGAGTTTCAAATCCATATTGATTTCTAAATGCATTATACCAAATGATGGAATCTAGGAAATTCATCATTTTTCAAAACACATTTTCCAACTTTAATTAACCAATTGAGCCCTTGGTAGGTAGTGTATTTGCTGGTTATCAAAAAGCAGCATGCAGTGTAACAAAATTGGATGGGGATCCTCTCTAATTACCATAACAGTTGCATGGTGTAATTACACACATCTCAGCCCTGCAATCCACTTTGGATGCTGGGACTAATTCTCTCTCTTTTTTTTTTCTCTCAAAATGCTTTATGGTTTTGTTTGAGGGAACTTTAACCCAACAGACTCTTTATGGATTTAATGTTTACCTGCTGAAATTGTTCATTTAGGGGACAAGATCAATGGATCCAGTGTGATGATTGCTTAAAATGGAGAAGGATTCCTGTGGAATTCCTGCCTCCTTCTAAATGGACATGCACTGAGAATACATGGGATTCAAAAAGGTGCGTGTTACCAGTTTTTTATCCAAAGTTTAGTTTATGTCATGCACATTGGCCTTATGGAACTTTTCCTTGTATGTGCAAAAGATTATACAGCTTCAGATAGATTAGAAAGCACATTCCATTATAGGATTGTGCATGAAGATCTAGTAGCATTCTTCTCATGCATCAAATGTTGGAATGTCTTCTATTTGTCCTGTTAATCTGGATATTCATTTCCTAGATTCAACATCTTTCACCAGTTGTGAAGGTGGTATTTCAGCCACAAATCTATTTTTTTTCTACTTAGTATATGTACTACTCTGAAGTTGAATTTTACTTTTGTAGTAAAAAAAAAATCTATAGACACTGTTGAGTAGAAGTTGGTCTTGTGAGGATTGCATTAGGTCATAATAGCATATAACTCCTGTAAATAGCAGTGAGTGGAGTCATGAGAGAACAGTTTTACCTTATAACTTGTGCAGAAGTTTGATATTTGTCTTTCAAGAAAAAAAATCTATCTGGATATCTAGTGTTATTCTAGAAAAAGTTTTTTTCTAGCTCAGCTTTTGCTAATTTGTTTTTGTAACATTTGATGGTAGAAAGATCCAATGAAGCGTACATTCAATAATGATCTGGAAGAGAAATGCTGAAACAAGGTTGAATAAATTAAGAAATTTCAACTTTTTAAAGATGGAATGCTTTATCTGAGATGAGCTGGTTTGTCAATTTCCATACAAGCAATCACAGTTTTCATGGTGGATCTTGTGTAATGAACCATACTGTATTGAAGAGGATTCAACTTTTACACCTTGTGCGATTTTTAACTTAGTTCATCCTATGGTAATATGTATTGTCTTCTCTGGAAAGGATGATTGTTGACAAAAAAAGCAAGTGGTCAGCATTATCTTCGTTGAATTGAATAGAACTTCACAGCATAGTAGAAAGACACAAGATGCGGAAGTGTAAATTGTATTTTGAAATCATCTGCAGTAAAACAGAACAAGTGATACATGAATACTAGTACAGGAAATATATACTCTAATAGAAAGATAACTTTTTATTGAATTAGTTTTAGATATCAGCTTTTCGTATGCATCAACAGCTAAGATTGTTTGTGCTGTTGGCATCGTGTCATAGTTTTGGGTCTCTGGAAGGATGTTTGTGGGGATTAGAATGCAAAGGATACGATTTCATTATCCGTAGGACAAAATGATCGCAGATCTTTTTACTCTACATATGCAGGCCAATGGAAGAACATATTGAATCATACATATGATTACTCATTGAAAATAGCGACTTTCGCCTACACATCTTCATGAATAATGATATATATGATTCAAAAGTCACAAGATTTTTCTCATTCGATATATCAACTCGACTGAGGTTTATTTGATGTGGGCGTTGGTTTCCCACGGGCACAAGCCCTTTTGATTAATTACATCTTAAACCTTAATCTAAGAATACTCTCAAATAAGGACGCTATTTTATTCTCTTTTTAGTTTGTTATATAGTGAGATTCTTCGATTCTTCTAATCCAAAGGAGATAGGCTCAACGGGCTATTTAACACACACAAAGGTCATGAGTCATTGGGTCGGTCTAAAGAGAAGAAATCAATGGACGAGAGAGAAAGAAAGAGGGAGGGAAGGAAATCACACATAAGGCATGCAAGAGAGAGAGATAGAAAAGATGTCATCAGTGTGACATAGATAAGTCGGATTTATAGCCTTCAAAAAATGAAGAGCTTACTCAACGATAATGCATGCAGCGATTTACTCATAACGCCAACCTTTGATCCTAAATCTACATGGGATGTACTATACTCTCAGTATTGACGCCCTGGACTTAGCTAATGCAAGACGACGAGGGGATTTATAACTTAAATCCCACTAGGAACCTAAGCAACCCTGACCTGGATTTATCACCCTACTTGAAAAGGGGTACCGGCTAAAACTCCACATAGCTTTTTAAATTTATGTAGTCCACTCTTATGCAAATGCAGGAGTGGTGGGGAGGTACAGAAGAGGAATGAGCCTTAGGTCCGATGCTAATGCAATGACGAACTATTATGTGATAAGATAAAATCTAAATGCTTGACTCGGGCTATGCATGAGGGTAGGGCTAGTAAGAATTAGTCGGGAACCACTTGAAGTTGGCTTGGCCTTGAACATGAGTTATATTTTAAAAGTGACCCAAGAAGGGTCATGCATTAAGTTTTGAAAGAATGTTAGTCAATTTTAAGCCCAATGTTTCTTATTATCTTGATTAAATAAATTTTTTTCTTTTGTGAAAAATTAAAACATCCTAAGAGCCTAACATGAAGACTCCGTCCAAGCCAAACCACAACATTTAGTCAAGATAACAAACTTAGAAAAAACATGCATTTCTATTGCCACTCGAAGCAAATAAACAATCAACATCAAGAATCAATAAATAAATAAATAAAGGCCAAATGTAGTTCTGTTCTGCAATACAACTCAGAGAAAGAAAAGGGGATAGCTGGGCTATACCATATATACAACTCAGTGCTAAAACTATACAGAAATGAATAACATGTGGGTCTTGATTGATCTTCACATGTTTGAGCCTTCTGAAATACCCACATACCTATATGACTTCCCTAACTAAAACTATATATAAAAATAAAATTACACATTCATATAAAAGAGAGAATAGTAAAATTATAATACAGAAATTATATCCACATCCAGACCTAGTCCTTAGGATCACATTCCTAAGTGCTTGACAATCCTCGCAGTACCTGTCAGAAAGTGCATTTATAATGATTACAATATTTAATTAGCTCCTTGAGAATGCAGCCACCTACAGAAGATATTTTTAAAAAAATCTAACCACTTAAGAATAAATGGCCACTCATCAATCCACAAAAAAGAAACAAAGACAGGAATAAACAATCCAAACCACAATCAACAAAACACAATATCACAATATCGTAAATGCAAAGTGAAAAAATAAAGAAATTGAAAGATATTATTCTAGTCACACCCTACCCTAAGATACATATAAAAATGTGTCATATTCTGCATTTAAGTGTATACAAAGTTAGTATTAGCTAGTTACTCTAATTTAAGTGAAGGGTTCAAGTTACAAGGTCAAGTTTGTATTATTTAATTTATTAATCCAGATATTTCTCTTTAAGTAATTAGCCACTTAGGGTGAATTAATTATAATTTTATTTTAAAGTTATATTTTTTATTATTAAGTTAAAAAGAGCCCAAAATACATGAATCCTAACCTATACTAGAGTTATAAAGAATTGATGGGCAAGTGACCCATCCTCAATCCTAAATCTAACTAAGGCTAGAATGATTATATGGCTGTAGGGTGGCTAATCCCTCGGTTTTCTACGACTCGAGGTAAGGTCAATAGGTTATATTACTAAAGTGAGCCTATTGCCCATCATAAAAATCCTAAACTTTCTATGTCTAAGATTGATCAATTTTAAAAGGGTGACATGGGAATGGAAAACTCACTATAGAAGGATATACAAGGCTTCTACGAGACCTAGGGTTTAACACTCAGGTGGTTGAGGAATATGGATTATTAGGCTCCTGAAGGTGGCTTTAAATATCTAAAAGACAATAATCTATGCAAATCTTTGGACCTTTCTTTTTTTTACTTGTGAGGTACGTGGCATTGTTACAAAGGGCACGAGGACCAACACCTTCTTAGGACTCATAGCCCTGCAGCCCAAGAATTCTAGTTTATATACCTCACATGAATTTAACATTAAGGAAGAGGATGCAAAGATAAACATAAATCAGACATAGGTTAAGGCACTAGGGTTTAACTTGAAGTTTATTTTCTTTTTTAACATCATATATTGTATTTAAAAATATTTTTTAAATAAATTTATTTTTTTATAAGATTTATAATTTAATACCTATATTCTGTCAATTCACGGGAAATTGGTAAAAATACTAAATCTAACATGCTGGAACTCAAATTTAAAAATTTTTCATATTCTTGACATGTTCATATTTATGGAAACAAAATTTAAAGGCTCAAAAACATTAAGGATTTGATTTTTACGGCTATTTAAGCATTTTATCGGCAACAAAAATTATCCTAGCGAGGTCCACTACGTGCGAAAAAGAAAATCCGATGCATATGGCACATATAGATAGCCTACACTATAGGTCTAGTTGGCTATATAAAGGTCATTAAGGTTCATAAGGGGGGCAAGCTTTAACCAATGAGGTCAAAAGCTTTGTTAGTGAGCTATCCTAGGGCCAATATCTATCAAACACTGCTACACCTTTGGGTGAAAATAAAAAAAAATAAATAGTGGTCCGAAGTGTGTGCGTGTCACCAAATCACTCATATAAGGAAGTGGTCTTGACAAGTAGCATATTTTTACCTCAGCTGGAGATATCCGTTGGCCATTTTGTATACAAATGCCTATCGGGGTGCATGCACACACCCTGGCTCATCATAGCTTATTCCACCAAGAACGCCTTCGTCGGTTCAAAGTCGTCGGGAGAACGAGTTCATCATACAAGGCTCATGAAAAATGAATGGAAGGATGATGGTGGAGAAGATGAGAATTACAAAAACGGTGGAAGAAAATGTGAAAAAGAGTAGTATTTGGATGAGAAAGTTGGAGTATTTTTTTTAGCTCTTGGAGAACTCCTTGGGCTGAAAATCCTTAGAATGAGAGTGTTTTTTGAGAGAGAGGCTTTTGGGGGTTAGGGAATTCAGTCTCCATTCCTATTGGGCAAGAGAGAGGTGGTCAAAGTGTCTTATTGGTCAAATGGGAGGTGGCCAATGAAGGAGGAGGTTGAATGTCTCCCATTAACCAAAGAAATGGTGGAGTTTGGTTGGGCCAAGATGAGGTGAAGCTTGGTTGGGCAAGGAGGGTGGTGGAATGGTTCTCATTGACTAGAGAAGAGGTGGGTGATGAGGTGGAAAGCAAAAAGGAGGGATGAAACCTTGTCCATTGATTTTAAAATGGAGGGTGTGGATTTCATCATGATGAAGATTGAGATAAAAGATGGAGATGAGTTTGAATTTAATCATGATAATATTAATTTCAGTTTTAATTAAAGGAATTAATTAATTAATTAATTAATCTAATTTATTAAAATGAGGAAAACGAGGATTTATCATGACTAATTTGGTGGGCCCAAGCTTGAAAAAAAGGAAACGGGATGATATTTTAATTAATTAAATATAATTAAATATTTAATTGATTAATTTAATTAAAATATTAAAAGGGGAGGAGAGAGGTGGGCCCCACATGACAAATTCACCAAATAATGACCCGAGCCAAAAATTGACCTAAGTAGGTCTGCTTGAACTGTCTTGATGATTGGGATGCAACAGTGCAGTCCATTTTGTGAAACAATGTTTCAAAATAGATGATTTTTCACGTAGATGAAGACCTCACACTAATGAGATTTCCATGCGCATGACTACGTGAAAACTTCGCCACCAATTGCAACACTCATTAAAATATGTCCCCTGACGTTATAATGATTGTGATGTGACAACACAGATAAAATGAGCTTCTCTATATCTCATAGAAGACGCTCATGGAATTATGTGCCAAAATCGAAGTCGACAGTAGTTTTGACTACTAACCTCCTCTAAACCCCATCCACCCAAACCCGGTCGATTGTGCCTTCTTCTCGACCGGTCGGTTCGACCCATCCCACCTCACAGCCCCACCTCACACGGTTCACTACTAATTGTTCGCTCAAACGACACAACCACCCGCTCATTTCAAAAAATTGAGCGCACGAATTGTTCGAGGGCTATTCGACATTCAAGCGCTTGCTGCTCCCTTTGTGCATTTGCAGGTAGGAGCGCCTCGATCTCCCTCTTGTCTCCCTCTTGTCTCCCTCAACATCATGCAAAGCCGAAGCCAACCGGCTGTCCCACTCGACTCTCCCTTCCGCTACTTCCTCCCGCAATCAGGCCCCGCGCCCGACTTGATCCCCCTCTCTCACTTTGTCTCCGACCCATCCGTCCCGCACGCAGAAGCCGACTGCTCGACTCCTTCCCGCACGCGGTAGTCCAGACATGCCCGATCCTCAGCCCTACACGTGCCATGCTTGCACCTGTCCAACCCCCTTATCTCCAGCAACCCATACCAATTCTGTGCATGATTTCCATGACTCAGCCTCCTGTCTTCGGCCCTCGTGCAACCCAAGCCAAACCCCTCATGCAGCCCAAATCTCTAACTTCCTAATCACTATCGATCTTCTATTTAGGTCACTATAAAAAAAAATAATAATATGTATAAATTTTCTTTCCCGCTTGCTTAAATAAAAGGTATTGAAGACCCGTGCTGTTGTATCTTTGATCCGATCATGAGAAGAATCAAAGAAGACCTACGTCATTATATCTTTGATCCGGCCAGATGAAATGAAAATACGAAGACTTCACGCCTTCGTATCTTTGATCCGGCCGGGAAGATTGATAGGAAAGTGATTCCCCAACCTCCCTTCGTGGGGAGGGAATGTCGAGAGGTTGCTGAAATTTTAAATGATAAATGATCCTCACATAATTAAATTAAAAATAATTTCTTTTAACAAAAAAAAAAAGAAAAATATAAAAAAAAATGTTTGTGGTTGAATGATATACAAAAGCTCTCTTAAAAGTCAAATTTAAATCATATATTTCACCAATTAGAATTATTTAGTATATGTTAAATATCATCACGTCATCGTATTGTATGTTGAACCCAACACACATTACACTATGTTGGAATAAGAAAACAAAGGTTAAATTTATAATTCAATGTTCAATTTGTTCTTCATTAGCATCTTCTTTGGTTTGAGATATTGAGATTCCTTCATAGATAACCAAAGTTGTCAAATGGCAACTGGCCTTTCAATTGACAAGGTACCTTTGGAATTCCCTAAGTGATAGTATGGATGATCTTCCCATGCAATATGTCTTCAAGATGGAGCCTATGTTTTGATAAAAAAAAATCTGTGATTGTGGCTCTTAGGTGTTGATGGTGCCACAAATTTAAAGCCAAAGGAACCACAACATTTGTTGGAAGCTCATTATAGAAGTTTATAGTATAGCTGTAGTGAATACAAGATAAAGCCAACAATTTGATTAGGGTATCAGACTTGTTCATTCATACTATTTATCCATATGAATCAATGTAGACCCATCCTTATTGGAACCTGCTTCTTAAGAGTCCTTAAAGAAATCTCTTTGGTCTGATGTGAATACGGTGACTTTTGCTAATGAAATTGGCAATCTCATATATTTTGGCAGTGATGATAATCTCTGTAAGGTTTGGGATAGACGTTGTCTAGTAAAAAAAAAAGAACAAGCTGCAGGAATTTTGACTAGGCATTTAGAAGGTATTACTTTCATTAACAGCCGAGGAGATGGTATTTTATATCCAATGGTAAAGATCAGATTATTAAACTATAGGACATCAGAAAGATGTCTTCTAGACCTAAGTGCCCAAGGCTTAGGATATCTGATTAGGATTATAGATGGATAAATTAGCCATTTCATGCTAAATATCTGAGCCATCCATATGATCAATCAGTGGCGACATATTGAGGCCATTCAGTCTGAAGCACTGCAATCCTCTGTTATTTCTCCACAGCATGCAGATGTAGTATCCGCATTCAATTGGAATTTATAGTTACCGTATAATTTTTGGATTTTAATTTGATTTATTATAATTTTTGGAAATTTTTAATGTTTATTTTAGGATTAATTAATTAAATATCTTAATAATTTTTAAAATTAGTAAAAAAATTTCTATGGGCTATATGTGCCATTAAGTTCAAATGGTTTGAATTTCATATCAATAGGAGTTATATCCTAATTTCTAAAATTAATCTAAGTTCTCTAAACACGGGTCCTTAATTTTTGTCCTTAAGATGACTAAGTTGTGTGGGCTCAAATCATTGTTTTGATAACCCTTGGACCAGCACATGAATGCACATACAATCACAATCAAGTTACTAAATCTAGGAGAGCCTAAGACTAAGTGTAAGTGTGCATCCTACACATATAAGGAAGTAGAATAATTTAAACAATGGATAATTGGATTAATGAACAATCAAGACATGATTGTTCATTTATCACAACCCCATCAATTCAATTCATTTCAACTCAATCTATGTTTAAATTTTCAAGAGATCTCTCAAAAGCTCAAAAAATTTAACATATATATAATTTTAAAATAAATTTTAAAATATAGACATATATACTTAAATATGAAAACATAAATTTTAAAATAAAAGATTTAAAATATCATTAAAATAGTTTCAAAATATTTTGAGAGATCCTCTGGTTATTTAAAATAATCTGAAAATAAATTTTTAATTTTTAAAATATCTAATTTAATATTTAATTTAATATTAATTAAGTATTAAAATATTCAAATAATTCAAATTATTTAAAATAAATTAAGCTTTAAATTTTAAAATTAATTTTAAATTAAAATATTTAAAATTCTAAAAATTTCAAGATATTATGTATATTTTTCTGAATTAATTTGAATTTGTTTTGAAATTTTGAATTTTTATGTTAATTAATGTATTTAACTTAATTTAAAATTAATTAATTTTTAAAAAATCATTTTAAAAGGTTTGGCGTCGCCAGCAGCGGCTGTAGGGACGCATGGCGCCCGCTGGTTCGTTGGATCAAAATGCGCGGCGGCGCATTTAATGCTAATGATTGCGCCGCCAACAATCATTAGCATTAATGATGGTACGACGGTGGCACACGGTTTTCAGAATCACTTAACCACGTCAGCCGCTGTCCTCTGCCGTCGGATGATCCGCTGTAAGGAACGGACGGTATCAGGCGCCAGACGAAGGAAACGAGCGGAGGATCGGATCTGCAATCAAATGGAGTTGCGGGTCCGCTAGATCTGAACCGTTGATCGTAAGATCAATGGTTCGGATCTTACGTAACACAAAGGTTACGTAAATGGAACCCTAGAACATATTTTTTGGCTCGTTCTTGCAAACGGCTTAACGAAATCAAATGAAATTTAAAACATAAATTCCTTAGATGAACATAAACAATGGGGGTACAAAATTGTGGTCTTAAAAGCACTTTTTAGATAGCTATTTTACCCTATGTGTCCTAACCTAAGGTTAGAGATTTTGAGGAATCTAACCGTTGGATTGGAACGATTTTTGTTTCTCTGAATTTGTAAATTGTCCTCGTATGATTTTGCTGAAGACACCGCGGCTTGAAAGCTCCTGGTTCAGCAGCAAATCAACTTGGACGAAACTAAGCTAGGTTCGCCGGAGAACTTGTCGTCAGTGAGCTTTAATCGGTGGGATTTGGCTGGGAATGTGTTGAGGGAATGGTTAGGAACTCGAATGAAATCAGAGAGAGCTCTAGGAGGTTGGAGGAAGTGAGATAAGCTCTAGGTTAGAATGAGCTCATTTTGAATGATTTACCCTTTTTAAACGATTTCAGTTGGTGTGGACGGCTAGGATGCATTTGGAGGGTTGCTATGATTGTTGACACCTATCCCCAGGTGGTTATGTGAGTTGAAGAAAAGACAGCCCAAGGACAATTAGGTGGAAAGTGGGTTTTGTCTCCATATAAGCATGTGGGAATGCTTAAGGCCGTTGGATATTGATCTAATGGCTGGGAGTGGGTTTAGGAATGTTCTAGAGTCTCTCCAAACAGCTGGAAGGTTTGGATTAGAGAAGGTTAGCTTATATAGAGAGATTTGACCACTCTTAACCATTTGAATGCTTGTTGACCATGTTGACTAGTCAATGTCCAAGTGGATTGCTGAGGCGACAATGAAGAAACCTTAATGAGCTACTTGAATTGGTTTAAAAACAAATGCCAAATCAAGGGATTGTGATTCAAGTCAAGTATGAGAGTTTGAAATGGATTTGACCAAGTCTCATGACTTGACTTGGTCAAATGAGATTTGACTTGGCTTAGTTTGACTTTGAATGCATTTAAACCCTAAAGTAGGTAGGATCAAGGGCTTGATAGGTCTTGATTAAAATGGAGATTGAATTGACTAAAATATAGAAGTTTGACCAAATCCAGAGAGTTGACTCAGTCAAATCTACATTGATGTGACTCAAGTCAGGTTTGAATGAATTCAGGATATGCAATTGAGTGGATCTTAAGGGTTTAAGAGCTTGCTTGAATGAAATTTGGGTATATGTGATGAATGGAGCTTTTGTTGACTGGATTTGATCAGATGTGGATCTGGTTGACTAGGTCAATTAGTGACTGGGTCAAGGGGTTCAATGAAATTCAAATCACTAGGGGAGGTGATAAGAGGAGTTTGAGTGGGTTTAAAATTAATCTGGAGCTTGATTGGGTGGAAATAGGCTTAAGGGTTAAGTGGGTCAATCTAGGTTGACTTGGTCAACCAGGTTGACCCAAGGGTAGGGTTTGGGCTCAAAGATTTGAAATGGTATTTTGAGTCTGTGGGAGGTTGTTTCAGGGATCCGGGAGGTCATCTGGGTCAAATCACCTATTTTGGCCCTTAATGGGTCATTGGGTCAAAAGGGGTTGACCTGGTCAACCAGGTTTAACCAGGGTCTGGGCTTGAGTCCATTGCATTCCTAATGGTGATTAGGATGCATTGGAAGAGGTTTTGAGTTTTGATTTGAAAAGGCTATGTTGAAGTCTATGAAAAACTCCAAAATTGCCCTTACGAGACTTTTTGGTCATTTTGACCCCTGATCAATTGGGGGTCAAAGTAGGTCCACCAAAATACATTTTAATGTTTATTAAGCCATAATCAAGGGTCTGGAAGTGATTAGAGGCTTTGGAGAAAGCTCTAAGGTCAAAATCCACTGGGTGATAGGTCTAGTGGCATAGACTATAAATATTTGAAGGTTTTACAGCCTTTGGGTTTCAATCTAATTTTTGGGGTTAGAAACCTCAGAATGAGCTCAAATTTGGAGGGTTTCCTCTAGAGATATGTCCTATCAATATGCAATTGATAGACTCTGAATCAGAGGTCATTTGACTGAGGTTTGAAGTATTTGAAAAAAATTCCTGTAAAAGGCTTTCAGGACCTAGCCTTTAGATCTGGGTTTGGTCTGGATTTCTGTACTTGAACTGGATTTTGGGTTTGAATGATTAAATTTGAATTATCCATGTCAACCATAATAATTTGAATGATTATTATTGATTGGATAAATTTGAAGCTAGATTGGTGACTGGTTTGAAGGATGGAGTCTAGATTTAAACTGGAGATTGATTGAAAGTCAAGATGGTCTTGAAGTCTAGATAGGTTTGAAGTTTGAATTGATTTGAACTCTAGATGGGTTTGAAATTTGAATAGATTGAGGTTTGAATTGAGAGTCTGGATTAAGGTCTAGACTGAAGTCTGGATTGGAGTATGGATTTGATTGAAATATGGATTTGATTGAAGTTTGAATTTAATTGAGATCTAGATTGGCTTTAGGTCAGGATTGATTTGAAGTCTAGATTAATTTAAGATCTGAATTGAGCCTAGGGTCTGGATTGATCTAGATTCTGGGTAGATCTAAGGTCTGGATTGATCCTAGGGCCTGGGTAGATCTTAGAATTTGAAGTCTAGGAGAATCTTAGAGTCTGAGAAGGTCCTCAGATCTGGAATCTAGAAGGATCCTAGGGTCTAAATTGACCTAAAATTAGGATTGATCTAAGGTCTAGATTAATCTTATGGTCTAAATTGATCTAAAGGCTAGATTGGTCTGGGGTCAAGATTTGTTTGGAGTCTGGAAGAGTCTTAGTGATCTCATACAAAAATAAGGTCAACACAAGATTGATTGGGGAGCACTGACGATGGAGCTAATGGTGGGCGGGAGAAGCGTAGTGATCAGGAGAGATGCAGGGCTTACCAAAGCCATGATATCACTTAAAACCAAGGTGAGGAGCATACAAGAGGTGGGGGAAGATTAGCTGACGGAACTACATAGGATAGAGGGGATTAGATGGGAGGAGGACAGGGGCATTCCTCTTTCAGTACAGCCATTGATTCAGTAGTTCAGTGAGATTTTTCTACCTCATCAGAGGTTTTCTCCTCTGCGGGAACACGAGCATGCTATCATCTTGAAGGAAATAGTTTCACCTCTCATTGTTCGTCTGTATCGTCATCCCCAAATTCAGGAGGATGAGATCGAAAGATTGATTAAGGAGATGCTGGAAGCAGGGATCATTCAACCCAGTATCAGTCCATTTTTCAGTCCAGTGTTATTGATCATGTCCTTTAGCAGTAGTTTCCTTCGTTTCTACCTTGAGGACAAGGTGGCACTTTGGGAGGGGAGTATTGTTAGACCGGTCCAGCTGGTCCATACGAGACCGGCTTGCGAAACAAAGGCGGAATCTTCGCCTCCTACGGAGGTCGTGCGATCTAAATGCCCAGACGGAGAGATTTAGGAAAGATTTTTGAGGGATGTGGGAGGAAAATTTGAATGTAGGGGCTGTTTAAAGATATCCTTTTGAATTGTATGCATTAAATAGTTTGTTTTCCTAGGGTTAGGGAATCTTGAATTTGACTAAAATTTGAGATCTCTTAGGTTTCTTTTGGGCTCTAACGGCGTCTAGAGATTTGAGAGAGATTGATCCTCCTCTCGAATTGAGGATCAACTGTATCTTGCTATTTTTAGTTTCTATTTCATCAAATAATACAAATTATTTACTGTTTTTGTGGTTTTGTGTGAATTTTTGTGGAGAATTCTCATTGTTTTTCGAAGATTGATAGGAAATACTTGAGATCTACAAGTGTTTCCTATCACTACCAACCGAACCTTGAATCTCTGAACTGATCCATCTACTTTGTACTTTATAGTGAAAATCCACTTGTACCCATGGGCCTTTTTTTAGCTGGCAAATCAGTAATAGTCTATGTTTCATTCTTCTCAAGTGCATCAATCTCATCTTGTACTGTCTTCTTCCATTCTGAATTTTGTAATGCCTTTTGTGTTGTGCTAGGTGTTGTAAATCTGGATTCAAGGTTTATAATTTTGATAATAACAAACATTTCTGTTTCTGTTTGATTGCCTAACCTTTCAGGTCCATAAGATCAAGTGCAATTTAAACCAGCTCAAGATCGGGTGTGTCTGTGTTCAAATATATATTTTTTTCTTTTCTTGAGTCAAATGTAATATAATGGATCCCCAAGCTAAGTAACCTTGCACACACACACTCAGGGGGAGAATTTTAGTGAGTTAGAGTTTCTATTCTATTTTGATCATATCGTCCTGAACGATCCATTGAAAACAGAAACCCTAATTAGGGCAGCCATGTTAAGTCGGTCTGATTAAGCAGATCATCCTGGATGATCCTATCATCGTACAGGACGATATACTTAAATCAAAAAATCTCAGCCGCCAGACTAATTTAGGCATGTTTTTATTTTTAGTATTTTGGTCTAATCATCCCGGACGATATGTGTATCGTTCTGATTGATTTATTATAATCATGCCTAAATTAGCCAGTAATTAAGGAAAGCAATCAAGGATTAATTGATCGATCACATCGTCCTTGGCGATCGAAAGATCGTCCTGGACGATCAGTTATAAATCCTCATCATCCAATGTAACTCACCTGGATGACCCAATCGATGTGCTGGATGATATGGCATAATTTATACTAATCGAACAGGACGATAGGATTATCATCCTGGACGATCAGTTATAGTGAAATCATACAGCATAGTTATTTTGGACGACCTGAATTATGTGCCGGACGATATTGGTCATTTTTGAACTGATCGTACAGGACGATAGACATATCGTCTTGGACGATCAAGTCATTTTCTACAGATTGTCCACACTTTTCTCCTGGACATCCTAAACTATGTTCTGGACGATATTCTTGATTTTGAACTAATTATCCTGGACGATCTTAGAAGCATCCCGGACAATCAGAACAGACCATGTCTTCTAATCGTCCAGAAGAACCAGATCGTCCAGGCCAAAAAGGCTTATTTACACTAATCGTACAGGACAATCTTTGACGGCAAGTTGAAATTTAGCTCAATTTTTGAGCCCTTCTATTTAAGATCTCTTGTTTGTTACTGTTGAAATCTTTTGCTGCTGTCCTTACTTGATAGAGTCTAGAGAGGGAGAGGGAGAGCTTGGGAGAGAGAGAGAGAAAATCTTGTAAGGGGGAGTTTGTGAGGTGTTTACAAAGATTACTCCAAGCAAAGATTCGAGTCATCTTCTCCAGTCGTCTCTTGTCCTTTGGTGGCTCTGTGGGAAGGATCGTCAGCAAGAAGATCAAGGTTCTCTGCCTGCTTGAGGAGGAAGCGAAAGGAGGTAAGGTTCTTTGCGTGCTTCAGGAAGAAGCAAAAGGAGGTAATGTTCTTTGCCTACTTCAGGAGGAAGCAAAAGGAGTTTGGGTTCTCTGCCTCACTAAGGTTGGTGAAAAGGAGTTTTATAAAGGCTTTTCCGCCTTGCTATAAGAGCAAAAGGAGAGTCACTGAGTTTTAGTGCAATACCTAAAGGGAAGGTTCCGGGGAGTGGATGTAGGTCAAGTTGACCAAACCACTGTAAAATCTAGTGTGTTTTTTTTTACTGTTCTGCTTTTTAATTTCTGCACTTTATTTTCTGTGGATGATTGTATGGTTAAAGTTATTATTTTGTTTGATTAAATATCTCCACATCAACGTGAAATTGTATTTGTTTTAAAACATCTGAAAAGGTTTTCAAAATCGATTTTGCTTAAGAATTTTTAAAACTACCAATTCACCCCCTCTTGGTTAGCTTCGGGCTAGTTTATAATGGCTTAACATCCCTAACAAACTTTCAAGTAGTATCAGAGCGGGGTTCAAAAATTAGGTTTTAGAAAACTTTTGAACTTATATCAATGACTAACTTTAGTAACCAGAACACTGCTGAAGGGTATTTCATCACTCGACCACCCTTGTTTGATAACATACCTTTTGATTTCTGGAAAATTCGCATGTTCACCTTGTTACAATCGATCAATTATCGCATGTGGATGCTTGTTAAAGATGGTTATGATGCACCTTTTAGACTTGTTAATGATGTTAAAACTGAACTTTTTACTGAATGGACTCATGATGATAGGGACTTAGCACAACTTAATGCAAAATGTTTAAACTATTTTTTCTGTGCACTGAAATCTGAAGATTACTTGTGTGTGTCAACTTGTACAACTAGCAAAGAAATTTGGGATAAATTGTGTATCACTTATGAAGGCACAATTAAAGTTAAGCAATCTAAGTTTAACATCTTGCTTCACGACTACGAACTCTTTCGCATGAAATCTAGTGAGTTAGTATTTGAAATGTATACTAGGTTCACACAAATTGTCACCTCCCTGCATGCCTTAGGAAGAGAACTCTCTAACTATGAGAAAGTTAACAAAATTCTGAGATGTTTGCCTTCATCCTATGATGCCAAGATAACTACGATAACTGAATCTAAGGATTTGAACACTTATTTTATTGATAACTTACTTGGATCACTCATTGCTTACGAGCAAGGAGTGAACCAAAAATAACTTGATGCAGGTGAGAAAAAGGAGAAAACTGTGGCGCTGAAGGCTAATGATATAGATACTGATTCTTCCAGGTCTAAAAGCGATGATGTTGCCTTAATTAGTAGGCAATTCAAAAATTTTCTAAGGAAGAAACACAAGAACTATCAGAAATGGAATAAAGGTAAGACTAGCAAAAATTTTAAAGATTCTTCTGATACAGTTTGCTTTGAATGCAGGAAGCCAGGACATAAAAGCTGATTGTCCTACACTTAAGGCTCACCCAAGCAAAGAGAAGGGTGAGGAAAAACCAAAGTTTAGGAAGGATAAGAAACGGATTTAAAAAGCTTTCTGGGCGACTACAAACTTGTGTTTGATGAAGAGGAGACTGAAGTTGAAGAGAAGACTACAAACTTGTGTTTGATGGCGGATGAACATCTTGGTCAGTTTGATCAAGAAAAGGTATGTGAACTAACCTACGATCAATTACTTGATGTTTCTGAGAAAATTCATTCATCATATTGGAAACTTAAGAAAACGCATGCTAGCCTGAAATTGGAATTTTTGAATCTGCAAAAAGAGCATGAAGTTTTGCTTAAAGATCATTCTACACTTGATAACAATCACATGTCATTACTTGATGAATTTGATGAATTAAATAAAAAGTATTCTGATTTGATTTTTTAGCATGATTCATTGCAAGTATCACATGTTGAATTAGAAGCTGCATTTAAGGAATTAGAAACTCATACATTCAATGTTGAGAGTAGGGAGCATGCATTAAGAGTGAAAAATTCAATTCTTAATAGTTCAAATAAAATCTTTGATATTGAATTAACTGCTCTTATGAAAAATAGGCAACCACCATCACTTAAAGAATTTCATTTAAAATCATTAAAGCATGCATCATCCAAACCTAGAAAGAGGCACTATCACCCACGTAGATTAGTTAACTCTTTTTCTGGCATTAGATGTTTCTCTTGTGGCATGTTAGGGCATATCTTCCACACCTGTATTATTTACCGTAGTACACAATGGATGTGGAGACTCAAATTGCATGATTCACAGCATAACACACCTGCATTGTATTCTTCTTATCATAAGAAGGAACCCAAACTTATTTGGGTTCCTAAATCTGACGTTTGATGATTTTGTAGGGGTGCTTTCACACAAGAACTCGTGAGAGCATGTGGTACATAAACAATCGATGCTCAAGGCATATGACTGGAGATGCAAATCAATTTATTTCACTGGAGGCCAAGGCTGGAGGCAAGGTCACTCATGGAGACAACACCACCAGAAAAGTAGTGGGCGCATGTATAGTCGAAAACTCCAAGAACCTTTTAATTGAAAATATTTTGCTTGTAGATGGATTGAAACACAATTTGCTCAGCATCAGTCAACTCTATGACAAAGAGTTCAGCATAAAGTTTTTGGCAAACACTTGCATTATCAGCTTAAATAATAACACTGTTTTGCTGGGCAAGAGGATCAACATTTATATGCTTGATTTAAATAACATTGAGTGTGTTGCATCATTCTGCTTAAAAATTGATGCTGATGAGTCTTGGCTGTGGCATAGGAGGTTATGTCATGGCAGCATGAAAACTCTTAGAAGAGTAACCCAAAATGACTTAGTTAGAGGTGTTTCTAAGCTTAAGTTCACTAAGGACCACCTGTATAATGTCTGTCAACTAGGGAAACAAATCCAATCCTTTTTCCACCCTATTAAGGACATCAGCACCTCTAGACCTTTAGAAGTCCTTCATATGAATTTATTTGGACCCATTAGCACTGCCAGCTTAGGGGAAAAAGTCTATGGATTTGTGATTGTCGATGATTACTCGAGGTTCACTTGGATTAGATTTCTATCACATAAATTTGAATTATTTGATGAATTTAAATCTTTCTCCACTTGGATTCAGAAGAAGTTAGGTTATGAGATTTTGACCATCCATAGTGATCATGGTGAAGAGTTTGAAAATATGAGATTTATAATTTTCTGTGAGGAGCAAGGGATTAGTCACAACTTCTCAGCTCCTAGGACCCCTCAGTAGAACGGGGTAGCTGAAAGAAAGAACATGACCTTAGTGGAAGCTGCTAGAGCCATGTTTGCTGAGTATTCACTTTCAAAATACTTTTGAACAGAAGCGGTGAATACAGCCTGTTATGTGTTGAATAGGGTGAATGTTAGATCCAAATTGAATAAGACACTCTATGAGATCATTAAGGGTAGAACTTCAAACCTGTCCCACCTCCATGTCTTTGGTTGTAAGGTCTTCATTCTTAACAATGGGAAATCATCCTTAGAAAAATTTGACCTAAAATTTGATGAAGGAGTGTTCTTAGGATATTCAAGTGTGGGGAAATCTTTTAGAGTGTTTAACAAGAGGACATTGGTGATGGAGGAGACTACTCATGTAGCATTTGATGAATCTGATCCTAAGGAGTTTAGAGTTGAGGAAGAAGAGGAAATATGAGAGATTACCCAAGGAGTAGAAACTACAAATCTGGAAGAAAGGATAGAACCTCAAAATATTTTGCCTAGAGAATGGAGATATTCTTCGAGTCATCCTAAAGCACTGATCTTAGGAGACCCTTCTGAAGGTGTTAGAACTAGGCATGGACTTAGAAAGGAAGTGAATTACTTTGCCTTTATCTCAATGGTTGAACCCACCAATATCAATTAAGCCCTTTCTGATGAATTTTGAATCTTAGCTATACAAGAAGAACTTAATCAATTTATGAGGAACGATGTCTGGGAGTTAGTAGAAAGACCTAAGAATCAAAGTGTAGTGGGAACAAAATGGGTCTTTAAGAATAAAATGAATGATTCTAGTGTGGTGGTTAGGAATAAGGTAAGATTGGTGGCTAAGGGGTACAACCAAATAGAAAAGATTGATTTTGAGGAGACCTTTACCCCTGTAGCTAGATTGGAAGCCATTAGAGTGCTACTAGCCTTTATTTGTTATAAAGGATTTAAGCTTTTCCAAATGGATGTGAAGTGTCTTTTTAAATGGGGTAATAAATGAAAATGTGTTTGTAGAGCAACCCCCAGGTTTTAAGAGTTTCCAATTTTTAAATCATGTTTACAAATTAAAAAAAGGCCTTATACAGATTGAAACAGGCACCCAGAATTTGGTATGAGTGTAACAAAATGAGCCCAGAATTTGGTATGAGAGTGTAACCCAGAATTTGCTTTCCTATTATTTTTTGATTTACTATTTATTTCTTTCAGAATCAGATCACTTCTTACTATTGCTAATAAACAGGATTTCTAACTGAGAGTTTTGCTTTGTTTTTGTTTGAAAGCTTGTAAGCAGTGATTAATTCCTTTGAAACAGTTAAAGGAAAGAAATATTGATTGTTTCTTTTCATCTAACTTCTTTAATGGTGTATTTTTTCTTTTTGAATAGAATTTTTTTTCAAAATTAAAAATGTTGGATTTTGAAATAGAGATCTTTTTATCTTCCTACAGTATTCTATCTCATATGAGTAATGTTCCAAATCATTGAATCACTTTCGGGTTTTCTTAATCAAGTGGTTGCATTTATCATATAAGAATGATTCTGTTTTGTGGATTATTATTCCTTGTCTAAGAGAGTGAGTCTTCCCCTCTTCTCTTATATCTAAAAAATAATCTCACAACTGAGTCTTTTAGAGGTTTTGAAAGAAAAGAAGCTTGCAAAAGATGCGCAAAGTGTACCAATCAACTGAAAAAAGAGGCACAAAATGAGCCAAACACTGAAAAGATGCGTAATGTTCGTCAATAAAATTGAAAAGATATACAAAGTGTAACAAAAATTAAAAATGCGCAAAGTGCACTAAATAATTGAAAAAGAGGCACAAAATGAGCCCACAAAGAAATAAGCTTCCTCCTCTTTCAAATCTTTAAAAAATTTTAGAATAATTCATATATCACTTAATATATTCAAACACTTGAGATTGAAAATCATAATTTTTTATTCTCTAATTTGTTATTCTGTCATATCAGATATTTTTTCAGAACGAAATATGAAATGATCATGTTTCTTATCTAATTTCTTCTTTTTTGAATTAGATTTTGTTTCAAAAGAATTTGAATCTGTAAGGTGTCCGAGGTAGGAGTTAACGAAAATTGATTTTCTAACTTTTCTGGATTTCAGCTTGTCGATTTCTTCTTACTTGCTTTTGCATTGAAAATTAAGGAAAAATTCTGATTTACTGGAGCAGATCGATTAAAAAAAAATCTTTTTTGGTTTTTGTTGTTGTTTACTCGTTTTTACTTTTTTTGGTTTTTCTATCTTTGCTTTGATTTTGATTTTTTTTGTGATTTTTGGATCCCCTGATCATTCCTCCATCTGATCAGGGTCCCTCCTACTCCTAGTTTGTTTGGTTTTTCTGGTTGTTTTTCTGTGATATTTTTGTACTGTCTTTCTTCTCTATGCTCTTTTGTGTACTTTTCTGTTTCCTCCTTTTTGAGATGTCAAAAGGTTGAGTAGTTTGTGTTATTAGAATTTTGGGCTGTTGTACTGTTTTGGGTTATTAGTGTTCAGTGTCGTTCTGTTTGCCTGTGCTAGTAAAATTTACGTTGCTTAGTTTTTCTTACTCTGTATTTTATTTGTTGAATTAGAAATTATCTAACAAATGTTTGCCATCATAAAAAAAGGGGAGATTATTGCAAATCTGGATTCAAGGTTTATAATTTTGATGATAACAAATATTTCTGTTTTTGTTTGATTGCCTAACCTTTTAGGTCCACAAGATCAAGTGCAATTCAAACCAGCTCAAGATCGGATGTGTCTGTGTTCAAATGTAATTTTTTCTCTTTTTTTGAGTCAAATATAATGTAATGAATCTCCAAGCTAAGTAACCTTACACACACATACTTAGGAGGAGAATTTTAGTGAGTTAGAGTTTCTATTCTGTTTTGATCATATCATCTTGGACGATAGTAATATCGTCCTGAACGATCCATTGAAAACAGAAACCCTAATTAGGGCAGCCATATTAAGTCGGTTTGATTAAGCAGATTGTCCTGGACATTCCTACCATCGTACATGACGATATGCTCAAATCAAAAAATCTTAGCCGTCAGACTAATTTAGGCATGTTTTTATTTTTAATATTTTGTTCTAATCGTCCTGGACGATTCATTACAATCATGCCTAAATTAGTCAGGTGATTAAAGAAAGCAATCAATGATTAATTGATCGATCACATCGTCCTGAACGATCAGTTATAAATCCTCATCGTCCAATGTAACTCACATGGACGACCCGACCAATGCGCTGGATGATATGTCCTTATTTGTACTAATCGTACAGGACGATTAGTTATAGTGAAATCATACAGCATAGTTGTCCTCGACGACTCGAACTATGTGCCGGACGATATTGGTCGTTTTTGAACTAATCGTACAGGACGATAGACATATCGTCCTGGACGATCAAGTCATTTTCCACAGATCATCTAGACTTTTCTCTTCAACGTCCCGAACTATGTTCTGAATGGTATTCTTGATTTTGAACTAATCGTCCTGGATGATCTCAGAAGCGTCCCGGACGATCAGAACAGACCATGTCTTCTAATCGTCCAGAAGAACCAGATCGTTCAGGCCAAAAAGGGCTTATTTACACTAATCGTACAGGGCGATCGACAGATCGTCCTAGATGATCTTTGACGGCAAGTTGAAATTTAGGATAATTTTTTAGCCCTTCTATTTAAGGTCTCTTGTTTGCTACTATTGAAATCTTTTGCCGCTGTCCTCACCTGAGAGAGTCTAGAGAGGGAGAGAGAGAGAATCTTGTGAGTGGGAGTTTGTGAGATGTTCACAAAGGTTACTCCAATCAACGATTTGAGTCGTCTTCTCTAGTCGTCGTCCCTTGTCCTTTGGTGGTTCTGTGGTAAGGATCGTCAGCAAGAAGATCAAGGTTCTCTGCCTGCTTGAGGAGGAAGCGAAAGGAGGTAAGGTTCTCTATGTGCTTCAGGAGGAAGCAAAAGGAGATAAGGCTCTCTGCCTGCTTCAGGAGGAAGCAAAAGGAGTTTGGATTCTCTGCCTCATCGAGGTTGGTGAAAAAGAGTTTTGTAAAGGCTTCTCCGCCTTGCTGTGGGAGCAAAAGGAGAGTCACTGAGTTTTAGTGCAATACTTGGAGGGGAGGCTTCGGAGAGTGGATGCAGGTCAAGTTGACCGAACCATTTTAAAATCTGGTGTGTTCTTTCTTTTACTGTTCTGCTTTTTAATTTCTGCACTTTACTTTCTATGGATGATTGTGTGGTTAAAGTTATTATTTTGTTTGACTA
This sequence comes from Dendrobium chrysotoxum, assembly GCA_019925795.1. Taxonomy (NCBI): domain Eukaryota; kingdom Viridiplantae; phylum Streptophyta; class Magnoliopsida; order Asparagales; family Orchidaceae; genus Dendrobium; species Dendrobium chrysotoxum. The sequence continues at coordinate 18,210,462 of CM034299.1, read as the reverse complement.
AACATCTCCACATCAACGTGAAATTATAATTGTTTTAAAACATCTGAAAAGGTTTTCAAAATTGGTTTTGCTCAAAAATTTTTAAAACTACCAATTCACCCCCCCTCTTGGTTAGCCTCAGGTTAGTTCATAAGGGCTTAACATCCCTAACGAACTTTCACTAGGAACCTGGATATCATCAAGAGGAGTAGAAAATGCTTTGTAAGATGGTGATAGGCTTTCATAAGTAACACATAATTCTCAATTGAATGACTTGTATATCTCCTAACACCCTTCCTCAATGCAATCAGCAATGTAGAGTCATCAATGTTGGGGATTGGAACATCTCTGGCCTTATTTGTACCGATATTTTCTTTACGTATAATTGAAATTGAGTCAATATCTTGGTCACATGTTTGTATGATCTGTACTCTAGCTCCTGTCCTTTCGACCTGATGTTGACTTGAAAATTCTCATCAATAAGTTGTGGAGCCACAGATTGAGCAAACAAGAAAGAAGAAACTTTTGTGGGTTGGATTGATGACTGAACATGCATGGGTGTGGACAAGGCCTTTGTACAGTCTTTGGGCACAAGCAGCACAAGCATGGGTTGAGAAAAACTTTGTGACTTTGAGTGGGCAAAGCGCATAGACTCGAGAAAGAACTCCCAAACTTGATGTTCAAAATTATATTAAAAAATTATTTTGGTCCCTCAACTCCTTAAAGAATAACCAAAATAGTCCCACCATGAGACTATTTTTATTGAAGTCTCTTTTTAATGGTGTTCTAGATTTCGGCACAAAATTCTAAGTTCGGAACCTATAGGAGAATAGAAGCTGATATTGTAGAAAATAAGAGCAGCAGCAAGGTTTTGTCAATCAACATCAAGCTAGTGTATTGAAGGTTAGGGGAGATTTGACCAGTATGTGAGATTGGTTGCTTAGGCTAAAGATAGGTTCCTAAGGCAGGCAAGTCATATGTTCATTTAGATAATCGTCGAAACCATTTGCCTTGAAGAGTTTGAGGATTTGAGAGTGCCAAGTTAGTTGCTAGCAAGAAGTTGGGTGTTGACAATATTTTTTATCTTAGACATAAGAAATTTGAGTTGGGATAGTGATCTAACTCATTTTTTTGTGACAGTTGCTTTTTTAGTAGCAGGTTGAGTGCATGGATGAAGAAGGTGAGTGAGCCATAAAATGATTTGCAGTGAACAAAGTATTGGAAGAGGGATATACTAAAACAGCGGAAAGACGTAGCAGTAGAAATAATTGCCGCAAGACATCAGCTTTGATATCATGTTGAATTGAATAAAACTTCACAGCATTATAAAAATTCTAATGACGAGGAAGTGTAAATTGTGCAGTAAAACAGAACAAATGATATATAAATACTAGTACAGGAAATATCTCTTCTAATGGAAGGGCAACTTTGGCCTGAGTTCATTTTAGATGACAACTTTTGGTATGCATCAGCAGCCGGCTGTTTGTGTTGTTGGCATCGTGTGTTGGATACCCATTTGCAGAGAAGGTGGCTGCCATAGCTGTTGTTGTAATGGTAGAGTTGTTCGGGTCATCATTAGTTGGAGTGGCTGATTTCTGGCACTGATTAGTGATGGAATTAGGTGTATTGTCAACCTTAATTTCATATAGATACTAAAAAATGTCCAACGACTCTGAATATATTTCTATTTCCCAGTTCAGGGTTCATTTTGGAAGAAAAGAATGAGAGGTGGTAAAAAAAGTCATGTCGCTTGAGGGTTCTTCGTTTTGTACAAATGTCTAAATAGTCTGCCTTTTCAACATGTTGCTCAAACGAACTTACAAACTGTAATAGAATTTCTATGGGGAAATTTCATTTGTCTCATGATATGAGCTTTTTATAAGGTATCAGTTTTTTTTCCTCGCACATATCTATTTATGCTTCTGTATATCTTCATGTACTGTGCCAAAGAATTGTGATACATTGTTTGACTTCTTCTCATTATACAAGTGCCTAAATATTGGCTCAATTTAAGTATCTACTTTTTCTACCACTCTCAAAAGAATGAAATGCAAAGAATTTAAGGATTGTCATGAAACTCTTCATTTCTGTATGATGTGTAATTTTAAGAGGTAATACACTAGGGCATTTAATTTCTCTCATGATGTTAATGACAATTCTATAGGTCTTCATGCGCTGTGCCAGATGAACTGACTGCGAAGGAGGTGCAAGATCTCCTTAGGCAGCATTCAGGTCAGTAATTTATCTTTTGCACTATATCAACTGACACAAGGGTTGTTATTTACTGTTGTGGTGTTGAACGAAACGAAGCTCCTACAATATCTCCAGTTGCGTTAAAGGATGAGGCATATAGACATTTTTGCCATCAATTTTATGGTGCACATCTTATTACTCAAAAGTGCTACGAAAATTTACCTATGCTCAGTAAAGGGCCAATGGCATGTTAAGAGAGAAGAATTGTATAAAGTTAGCTATAATAAGAATTTAGTTGCTGAGTGTTAACAGGCAGAAACGGTTCATATGCATGTGGATGAACAGAGATACTAATTGTAGGCTCACTAATGTTATTTTTCTTTGATTCAACACCATTATAACTATTTAAAAGTGAGCACAGCTATGCTTTTTTACCATGCCTATCTGAGCGTGTAACAATGTAGATAAAAATTTTGAAGGCTGAAATTCACGCAAATGCTTGCATTTATAAACATTTTGAAGATTAAGTCTATTGTTTTGAAACCCTATGAGCTCTAGCTCATAGCTCAAGTAGTATGCTCTCTGATTCTCATGGTCTGAGTCACAGATTTGAATCCGGCTTGTGATCTTTAAAAACTAAATATTCACTAATTCATTGCAAAGAATTTGATCTGTAAATGGTTTTGCTTCTTATTTATCTGGAACTAGCATGGTGCCTACTTATTTTTAGTTGGCTTTTGGTCTTATTTTCAATTACTAAATGTTTGGGATATATTTCTAGGCTTTTAAAAAAAAAAAAAACTTTTTTTAATTAAATTTTGGTTACAAGCATATTAAGTTGTGATTGTCTATAAATATAAGAATATGCTCTGCTTTGTTTTGGAGCTTCACGGTTGTTTTTGGTTTTTAGATTCTTGCTAAACTATTCCAAACTTTAAGATGAAGGGGTAGAATATTAAAAATAAAATAAATCGTTGTTCTAAGATTAGATGAGGGCATTTAAAGAATATTAACAAAAATATTTTTGAGAGTAAGATTCTAGATCTTAAGATTTTATCTGTGCATGAGGATGCTAATGTTATGTGGGAAAAAGTAACTAGTGACATTAAGAATGTTGCAAAAGATGCGTTTGGAGTATCAAAGGAATAGTTATTCATAGTAAATATAGTTTGTGGTAGAATCAAAATGTGCATGAAAAGATAAAAAATAAGATGTGTTATAAAATTTGGTTTAGCTATAAAAATTTTGATAATTGGGAAAGATATAAAGAGGCCTGTAAGGAGTCTAGGAAAGCAATTTGCAATGCAATGACTTTAGCTTTTAATAATTTATATAACATATTAGATACTAAGGAAGGCAAAAGATATATGTATAAGTTAGCTAAACAAAGAGATTGTAGTAAGGATTTAGTTTAAGTGAAATATATTAAGGATGAAGATCAAAAAGTTCTTTTATTAGAAGAGGATATTCAACAAAGATGGATGAGATATTTTGTTAAACTTTTAAATGAAGATTATGAGAATGCGATTGATTCTAGTGACCTTAGCACCTTAAATAAATTTTTTTTTTTTATCGACGTATTAGTAAAACTGATGTTAAAGAGGCTTTAAAGAAAATGAAGTGTGGAAAAGCTGTTGGACCTGATGATATTTCAATAGAAGTGTGAAAATGCTTAGGAGATGAAGGAATTTTTTAGCTTACTAAACTTTAGTATTATTTTAAAGACTAAAAGATGTCATATGAGTGGAGAATGAGTGTGTTGATTCCTATTTTTAAGAATAAAGGTGATGCACAAGATTGTGCTAATCATAGAGGAATTAAGTTAATGTGTCATACTTTAAAACTATAGGAGAGAGTTATGGAGCATAGGTTGTGGCGTGACACTAATGTTTCTCAAAATCAATTTGGATTCATGTCAGGTAGGTCAGCTATGGAAGCTATACAGTTATTGAGAGGTTTGATGGAAAAGTATAGAGAGAATAAGGAGGATATGCATATGATTTTTATTAATTTAGAGAAAGCATATGATAAAGTTCTAAGAGAAGTGCTATGGAGAGTTCTACATAAGAAAGGGGTTAATAATGCTTATATTTAAGTCATTAAGGATATATATGCAAAAGCTATTACTTGTGTTCAAACACAAGGTGGTTTGACCAAGTATTTCCTTATTTCAGTTGGATTACATCAAGGATTAGCCTTAAGCCCATATCTTTTTTGCTTTAGTCATGGATGTTCTCACTAGACATTTGCAAGATGTTGTACCCTGGTGTATGCTTTTTGTTGATGATATTCTTTTTGTTGATGATATTCTTTTTGTTGATAAGACTAGAGAGGGAGTTGAAGGTAAACTTGAATTATGGAGGTCAATCTTAGAGTCTAAAGGCTTTCGTTTGAGTAGATCTAAAACTGAATATATGGAGTGTAATTGTAATAATAGATCTAGTAGGGGATTATGACTTTGGGCGATCAGGTCATTAATAAGAGCACTCATTTTAGATATCTTGGGTCTATTGTTCAGAGTGATGGTGAAATAGATGAGGATATTATTAGTAGAATTCAAGTTGGATGGTTTAAGTGGAGGAATGCATCGGGCTTGTTGTGTGATAGAAAAGTCCCTCTGGGAAAATTCTATCAGGTGGTAGTGAGACCTGCAATGCTTTATGGTGCAGAATGTTGGCCATTAAAAGAGAAGCATAATGTTAAGTGTTGCCGAGATGAGGATGCTCAGGTGGATGAGTGGCTTTACTCTTAAAGACATGAAATGAGCATATACATGAAAAGGTTGGAGTAGCTTCAGTGGAAGGTAAGATTAGAGAGAGTTGCCTTAGATGGTTTGGTCACATAAAACGACAGTCTTCCGATGACCCGGTTAGAAAAGTAGATGTATTAGATTTGATTTATGTTAAGAAAGGTAGAGGTAGACCTTTTTCTTTGTTAGATGTAGATGAGAATTTAACTCTTAACAAGGCACAATGGAGAAAAAGAATTCATGTAGCCGAACCCACATAGTGGGATAAAGGCTTATTGTTGTTGTTGTTGTTGCTAAACTATTCCAAACTAAGTTATCTAAGATTAAATTATTGTCATAATCATGCCCTCTATGGCAAAAAATTGTGATTGACGTGTGACATCTTGATTTTAACTAGCCATTGTTTGGGCTCATTGCTTGCTAGCAGTCTCTTAAGTAACAACCTTTCCATTCATCCTGTGGCCATTTTGAACCCCCAGATTTTAATTACTCATAGCTTTTCTTTTTTCATTTACGACGGGAGTCTGGCTTTTAACCTTCAAAAAATTTCTGCAGAGCTAAAAAGACAACGTATCACAAGTTCGAAGCAATCTCCATCAGAGGCTGAATCAGCTGGCCTTGATGCCTTGGCCACCGCAGTGGCACTGGGAGAAGTAGGAAACCAAGCTTCTCCCTCAGCTGCAGCAACCACAAGGCATCCCCGTCATCGCCCTGGCTGCACCTGTATTGTGTGCATCCAGCCGCCCAGTGGGAAGGGCCCGAAGCACAGCCCTGCCTGCACGTGTAATGTTTGCATGACAGTGAAGCGCCGATTCAAGACCCTCATGATGAGGAAGAAGAAACGGCAGTCCGAGCGTGAGGAAGCTGAGGTGAACAAGAAACAATCTTGGGGCAGCCGGGAAGAACTTGAAGGTACGAGTAGCTCCTTGAAGGAAAGAGAAGGTGACCTTCTGGACGCACTTGAGATATCCAAGGGACATATAGACTTGAACTGCCAACCTCAACGTGATGCAGAGCAGCGAGTTACTGACCCATCCTCTATGCCACAGATGAGCATGATGAGCCTTCTTCAGGTAGCTAGTCTTCCACTTGAGAATTATCTGAAGCAGAACAGACTTGCAAGTTTGACTGCAAGTGACCAGCAGGTGAGCTCCGGCTCAGCCACTGTTCCTCAAGCCCCTATTGAGAGTGAGAGCGGTGGTGATGATGATCACTGTGGATCCGACAAGGTCAGAAGTGATGCAGCTATTTGACTCTATGAAAATAATCAGTATATGATGGTTTCTTTCATGTTACATATGTCAATTTCCTTTTTGCTTTGCTATCTTCAGGAGTGTTGAGTGATTTACTTTCTTTGATGGTTTTTATTTATTGTTATTGTTGTGTCTCACTTATTGATATAGTAGGAGGAGGTTTGTCTCTTGTTTTGAGTTCATTTTGTACTTAAATCAGTTGGAAGGTTGAAGTTAGCTTAGTGTGAAGTGTTCATCTAGAGAAACTTAAATGCAGTAAGAGGATTCTCTCTTTCCAGATCTGAACTGAGAGCCTATGAGAATATAAAGAAGATTCTAATTTCTGAAATATAGAATTGTAAAGTACAATGATAAATCACTTCGATGTGTTAGTAGCCTGAGAGGAGAGGGTGACTTGGGCATTTTAGAACAAACGTGGAGAGGTTCATCAAACCATCTTTGTGCCATGTTGCTATAGATGGTATTGTTGGAATGTATTTTATTTAGACAGATTGTGCATCATTTGACATTTTTTGTGGATCTTATATGATGCTTTTCTATGTGTCATCATTGGGCTGCAAGGTTATTTTATGGTGAAATTACATTTGTAATCTCCAAAACATATTAATAACATAAATTGTTCATGATTTATTTAAAAATATAACAAACTCTCCAAATATATATGGCTGGTCTAGGTTATCACATCTCAAACTTCTCCAAGTTTGATTTCATCATATCCTTGTGAAATCTCCATCTTTTTCTTATCTTTTTCACTCAAGATGGAGTCCTAAGTTATCACAACTTGATCATCTCCTAAGCTAAACTTCAATGAGGATATTTTATTTCTAAAGGAGTCCACCCTAATAATGTTCATTGAATTTATTATGATTCATATATGAAGAGTCAATATGGTTTATCACCACTTATGTGATGCATCATCCAATGCTAATTATTTCTAACTCTTTTTCACCACCTAAGTGACAAAAGTTGATGTCTTACCTCTTCATGATATATATATATATATATATATATATATATATATATATATATATATATATATATATATATATAGATAAAGAGTTTGCATATTTCTCACATGTATTGAAAACCATTCAAATCACCCCTTCAAACTTTTTTCATCAATTATGAGAGCTAAGTTGTCCAAATTAGATGAAAATTTGTTTTAATAACTTTATAAGCATATTATTAAGGATTAGTTTGGGACAACTTTTAAAAATTGCTTTTTCATTATTTTTAAGAATTTTTTATACTAGAAAACTGCTTTAGAAAGTAGTAAGAAAATTATCCCAAATGAAACCTAAGGTTTCGTTGCTTTAAAACAGTAAGGAAGCTGTCCTGAACAAAGCCTTTTTGTTTGGGACAGCTTTCTTACTGTTTTTAAAGCAACTTTTTAGTACAAAAGTTTATAGCTCAAAAAATTTTTTGTACTAAAAATTTACTTTAAAAAATAGTAAAAATGCTATTCTAAATGAAGCATAAGTCTTAAGTTAAAAACATTGGCATTACATCTTAATTTGGTTATTTATAAATTTTCATATATAAGTTAGGCAAATTTTAAAATGGCTCTAGTTATAATCTTATTTAGTAGTATAAGATTTTTTTTCCCAAAAAAAAAAAAAGCAAATCTTATCACCCTTCAAGCCGTTAGGGTTGTCAAAAAAGGGTCAATCGGTCAAGTTTGGGTCCAACCCAAAATTAACATAAACCGAATCCGATCAATCTAAACTCAACATGTTTAATAAATGGGTCAAAAAATAAAATCCGAATCCGACCAACTAGCAACCCAAGCCCTACCCGATAACCTGTTTTAATGGAAAAAATATTTTTATTACCTTATTAATGATAGTTTTATGTTAATTGACTAAAAATAAGAAGATTATCAAAATATATAAAAGAATTTAAGAAAATAATTATTAAATGGGTTGGCGGGTCAACCCGAACTTGACCCGTTTAATAAATATGTCGAAATATATAACACAAAACTGACCCGTTTATTAAACGGGTCAACCTGAACCTGAAGTTTTGGATCGGGCCCAGATCAAGTTGACAGGTCAGGTCATTTTTTGACATTCCTACAAACCGTGATAAGTTGTTCACCATGCCATATTGTTAGCGCTTAAAGCGACGATATAGTCTTTATGATTTTTTTTAATCTTCTAGCTAGAAAGTTTTTCCCTTAAAAATTTATTCTTATGTTTAATGTGAATTGTGCAAGAAATTATTTTTAACATGAGAAAAGAGAATCTTAACTAAACATTCTTTTTAAGATATTAGATTTTTTATTTCAATTTAATGAGAAGGAGATATTATGTTCCATTAATAATATTATTTAGATATTATTTAATTATTTTCAAATTGTAGTATCTTAGGTAGTCATCTATAATTTAAATTACATTAAAATAGGAATTATTTACATTATTATTTTGGCACTTTTATTTTAATTTTTATTTGATAAGATATCACATACAAAATTATCAATGATTTGGCTTATCTTCTAATTTTTTAAGTAATTGGGTCTTAATTGAAAGGCATTTGACCAAGTTTGTCTTTTGTTTTTGGATCAAATTGAATGGACAAAATGTTCTTGAATTTTATTACTATAAGTTGGGATTTGTTTTTTTTTTCTTTTTTTTTTTTTTAATGTTAGATGTTACAAGACCTTAAAAAGCTATTTCTATGTCTTACCCTATTAAGTGAGTGATAGGCAATAGGAACATATCATGTTGGCCAAATTTTTGGTTGCTTAATGTTTTCTTTATTGCTAATTGAAATCAATTTGCTGATGATTTGAATAAATGTTAGGCGTATTTTAAATTGCTTCACTTGCCTGATATCTAATTAGCTTATAAATTGTTTATACCTCTTCCTTTAAAGAATGGAGAACTTGCCAATATATGAGTATATTCACCATCATTAATCTTCAAGTTTCTAGAGTTTGTTTATATGTACTATATTATGTCAATCATTATTGTTCTTATATAACTTTCACCTTTCATTTTTATAAATTTATTGTTATAACATGTTTGTACTTGAGTGATGAAAAATAATGAGGACAAGGAACTTGTTGGAGGGTCCTCCAACCCCTTCAAATGTGTGCATTTTATCAAACGAGGCAATGATGAGAAGATTAACACATAGTGATGAAATTAATAAGAGATGAATTTCCCTCGATGGCGTGGATGTCGTGCTACTAGACATGAGTTTTTTTGGAATTCATTAAGGTAGAAATGAGCTAAGCAGATAAGTCAATGGTTTGATAATATCAATCTTATAAATCACTACAAAGAGATTTTAGGTTAGAGTCTAAAAATGACTTCTTCTTTTTGGTATCTACTAGAGCTAGTGAAGTATCCATATAAGTTAGTAGAATAAGTGTCTTATTATTATAAGCAGATGGACGGATGCTCACGAAAAGTTGATTCTAAGCTTCCACATGGAATTTATGATCATGAATAAGGATTCTAATGTAAACTTCTTAATGGTTTTGAATGGAGATTATTGCACAAAATTTATTTTTGAGGTGATGCACTATTTAGTTGCACTGCACAACATTCCGATAAGGTACCACCATATTGTTATATGCAAGTAAGTTCTATGAAAAGGTCCTCACATTGATTTTGATAATGATTATAATGGAATTTCACATCGAGAATAGATTATTAAGGGCAATGCCTTAAGAAATTAGTATGATGCATTTATCTCCATTATATTTTCAAAGGATAAGAAGAAGAAATTTCTCATCATTAAAGATTGGTAAAAGCTAAGATGTCTCAGAATGGTGGAGATATAATACCGTGCACAGGAGGGTAGACCAACAAGTTTTCCTTTAAATATAGGTTGGTGGTGTGAACCTGATACAAGATGAGAAATATAAGTGGATGTGATCTGATTATGAGTGTCTAATAGGCTAGGGGTGGTGACTCTCATGCACTTTGCCACCTAGCTAATTGTTCTTAATTATATAATATGATATGATGTTATATAGAAAAAAATATTGCATGATATGATATGATTAGCCAAAATGTCTAATTTGCTTAATATATGTTTTGATATACTGTTATACATGATATGAATTGCTTAGGTTGGTTCTAATATGATATGATGCCCTACACAACGTATAATTTTAAAATGATGATCTTAATCATGATTGCATTGTATATGATGCATATATATATGAGTTGTATAGATATTTGCATACTCATCATATTTTTACTTTTCTGGTTACTTAATTATAAGTATATATATTATTTTATTTTTGTGCATTGAATGCAATTTTAGGTTTTGTGCAACTAACTAGGCTGTTGTATATATGTAAAGTGTGTGTGATAATTTGAATACCTTAAAAATATATAAATAAAAAATATTTAAATTTTATGATAATTTGAATACCTTAAAAATATATAAATAAAGTGATAATTAACTAATCATGTGATGGCTTGAATATTCTCATCAATCAAGGCTTACTGCATTCCTAATAGTATTAAGGTATTCTTTTGTTAACCTTATGAAATTTGGTTGTGCTAAGTGCTTACGTGCTCAACATCTTAACCATTATTAAAATGGCCTTATTTATATCTTCAAAACTCTTGAATATCATATCACTAATTTCTCTCATATTTCTATAGTATTTGAAAAAAGGTTCCATTGTAAATTCAAACCTTTTTTGGCTATATATAAGGTCCAACAAATGTTATCCCCCAAATTATTCATAATGCCTAATAACCTTGAGTTAATTCATTGCACAAATAATGTTAATTGATTATTCACCAAGTGTGTGATGCTATTTAACCATTATCTATTGTTCAAAGGCTAAAACTATAATTATAGTAAGCATAAGATAACAATATACAAAGGGAGAAACATTGAAATATGGGACATTGTACAAGAGAGATATGAGATACCAATGAAGTTGGTTGATGGAAATATTTTCATAAGTTTCATTTGGAGTTATCATTAGATCGAAAAGAGACTAGATCATTATATATGAAGTCTTTAATATATTGTTGAATATCCCTAACCAAGTTCAATATAATTTGCCCATTAAAATGATTCATGATGTATGAACCAATCCATTGTGCTCCATTCATTCAGGATTATCCTTTAGATTCAAACATATCCAAGAATATCAACAGTCAACGTTGCACATAAATCAAAGCTCTAAATCTAGTGGAAGGAATTTTTTTGAAACTCTTGCTCTCCATACACTAAACTTTTAAGTATACTTTTCCTCTAAGCTCTTGTAATAAACCCATTACTCGTAAAACTCTCGAGATGGCAAGAAAATATAAAAACGTCATAATCATAATTAATATAGGTCCCTATTTGGGATGAGTGTAGCTTTTTATAAAGGTGACTGTGATGCTGTTGTGAAGAAAATAATTTTTTTAAATTGTTGTAGAAAGCTGCTTCCTAATACAAAAATTTATTGAAAGTAGTGGCAAAAAAAAACTATGGTTTTGGTTTGAAAAATAAATCAGTAAAAAAGCTATCCCAAATGAAGCCTAAGATTTTGCCTCTTATTATTATTACAACTATTCTTATTTTTTACTCTGCTCAATTATAATGATAAAATATAGTACATTAAAATATAGATGATAATATAATACAAAATTAACATAGGCAGAATTTGTAAAGTCTCTTGGAGCTATTCATTTTAAAATTTTGTCTCTTGTTTCTTCTTTTTACTCAGCTCATAGTTTCACATATCTACTTCTCTATAAATTATGTAAATCATAATATACTTTTCATATATTTGAACTCTCACAAGATATCTACCTTGATATCATTATCTCTTTAACATCTCCAATAAAATTTAATTTCAATGTTCACACTGACAACTAAAAATCTTAAAAGAAAGTGGCTGCACCTTATCTAATAAGATCCATTAGAAAGTTATGAGCCTCTCATTGTCTATATGTGAGATTCTCCTTTCTTCAAACTATATCATTAATCTCCATACAAACTCTGAATATTTCAAACTCACTTGCAAATTAACTTTGAATGTCCTGATGAAATTATTTGGAATATTTCATATATGTAAAAAAGGAAGTTATTTAAAATATACGAAGTAGACAAAAATTGTAAGGAAATTTATATCATACTATTGTGTTAGAACATTAACGATGGAAAAGTTAAAGAGTTTGTTAACTTGGCATTTATATAAAGATCAATCAAATACCCAAATAAGAGATGAGTGCAAAAAATGTAAGAGATACTAGAGTTTTTACATGAAAAACTCATGAAAGAGAAAGAACTATAAGACTTGACCTAGTTAAAATGATTTAACTAGTACGATTTGTTATTAGTTACAAATGACTCCCTTTCTTAGGAGAAGGCATTGATTGAATGTTGTACACATACTATATATAGAATATACTATGTCGTTGAAGTTCAAAGAACATTATGGTATAGGAGCTATCTTTAAGAGATTGTTTGCTTGTTTGTTTGATCATACTCCTTTGAGAATGAGAAATTAGAGACCAAGAAGTACAACATAAATCCTGGTTCTCAAGTTGGGAGTTGGAGTTCATAGCGAAGGCCTACATCGATCTTGTAAATGATGACGTGTGTTAACATTATTTGCAATGATATGTGATGAAGTTAGTATATTTATGTTAAACCTTGTAATCTAAAATAGAAGAATTTTGTTTCTCTTATTTTTATTATCTTTTTCAATTTATTAACAACTAGATCATTGAAAACCAGAGCTGACTAATTGCATTAAGAAAAAAACAAATATAAAAAAATATCATTGCATTACTACGATCTATATTTACATCCTAATTAAAATCCAAATTCTAAAATAATATATATAATAGTCGCAACTGGCTTCAAAAGAATATAAATAAAACTTAAAAGCTAAAAATAAAAATTTGATTATCATCACTACCTAGCCTCTATCTGCAGGCTTCTTACCCTTACTTGAAATCACATAAAATCATATAATGAGCACATAGCCCAGTAAGTAACCAAAATTTATCACTACATTCAATGTAAGAAAAAAGAATGAATATGTCTGTTAATATTTATCAATATCATATGTTATGTTATATTATATCAGTATCAATGTAAGTTCTATCAGTTATGCTTTCGTTCTATCTATCAATAAATTCAATTAGGACATATATTATCATATAAATGTAACCATGAATGCAATTATGAATAACAAGGTAAGATATCCAACTTTAATGTGGTGTTTTCAACATCTTCTACCTAAACTATCAACTAGTTGGTCATCAGTCTTTATCTTTCTATCATTTTTATTATCTTAAGTCAATTCACATGTGACATTTAATAATCTATGAAGAGTCATCATTCTCTACCTTTTGGCATTATGTGGTCAGTTGATTATAGGATAATAATTAGGATTACACCACAAACCTTTATTTTAAGAAAAGCTTGTCAGCCCACCCTCCTACTATGGATATTATATTTTAAGAGTCAACTTGTGTTCATTATAGTGTTAACAACCAACATTCCTTGCTTAAATATAAATTTCATATTTAAAATATATCAATCATATCTTTTTTTGGGCAAGTCAATATCATGTATGAAATATAATAATTAATAAAAAGTAAGGAAATCTATAAAATCTATATATTATGCATTAACTTCAGAAAATCATAACTACCAATTTACTCTATAAAATTTAATAATTTTATAGTCAAAATGCTCATCAAAATTTTATATACTATATACAAAAAGTTGCATGATGAAAGCTTGATAAATTAGGAGAAATATATTTTTGGCATATTTGGGAGAAATAAAACTCTTAGAAATAAGAACCATAAAAAATAGGAGTAAAGTATAGTTACTTACAACAATTAGAACACCTTTCATAAAAAGAACAACAGACAGATTGGAGGACTTCCTCTCATCTCTCTCTCTCTCTCTCTCTCTCTCTCTCTCTCTCTCTCAAAAGTTTGATAGGGATGTTAAGCCCTTATGAACTAGCTCGACGCTAATCAAGAGGGGGGTGGGTGAATTAGTAGTTTTAAAAACTTCTTTAACCATAAGAAAGATCTTTTTATAATTTACAGTAGAAATGAATAAAAATAATAATAATAAGATCAATCATAGATTTCACCCAAGCAGATAACAACAGAAAAAGAAAGTATGAAAATTAATCAGAAAGAACACACCAGATTTTATAGTAGTTCAGTCAACTTGACCTACGTCCAACCCCCCCAGAGCCTCACTTCCAGGTATTGCACTACTCAAATCAGTGACTCTCCTTTTACTGCCACAGTAAGGTAGAGAAGCCTTTACACAACTCCTTTTCACCAACCCGATGAGGCAGAGAACCCAGACTTCTTTTGCTTTCACCTGAAGCAGGCAAAGAACCTAGACTCCTTTTGCTTCCTCCTGAAGCAGGCAAAGAATCTTACCTCCTTTTGCTTCCTCCTGAAACAGGAAGAGAACCTTGACTTCTTGCTGACGATCCTTCCCATAAAGACACCATGAGATAAGAGACGACGACCGGAGAAGATGACTCGAATCCTTTCTTGGAGTAACCTTTGTGAACACCTCACAAAATCCCCCTAACAAGATTCTCTCTCTCTCCCAAGCTATCCCTCTCCCTCTCAAAGCTCTCTCCGAAAAGGACTTTGGCAAAAAGTTTTTCCAATTACTAACAAAAAAGTTTAAATAGAAAGGCACAAAAATTGCCCTAAAATTCAACTTGCCGTCAAAGATTGTCGATCTGGCTTCTCTGGATGATTAGAAGATATGTTTTGTTCAGATCGTCCGGGACGATCCTGCGATCGTCCAGGATAATTACTTCAACTCAGGAAAATCGTCCGGTGGATTGTTCGGGTCGTCTAGGAGAAAATGCTGGACAATCTGAAGAAAAAGACTTGATTGTCCGGGATGATATACATATCATCCCGTACGATTAGTTCAAAAATGATCAAAATCATCCTACACATTGTTCGGGTCGTCCTGCACAAATATGATGTACAATTGAAAATGACTTGATCGTCCGGGATGATTAGTATAAATAGGCTTATATCATCCAGTACATTGTACGGGTCATACAGGTGAAGTCATTTGGACGATGAGGATTTTTAATATATCATCCGGGATGATCTTGCGATCATTCAGGATGATGTGATCAATCAAATTAATCCTCGATTGCTTTCCTTAATGACCTGGCTAATTTAGGCATGAGTGTTGTGAATAATCCAGGATGATACACGTATCGTTCAGGACGATTAGATAGAAGAACTAAGAAATCAAAACATGCCTAACTTAGTCTAACAGCTGAGAATTTTTGATTTGATCCTATCATCCTGTACGATGAAAGGATCGTTCAGGATGATCGGCTTAATCAGACTGACTTAACTTGACAGCCCTGATTAGGGTTTCTATTTTCAATGGATCGTCCAGGATGATAAGATGATCGTCTAGGATGATGTGATAAAAAATAGAATAGAAACTCTAACTCACAAAAAATCTCACCCTGAGTGTGTGTATGCAAGGTTATTTAGCTAGGGGATCAATTACATTACATTTGACTCAAGAAAAGGAAAAATTATATTTAAACACACACGGACCCGATCTTGAGTTGGCTTGAATTGTATTTGATATTTTGTACCTGAAATATTAGCCAATCAAAATAGAATACAGAAATATTTGTTATCATCAAAATTATAATCCTTAAATCTAAATTTGCAACAATCTCTCCCTTTTTGATGATGGCAAATATTTATTCAGTAGTTTCAAATAAAGCAGATAGGAATAATCAATGCACATACGAGAGAAATATGTATTATTACATATACGAAAAAAAAATGCACATACGAGAGAAGATTTATCATTACAAATTTTACTAATCATTGATAATTAGTGACACTAAATTCAACAAAAGAAATAACTACAACACAAAAACAACAAAAGAAACTACTAGTAACACAAAAAATAACTCTCCCTTTTGACTTCATAAAAAGGAGGAAGAAAAAACAAAATAAAATAAACTAAAAATATCACAACATAAAAAACTAATAGAGAGGCAGATCCTGATCAGATGGAGGAGGTGGTGGCTGAAAATAGCTATAGATTGTGGCAAATTATTCTCCAAACCAGGCCATATCCTGGTCATGTTGCTGCCGCTGCTGGGCAATATAGTTATTAATTTTTTATTTTTATTTTTTTGAATCTATCGGCTCCAGTAAATCAGAATTTTTTCATTGTTTTCAATTTAAAAACCAATAAGAAGAAATTATTGAACTGAAATCCAGAAAAGTTAAAAAATTAATTTTTGTAAACCCTATCTCGGATACCTTACAAGTTCAAATTTCTTTTAAACAAAAATCTAATTCAAAAAAGAAGAAATTAGATTTGAAAAAAAGATCCTTTCAAATCTCGTTCCAAAAAAATATCTGATAAAATAGTATTACAAAGGAAGGAATTAGAAATTATGAGTTTTATTCTTAAATGATTGAAAATATTAGGTTCTACATTGATTTTTCTAAAGTGTTTAAAGATCTAAAAGGGAAGAAGCTTATTTTTTTGTGGGCTCATTTTGTGCCTCTTTTTCAATTTGTTTGGCGCACTTTACGCATCTTTTGATTTTTGATACACTTTGTGTATCCTTTCATTTTTGGTGACATTGCACATCTTTTCAATTTTGAGCTCATTTTGTGCCTCTTTTCATTTCTTTTGCAAGCTTGCTTCCTTTCATAATTCCTAAAGTATCTTAGTTGTGAGATTACCTTCCAGACATAAGAGAAGAAAGGCTCACTCTCTACAATCAGGAAGAGTAATCCATAAAGCAAAATCATACTCATATGATAAATGCAATCACTTGATTAAGAAGAACATAATAATGATTCAATGCTTTGAAAATACTATTTATATGAGATAGATTACTGTAGAAAAATAAAATAGATCTCTATTTCAAAAACTAATATTTTAATTTTAAAAAAGATCTCCATTTAAAGAGAAAAATTCACCATTAAAGGAGTTAGAGGAAGAGATAACACTCATCAATGTTTCTTCCCTTTAACTGGTTTAGAGAAGTCAATCATTGCTTACAAGCTTTCAAACAAAAACCAAGCCAAAACTCTTAGTCAGAAAATCATCTTATTAGTAGTAGTGAGCAGTGATCTGATTCTTAATTAAGTAAACAGTAAATCCAAAATCAAGGAAAAACTCATAAAAAGAGATAACCAGATTCAATAAGCAAATCAAAGAAACTAAAATCAACAGAAAAATAAAAGATCTAAAAGAGAACTGATAAAACAAAAATAGAGAAAAAGAAATGAAAAATAAAAAGTTCAAAAATTAGCAATCATTAGATTCATGTATTTATATCAATCATATCCAATCTGATCCTTAAAATGCTGAATGTGTCAAAGGCCAGTGGTTTAGTAAAGATATCAGCCAGTTGGTTTTCAGTTGTTACATGGTGTAACTCAATGTCTCCTTTGGTAGCATGGTCCCTAATGAAGTGATGCCTTATGTTAATGTGTTTGGTTCTAGAATGTTGGATTGGATTCTTAGAAATGTAGATGGCATTGGTGTTATTATATAAAACTGAAATTATGCCAACAAGTAATCCTAAATCCAAAATTTATTGCTTCAACCAAAGGACTTGGGCCACACAGCTACCTAAGGTAATATACTCAGCTTATGCAGTGGAAAGTGCAATAGAGTTTTATTTTCAACTGGACCAGGAGACTAATGACTGTCCTATGAATTGGCAAGTTTTAGAAGTGCTCTTTCTATCCACCCTGCATCCTACAAAATTAGAATCAAAATATCCGATAATTTTAAAAGAAGTGCTGTGTCTAGGATACCAGATTCCTAAGTTTGGGGTCCCTAAGAGATATCTAAGAATTCTCTTAACAGCAGTCAGGTGGGACTCTTTAGGATCAGCTTGAAACCTAGCACAAAGACAAACACTAAATATGATATCAGGTCTGCTAGCAATCAGGTAAAGTAGTGATCCTATAATTCCTCTATACTTCTTCTGATCAGTAGATTTTCCATTTGAATCCTTATCTAACTAAACAGATGAACTCATGGGCGTGTTGATTGGCTTGGCTTTGTTCATTTCATATTTCTTCAAAATATCCTTAGTATATTTTGATTGATTCAGAAAGGTTCCATCATCCATTTGCCTTATGCTAAACCCTAAAAAGTAGGATAATTCTCCCATCATACTCATCTCAAACTCCTTACTCATTATTTTAGAAAAATTATCACATAAGTTTTTATCAGAAGATCCAAAAAGTATATCATCAATATAAATCTAGATAATGAGTAAATCATCTCCTACTTTCCTCAAAAAGGGGGTGGTGTCTACGCTCCCCTTAACAAACTCTCTTTCTAATAGGAATGTGCTAAGCCTCTCATACCAAACTCTAGGTGCTTATTTCAATCCATATAAGACCTTTTTTAATTTGTAAACATAATTAGGATATTGGAAACTCTCAAAGCCTGCGTGTTGCTCTACAAAAACATCCTCCTTTATTATCCCATTCAAAAAGGTACTCTTGACATCCATTTGAAAAAGCTTAAATCCCT
Source organism: Dendrobium chrysotoxum (assembly GCA_019925795.1). NCBI lineage: Eukaryota > Viridiplantae > Streptophyta > Magnoliopsida > Asparagales > Orchidaceae > Dendrobium > Dendrobium chrysotoxum. The sequence continues at coordinate 18,191,760 of CM034299.1, read as the reverse complement.
TATAACAGGCAAAGGCTAATATCACTCTAATGGCTTTCAATCTAGCTACAGGGGTAAAGGTCTCCTCAAAATTAATCCTTTCTATTTGATTGTACCCCTTACCCGCCAATCTTGCCTTATTCCTAACCACCACACCAGAATCATTCATCTTATTCTTAAAGACCCATTTGGTTCCCACTATACTTTGATTCTTAGGTTTTTCTACTAACCCCCAAATATCATTTCTTACAAATTGATTCAACTCTTCCTGCATGGCTAAGATCCAAAACTCATCAAATAAAGCTTGATTCAAGTTGGTCAGTTCAGTCATTAAAATGAAGGCAAAGTGGTTTACTTCTTTCCTAAGGCCATCCCTAGTTCTAACACCTTTAGAAGGGTCTCCTAAGATCAGTTCTTTAGGATGACTTGAAGAATATCTCCATTCTCTACGCAAAGAACCATCAACTTCTACTCTTTCCTCAAGATTTATAGATTCTACTCCTTGGGTGACTTCTACAATCTCTTCATCTTCTACCTCAGATCTAGACTCCTTAGGATCAGATTCATCAAATACTACATGAGTAGTCTCCTCCACCACCAATGTCCTCTATTAAACACTCTAAAGGATTTCCTTACACTTGAATATCCTAAGAACACACCTTCATTAGCTTTTGGGTCAAATTTTCTTAAGAGTGACTTCCCATTATTGTGAATGAAAACCTTACAGCCAAAGACATGGAGGTGGAAAAGGTTTGGAGTTCTACCCTTAATGATCTCATAAGGTGTCTTATTCAGATTGGATCGAACATTCACACTATTCAGCACATAACAGGTAGTGTTCACCATTTCAGCCCAAAAGTATTTTGGAAGTGAATACTCATTAAGCATAGCTCTAGCGGCTTCCACTAAGGTCTTGTTCTTCCTTTCAGCTACCCTGTTCTGCTGAGGGGTCCTAGGAGCTGAAAAGTTGTGGCTAATCCCTTGCTCCTCATAGAAGATTCCAAATTTCTCATTTTCAAACTCCCCCCATGATTACTTTGGATGGTCAAAATCTCATAGCCTAACTTCTTCTGAATCCAAGTAAAGAAATATTTAAATTTATCAAATGAAGCAGATTTATGTGACAGAAATCTAATCCAAGTGAACCTCAAGTAATCATCAATAATCGCAAATTCATAGACTTTTCCTCCTAAGCTGGCAATGTTAATGGGTCCAAAGAGATCTATGTGAAGGACTTCTAAAGGTCTAGAGGTGCTGATGTCCTTAATGGTGTGAGAAGAGGAATGAACTTGCTTCCCTAGTTGATAGGCATCATACAGGTGGTCCTTAGTGAACTTAAGTTTGGGGACACCTCTAACAAAGTCCTTTTGGGTGACTCTTCTAAGGGTTTTTGTACTGGCATGACATAATCTCTTGTGCCATAATCAAGACTCATCAGTAGCAATTTTTCAGCAAAATAAAGCAGCACATTCAATATTATTTAAATCAAGCATGTAGATATTATTGATCCTCTTGCCCTGCAAAATAATATTATTATTTAAGCTTATAATGCAAGTGCTTGCTAGGAATTTAATGCTGAACCCTTTGTCATAAAGTTGACTGATGCTGAGCAGGTTGTGTTTCAGTCCATCTACAAGAAAAATATTTTTAATCAAAAGGTTCTTGAGTTTTCGATTAAACCTGCACCTACCACTTTCCTGGTGGTATTGTCTCTAAGAGTGACCTTGCCTCCAGCCCTGGCCTCCAGCAAAATGAATTGATTTACATCTCCAGTCATATGTCTTGAGCATCCGTTGTCCAGGTACCACATGCTCTCATGAGGTTTTGTATGAGAGCACACCTAAAAAATTATCAAACATCAGATTTAGGAACCCAAATAAGTTTGGGTTCCTTCTTATGAAAAGAAGAATGTAATGCATGTGCGCTGTGCTGTGAAATATATAATTTGGTTCTCCACACCCAATTTGTACTACGGTGAACAGTATATGTGTGAGAAATATGTCTTAGCATACCACAAGAAAAATATCTAACACCAGAAAAAGGGTTAACTAATCTATGTGGGTGATAGTACCTCTTCCTAGGTTTGAATGAAACATACTTTGATGATTTTAAATTAGATTCTTCAAGTGATGGAGGTGCATAAAATTGTGCAAAAGTAGGAGGTGTTTCATTTTTCTCAAAAGCACTAATTTTTACACTTAGAAATTTTTTTTCCTTTTTGAGACTTATAATTTAAAATTTTAAATAATACTCATCACTATCTAAATCAGACGCATAAGATTCTAATTTCTGAAATGAAGCTTCTAATTCAACATACGATACTTTTAATGAATCATGCTCAGTAATCAAATCAGAATAATTTTTATTCAACTCATCAAATTCATCAAGTAATGGCATGTGATTGCTATCAAGTGTTGAATGATCCTTAATCAAAATTTCATGCTCTTTCTCCAAGTTTAAGAATTTCAATTTCAGGCTAGCATGTGTTTTCTTAAGTTTCCTATATGATGAATGGATTTTTTCAGAGACTTCAAGTAATTGATTGTAGGTTATCATACATACCTCTTCTTGCTCAGACTAATTAGGATGATCATCCTCCATCAAACACAAGTTCGAAGTCTCCTCTTTAGCTTCAGTCTCAGAGGAGTCGGATGCTGAATCCGCCCAGAAAGCCTTTTGAATCTTCTTCTTATCCTTTCTGAACTGGGTTTTGTTGACCTCATTTTTGTATGAGGTCAGTAGGACCAATCCAGACCTTAGGATCATTCTAATCCTTAGGATTTAATCCTGACCCTAGGATCAATCTGATCTTAGATCAATCAAGATCTCAATATAATTTCAGCCTCTAATTAATCTAGATCTTAGTTCAATCTAGATTCAATTTCTAGACTTATCTAAGACTTTAGGACGTATCTTAGATCTTAGGATTTTTATATCCTAAGATGCCTCTAGATCCTAAGATTTCTCTAGATAATAGGATTTCTAGATCTTAAGGTTATTCTAGACCCTAGACCCTAGGATACTCCTAAACTTTAAACCTCAGGATTTCTTAGACTCTAGAATCTCCTAGAATTCAAACTCTAAGATCCCCTAGATTTCATTCCATAGGATCTTTTCTAGACCCTAGGATTCCTTTAAATTCTTCCAGTTCCTAGGATCTACTCTAAACCCTAGGATTCTTCTAGATCTTAGACTTTAAAAATCCTAGATCTTAGGATCATTCTAGAATCCAAAGCTTTAGGATATTCCCTAGATTCCAGATCCCAAGATCTATTCCAGATCCCGGGATTCTTCTAGACTCTAAATTCTTAGATCTACCCAGAATCTAGATGAGTCTAGGTCTTAGGTTTTTCCTAGACCTCAGATCTATCTAGACCCTAGGATCTTCCTAGAATCCAGACTTTAGGATCTATTCTAGATCCTAAGAACCTTCTAAATCCCAGAATTTAGGGTTTCCTAAACTCTAGGAGTTTCCTAGACTTCAGTCCTTAGGATCTACTCTGGACCCTAGGATTTTCCTAGATCAATATTAGGTCTTAGGATTCTCCTAGACCTTAGATCTATCCAGACTTCAAATCTATTCAAACTCTAGACCAGTCCAAGCTTTAAATCAATCTATCCAAGACTCAAATTAATCCAGAGTTCAAGTAAATTCAAATCCCTGACCAATCCTGACCTTTAAACAACCCAGATTTAGTTGCTCCAGCCTCTGACCTGACTTTAATCTTATCTAATCATCGACAATCATCCAAATGATTGTAAATGATTTAGATAGTTCAAACCCTATCATTCAAAATCAAAATCCAGCTCAAAACTAGAAATCCAGATCAAATTCTTAGGCCAAAGGTCTAAGTCCTAAAAGCCTTTTCCAGTGAATCTTTGAACATTTCAAAACCCTATCAAATGATCTCTGATTCAAGGTCTATCAGTTTCACACTGATGTGATATGTCTCTAGAGGCAACCCTCCAAATTCGAGCTCATTCTGAGGTCTCTAACCCTAGAAACTGAATTGAAATCCAAAGGCTGTAAAACCTTCAAATATTTACAGTCTATGCCACTGGACCTGCCACCCAGTGGATTTTGATCCTGGAGCTTTCTCCAAAGATCCAAATCACTTCCAGACTCTTGATTATGACTCATTGATCAATAAACTGTATTTTGTTGGATCCAATTTGACCCCTAGTTGACCAGGGGTCAAAATGACCAAAATACCCTTATGGTGTTTGAATAGTCACTTTGGTCAAATGAGCTCCAAATCAAATGCAACCACCTCCAGCAAATTTCAAATATCAAACCCAATCTATTGAACTCAGAACCAGCCCCTGGGTCAACCTGGTTGACCAAGTCAACCTAGTTGACCTAGGAGACCCTTTAGGGTCAAAACAGGTCATTTTGACCAAATGACCTCCCCAGACCTTGAGGCTACCATTAGTAGACTTAGAATGTCATTCTGAACTGGTTGGACCCAACCCCTTGACCCTGGGTCAACCTGGTTGACCAAGTCAACCCAGTTGGCCCATTAAGCCCTTTAAGAACCCCATAGGCCCATTTGACCCAAATGACCTATTTGACTCCTAAAAACACTCCTACCAGACTTCAAATATCATTTGAAATTGATCCAACCCAGACCCTGGCTTTGGGTCAACCTGGTTGACCAAGACAACTTAGGTTGACCAAATCAACCCTTAATCTTTTATACTTTAAATCAAATTTTGATTGCATTCAAAACCCTGTCAAACTTTTATGATCACTTCCCCCAAAGGTTTAGGCATGATTAGACCTTTGACCTAATCAATAGTTGACTTTATCAACTAAATTCAAATCTAGTCAAACTTGATCCACATATGTCACTTAATTGCATTCAATCAAATCAACCCTTTTAAATCTCATTAAACATTTAAACCTACTCTAATATTTGATCTCAAACTCTCCAAAACTATCATAGGTCATATCATGAGAGTTTTTGACCAAGTCAACACTTGGAGACTTGGTCAAACTAGCTCAATCCCTTCTTTTAATATTCAAACTCCAATGTCAAGTTATCAAACTACCTTTGAATCAACCCAAGCAGCTCCCAAGACCACTCCCTTGCCACCTCAGCAGTCCAAGTGGCCTTGGACTGGTCAAACAGTCAAAGCAAGGTATTAAAGTGGTCAAAGATAGTCAAAATCCATCTTAGACCTAATCCACTCCTCCCTAATCCCCTCCAGCAGCTTTAAACCACTCTAGAACCTCCTAGGACTACCCTCAGCCTTCAGATCAAGATCCAATGGCTTGGATCATTTCCACATGCTTGCAAAAGGACAAAAGCCCCTTTCCACCTAAGTTGTCCTTTTGTCCTTGATACCTCCTGCTCCCAACCACCCTAGGGACAGATGGCAGCATCTTAGGAGCTCCCCAAAGCAATCCTAGCCCTCCATTCGATCAGGGGACGTTTGAATAGGGGGAAAACCCTCATTAGAGCCCCCATTCGATCCTTGACATTCTCTCACTTTCTAAGCTCTCCCAGACCTAGCCTCTAGTTTTCCTAAGCTCCAGACTCTTCCATCTTCAATCCCAACCAAAATCCACCATCAAAAACCTTGCCGGCGACGAGTCATCCGTCGAACTTAGCTCAAATCCATATTAAGCTCGAGGCCCTCGTTCCAGGCGTTTTCAAGCCAAGGAGTCTTCATCAAATTTTAGCGTGGATAGTCCACAAGCTCAGAGAAACAAAAATCCTAAAGATCCATTGGTTAGTTTTCTTGTAAACTCAAACACTAGCTTACACACTTAGAATTAAATAGCATTTTAAAAAGTGCTTTTAAAGCTTTTAAAACAACTCCACATTAATTCTGTTCATGAGTACTACTCATGTTTGAAATTTCATATGATTTGGCTAACCGGATCGAAAGAACGAATCAAAAAATGCCATTTGAGGCATTTACGTGACCTAATCCAGGTTTACGATTTTTCGGACCGTTGATCGATCGATCAACAGTCCAGATCTTGCTGTTCCGCGGATCCTTCCAACCACGGATCTAGTCCAACGCTCTTTCGTTCTGTCCGGTTAGATCGTGGCCTTTGATTCGAATTGCGGAGGATCCGACGGCTGTGATTCAATCCAGCGTCGTTTAAGTTACGACGGATTTAACCCGCCGCCTTTGCAATCATTTGCAATGATTGCGCGGTGGTGCAATCATTGCAAATGATTGCTCCGCCGCCACTGCGGTTCTGTCCAGCGAATTAGATGGCGCCGCGTGGCCAGCCCGCCGAATTTTTTTTTTAAAATGATTTTTAAAACTACTTTTAAAATTGTTTTAATTCTAATTTCTTTTAAATAAATATTAAATAAATATTAAATAATAATATATATTATATATTAAAATATATTTCAGAAATTAAATAATCTTAATTTAAAATTACTATTAATTTAATTTTATAATTATATTTTTTTAAACTATATTAATATTAAATATTAATTATTATAAGCTAATAATTAACATTTAAATATTAAATATCTTGTTTAAATATTAATCATCAAATAATGATTATCAAATATTAATTATTAAGTATTAATTATTTTAAACTATTTACAACTTTAATTAATACTTAAATTATTTAATATTCTAATTAATATTAAATACTTTATAATATCAATTAATGTTAATTGATTTTACAATTTTAATTAATATTAAGTTATTTAATATTTTAATTAATATTAAATACTTTAGAGTTTTAATTAATATTAAATGATTCACAATTTTAATTAATAATTAAATTGTTTAATATTTTAATTAATATTAAATATTTTATAATTTTAGTTAAATATTAAATGATTTTAAAATTTTAATTAATATTAAATAATTTAATATTTTTTAAATGATTTTTAATAGATAATTAATTAATTTTCATTAATTTAATTAATTGATATTCAATAATTAATTAATTATTTTAAAATGTCCTAATTTGAAAATTGAATTAATTTAAACTATATTTTATATTTTTTTATTAATTAAATACTTAGTTATTAATTAATATTCAATTAATAATTAATAATTTAAGTATTTTTAAAGAATCAATATACATATATGTATACATTTAAATAATTTTAAAATTTCAGAAAACTCTTAAAATTTAAATTAACTGATTTTTAAATTATTTCAATCTTTAATTAATTTAAAATTGTTTAAAAATTCCTTTTAATTGATTTAAACTTTAAAAATTCATAATAAATTCATTTTAAATCAGAAAAATAAGTATAATATATCAAAATTTTTAGAAAATTAAGCACTTTAAATTAAAATTAACTTCAGAGATCAAAACTTATTTAATTTTAAATTTATTTTAATTACTTAATTATTTTAGTATTTAATTTAGTATCTAATTAAATACTATGTTAATTATTTTGAAAATTAAAAATTTATTTTCAAATAACCTTTAAAAATCAGTACAATCTCTCAAAAAAATATTTGACTTATTTTGAGGATATTTTAAATTTTAATACTTATATGTTCTATATAAATTAATATGTATATACTTATATATTTAAAATATATATATACATGTATTTTCTTTAAAAATTATATATTTAAATTTTTGAACTTTGAGAGATCTTTGAAATTTTAAACATTTATTAAGCATACTTGAATAGCATTAATATGGAGTGATGATTAATCAATGAATAATTATTTGGTTAATTATTCATTGATTAATCTTTCAAATAATCAAATTTTAATTTGTATTGCATGCTTAGGACATACACACACCACTTAGTTTAAGGCTCTCTTAGATTTAAGAATTGATTGTGAATGATGTGTATTCCTATATGTATATGTTTGTTTAAGGGTTAGGAACATTGATTCAAACCTATTACACTTAATGACATCATTAAGGACAATAATTAAGGACTCATTTAGAGAACTTAGAATAATTCTAATAATTAGGATACACTTCAAATTGATTTGAAACATTGAACACTTAAACATAGTGATACTCTCAGCCTTAAAAAAACTTTCCACTTGATTTTGAAATCTTTAAGCCACTTAATTAACCTAATCAAATTTAAACCTTAATTAAGCCTTAAAAACTTCCAAAAAATGTAATAAATCAAGATTAAACCCAAAAATTACAAATAATACCTCAAACTGACCAGAACTGAACCCTTAATCAATGAAAAATAAAAGCCGCTTGACTGGACTTTAAAATTAAGTTTAATTTGAGTTTAATTGAAATTCAATATTTAATTAATTTAATTAATTAAAAATAATTAAAAATTCCAAAAAATTTCCAAACACTTGAAGATCACTCCTTAGGTCATTTCTAACCTTTGGAGTTGATTTCAAGGAGTTTAGAGGTCATTTGGATTCTAACCATAAAAAGGGCCTTAATTAAATCAATTTTAAAAAATTCAATAATACTCAAAACTTCAAAAATTCATAACTAATTCAAATGAACTCCAAATTAAGCAAACTCAAAGGCATTCAACTCATAATAAGGTCTAATATTTATTAAAAATATTAAGTTTCCAGAAATCAATCAAATTTGAAAAAGTCAACTTTTGGTCAAACCTAGTTCAAATTCAAGTCAAAACTTCAAACCTTCATAATAAAATCTAGAAAAATCTAATTTCAGTGTACTTACTGTCTAATTGATCGTATTAAGGTATAGTATTTTAATAAAATATTAACTTTCCTAAAAACGCTTTAAATCAAAAAGTCAACTTTTGACGCTTGAATTAAATCATTAAAATAATTCAGAAAATACAAAAATTCAATAAATCATTCAAAATTCCAGAAAATATTAATTCAAACTTAAAACCAGCAATCAATCAATTTGAATAAAAATTAATCAACCTTCAAACATTAATCAAACTCAAAATACTTAATTATATCGGGTACCACTCGGTAACCCAGGCCTACGAGGCTATTAAATTAGCCCCAAGGAAGGTGAAATAAACTTCACGGCCTCAGTGTGCAACAAATGTGGTATCCAACAAACAATCAAATTCAAATCATTAAGATTTAAATTGTAATTAAAACTTCCTTAAGCCTTCAACCAACTAGAACATCAAGCAAATTCAATCAAGTACCCTATTTAGGACATATCAAAACCACACAGCCTACCTCACACATTTTAGATGGTTTGCTAGGACAACCAACTCTAGTCTTAGGCTAGGCCGGTGTTTACTTTTCTGCTACTTGCGTGTGCCAGATTTTTCATGGTTTTCATTGCGTGCTGGTTGTTAGATTTAAGTAATTGATGTTGATGTGATTGTTTATTTATTTACTGCACTCTGTATAGATTTGATTGTACGTTAGATCTACCCCTAGGTTAGGGATGATTTATACTAATTCAATCTTATGCAGGTGGCCATGCTCGCACAGGGCATTTAAAATTAAAGGGGGCAATCAAATAATTAAGCTTTAAGTTAATATTGTTTTATGCAGGTGCTAAGCATGCTTAAGTCCCCCTTTAAAATTAAAAGAGCATGGCCAAGCGTGGCTGGTTTGAGCATTTTTAAATTTCAAATATATAACTGCTTGGGATGTCAAATATAAACTGCTGATTATTAGGATAACCCTACAGGTGGTTGAGTCTAGATTTTTCAATTATAATTAATGTAATTTGAGATGATATTTGAGTTGTAAATTGTTTAAAGTACTTTGAGATTGAGATGTTTAAACATCTAATTTGGAATCCAAAGAGGAAGGAACATCCCTTAGGGGAGAGTTCCTATCCATTTGGAGATCCAAATTAGGATGAAGTTCAAATATCCAAAGAGAAATGATAACCCCCTTTCAAGGGAGAGTTTCTTTTCATTTTGATATCCAGACACGATGATCCAAGGAGTTCCCAGAAGACGAAGAAGTGAAGAATGAGAAGAATCTCAAATCTCAAAGTCACTTGAGTCTTAGGAGTAGAATCCGGGTTGTAGTCAGTGGTACTCGTCCACTTTACTTTTCCTGCAGACCCTGGGTTGTATAATTAAAAGACACTTGCCTATGGACTTTCATTTTGAATATTTATTTAATTAATTTAATTATTTGATTGATTTGATTAATGTGTTGATTGTGATTAGGATTTGCCTGCTTTTATTAGTTTATTTGGCGATCTTGCATGTCGTATTTGATTTAGCCTGGAACCCGATCGGAGGCTCGTGAGGGTACGGTCATAAACTATTTCTACTTAAACAAAATTTAAAAACTTTAGGCTCAGATAGTAACTCTAACGCTTTTAAGAAGTAAGCCCGGACTCACCGGGAGTTTTTCATGCATACATATTGAAACGTCTCTTCCGTGTTAGGCACCTCCCCGCCTGCGGGTTTTGGCAGACCACCTGACCTATTAGGGTGCAGTTCTGTCCAAGGGGATGTTGTGCAATCTCTATGATAAAATCTATTTTTTTAAGCCTGATTTTTAAACTACTTCATTCTGATTTCAAGCATTTAATCGAGTCAACTAGCATGCATTGCATTAGATACAAATTAAAAATTGAGTCTAAATCTTAATTGCATTTCTAGCTTAAGCATTTAACCCAACATATGTTAAGGGGTCAATTAGGATCTGCTCTAGATGTCGACCCCAATTCTTTAAACCAATCTTAATTAATGTTTCTACCACTCTTTCATAATAGACCGAACACATGGTTTTAAAGCATTTAGGTGGTTTAGCTGGCTCCCCAATCTAGGTCGGGATAAGTCCAGGATTGCATTGCATTAGCTAGGATCCGGGTCGCTGATTTTCAGTACCCAATTTTAGACTTAGGTTCTGAGGTAGATTTTCAATCTTAAGACCTAAACCTCCGGGAATCTAACTCCCACTTTCTAATAAATTCAATTACTTAAACATCAAATCTATTTCCATCAAATTCAAGCCCAACACTTAGAATAGGTTGGGGTGTTTCTGAAGCAATTCAGAATCTCAAAGCACCTCCTGCTTTTCTTCCTTTGACTCCAGAAATAAGTTTTCAACTTTGATCCAATCCCTGAACCTCCTTTGACATCAAACGTTGAAATCTTTAATAAAATTTGTATCGCTATTTTAATCGAGAGTATTCGTAAGAAATTTTCTGGTTTCCTATGATGTAATTAACTACGAGGGCTTACGCTCGTAGGAGATTTAGAAACCCAGACCAGATTTTTAAAATTAAGCTTTTTCAAAACATCAATTAATTATCTTTGGGAAATTCAAAAGTCAACGATCATTATCGTCATATTCAAACTATTGATAGTGATTGATATTTTCTTTCCTCGGATAGATATGTCAATTACAATCATAGTTCTAATTATGAAATTAATGATCCATATATTCAGATTAGCATAGTCAAACAGTTGATTAAACATCATTTTGATCCTTTGAGATCATATGTTGTTTCTCCTTGAGTTTGATTGTGATAATCAGGATAAATCAAGATTTATAATTTGAACCTATTAGGGAACGATATGTTCACCTTTCGAGGTGATATATCATTCATAATAAGTGTTCGATTATAAAATTTAAATTCCAGAAATTAAATATTTCCTAAAGAAAATTAAACACTTTTTTAAAACATATATTTTTCAATAAAACAGGTTTCTCCTCACCCTTCTCCTTACTTGGGTGAGACTTAAGTGTAGAACAATCAGTCTTTATATGTCCAGGCTTCCTGCATTCAAAATAAACCGTATCAGAAGAACCTTTAAAATTTTTTCTACTCTTACCTTTGTTCCACTTCTGAAAGTTCTTATATTTCTTCCTTAGAAAGCTTTTAAATTGCCTAGTGATTAAGGCAACATCATCGCTATCAAACCTGAAAGAATCAGTGTCAGTATCATTGGCCTTCAGCGCCACAGTTTTCTCCTTCTTCTTCTCACCTGCATCAATTTTTCATTGGTTCACTCCTTGCTCGTAAGCAATGAGTGACCCAAGTAAGTTATTAATAGAATAAGTATTCAAATCTTTGGATTCAATAATTACAGTTATCTTGACATCACAAGAAGAAGGCAAACATCTTAAAATCTTATTAACTTTCTCATAATTAGTAAGCTCTCTTCCTAAGGTATGCAGGGATGTGATAATTTGGGTGAACCTAGTGTACATTTTAGATATAGACTCACTAGGTTTCATGTAAAAGAGTTTGTAGTCATGAAGCGGTATATTTAACATAGACTGTTTAACTTCAGATGTACCTTCATAGGTAATGCATAATCTATCCCAAATTTGTTTACCAGTTGTGCAAGTGGAGATACGCATGTAATCCTCAGATTTTAATGTATAAAAAAAATAGTTCAAGCATTTTGTATTCAGTTGGGCTAAGCCTCAATCATCAAAAGTTCATTCGACAAAAGGTAGTTTTATTTTAATATTATTAATAAGTCTAAAAGGTGCTTCATAGCCATCTTTAATAAGTATCCACATGCGATAATCTATATATTAAAGAAAAGTGGACATGCAAGTTTTTCAAAAATTAAAATGTATGTTATCAAATAATGGTGGTCGTGTAATTGAATAACCTTCAGTAGTATTACGATTACCAAAGTTAGCCATGGATCAAAATTCAAAAGTTTTTAAACTTAATTTTTGAATCTCACTCTAATACCACTTGAAAGTTCGATAGGGATGTTAAGCCCTTATGAACTAGTCCCTCTCACAAGATCCTCTCTCTCTCTCTCTCTCAAGGTTTTCTCTGGAAAAGAAAGTGGCAAAAGATTTTTCTTGTTCAAAGAAAAAGATCTTAAATAGGAGGGCTCAAAAATTGCCCTAAATCTCAACTGGTCGTCAAAGATCATCCAGGACGATCGATAGATCATCCTGTACGATCAGTTTAAAATCACATGTATCAGCCTGGACGATCTGGTTCCTCTGAACGATTAATAGACAAAATTTATTCTGATCATCCCGTATGATTCTGTGATCGTTCGGGATGATTAGTATAAATCAAGAATTTCATCTAGAAGACAGCTCTGGTCGTCCAGGGGAACTTGTGCTGGATGATCTCAAAATGACTAGATCATCCAGGATGATATGTCTATCATCTCGTACGATTAATTCAAAAGTGACAAAATCATCCTACACACAGCTCGGGTCATTCAATCAAAACATCCTGGACGATCTTAAAAAGACTTGATCGTTCGAGACGATATTGCGATCATCCCATATGATTAGTTCAAAATTAGGAATATCATCCAGCACATTTCTTGAATCATCCAGGTGAAGTGTTCTGGACGGTCAGGATTTTGTATGCATCATCCAGGACGATCTTGCGATCGTCCAGGATGATATGATCGTATCAATCACATATTAATTACTTTCCTTAATCACTAGACTAATTTAGGCATGATTGTAAAGGATCGTCCAGGATGATACACGTATCATCCAGAACGATACACGTATCATCCGAGACGATCAGACCAAATCTCTAAAAAAAAAAACTTCCCTAACTTAATCTGGCGGTTGAGAATTTTTTATTTGAGCCTATCATCCTATACGATATGGGTATCATCTAGGATGATCTGCTTAATTAAACTGACTTAACATGATCGCCCTAATCAGAGTTTCTATTTTCACTGGATCGTCCAGGACGATAGGAATATCGTCTAGAATGATATGAGTAAAATTTGAAATAGAAACTCTAACTCACTAAAACTCTCCCCCTGAGTGTGTGTGTGTAAGGATACTTAGCTAGGGGATCAATTACATTACATTTGACTCAAGAAAAGGGAAAAATTATAATTTAAGCACATGCAGACCTAACCTTGAGTTGGCTTGAATTGCATTTTATCTTTTATACCTGAAATGTTAGTCAACCAAAATAGAACACAGAAATATTTGTTATCATCAAAATTGTAATCCTTAAATCCAAGTTTGCAACAAAAATCTGAAGATATATGCGTGTGTTTACTTGCATAACTGGAAAAGAAATTTAGGATAAACTCTGCATAACCTATGAAGGAACAAATGAAGTAAAACAATCTAGGTTGAATATTCTACTCCATGATTATGAACTATTTTGCATAAAATCTAGTGAGTCTATTTCTAAAATGCATACTAGGTTCACCCAAATTGCACTTCCCTGCATGCATTAGGTAGGGAACTTACCAATTCTAAAAAGGTTAATAAAATTCTATGTTGTCTACCTAGTTCCTATGATGCCAAAATCACTGCTATTACTGAATTCAAGGATCTGAATGTTTATTCTATTGATAATTTACTTGGATCACTCATTGCTTTTGAGCAAGAAGTGAGTCAAAGATAGATTGATGTAGGTGAGAAAAGAAAGGAGAAAATTATAACCTTAAAGGCTGATAATTCTGATAGTAACAATTTCATGCATAAAGATGATGATGACAAGGCAATTCAAAAGCTTTTTGAAGAAAAAGCAAAAGTATCGTCAGCAATGGAATAAACGTAAATCTAATAAAAATCTCAAAACTTCTTCTGAAGTCATCTATTTTGAATGTAGGAAGTCAGGGCACATGAAGATGGATTGCCCAAACCTTAAAGCTCACCCAATTAAGGAAAAGGGTGAAGAAAATGCCAAATTCAAAAAGAGCAAGGAATAAACTTCGAAGGCTTTTTGGGCAGATTCTGCTTCAAACTCATCTAAGACAGAAGCTGAAGAGGAGGTAACCAACCTGTGCTTAATGGCAGATAACCATCTTAATCATTTCAATTAAAAGGAGGTATATGAGCTTTCCTATGATGAACTATTTGAAGTTTCTAAAAAAATTCTTAATATATATAGGAAGCTCAAGAAAATATATGCAAGCCTTAATTCTAACTTTTCAAACTTGCAAAAAGAGTATGAATGTCTTAGGAAAAATCACTCTACACTGGATAATAATCATGATCTTACTTGATGAATTTGATTCATTAAATAAGAAGCATCTTGATTTAACAGATGAGCATGATTCCTTGAAAGTATATCATATTGATCTAAAAAATTTATTTAAGAAATTAAAGACATGTTTAGATGAAATTAATAATAAGGAGCATGAATTAAAAGTTAAAAATATAATTCTTAAAAGTGCAAATAAAATTCTATAAGAAAACTAATTGCTCCTAAAGAAAATAAAACATCACCACAGCATGCATCATCTATACATAGGAAGAGGCACCATAACCCAAATAAACTTATAAATCCATTTCAGGAGTTAGATAATTTTCTTGTGGCATGCTAGGACATATCTCCCACACTTGCACTATCTGCCATATAGCACATTTGGTGTGGAGGCCAAAATTGCATGGACCATAGCATAACATGCAAGCATATTATATGTCAATCCATAAGGTGGAACCCAAACATATTTGAGTTCCTAAATCTAACCCTTAATGATTTTATAGGGTTGCTCTCATAAAAGGCCTAGTGAGAGAATGTGGTATCTGAATAGTGAATGTTCAAGGCACATGACTAGAGATGTAAAGTAATTCATCACACTGGAGGTCAGGGTAGGGGGCAAGGTAACACTTGGAGATAACACCCCCAGGAAGGTGGTTGGGTCAGGTATAGTTAGAAACTCAAAAAATTTCATGATTGAAAATATTTTACTGGTAGATGGCTTAAAACATAATCTGCTTAATATTAGCCAACCATGTGGTAAAAGCACAACATAAAATTTTTATCTACCAACTACATAATAAGCTTAAATGGAAATATTATTTTGCAAGAAAAAAAAAATTAATAATGTTTACATGCTTAATCTGAATTGCATTGATTCCTAAAAATTATTACTAATGAATCCTAGTTATGGCATAGGAGACTATGTCATACAAGCATAAAAAATCTAAGAAAAATCACCCGAAAAGAATTAGTGAGAGGCATACCCAAACTAAAATTTACTAAGGACCATGTGTGTGATGCATGTCAGTTATGAAAGCAAGTCAAATCCTCCTTCCACTCAATTAAGGACATTAACACTAGCAAACCTTTAAAAGTCCTTCACATGGTTCTCCTTGGACCCGTTAGCACTACAAGCCTAAGAGGGAAAGTCTTTGGGTATGTGATTGTTGATGATTACTCGAGGTTTACTTGGGTTAGATTATTATCTCATAAAAGTGAATTTAGGACATTGTCCACTTGGATTCAGAGGAAGCTATGTAGTAAAATTTTAATAATTCATAGTGATTATGGTGGAGAGTTTGAGATAGATTACAACTTTTTAGCTCATAGAATCCCTCAGAAGAATGAGGTAGCTGAATGAAAGAATAGGACATTGGTAGAAGTTGCTAGAGCCTTGTTAGTTGAATGCTCACTTCCTAAATATTTTTTGGTAGAAGTGGTAAATACAGCCTGTTATATTTTAAAAAGGGTTAATGTTAGATCCAAGCTAAATAAGATATCCTATCAAATCCTTAAGGGTAGGATACCCAATATATCTCACATTTATGTCTTTGGATGTAAAGTGTTCATTCTAAATAATGAAAAATCTCTGCTAGGAAAGTTTGACCCAAAATCTGATGCATAAGTCTTCCTAGGATACTCAAATGTTGGAAAATCCTTTAGAGTTTTTAATAAAAGGACATTGGTGGTAGAGGAGATCACTCATATAGTTTTTGATGAATCTAATAATTTTGGAGGGTCTAGGATAGAAGAAGAAGTAGTTGAAGTCACCCAAGGAGTAGAATATGAAAATTTAGAAGAAAGGGTAAAATCTAAAAATTTACTACCTAGAGAATAGAGATATTCCTCAAGTTATCCTAAAGAACTGATCTTAAGATACCCATCTGAAGGTGTTAGAACTAGGCATGAACTTAAAAAAAAAGTTAACCACTTTATCTTTATCTCAATGATTGAACACATGAATATAAATCAAGCATATTCTGATGAATTTTGGATCCTAGCCATACAAAAAGAACGGATTAATTTGCTAGAAATGATGTTTGGGAACTTGTTAAAAGACCTAAGGACTAGAGTGTTGTTGGAAAAAATGGGTTCAAAAATAAAATGAATTATTATGGTATAAAGGTTAGAAATAAAGCAAGACTAGTAGCTAAGGGGTATAACTAGATAGAAGGGATTGAGACCTTTGCCCTTGTAGCTAAACTAGAATCAATAAGGGTGCTACTAGCTTTTACCTTGTTTAAGGGATTCAAAATGTATCAAATGGATCTTAAAAGTATCTTTCTGAATGGGGTAAAAAGAAGATGTGTATGTTGAACAAACCCCAGGTTTTAAAAATTTAAAATTTCCCAATCATGTGTTCAAATTAAAAAAGGCATTGTATGGACTGAAAGAAGCACCTAGAGCATGGTATGAAAGGATAAACACATTTCTACTGGATAGAACCTTTGTTAAGGGGAGCGTAGACACCACCCTTTTTCTCAAAAAGGTAAGAGAAGAGCTACTAATTATCCAGATTTATATTGATGATATTTTGTTTGGATCTTTTACTAAAAGCTGTATGATGAATTCTCTAAGATAATGATTAAGGATTTTGAGATGAGTATGATAGGAGAATTGAATTACTTTTTTAGATTTAGTATAAGGTAGAAGGATGGTAGAATTTTTCTTAGTCAATCAAAATATATTAAGAACATCCTTAAGAAATATGAAATGGATAAAGGTAAGGCAATTAACACTCCCATGAGTTCTACAGTTCAATTAGATCTTATGTATCTTATGTATTATATCATGTATAATAATATAATGCATCTTATATATCATATACTCTTACACCAGTCATATAGTTTTATTATATACCTACATTAATCATGTCTTGTATACACCATATATCATGTACAAGTCATATTATATCATATCACTTATGTAATTTATCATGTCATATGCATATGCAAGTAAGATATAACATCTAACTACCTATGGTGATCTTCTTGTATCAAGTCCTGTAGGCCAACCCTACATAAACTAGTCTCAATCACATTAATCTTATTTCTAGGTAATCAGTCTCATATCACATATCACAAATCAAGAGACTTTCATATAAGAAGTTTTTTCTTCCTACTGGCGTATCACATCCTACCACTCAATCACCTTATACCTCCCTTTTTATATCAACGAGGATTACACCAAAAATCTTATTTAAAAGAAACACGTTGACCCACCCTCCTATATAGGGTAACATGTCTCTGGTCAACCTGAATTAGTTAATCATTTCCAACCAATCTTTCTTATCTTTATGCACATTGCACACCATGTAGATTATAATAGCAAACATCATATACCATAAATACCCAATGCAACTATCATTACACTCATTAATATGTTTGTAGTATGCCAAAAATATATGTTGAATTAAATGAACATTAAATATATGCATATCATGTATTTTATATAGAATTGTAATATATTGACTCTTGATCATTTTATACTTAATTTTTTCCTACTCATTTTAATTATAATAATATATAAATAAAACCATTATGTGAAATTTCAATATTGAAATGCTCATGATAAAGATATTTATCACATATTAAAAGTTATAATATGAAAAATACTAAAATGATAGATATTATATTTTAATCAATTTTAGGAGAGACAAAATCCATAAAATTAAAATCATTAAAAATAGAAATAGGAATCGGGTTACCTACCACGATCAAAATACTTTTGTTAATTGGAATGATAAACAAAAATGTCATAAAATGAGATTTCTCTCTACTCTTTCCCCTTTCTCTCCTCTTCTCTCCCACCCAAGAAAAGATGAAATAGAGGAGGGGGATGGTTGGGTGAGAGATATATGCTAATGGTTTTAAATATTTATTAAAAATAAATAAATCTTTAGACTAGTTTCGTGGCATCCAACACCCTAACAACATTATACTCATTTATTTTTCCAAAAATTAGAGAGCTCAATGTCACAGCACTGCCCATCCTAATGCCATAATGCTCTCATAAACTATTTTCTAGAATTTTAGAATAATGAATTTTTAGTATATTACACATAGTTATACAATTATGGTCAGACTCTGACACCTCAAGGTTTAGCATTCAGTTGTGTAATAATCTAATTTTTTTAAATGATTTTTTTTAAATAAAAAATCTAAATTTCAGCATCGTGCCTTATCGAAGAAGAGAGAGGGAAGATAGAGAAGATTGTTCAGGGCTTTTCATTTATCAATTTTGTTCAGAGATTTTTTTTATTTATTATAAGTAACTCAAATCTTATTTTAGTTTTAAATGACTTTAATTATTATATAGATTTTCTTATATTGAATAGAATTAATTATTTTTTACTATATTTTGATTGTGACATTTGTATAAGCAAAAAAGGCTGGTTGTTAACACTATAAAATGGGTTGGATATTAAAACATAATACCCTGCATAGGAGGGAGGGCTGATGAGCTTTCCTTTAAATTTGGTTTGTGATGTTATCCTGGTTGTAACCTATAATAGATGACTGATTATGCCGACGGGCATAGAGTGACGACTCTTTATTGATTTAATGAATCAACCTGTAATGATAATTATTAATTGAATATGATAATTAATTAATTGGATAAGTGATAATTGATATGATTGATGACCAACTGGGAATCAGTTGTGGTAAAAGATGTTGAAAATACTACATTAAACCTGGATGTCCTGTCTTGCTAAATTATATATTGATGCATCCATATATTGATAGCACTGATGATATTAACAGATAAATTAATATCATTGACAATATTAGATGTATTGATAATACATAAAGAGATGATGCATATAAATAAATAAGAAAGATTACTTTAGTGATTTATGAATAATTTTTACATCATTATTTTATTGATTTATTGAATTTGATACTAATTATTAATTTTTAGATTCATTGTAATAATTTTCTTATTTTATTATTGATCATTTTAAGTTTTATTGATAATATTTAGTTATTAACTACATTGATTGCTATTAATTATATTAGACTAAGCATATCATATTTATTCTTTAATCTTTGTATTAAAAGCTTTAGTGAGCTTTTGAGCTCATTATGTGGATTTTTAATAATTTCAAGTCAAGGAATGAGTTAGGACCAATTAGAGTGAGATTGTTACAGATCCTCATATTTTCTTTAGATTTTATTTTACATTTTCTTTTATTCTTTTGTAGTTAGGAGCTTATGATAGATTAGTAATTCTGGTGATGTCCTAGCTAGTGTAAATGATATTTTGGTGAATGAAGAGCAAAATATCTTTATGCAGATGATTTTAGTTGCTTTTACTGGTTATTATTTATATTGATGAATTACAAAGCTCTGGTATATTCTTTAAATGATAAATATACAATTATTTCAAATTTGATTCTAGGGCATTACAAGTTGTAACCATTTTGATCCACTTGGAAAATTATAAAGATTTAAACTTTTTAGTTTTTAAACCATTTGCATATCTTTGAGAGTATTTTGGTGCATGAAAATGATGGTGTGTGATTTAAAAGGAGTCTTAAGTGTTTGGTGTGAATTTTGGCAAAATTTTAGAAATATTTCTTTATAGGAGCTCCTCGGCACTGGGTGTTGGAGAATCTCAGCACTACACTGAGCCAAAAAGCCAAATAATGACATTGTAGCACCTATAGTCTCAGGTTTTCAGATTTTCAACTAACGCTACATCACTGGGATGGAGCACCGCAGCACTAGGCCATTTTTATTACTTCAAATATATTTTAAAAGCACTATTCCATTCATTTGATCAAGCAACTAACAACCATAAAAGCGAGAAAGAGAGTGCTTTGGAGAGGGAAAAGGTAATTTTGAGCCACTTCTAATTATTTTTAGCAGTCGAGCCAATTTAGAAAGTTGTTCGGATCTTGGTGTGTCACATTATATCTATCTTAGTTTTCAAAAATACAAAGTTTTTCTAAATTTTTTTAATTAAATTTCTATTTTTATTAGCAAAAAATATGAATAATTTTACACTGAAAAAACTTTTATCGTGTAACTTTTAATATATTATAGAGACTAAAATTATGAACATTTTGAATATTTTCTAAAAAATATTTATCAAGTATTTTTAAATTGGAAAGTTATTATCGAATAGAAATAATTTAGATATTAAAATAGTGTTGTAGTATAATAAATTCTTAAATTAGTATTTTACACAATCTTTGATAATTTTGTTATATTTTGAAACTATAAGCTTTTATGCAGTATAAATTTCTTTTGCCAACCAACATATAAAACTATGTAATACTGACACATTCTTAATTATGATTTAATTACTATAATATGATAGAAACTTATGTGATTGAAATATGGCTACTACGAGATATAATGGGTAATAATTCTATGAAATTATATCTGTGTGAGGAAATATTCTAGAGCCTATAAGGCATATTCTGATGGCTATAAACTATGGTCTGGTGCTTACAAGCATATTCTGGTGCTTTAAGAATAAAAGGGAGTCATAAGGGGCCAGAATCCATTGAGATTCTATCTGGGATAGGAATATGTGATATGAACTTCTTTGTGATATGAACTACTCTATGATATAAATTTCAATTTATTTATCTACTCAGTATTATTATTTAATGGTTTATATATCTACTTAGTATTACTATTTAAGTAAATTGGATCACTCTTATGCTCTTATTACTATGGACAAATTAAATGATAATGACCACTGATTTGCTTTTTAGTATTTTTTAGACAAATCTATATAATTAGTGTTAATTATCCAAAGAGATAAATTAACACTCATATTATTGACTTGAGTAAAGAAATAATTTATTTTTGTATATGATGTCGGCGCGGGGGATATGAAATTTTTCCTAAAGGATGATTTCACATTCACCTATCATTTCAAATATGAAACTAACCCATAATTAGCTTTAGTTTATATCCAAAAGATTTTTTCCCTATTTTAGCGAACTAAGTAGGATTTATTTTATAATGGGTTCTTGAGTTCTGATGGGGTTGGTGAAGTAACCTAAAGAATTATAAAAAAGATTTAGGACTCTATTAATCCCTAAATAATGCTTAGGTTTTCTTTGATATAAAAATTATAAAAATCTCAGTTGATATACATAAGTATACTTTTCGAATTAAGTAATATAGTGATAGAGTAGAGTATCGATCCCACGAGGAAGAATATTTACTTACAACTACTAGTACTGTCTATTTCAACTACAATAATTATCTTAATAAAAATAAGTTTTGATGGAGATTCAATTACTTAATTTAAAATAAAAAATAATTAATTAAAATACTATTTGAGTAAATTATTTTGGATTGATAGAATGTAAATATAATATGCTTCCTAATAATTTTCTTTTATATTGATACTACTCATAGCATATGCATCATCGACCACTCAATCAAGAGTGAAGAGACAAAGGATAGATTACTCTTTCAACCTTAATACCACTCTAAACTCCCATAGTATATCACTCTAAACTCCTAAGTAAAGAGTGTATTATTAAAACCCCCTCATGATAATTCATCTCTACAAATTTGATACATTATAAGCACTACGCCTATGCTTACATTATATCGATCTAACATACCTGGTTGTGTCTACTTCCTATTCCTAAGCTCCACATTACACCTAATATTAACTACACATATGGCCACTATGTTATGATTTATGCAAATCTGTTTATACAAGTAAATTTTGATATAAGTTATTTTTTATGATTACAAAAGCTAATTATTTATTTTATTTTTCTCCTAACAAATATTGGAGTTTCTTTTTTATATGTACTAACATATTTTTAGGAAATTCACTCCAGACTGTTGAAGACTTCAGATTAATTTGTTAGTGTTTATTGTAAGTGAAGTCTATATTTTTTTACTTTTCTTGAGTCTGAGAGAGTGAGATTGTAAGTTGGATAACTGTGCACACACACACTGGGGGAGTAAAAGCTTAATTTTTAAAACTGATCGTACAGTACGATATATAATCGTACGGGATGATCTGTGTTAAATGTCCTCTACGACGAACCTGCCTGCATGAAAATTTTTCTAAGTTCTGTTCGTACAATATGAAATGTACTTCGTACTGAAGGTTTTGAGGTATGAACGGCTCTGTTTGATGTTTATATTAGATCGTACGGGACAAACTGTTTGTACGAATGGCTCGATTTAGGTTCATATTGGATCATACGGGACGAATTGTTCAATTTTTTTAACTATATTGTACAGTACGAAATAACTCCGTATAGAAGGTTGTATAGTACGAACGACTCTATTTGAGGTTCATACTGGATCGTATTGGATCGTACAAGACAAATTGTTCAATTTTTTAAACTATTTGTACAATACGAAATAGACTTCATACAAGATTTTTTGATGTATGAACGGCTAGGTTTTAGGTTCATAAGGGATTGTACGGGACGGACCGTTTAATTTTTTGAACTGTTCGTACGATACGATATACAATCGTACGGGATGATCGTATTGCATAAAACTTGAAATTTTCAATTTTTGGACGGTTTTTCTTGTCCTTGGTACTTAAGGGTCCTAAAAACTAACTTGTCAATAATCCTTCTATAAAAATTATTCTTGAGAGTGAATGGGAGAGTGATTGGGAGAGTGTTTGGGATGTAGGTTTTGTGAGATCCTTGAAAAGAAAATTGTGAGGGAATTCACAAGACTATCTAAGTGTGAGGATCTCATTGTTTGTACTTCAAGCTTCTTCCCAATCTCCTTGGAGGCTCTTGCAAGAAAGTTGTTCGAGAGGTTTTCGATTCTCTGCCGTCACCAGAAGGGCGAAAAAGGATGAGAGGGTTCTCTGCCTACACCAGGAGGGTGTGAAAGGATGAGTGGGTTCTCTGCCTTCACCAGAAGGGTGAAAAGGATGATGGTTCTCTACCTTCACCAGGAGGGTGAAAAAGGATGATGGTTCTCTGCCGCACTGGGATTTGATGGAAGAGAGTTTTGTAAAGGCTTCTCCGTCTTGTTATGGGGGCTAAAGGAGAGTCACTTTGATATAGTGCAATACCTAGAGAAGGAGTCTCTAGGGAGTGGATATATGTCGTGTTTGACCGAACCACTATAAATCTGATGTTCTCTATTCCTGTTTCTTTTTATTTTCTATATTGTTATTTTTGATGCACTTTATTTTTCTATGGTTGAAAAATTAGTAAATTCATATATGTTCGTATTGGACGAGCTACAATCATACAGTATAATTTGCTTAAATTTTTAATTAAAAATTTTCCAAAATTCTAAGAGAATTTTTAAAAGTACCAATTCACCCCCCTCTTAGTTAGCTTAGGGACATAATCAATAGGTCTAACAACCTATTCACACTTTCAAGTGGTATCAAAGCGGGTTTCAAAAATCACTATTTAGATTACATTTTGAAATTCGATCATGGCTAATTTTGAAAATTGAAACACTTTAGAAGGTTACTCAATCACTAGACCACCTTTGTTTGATAATATCCTATTTAATTTTTGAAAAACTTGTATGTCTATATTCCTACAATCTCTTGACTATAGCATTGCATATTAGTACAGGAAGGTTACATTGAACCTACTAGAATTATAGAAGGAATTACAGTTCAAACACCTTTTGCTGAATGGACTGTAGAAGAATGTGAGTTAGCTCAATTGAATGCTAAGTGTTTGAATAATTTCTTTTGTGCTTTGAAATTGGAAGACTACATGCATGTTTCTACTTGTAAATCAGGAAAAGAAATTTGGGATAGGCTTTCCATTACTTATGAAGGTACAAATGAAGTGAAGAAAACTAGATTGAACATTCTTTTGCACGATTATGAACTTTTTCGTATGAAACCAAATGAATCAATCTCAGACATGTATACACGATTTACACATATAGCCACTTCATTGTATGCCTTAGGTAGGGAATTAACGAATGCAAAAAAAGTAAATAAGATACTTCGTTGCTTACCTACTGCTTATGATGCAAAGATAACTTCTATAACTGAATTGAAAGATTTAAATATCTATTCTATTGACAATCTTCTTGGATCACCAATTGCTTATGAGCAATCTGCGAATCAAAGACAGATTGATGCAGGAGATAAGTGAAAGGAAAAGAACATAGCTTTGAAGATGGATGATTCAGAAAGTGATCAGTCATTACCTGAGGATGAGGAAGATATTGCCTTGATGACAAGGCAATTTAGAAGTTTTCTAAAGAGGAAGCAGAGAAGACACCAACAGTGGAACAAAGGTAAGTTTCATAAAAATGTTAAGGCTTCTAATGATATTATTTGCTATGAATACAAGAAGCCAGGTCATACAAAGACTGATTGCCCCAATCTCAAGGCAAATCCTAGCAAGGAGAAACCAAAGGAAAGAATGGGTAAAAAGAGACTTCAACGAGCTTTTTGGGTGGACTCAGCTTCAGATTCTTCAGAAACAGCACGTGAAGAGAAAGTCACAAATTTGTGCTTATTGGCTGACAATCTTGATCATTCAGATCAAGAGGAGGTATGTGACTTAAGTTATGATGAATTATTTGAAGTTTCTGAACGCATACATTCAGCATATAGGAAACTAAAAAACTGCATGCTAAGTTAAACTTGTATCATTTAAAGCTGCAAAAAGAATACAAAATTCTTAAGAAAGATCATACATTATTTGATAGAAACCATATGACTTGATTGGATGAATTTGATGATTTGAATAAATAGCATGAACTTTTAAAATCATCACACACTGAACTTGAAAATGATTTCAAAATATTTATGGATGAATCGGATAGTAAAGAGCATAAGTTGAAGATTAATAATTTGATTCTAGAAAGTACAAATGCATTTTTTGAGGTTAAGTTGAAAGGACATGAGGAAAATAGGAATCCACCTAGACTTGAAGATTTTCACAAAATTTACCACAAGTTAATTAGTTTAAAATGAAAAAAAGAACTTATAGTGTAAATAGATTGGTGAATTTTTTTCCTGGAGTAAAGTATTTTTCTTGTGGTATGATTGGACATATATCTCACACTTGTACTATTCATTATAGAACACATTTACTATGGAGACCTAAGATATATAAAATATAGTATATCATACATGCATCTATTTTAAAATTATCTAGAGGTGAACCCAAACTTGTTTGGATTCCTAAGTCTAACATTTGATATTTTTATAGGATCGCTCTCATACAAGATCTCGTGAGAGCTTTTGGTACATGGAAAGCGATTATTCCAAGCATATGACTGGAGATGCAAATCAATTTATAATGCTAGAAGCCAAGAATGAAGGCAAGGTTACACTCGGAGATAATACTACCAAGAGAGTGGTAGGTACAGGTATGATTGGAAATTCTAAAAACTTTGTGATTAAAAATGTTCTGTTGGTTAAAGGGTTAAAATATAATCTGTTGAGTATAAGTCAACTGTGCAATAAAGGTTATCATATCAAATTCTTGCCTACTAGTTATATTATTAGTCAAAATAGACTTGTTGTGTTGAATGGTGATAGAGTAAATAATGTTTACATGCTAGATTTGAATTCTGTAAAACTTTCTAGTGCTTTTTGTTTAAAAACTGTATCTGATGAATCATGGTTATGGCATAGAAGGCTTTTTCATGCTAGTATGAGAACTCTTAGGAAAATCACCTAAAAAAAAGTTAGTTAGAGGTGTACCCAAATTGAATTTTATAAAAGACCACTTATGTGATGCATGTCAATTAGGAAAGCAAGTCAGATCATTTTTTAGTTCAATCAAGAAAATTAGGACTAGCAAGCCCTTAGAAATTGTTCACATGGATCTTATTGGACCTGTTAGTATCTTAAGTTTAGGAGGAAAAAGATTTGGGTATGTAATTATGGATGACTATTCTAGATTCACTTGGATTAGATTTTTGAATCATAAGAGTGAATCATTTGAGGAGTTGAGAGATTTTGTCACTTGGATTTAGAGAAAATTAGGTTTTGAAATTTTATCTATCCAAAGTGATCATGGGGGAGAATTTGAAAATGAATTATTTGATAATTTTTACAAATCTTAATGTATAGAACATAATTTCTCAGCTTCTAGGACACCCCAACAGAATAGAGTAATGGAGAGAAAGAACAGAATATTAATTAAAACTGCTATAGCTATGTTGGTAGAATATTCACTTCCAAAATATTTTTGGACTGAAGTAGTTAGCACAGCGTGCTATGTGTTGAATAGGGTGTATATTAGATCTAAATTATATAAGACACCCTATGAACTTCTTAAAGGTAGAAGTCCCAACCTCTCACATCTACATGTTTTTGGATGTAATGTGTTCATTCATAATAATGGCAAAACTCTCTTAGGAAAATTTGATCCTAAATCTGATGAAGAAATTTTTTTAGGATATTCATGTGTTGAAAAAT
Organism: Dendrobium chrysotoxum; assembly: GCA_019925795.1. Classification (NCBI taxonomy): domain Eukaryota; kingdom Viridiplantae; phylum Streptophyta; class Magnoliopsida; order Asparagales; family Orchidaceae; genus Dendrobium; species Dendrobium chrysotoxum. The sequence goes on along the minus strand of CM034299.1, from coordinate 18,164,609 downwards.
CTGATAGAGTTTTTAATAAAAGAACATTGGTAGTTGAGGAGACCACTTATGCTATTTTTGATGAATCTACTAATAGTGAAGGGTCTAAGTTGGATGAAGAAGAGGTTGAGAAAATAACCCAAAAACTTGAAAATGAAAAGTTAAAGAAAGGGTTGAGAGAAGAAAACCAATTGTCTAAAGAATGAAAATTTATTAGAAGTCATCCTAAAAAGTTGATTTTAGGAGACCCAAGTGAAGGAGTTAAGACTAGGTATGGTTTGAGGAAAGAAGTAAATCATTCAGCTTTTATTTTAATGATTGAACCCACTAATATTGATCAAGCACTTTTGAATGAATTTTGGATTTTGGTCATGCAAGAAGAATTGAATCAATATAAAAGGAATGATGTTTGGAAGTTAATTGAAAGGCCAAAGAATCAAAGTATAGTTAGGACAAAGTGGGTGTTCAAAAATAAAATGAATGATTCAGGAGTTGTGATTAGAAACAAGACTAGATTGGTAGCTAAGGGGTATAATCAAATAGAAGGAATTGATTTTGAGGAGATATTTGCCGCTGTAGCAAGACTTGAAGAAATTAGAATTTTGTTAGCTTTTGCCTATTTTAAAGACTTTAAATTGTATCAAATGGATGTAAAGAGTGCCTTTTTGAATGGGGTGATAGAAGAGGATGTTTATGTTGAGCAACCACCAACTTTAAAAATTCTAAATTCTTTAATTATATTTTCAAATTAAAAAAGGTATTGTATGGACTAAAATAGACACCTAGGGCTTGGTATGAGAGGTTAAGCACTTTTCTATTAAAAGGATCATTTATTAAGGAAAGTGTTGATACCACTCTATTTTTGAAAAGAATAGATAATAAAATACTCATTGTACAAATATATGTGGATGACATCATTTTTGGATCAATTGATAAATCTTTATGTGATGAATTTTCAAAAATAATGAGTGGTGAATTTGATATGAGTTTGATAGGTGACTTGAGTTATTTTCTTGGTTTTAGCATAGAGCAAAATGAGGAAGAAACTTTTCTTAGTCAGTTTAAGTATGTTAAGGATATCCTCAAAAAGTATAAAATAAATAATACTAAACCAGTAACTTCACCCATGAGTTCCTCAGTACTATTAGATAAGGATCCTAAGGGAAAATTTGTTGATCAAAAGAAGTTTAGAGAAATAATTAGATCATTGCTTTACTTGACTGCTAGCGGATCAGACATTATGTTTAGTATTTATTTATATGCAAGATTTTAATCTGATCCAAAGGAATCACATTTAATAGCAGTGAAAAGAATATTAAGATATCTTTTGGGAACTCAAAATTTAGGAATTTGGTATCTTAAGAATAATTCTTCTTTTGAAATAATTAGATACTCAGATTCTAATTTTACTGGATATAGAGTTGATCGAAAGAATATTTTTGGGACTTATCAATTCATTGGAAATTCTTTAGTATCTTGGTCCAGTAAAAAATAAATTTTAATAGCACTTTCTACAGCTGAAGCAAAATATATTGCCTTAGGGAGTTGTGTTGCACAAGTGCTTTGGTTGAAATAATAATTAGTTGACTTAAGATTTTTTATTGGTACAATTTCAATCTTTTGTGATAACACTAGTGCCATTTGCATTTCAAAGAATCCTATTCAACATTCTAGAATAAAGCATATTGATATAAGGCATCATTTCATAAGAGATCATGTAGCGAAAAGGGTAATTGAACTACATCATGTCGCTACTAAAGATCAACTTACAGATATTTTCACAAAACCCCTAGCTTTTGACACTTTTAGCATATTAAGGACAAGGCTAGGTGTGATTGATCTTAATGCATGATTGAAAATTCTGTAAATTTATTTTGTATGTGATTGTGAGTTTGTTAGTTTCTAATTTTTGTGTCTTCTTTAAAAAATGAAAAATTTTGTCCTGTTTTGTTCTTTATTTTAGTGTGGAAAATCTGTAGAGTTGAAGTGACAATTATATTTTTTTTGTCTGTTTGTACTGTACGATGACCTCATCATACTATATGATTGGAACATATTCATCTATACAAATGGGGTGGGTTCACGGTTAGTGTCAGTTATTATTGTTGATCGTACATACGAACACATCTTTGTTTGTATGATCCATGTGTCGATTTGGATAAGGAAGAACCTAACCGTCGCCTGAACGATCTTTAATAATTTGATCGTCTCGGATGAACATGTCATCGTCTATACGATCAGGAAGTTAAAATGTCTGTACGAAAGGATGCCTCGGGCCGAGCAGTTTACGAAAAGCCATTTCATTTTTGACTATTTTCGTTCGTCCTGTATGAAATGTATTTCATCTCGTACAAAATGTATTTCATCATGTATGAAATTTCTTTCATACAGTATGATTGTTCACCTTTTTTTATAAAAGAGGGTCATTTTCGTTCATTTCACCTTCAATTTCAAACCCTTCTAAGCATTAAGAAGAGATGTCAGGCAGCGGAAAGAGAGTTTGACAATCTAGAGGTTTGTCATCCAGGCAGGATTGGGATGACAATATCTTAAGTGCCCAAAATAAGGAGGCATACTTGAAAGTTCGTTTGGGATGTTAAGCCCTTATGAACTAGTCCTGAGGCTAACCAAGAGGGGAGAAGAATTAGATATTTGAAAGAAAAGAAAAATCTTTTTATAACTTGCAGCAGAAATGAATTAAAACAATGATAAAAAGATCAATCACAGATTTCACCCAAGCAAATAATCGCAGTTAAATAAAGTGAGGAAAATAATAAGAAAGAACACACCGGATTTATAGTGGTTCGGTCCAACCTGACCTACGTCCACTCCTCGGAGGCATCCTCCAAGTATTGCACTAAACCAAATAGTGTCTCTCCTTCAGCCCCCACAGCTAGGCGGAGAAGCCCTTACAAAATCACTTCCACCTTCCCTGGTGCGGCGGAGTAGCCGGGTCCTCTGACACCAAAGAGATCTTCTTCTTCCCAAAACCTCCCTCGAGATGACCCTTGAATCCGATGGTACTTAGGTGCAAGCTTGCCGGAGCAACCGTGTGAACCCCCTCACACTCCCTCGAGAATCCCCCTTCCCAGGCTCTTCTCCCTCTCAAACTCCACCCTTTCCTCTTTCCCTTTCAAGCTCTCTCTTCAAGTTTTCTTCAAAAGAATGAAGCCTCAATGGCTGCCAAAGACACCTATCAAGTGCCTTGAGAAAGCTTAAATAAAGAGCTCCAAAAACCCTTCCAAATTAGTTCTGGCGGCAAAGATCATCCAGGACGATATGCTACAAAAGATGGCTTCACAAAACCCTAAAAACTCAATTCTGCCGCCAAATATCGTCCAGGACGATCGCAGGATCGTCCAGGACGATGTGCTCCAAAAGACGGCTTCAAAAAACCCTAAAAACTCAATTCTGCCGCCAAACATCGTCCCGGACGATCGCAGGATCGTCCTGGATGATGTGCAAAATTTGACCTGATAGTCCCGTACGATCCTGGGATAGTACAGGACGATCAGTACAAATTTTGCACAAATCATCCCGTACGATATATAGATCGTCCAGGATGATTAGAACAAATTTTGACTCTTAAATCCTTGCTTAAATTATCATGGTGGCTAGGGTTTTGAGATCATATTGGATCGTCCAGGATGATATAAATATCATCCAGTACGATTAGTTCAATGAACAGATCGGCCTGGACGATCAGACATCATCCAGTACGATTTTTTCAAAAGTTGAACTACTGGTTTTGATAGGATCTCACTCCCCCTGAGTATGTGTACACATAGTCACAAATAAGCATACACCCTTACAGGACTTGACTCAAGAAATTAAAAAGTACATCAATGAGATATACAACAAAGCCTATTCTACTCATTCTTGAGTCTTGAATCTTTCTTGGATTGATGCATGTTGTTCCTGAAATGTTAGTACACACAAATAAATATATATTCCAAATACTAGGAGATGAACCATAATATTTGTTATCATCAAAATAAGAACTCGTGAGCCCGAGTTGCAACAATACTATAGGTATGCCTCATCAAAAATTACCCCCTCCCGCATCCTGCTACAAGAGAACCTTCACTTTGTAGTAACGCCACTATTCGACTCTACTCAGTTTTCTTTCCTTCTCACCCTGATCTTTGCCTACAATAAAGATCTTTTTCATGTTTTTTAGCCAACATGACATTTAATCAGGATCATACTAGAATCTCTTCCTTTGTTCTAAAATAAAGGGTTGAAATAACCAAGGAGGACCTTGGAGCATATTTTCATCTGAAAACTCTGGGAATACGGGCACACACTCTGACCTCTAGATCGGACTATGATTGGTCCAAAGTCAATCAAGTTATTAGGGTTATAATCCTACCTACTCACTATTATAGAGTTGACTCCTTAAACAAAAATGCTAGAATTATTCAACATGTTCTTAGGACCTCCATCATTCCCAAGGCCGGAGATAGAGTAAATATGACCCCTCTTCTTTCTACAGTCACCTATTTGATTATGCCTGGCCAACCCATTAATGAAGCCCAATTAATTTTGGACTATCTATATTCTCTCACCGATATTGGCCATCCTAGTGTAAAAAGAAAGAAGACCATTACCCTAGGTCATGTGATTTGTTTCATTCTTGAAAAGAAGTACAATATGATCCACCCTGATGGACCATCTGAACTGTCACATTATTTCTTTGATGCTTCTTTTCGGGCACTTTTTGGGAGTGATGGAGATGGGGATAGTTCTGAGGACGAACCTGCACCTGCACCCGCTCCTACACCTGCTCCTGCACCTGCACCTGCACCTGCACCTGATCAATACTTTTATCAGGATATGGTCCAACATTTTGATCATCTTGATCATAGATTTGATCAAATGAAAGCACATCTGAAGATGTAGGATGAAAGGTACAATGAGGATAGGGGGTGGATTAGAGACTAGTTCTAGTCGATGAACACTAATATTACAACAGTCAATAGCTATTTCTCTATGTTCACTACTCCTCTACCTCCTCCAGATCAAGGTCACTTAGATTACTAGCGGTGTTTATCTTTACTTGGCTTGGCAATAGATTTGGTTATTTTTATTGTTGTCTATTTGGCTTGGTTGTGAGAATTATGTTGTTCTTATTTGTTATTATGGGTATTGGTTGGTGAATAATTTATTAATGATGATGTTGACAAGCTTCAACATTGTAGTCGGTATTCACTCATATGTAAGCTTGTTTTGATGAAGTAAATGAAATGAAAAAAAATGTTTTTATGCATATTATATATTGTTTGTGGCATTGACTTGAAAAATTTCTTTAAAGTTTATCTCTCAAAAGTAGTTAATTAAATCTAATAAATGTTGACTGAATTTGAATTACAATAGAAATTTCTGTGCATAATTTAATTTCTCAAAATTTAGATTACTTTGTGATTTGGTGTAGATTGGAAGATCTTATTTTATTTTATTTTTAGACATGTATTACTTAGCTATAATTATTGCATATTAAATAACATAATCTTGCTCTTATTTTCTAGCTCAAGTGTTCCTTATTGTATTTGTAGTTAAGAACTTTTGATGGAAAGAATTTTGTTTAAATAAAAACAAAATAAGTCTCAAAATGAAAAGATGCATAAAGTGTGCCACAAATTTGAAAAGATGTGTAATGTCACCATATTGTCAAGAGGGACAAAATTAGCCCACATATTGCTAAGATGCATAAAGTGTGCCATTCAATTTGCAAAAGATGCGTAATGTCACCATTCAATTCTTTCCTTTCGCATTTTCTTACTTTACACATATCAATAATTGTACTATTGAATTAGAAAATTAGTAATTTTATTTCATCATTTGTGCAATAGTTATGATTATTTAATCTGTCTATTACATTACTGCCATAGATCCACTTTTCTTCTCCTTATTATAGTATGTGATCTAAACCATTTTGAGTTCTTACTTTTTGCATAAGATTTAAATATTGTAGTTAATTTTCTTTTAACATTATTTAAATTCTCAACTCCTTTGAGTGTCTTCCCTTTTTGTTGTTGTCAAAAGGGGGAGTTTTGTATTGTTTGATTTGTTGCATTGTATGTTTTGCATTGTTTGTTTCTCGTTTGATTTGTTACATTGTATGTTTTGAGTGTCTTTTCTTTGCATATGTATGTACTTGTATTGTATGTGCTTTCTTGTCTTTGTTCTATCCATTTTTGTTTTATCCATTTTTTTCTTCTCCTATTACCTCCTCTTATCCCTTGGGTCGTGTAGATCAATTCTTTAGGGGGAGCTTCCGTTTAGGGGGAGCTTAGGAGATTATTTATTTAGGGGGAGCTTACATTTAGTGGGAGATTAGGCAAAATGTGAGTTTATTTTTGTTTAACTCAAATAATAAATGTTTTGCCATCATAAAAAAGGGGGACATTGTTATGATTTGTGCAAATCTGTTCGTACAAGTGAATTTTGATACAAGTTATTTTTGATGATTACAAAATCTTATTGTTTGTTTTATTTTTCTCCTAACAATTACTGGAGTTTCTTTTTTGTGTGTACTAACATATTTTTCAGGAAATTCACTCCAGACTATTGAAGACTTTAGATTAATTTGTTAGTGTTTATTGTAAGTGAAGTCTGTATTTTTTTACTTTTCTTGAGTCTGAGAGAGTGTGATTGTAAGTTGGGTAACTGTGTACACACACACTAGGGGAGTGAAAGCTTAATTTTTAAAACTGATCGTACAGTACGATATCTAATCGTACGGGATGATTTGTGTTAAATGTCCTCCACAATGAACCAGCCTGCATGAAAATTTTTCTAAGTTTCATTTGTACAATATGAAATGTACTTTATATCGAAGGTTTTGTGGTACAAATGGCTCTGTTTGATGTTCGTATTGGATCGTACAAGATGAACTGTTTGTACGAACAGCTCGGTTTAGGTTCGTATTGGATCGTACGGGATGAATTGTTCAATTTTTTTGAACTATCTCGTACAGTATGAAATAACTCCATACAGAAGGTTGTGTAGTACAAACGGCTCTATTTGGGTTCGTATTGGATCGTACTGGATCGTACGGGATAAATTATTCAATTTTTTAAACTATTCGTACAATATGAAATAGACTTCGTACAAGAGTTTTTGAGGTACGAACGGCTCGATTTTAGGTTCGTAAGGGATCGTACGGGATGGACCGTTCAATTTTTTTAACTGTTCATACGGTATGATATGCGATCGTACAAAATGATCGTATTGCATAAAACTTGAAATTTTTAATTTTTGGACTATTTTTCTTGTCCTTAGTACTTAAGGGTCCTAAAAACTGACTTGTCAATAATCCTTCTATGAAAATTCTTCTTAAGAGTGAAAGGGAGAGTGATTGGGAGAGTGTTTGGGAGTGAGTTTTTGTGAGATCCTTGAAAAGGAAATTATGAGGGGATTCACAAGATTATCCAAGTGTGAGGATCTCATTATTTGTACTTCAAGCTTCTTCCCAATCTCCTTGGAGGTTCTTGCAAGAAAGTTGTTCGAGAGATTTTCGATTCTCCGCCGTCACCAGGAGGGTGAAAAAAGATGAGTGGGTTGTCTGCCTACACCAGGAGGGTGTGAAAGGACGAGTGAGTTCTCTGACTTCACCAAGAGGGTGAAAAAGGATGATGGTTCTCTGCCGCACCGGGATTTGGTGGAAGAGAGTTTTATAAAGGCTTCTCCGTCTTGCTGTGGGGGCTAAAGGAGAGTCACTTTGATATAGTGAAATACCTAGAGAAGGAGTCTCTAGGGAGTGGATATAGGTCGTGTTTGACCGAACCACTATAAATCTGTTGTTCTCTGTTCCTATTTCTTTTTATTTTCTACATTATTATTTTTGACGCACTTTATTTTTCTATGGTTGAAAAATTAGTAAATTCATATCTGTTCATACAGGATGAACTATAATCATACAGTATGATTTGTTTAAATTTTTGATTAAAAATTTTCCAAAATTCCCAGAGAATTTTTAAAGTACCAATTCACCCCCCCCCCCCCCCTCTCTTGGTTAGCTTAGAGACATAATCAATAGGTCTAACAACCTATTCACACTTTCACACTATGTGGATTAAATGAATACATGATATATTAAAAATATCATGAAATTATTGATGAAGAGACTCATTAGTACTCCATATTTTATTTATACCATCAATCCAAAACTAGAGAATTTAGCCATACATCAACAACAAGTGATGCATATTCATATTCATTAATTGCATAATAAAAAGAAAGTAGAGAAGAAAAGATATCACTGGATGAGTTCAATGAACTCTTACACACTCCTCCTAAAACTTACAAAATTACTTCCACAAACACAAGCTAAAAACTCTAATGAAATGTATCCAATACTTCTCTGAATTCCCTCCGTTGTCACTCTAAAAAAATCAGAGAAACACTATAAAGACTGAAATTAAAAAAGTGACTAAACTCCTCTATAACATTACAGATGGACTATTTATAAAAAAATATAGAAAATGGATTATGGTGCCATGGCGTTCAATACACTTGCACTACGGCGCTCATAAAATGAACCAATACGATAGCACTAAAGGGTTTCCTCCACTACAATGCTTGTTGACATGGACCCATTATTTAATAAATTGATGCGTCACTTCACTGACATAGTATGGCATGAATAGTTATAATTGTAGCATTATGGCGCTGTTGTTAGTTGAGCGCTGCGATATCCATGTGGCACTCTCTTGACTTAACAGTGTTAGCATTTGGCACCATGGCATTATGTAGACAGAGATTAAGATTTATGGTGCTAACTCCTCTGATGTTGTGGTGCTGGGAAAGTTGGATGAGTTTTGTGGCGCTGACTCCTTCGACGTAGTGGTACTGTTAAATAGAGACTAGGCGCCACCATGTCCATATTTGGGCACTCCGATAGTGTCAATGATGGCACCGCGGCGGTATTATGTCTGACGCCATGGTGTTGTACCAAACTTTATAATTTTGCTCCTTTCTTATATTATCTTACACAAACACAACTGAAAAAATATATTTTCACTAATAAATTAACACATAAAATAAAATATTATTTACACTAATCAAATTCTCCCCAGCTTAAATTCTTGTTTGTCCTCAAGAAAATAAATATTTGTAATTCTAATTAAATGATTAATTAAAATAAAAAATGATAATCTAAAATTACTAAAATATAAGATAATACATTACTATCTGGAATTAGTAAAAATGAATTAAAGCTATACTTCTAGTTTGAAAAATACTAATAGTTAAACTTAATCAATCATTCTTGTGTTTACCTAATTTGAAATTATAGGTTATAAATTTAATCTTTAACTTTGGAATATTAAAGTGAATAATATAGTTTTAATAATTGGATATGATTATAGTTAAAATTATATTTTCATTAGTTCACCATCCCTCAAATTAGCTCTCGTATCTTATCCTTTATAATTTTGTATAAGATTGTATTTCAAATCTTTAAGCTTTCACTGATACCAATTTTTGAATGTACTCATCTTTTTCTTTTGATATTTCTTATTTCTTTTTTCTTTTTAAGAACTATTTATAGTTCTTTTTTTCTTTTGTGGAGTACATAATTAATAATTTTGAATATCAGCTTCTACTTTAAGATTCTCATACAGTCTTACTAATTTTAATGTATGAACTTGATGAGATTATTAATTTCATCTTCAGGTTAGCTATGATTTTAAATTTAATCTACTCATATCTAATTATTAATACTAATTATTCATCTTATAATTTTTAAAAATTAAATTCATAAAGGTATAACTTATAAATTCAAATTAAGGTGATAGCTCAGATGGTTAAATGAGTTAAGTATTAAATTTTCCAACCTATGAAGTATAAATATAGTTTATTCAAACTAGAATCTAGGGTTTTATCATTATCCTAATTTTTTATAATTTTTAATTATCATTTTTATAAAGGATAATTAAATAATCAAAATATAAAAGTTATTGGAGGACAATAATAATTTAAGCATGAAGAGAATTTGCTAATATATAAATAAATGCATAAATAAATATTATAAATATATGCTTTCATATGAGTGATAAAAAGCACATAAAACATGTGTTAAAAACACAAACATAACATAACATTCTTAATATATTACAGTTACAGGATAACCAATACACATAGCGCCCTATATTCAATAATAACTCTCAAAGCCAAATTTTCTAATTAATTATAATTACACAAGCCAAAATCTTCCAAATCTTCCTTCTCTTTTAAAAAATGATAAAGAAGAATAACGAAAACACATGTACATCCTTAAGAATTATTCACTCCTTTAATTACATGGTTTCAATCTATACTCATTGACTTTAATGGTATGCAAAGTTTTCTTGTCCTGTATCCTAATGGCACCATTAAGAAAAATTCTAATGGTAGTGAAAGGATTAATCCATCAAGATTTAATTTTCCTATGGCAATACTGTTCCTTATAATCAAATAGCAATACATCTTTCCCATGAAAGAAATCATACAAAAAACTTTACCACCATGCATCATCCTTATTTCTATCATGTACTTCTTATCTTCATGTAACTCCTATTTGAATTTTTTCAACTTAGTAATAATGGCAGAACTTTGAATGGGGCGAAGTGAAAAAAGAATCCTCATTCTTGGTAGGATTTTCATTTTAGTTCTTTGAAGAAGAGGATGTATGCTTGCTTCTACCCATCACTTAGACTTTCAATTTCTAAGAGAAGAAAATATGATACTCACTCAAGAGTAGGGAAGGACTAAAAAGTGAACTTCCTCGTAATTGGTTTTATAGATTTTAGTGGGATGAAAGTTTAAAATTTTTGAAATTTCAATCATTAAGGGTTGACGGGGTGTTACGGCATTAAAAGGTATTGCACCGCGATGCACCCTTCTTCTCTATCAAAGTGTTTTTTAAAAGAAAACTAAACAAAGCCTAATTGAGAGGATATGGTTGCCTCCCTAAAAAGCAGTAAGTTTATAATCTTTAGCCAGATTGGATAACTAACAGACCTAAGATTAGGTTACCTCCCAAGCAGCGCTAAGTTTATAGTCTTCAGCTAGACTTTACCCAAATTTTCCATTTGGCTAAGGTGGATGATTGTTATTCTTCAATTGGGTCCTACTTATATCTCTCTCCTTCTCTGTAAGATTAACTTCAGTGTTACTAGGAAGAGAACCGATGGGTTGACTACTAACAGAAATTGCAATCTAACTTAGTTGAGTTTCCAAATTTTTAGTTGAAGCAGCTTGGTTTTGTAATTGAGTTCCCAATTGCATGACCACACCTTCTAGAGGTTTCTTCCTAGTTCTATACTAATTGCTTTGATTAAATCTAGGAGGATATGCTGGTCTTAGATTATTGTTAGCTTGATTTTGATTATTCTAATTTGTGCCTTGGTTATTTTGACAAGAATTTTTTTGATTTCCAACATTATTATTTGATCAATTAAAATTTGGGTGATTCCTCTAACCTGGATTATATATATTTGAATAGCAATCGCCTTCCAATCAAATTTATATTTTCAATCCCCTGGATATCATTTTCTTCCATTGAATTTTTATCTTCCAAATGTAAAGATGAATTAGAATTTAAGCATAAAGTGCTCAATTTCTTTGATATTGTTGAAACTTATGTAGTCAAAATAGATAAATAATCATTTTCATAAACTCCAGCCACTCTTTTAGGATTCACTCTATTAGCAGGCCATTAAAATTTATTTGTTGTCATTTCTTCAATGAATTCATAAGACTCTTCAAAAGGTTTTGACATCAAAGAACCTTCAGTTGGAGAATCAATTATGGCTTTAAGGTATCCTACCAATCCATTATAAAAAGTTAGAATTATTAACCAATTAAATAGGGCATAGTGAGGGAACTTTCTAAACATCTCCTTGAATCATTTTCAACTCTCATAAATAGATTCCCCTTCTAACTGAGTAAAAGAAGTAATGTTATTTCTAAGCTTTGGTAGTCTCAGATGGTTGGAAATACTTTCCTAAACATTTGTGGGCCAACTTGTTTCATGTGGCAATAGAGCCTGGAGTAGGGCTATCAAAATCGGGTTATGTGATGGGTTCGGGTTTAACTCGAAACTGACCTAATGCTAGTCGACCTGACCGGAACCTAACCCATGTTTGAAAATGGGTCACTTTTTTAGACCTGAACCTGACCTGCTTTGGGTCCAGGTCTACCCAACATGACTCACCTATGGAGGAGAAATACTCTGAAATTATCAATAATTACTGGGAGGTGAAGAAGCTTCCCGCTAAGAGCGACTACTAGGGTAGATTAAATTAGATCAAAGAGGCAGAGAAAGGGAGATAACGAAAGCATGTTAAGAGTTTAATTTTTTCTCAAGTAGCTCTACCAAAGAGGCAAAGAGAAGATGTTGTAGATATTTTTCCGATGCTTTCGATGCTCCTTGGAAGGACTTAGATAAAGGGGGGGGAAGCCTCATCATCTTCGTTATCTTCTACCACTCTTAGGGCTAAGACCAAGATGCCAAGTCTTCCCCAGCTTTAGTGAATGGATCTGTAGTGGCAGACATAAAGGAATAGATCATTATTGTTAGGGAGATAAAGAAGAAGGATTACTATAAGATCTTGGGGCTAGAGCAGAGCTGTACTGTAAAAGATGTGCTCAAGGCATACCGAAAGTTTTCATTGAAGGTTCATACGGAAAAGAATAAGGTGCATGGTGTAGAGGAAGCATTTAAGGCGGTCTCTAAATCTTTCAGTGTCGAGTAATCAAGAGAAGAAACACACAATGAGAGATTGGCCTTTCTATTTTTGGGTTAAAATCGGGTAAAAATTAGGTTTTTGGGTTGACTCGAACCCGACCCAGAATTTAAAATGGGTCAAAAATTAGGACCCAAACTCAACCCATTCTTAAAATGGGTTGACTTCAACCCAAAAAATTTGGGTCGGGTTTAAGTCGGGTTTTTGGGTCGTATCAATTTTTCAAATCCCTAGCCTGGAGCTAAAGAATTTAATCACTATTTTGCCTTGTCTCTTATAGAAAATAGGAACAATCTAAGTCTAATGGCATCTTCACTAACACCATTATAGTTAATTATTGTACAAATTTCTAAGAAACTTGCTAAATATAGGTTAGGGTCTTCAATGGGAGTTCACCTAAACTGAGAATTTTGCACCATCTGAATGATTGCATATTTTAAATCAAAATTATTTATTTCTTTGGCAGGTCTACTTATGTTTTAGTGAAGTCCATCTACTAAAGGGTTTGCAAAATACTTAAGAGATTTTGAATTATCTAAGTTTTAAACAGGGTCATCAATTTTAAAATTCTTTTTGGTGGTTCTAATTTTAGAAAGGGTTCTCTCAATTTCAAATTCAAAATTTAAACATGCCTCCACTCTGTCTTATAAGCATGTAACCATAGATATGCAATTATTAAATTAAAATAAAAGAATATAGTAGGACTAATTATATAATTGATTCAACAATATAGTAAATTTATAAATAAAATAAATTCTTCTCCAGCAACTGTGCCAAAAACTTGATGGGGGCGGTGAAGTAACCTAAAGAATTATGAAAATACTTTAGGGCTTTATCAATCCCTAAATAATGCTTAAATTTTTTTTATATAAAAATTATAAAAACTCCACTTAATATACACAAGAATACGTGCCAAATCAAATAATATAGTGACAGAACAAAGTATTGATCCCATGAGATAGAATATTTACATGTAACTACTAGTACTATCTACTTCAACTACAATAATTATCCTACTCAATACAAATAAATTTTTGTGGAGATTCAATTACTTAATTTAAAATCAGAAATAATTAACTAAAATATTATTTGGATAAATTATTTTAGATTAATGGAATATATAATATATTTCCTAATGATTCTCTTTTATATTGGTGATATTTAGAGTATAATCATTACCAACCGCTTAGTCAATCATGAAGAGACAAAGGATAAATTAAATTCTTCCAACCTCAATACCATTCTAAAATCTCATAATATGTTACCCTATGAAAATCTTAGAAGAGTAAGTAAAGCATGTACTATTAAAACCCCCTCATAATAATTCATCTCTATAAATTTAATACATAATAAGCACTATATCTATGCTTGCATCATACCAATCCAACATACCTGGTTGTACTTACTTTCTTATTCTTAGGCTCCACATTACACCTGATATTAACTACACATATGGCCACTATTTATATTAAATGAAGACCTGGTATATTGAAAGCATAATGAAATTATTGATGAAGAGACTCATCAGTACTCTATATTACATTTACACCATCAATCCAAAATAAGAGAATTTAGCTAGATATGAAGAACAAGTGAAGCATATTTATTTTCATTAATTGCATAATAAAAAGAAAGTACAAAAAAATATCACTAGATGAGTTCAATGATCTCCTCTACATTCCTCGTAGAATATACATAATTATTTTCATAAATACAAGCCAAACACTCTAATAGAATGTACCAAGTACTTCTTTGAATTCTTTTAGTTGTCACACCTAAGGAAAAATCAGAGAAGCACTATAAAGATTGAAATTAAATAAGTGATTGAACTCTTTAACTAACATTATAAAAGACTATTTATAGAAAAATACTGAAAATAAATTCTGGCATTATGGCGTTTGAGACACTTCCACCGTGGTGCCCATAAAATGAACTAACGCTGCAGCGCTGAAGAGTTTCCTCCACTGTAGTGCTTGCTGATATGGATCCACTGTTTAATGAATTAATGTGCTGCTTCATTGGTAGATCATGGCCTGAACAATTACGACTATTGCATCACGATGCTACAGATGGTTGAGCAGTGTGACGTTCATGTGATACCTCTTGAATTAGTGTCACTAGAATTTGGCACTATGGTGTTGTGTATACAAAGACTGGGCTTTGTAGCACTGACTTCTCTGATGCCACGATGTTGTACCATACTTTAAAATTTTTGTTCCTTTCTTGTATTTCCTTGCAAAAATATAACTAAAATAACATTATTTAACTAACAAATTAATACATAAAACATAACATTATTTACGCTTATTAAGTTCCTATAGAGGCAAGCCCCTACAGTTAATTACATCTCTAAAGAGAAAACTTTTGATTAAAGTAGAGATTAGACTCATTCTTGATTTAAAATACATAAGAGTTGCTTTATATGCATTGAAACTATCAGTCATTCCCTCAAAAATATCATTAAATTTTATAAAAAAAAAATCTTTAAATATATGATATTCTTTTTATAATAGATTTTGAGTTGTAAAAATACCTCTAGGCTTACACTTAGTTGGAATGCACTACCAGCTAACAACCTAATACACAAGCAATCATCATAGATGTAGTATGCGATATAATCAAATTTATCCTAATAGATTAAAGGAGTAGATCAGACTCTGAATCAGTGACTCAACATAAGTAATTTTTTCATTATGTTCAAATGACACTAATGAGATGTCTCACCAAAAACTCTATATTTTATCTTATTTAATTATCCTAACTAAATTTTTTAACTTCTAAAATTTCTAAGAAATTTTGGCAGCATAATGGTCATATACCAAAGGAAAAGCGATAGGATCCTTCGAGCACATGGGGACCCTACTACCTTCCCCCCTTGGGATTAAGTGTTTTTATTCAATGTACGGTATAAAAATAAAATTTCCACATGTATGCATGAATTAGTAAAGGGGTTAGTGTATATGATACCCAGCACCGTAATATCTTAGAACTAGCATACATGTTTCTACAAAATCTGAAACATGATTTTGTATAAAAGAAAATTTATTTATTAATTAATTTAACAACTTACAACAGACTTAGACTCTATAGAAAATAAAGGTGGTCAGGCTCCACCACAACAAACATGGGTTTCTAATCCTATCATATGTATAGATTCAAATACATCTGCTTAAGATCTTCGAACTCCAATTCTTCTATTAAATTTCAAAAGTGATTATCCTCCAAAGGAGAGGATATCATCTTTTGGAGCCCCATTTTCATGTATAAGCAGGTGCATTTGATTCTTTTATAACTCAGGATATTATATAACTTGATCTATATATAATCTATAATTTATAGGGACTCATATATATATATCATTCCTAAGTATATTTTACTTTAACTCTTGCAAGAAATGTGAAATATATAAAATTATTAGACAGTTAATTTAAAATGTGCAGGAGCAGTACTATAATAACTTAATGCTTCTAATATAGTTCTTAAAGAGCCTAAGTGCACAAATAAAAATTAAAATATATGACATTCAAAATGCATAAAATAAACAAACAAACATAAGGTGCTCTCCAAGAAAAGCACTCGGTAAGCAATTCAAACCACTAGCCTAGCCTAGGCTAAAGTTGGTTGCCCTAGCAAACCATCTAAGTAACTGAAGGACGCTGTGTGGTTTTGGTATATCCTATAGGAGTTTATTATTTAAGTTGCTTGCATTTAAAGTATTTGTTCATTAAAGTCAAAATGGGTTATTTAATTAAAGTTTACCTTGTATAAATTTAAATTTTATTATTTAAATTTTAATGTTTAAAGTTGATTATTTAAGTTTTAAAGAATTTGCGAGTTAACAACTCCAAGTGCAGGAGCTACTAACCTATAAATCATAAGGCTTTACAATCATAATATAAGCATCCCCATATAGGATAGATGATCACATGAAGCCTTTAAAGATTTATTAGAGATTGATTAGGGATACAAAAGAGACCATTCAATCTAAAACACATACTCTCTAAGTGGAGTCAAGCATGATGTATAAGGTATTTGATTTATTAATGAATTGAAGATCCCCCGATTCAATGTGTTTGTGTCTTCCTAAAAGGAGTTGTACATAACACATAAGGGACTTTTGGTTATTTAAAATGCCTTGGAGGCCCTGAAATTGAATGCTAAAATGCCCTCCAAATGGAGTCAAGCATGAAGCATAAAGGCCTCTATTTATTTAATCAAAATTAATTATCAATTTATTCTATCAAAAGAAATTTTAATCAAATAAATTATCAAATTAAGTTTGTTTAAATAATTTAAGGTTTAATTTTAATTTTTTAATTTTTATTTGAATTATTTGGAATTTTTAATTAATTCTAATGAATTATTAATTAATTATTATTAAATTTTATTCAAAATAATTATTTAAATTCAAATAATTAATATATAAATTTTATTTAATTTTTATGTATATTTTATATTTATTATTTTTATTTAATTATAATTGAGATTGAGAATTTAATGAATTATTTAAATAGCCTAATGATTACATAACTTGGGCTATTTAGTTTTGATAATAAATAAACTCCAAAAAATATGAAATAGATAACATTGGTTAAGGATAACCAATGGATCAATTCTTGAAATTTTGGGATTAATTTGATTTGTATTTTCTTTTTTATGAATTTATTTAATTAAAATTTAATTAATTATTAATTAAAATTTAATCAAATTTGGCTCTAAATTTTTTTTTTCAATTATTGGAGTTGATTAAAGGTGATTTACCATTTTTTGCAATTTTTCTTTGATTTGTTACGATTTTTGGAAGATCTAGCCTTCATTAAGGATTGATTTTGATTATTTTTAGTTTTAGGATCGATTAGTCTCAAATCAAGATGAATTTAATTCCTAAAGTGTGTAATGACTCTAAGTATAACTATTTGAAGTTTCACCCTTATTGGATATGTATAGAGTTTTCTATGATTTTCCTAAGTTTACTAGACAAAATCCTTAATTATTGTCCTTAGGTGTCATTAAGCTTCAAATAAGTTTGTAAAGCATTGTCTCTAGCCCTTGCTTACACATACAATCACACCACAATAATCATGCATCAAATTGGTTCTAAAAGGCAAAGTTACATCAATAACATGTTATCATCAAACCTAGCCAAGAATAAACATAGATAGTTAAGTATATAGTGAGTAATTGAAGAAAGATTATAAACAATCATGATTCAATTACTCACTAAATGCTCAACCTACGCCATTGAATTCATTTGCCAGTGATTAAGCTCTGTTTAAAGAATTTATAGAGTATTTGAACACATAAAATGGTTTTGAAATGTAATTATAGTAAATTTTCAAAGTTAGAGGGCAAATTATGACCCATAATCTTGTAAATTCAACTATAATTATAATTCAATTCAAATAGAGCTGAAATTTTTATCATACATCAAAAACATGTTTAAAAATATTCCCAAAATTTTAATTCGTTAATGGGTAATTGGGAAAATATAATTAATAGAATAATTGAAATTACTTATTAATTATAAAATATTTTTATTCAATTTTAATTTTAAATGAAAGTTGAATTCATTCTAAATCCTTGGCCTTAAAAATCATCAAAATTCATTAAGAAATAAAATTACTATGGTTTTTTGAAGTTTAAGTAATTTTCTATAATTAAAATGAATTTTAATTTAATTTTTCTCTAACGACGCATTTAATGCTAATTATTGCATCACTAGCAATCATTAGTGCTTAATGACCCGAGAGTGATAGTGGCTTTATAGGTGTCAACATATGATTGGCTGATCCAGATGACAGTGGAAGCACTGCTTTTAATACATGCATTTCAACTTAGGATAGTCAGCATCGCAGAGTTATTCGATCGCATGTATTTTGGATGGAATAGCTCAGCTTTTTTAGGACAAGATTTAATTCATCCAGCCATTTGAATCGTTCAGATCCAACACTGGGAATGACAAAATTACAGCCATTGGAATCAAATAGATCAAATATACAACTATGATTTCATCTCTAAGGGGCTGTTTGGTATCAGATTTATAGCGGGATTTAAGTCGGATTTACGCTAAATCCAGCCAAACAGTTTTTGTGCACGCGTTAAATCCCGGGATTCCGTAAATCCCGGATTTACGGATTTACGGCTTAAATCCCGGATTTACTAAATCCCTCGGTTCGGTGGATTTAAGGGGATTTAGCAGAAGAAGCGCGCGAAAGGGAGAAAGTTACCTTCACAGCCAGCGAGCTCCCATTGTTGCTTCCGATCAAAATGTCGTAACTTCCGATCCGACGGGAAGGGAAACAACGTCGGACATTATCAAACCTTAGTTCATGGTATGAACGTTAACAGTGCTGTGAACCAAAATCCGACGGAAGGGTTGCCCAGTTCAAAGAAAGATGGCAGCTTTAAGAAGAAATCGACTGATGGAGTTGGGTCACTAAATCGAACAGCAGAAGCAGAAGGTTCTACTTTAAAGAAAGATGGCGTCGTGGCAGGGAAGAACCAAACTGCGATTCAATTTTCAGGGCAGAACTTGACTGAAAGTGAACTGGCGCTGGAAAAAGGAGGAGTTCCTGAGACAAATAGTATGGGAGAGCTAGTAGTTCCCAAAGATAACGAGTTTTCTTCTAATATCTCTGAGGAATCAAAGTCTGGTTCTAAAGGAAATATTACTCAACCTAAAAATGCAACTTCAACACTTATCGGAACTCAGTCTATGAATCAGAAGAGGTCATCTTCCCCAGCTCAACCGAAGAATCAAATAGCAGCATTGAGTGGAAATCCTGCGAGTTCGAAGAAGAAGGATGCTCCTGCTAGTTCTAACATCTCAGCTTCGTTGAGGAAAGGTAACGCCTCCACTGCGCAAGCTTCTAGGGATTCTGGTAATTAGACAGAGGATTGGATCAAAGGCATGATTGGTTGTGATATATTTCATGGGAAATGAGTAAGGATGATTCATATCCACTCTATTCTGAAGGATCTTGTCCTCATATCGACGAGCCATTCGATTGCTTTCATATTGGTCGGCCAGATCGAGCTTTACTAGAAGCTCAGATGCCAGCCTGATGGTTGCGCTATCCCAAGGTTAGATAAACTCAAAACACCTCTTTTAACCTGACTTCCGCTCGGACAGAAACAACGTGGGACGAGCGAACCGTTCGAAGCTCCACCCCAGGCGAACCAGCAAAGACGAAGAGCTAATCTAAGCTCTCTCACGTGAACGGCAACAGAGAAACCGAAGAGGAAAGCCAGCCCGCAGAGGAGGATTAGATTAATTATGAATTTCTTAATTAGGCATTAATTTAATTGCTTAATAGATTTAATTTAAAATATAACTATTAGCTACTTAATTAAATGATTAGTGGTGTAAATTTAATTAAATAATTAGTTATTAATAAAATGTTTATGAAAATAATACCCTAATTATAGTATTCATAATTATAATTTATTAATCTTAATTACAATTAAAATTAATAAGTAACTCAAGTTTAAAACACAAATGTATGAAATCAAGTTAATTTTATTATGTTTTATGCAATGATCTTGATGATATTGAATTCATAAATTTCTCTTTTAAATTTAAATCCCTAACCGTCATAAATCCTGCTATATGTTACTAAACAGTTTCTCAGGATTTAACAGGATTTAACATTTTACATACCAAACAGTTTTTAGGATTTAACACATTTTGGATTTATTAAATCCGAATTTATAAGATTTATTAAATCCCACTAAAGTTAAATCCCACTTGTTGCCAAACAGCCCCTAAGGATCCATAATTGAAAACCCTAAAACCCTTAAAGCTTTCAAACTTTTCACAAAACCCACAATTAATTTAAAACTTTAAACATAGCTTTTATATGAGGATGGAAAAAATGGTGAAGTGTTTTGAAAGCTTTTCACACATTGCCCTGAAATATATTTGAAATCCTAAGTAAATGCCTAGGGTTTGAGTTTTGCTTCTGCATAGAAGATCTTGAAAGGAGTTTGAAGGTTCTTCGTCTTCATTGGGAGCTCCACTACAAGTTTGTAGAAGACACGGAGCTCAGATATTGGCTAGATGAAAGTTGGTGAAGTTAGAATGAAACTAGCGTTGGTTTCCTGTTGATCTCACCGTTGGAAACCACCAAACATCATGGAATCACCATAGGAATACCTAAGGAGCTCTATGTAAGCTAAATGAAATAAGAAAATGGCTCTAAAGACACTAGGGTATGAATGAAGTGTCAATAAGTATTTTGGGTCTTTTTGCTCAATTCAGATATTGGGGTCATTATGGGTTGATGGGATCACTCAGGGACACTACTTAGATGGTAGAAAATTGTCCTTGTCCGTTAGGCAGCAGTGAGGAAAGGTATATATAGAAGTGGAAGCTTAAGCTCATTCACATGGGAGGAGGACCACCTAGCCATTTTAGGACTAATCCAAGGGTTAATTAAGGTTAAGTTGAGGCTTATCAAGTTTCTAGAAAAACTTTGAATGGCTGGAGGGCTTA
This sequence comes from Dendrobium chrysotoxum, assembly GCA_019925795.1. Lineage (NCBI taxonomy): Eukaryota > Viridiplantae > Streptophyta > Magnoliopsida > Asparagales > Orchidaceae > Dendrobium > Dendrobium chrysotoxum. Next base: position 18,143,405 of record CM034299.1, on the reverse strand, counting down.
GATTTAGATGGAAATGGCTTATATAAAGTGGTTTAACCTAATAAGGATTTTAATGATTCTTATTGATTGTTTGGCCAGTCAACAAGTCAATCTAAACTGAGGTGGCTATAGGAATGACTTTAAGCCTTGATGAGGTGGAATGAAGGAGGTTTGAATAAATGGTGTAAGTGTTTGATTAAAAATTGATCGTTTGAGTGCATTTGGAGGTTTTGACTAATTTTACTAGACAAAGCTAGTCAAATCAATTGAGTTAGGAAATGGGAAATATTTAAAATTGTATTGGGATGGGTTTACATGGATTTCAAGCCAAGATGTTGTCACAATCCAGGATCTATATTGGAAGAATTACATATGTCTTTCATTTTAACCATTTAACTAGATCTTACCAATGAACAACGGAAAAAAAAAATATGATTCTATTTTTATCTTGTCCAGAGCCTCATATAATAGGATCCTTACCCTTTCCTAAAAATATGTAAAACTACATAATGAGAACATAAACCAACAAGTAACTAAAATTTTATAAGTAAAATCAATGCAAGATAAAAGAAAATAATATATTATAAATCATATAAAGAAAAATATGCATTAATGTCTATACTAATTATTAGTATCAATTTATCCTTTTATAGTTCATCACATCTCAATCCATTACATTATCAATCACAATATCAGTAACAATTAACAGTACTAATACTAGTAATAATATTAGTATCATGATCTATAATGTTCGATAATATTACTAATAGAAAATAATATTAGTGCTAGTCACAACATCAATATAGTATTCATAGCAGTGTCAATATCAGTATTCAGATATTTAATGAGTGTATCTTAAGAGTATCTTGCTCCTGTACTTATGACTCCGAATCAGTCTTCTTTTATAACTCCCAATTAATGTACTCCTTATAACTCCCCTTAAATCACGTGAATTAATTGCCTTGACTCCTTATAACTTTCAATAAGCCTCCAGCTCCTTATGACTCTCAATTAGTGAATCATATGAATCAATAGGGTATCACATGGAGTTAATATATCATATATATAATAAGATTTAGTGTTGCAACTTAGTTTTTAAACTATATTTTTATATAATGTGAGTTTTTGATGATGCTAAAATATTATTATATTGATTATTATTTCTCCTAATATTTATTGGATGTATTTTATTTGTATTATTTGTGTGTACTAATATTTCAAGAAAATCATACTCTACACTGCCGAAGACTTCAAGATAGATTTGATTAGGGTTCTTATAATTGAAGTCTATACTCTTTCTATTTTTCTTGAGTCTGAGCGAGTGTGATTGTAATTGGGTAACCATGCACATACACACTCAGGGAGTGAGATAAAACCCTTCTTTTTAAACTAATCATACTGTATGATTATGGAATCGTACTGGATGATTTGATTGTTCCTCTAAAATGGACTTGATAGAATTAGGACTTGAAAAATTTTTTAATTGATCGTACTGTACGAAGTTGGTTCATCTCGGATGTCGACCAATATATAAAATAAGGTTTGTACCAGTTCATCTTGTATAAATTCAACAATTTTAAATTGATCATACTATACAAAGTTGGTTCGTACAGACGTTGATCAGAGGATGAAATCAGGTTTGTACCAGTTTGTCCCGTACGAATTCAATAATTTTGAACTGTTCGTACTGTACGATGTTGGTTCATATAAATATTGATCAGAGTATGAAATAAGGTTCATACAGCATCATATATTACTTTTTGACCTATTCTTATATATGAAGTATGATCGTACTGTACGATCCAAGTACATTCAACTTGAAATTTTCAATTTTCTTGATGATTTTTCTTGTCATTCATATATAAGTGTCCAAAAATTGACTATCCATATCTCTTGCTACGAATTTGTCTTGAGTGTGCCTTAGGAGTGTGTTTGGGAGAGTGTCTTAAGATTGAAAAGTGAGAGATCTTGTGAGAGGGTTTTGTGAGGGGATTCACAAAGGTGCCCAATGGTGATGATCACTTATTTATTCTCCATAGTTCTTCTCTACGTTCTTGAAGGCTTTTGAGAGAGGATTTTCAAAGGAGATCCGGTACTCTGCCATCACCAAGAGTGTGAAAAAGGATATCGGTGATATGTCATCACTAGGAGGGTGAGAAAGGACATCGGTGCTCTGCCATCGCTAGGAGGGTCAGAAAGGATGTTGGTACTCTACCATCACTAGGAGAGTGAGAATAGATGGTGGGTTCTCTGCCTTCATCGGGAGGGTGAAAAAAGATGACGGTTCTCTGCCACACCGAGTTGGTGGAAGAGAGATTTTTGTAAGGGCTTCTCCGCCTTGCTATGGGGGATAAAGGAGAGTCACTAGTATTTAGTGCAATACCTGGAGAAGGAGTCTCTAGGGAGTGGACGTAGGTCTTATTGGACTGAACCACTATAAAATATGGTGTCTTCTATTCTTTACTTTTTATCGCATTTTTATTTCCTGCATTTTTTATTTTATATGGTTGTAAAATTATTTTTAGAAAATTTATTGCTGTAATAAAAATATCTTAAATCAAATTTTTAGAATACGAAGAGATTTTTTAAAAATTACCAATTTACTCCCCTCTTAGTTAGCGTTAAGACAATTACATTAGGTTTAACAACTCACTTGGACTTTTAAGTGGTATGAGAGCCTATTTCAAAAATTAAATTTAGATAATTTTTTTAAAAATTGATCATGATTACTTTTAGAAATCGAAACACTTCTGAAGGATATTTGATTACTAGACCACCGTTGTTTGATAACATCCCTTTTGACTTTTAAAAAATATATATGTCTACTTTTCTTTAATTGCTTGACTTATCACATGTTAATTTTAGTACAAGAAGGTTACACTAGTCCCACTAAACTTGTTGATGGCATAAGAATTGAAACACCTTTTAATGATTGGACATTAGAAGAAAAAGAAATAGTTCAATTAAATACTAAATGCTTAAACAATTTTTTCTGTTCACTGAAATCTGAGGACTATATGTGTGTTTCAACCTATAAATCTGGAAAAGAAATATGGGATCGACTTTGTATTACATATGAAGGAACAAATGAGGTGAAACAATTTAGATCGAACATTTTATTACACAATTATAAACTTTTTCGCATGAAATTAAATGAGTCAATCAGTGACATGTATACTCATTTTATACAGATAGTCACCTCATTGCATGCTTTAGGCAGGGAACTAACAAACTCTGAAAAAGTTAATAAAATTCTTCATTGTTTGCCTATTACTTATGATGCAAAGATAACTACAATAACTAAGTCAAAAGACTTAATTATTTATTCTATTGATAATCTGCTTGGATCACTGATTGCTTATGAGCAAAGAGTGACTCAAAGACAGATTATTATAGGTGACAAGTAAAAAGAGAAAAATATTATGTTGAAAGTGGATGACTCAAAGAGTGATCAATCATAGCTTGAGGATAAAGATGATATTGCACTCATGACGAGGCAATTCAAAAATTTCCTGAGAAGAAAGCAAAGGAGACGTCAGTAGTGAAACAAAGGTAAGTTCCACAAAAATGCGAAAGCTTCTAATGATGTAATTTGTTATGAATACAGGAAGCCTAGACATATCAAATCTGATCGTCCAAATCTCAAAGCCTATCCTAACAAGGAGAAGGTTGAGGAGAAAACTAATGTAAGGAATGGCAAGAAGAGACTACAAAGAGCATTCTAGGTGGACTCAGCATCAGATGCCTTAGAAAAAGAAGTAGAAGAAGAAGTCACTAACTTGTGCTTAATGGTAGACAACCTTAATCACTCAGATTAAGAGGAGGTATATGATTTATCCTATGATGAATTATTCAAAGTTTCTGAAAAAAGTCCATACTGCATATAGGAAACTCAAAAAGATGCATGTTAAATTGAACATGGAATTTTTGAATTTACAAAAAGAGCATGAAATCCTTAGGAACACGCATCAATTGATAGTAATCACATGAGCTTATTGGATGAATTCAATGATTTAAACAAAAAGCATGAACTATTAAAATCATCACACACTGAAGTTAAAAAATGATTATAAAGTTTTTATGGAAGAAGTTGAACATAAAGAAATTAATTTGAGAATGAAAATTTTAATGTTAAAAAATAGAAACTAATATCTAAAATTGAAAATAAAGGCTATTATGGAAAATAGATCTCCACCCACACTTGAATAATTTTATGAGTCTAATCAAGAGCATACAAGTTCAAAACCTAGGAAGAGATATTATAACTCATATAGATTAAAAAATCTTTTTTCTGGAGTGAAATATTTTTCAAGTGGAATGTTAAGACACATATCCTACACTTGCATAATTCATAGTAGAACACATCTAGTGTGCAGACCTAAGATACATAAGTCATAGCATATCATGCATGCATCTGGTTTATCATTGCCAAGAGGTAAACTCAAATTTATTTCAGCTCCCAAGATTAATGTTTGATCATTTTATAGAAATGCTCTCATACAAGACCTTGTGAGAGTATTTTGTAATTGGATAACAGATATTCTAAGCATATGACTGGAGATACAAATCAATTTATAATGCTGGAAGTTAGGAATGGAGGAAATGTAACACTTAGAGATAATACCACTATGAAAGTGGTAGGTATAGGTATGATTGGCAATAAGAACAATTTTTTTATTGAGAATATTTTATTGGTTGAAGGCATGAAATATAACTTATTGAGTATTAGTCAGCTTTGTGATAGAGGTTTCAATATTAAATTTTTACCTACAAGGTGCATTAAGCCTAAATGGAATTGATGTACTGTATAGAAATAGGGTAAACAATGTGTACATGCTTGATTTAAATTTTGTTAAGTCTTCAAATACTTTTTATTTTAAAACTGTCAATGATGAATCTTGGTTATGGCATAGACGACTTTGTCATGCAAGCATGAAAAATCTTAGAAAAATTACCCAAAAAGAGTTTGTTAGAGGAATACCCAAACTAGACTTCACTAAGGATCACCTATGTGATGCATGTCAATTAGGAAAGCAGGTGAAGTCCTTCTTTCATTCAATAAAAGATCTTAGAACTAACAAACCACTAGAAGTCATACACATGGATCTTTTTGGATTGATTGGCATTGTAAGTCTAGGAGGTAAAGTTTTTGGGTTCATAATCGTTGATGATTTCTCAAAATTCACTTGGGTCAAATTCTTATCTCATAAGAGTGAATCATTTAATGAATTTAGGAATTTTTATACTTGGATTCAGAGGAAGCTAGAGTGTGAAATTTTATCAATTCAAAGTGATCATGGAGGAGAGTTAAAAAATAAGAAATTTGAAAATGTTTGTAAAGAGCAAGAAATTGATCACAAATTTTTAGCATCTAGGACCCCTCAGTAGAATGGGGTCATTGAAAGAAAGAACAGAACTCTGATAGAAGCTGCTAGAGCCATGTTGGCTGAATATTCACTTCCAAAATACTTTTAGGCTGAAGCGTTTAGTACGGCATGTTATGTTCTGAATAGGGTGAACATTAGATCCAAGTTGAACAAAATAACCTACAAATTTCTTAAGGGTAGAACACCTAACATTTCACAATTACATGTTTTTGGATGTAAGGTGTTTATTCATAATTATGGTAAACTCTTTTAGGAAAATTTGATCCTAAATCTGATGAAAGAAATTTTCTTGGATATTCTAGTGTTGGCAAATTTTATAGGGTTTTTAACAAGAAAACTTTGGTAATTGAGGAGACCACATATGTAGTTTTTAATGAATCTGGTTATTTAGAAGAGTCAAGGTTAAAAAAAGATCATATATAAGATATCTCCCAAGGATTTGAAAAGACAAATTTGGAAGAGAATATTAGAACAGAAAACCCTTTGTCTAGAGAATGAAAATTTTATAAGAATCACCCTAATGAATTGATTTTAAGTGAACCTAGTGAGGGTGTTAGAACTAGGCATGGACTTAGCAAAGAAGTAAATCATTCACCTTTATATCAATGATTGAACCCACTAATATAAGTCAAGCCCTTTCAGATGAATTTTAGATTATGGCCATGCAAGAAGAATTGAATCAATTTGTTAGAAATGATATTTGGGAATTAATTAAAAGGCCTAAGAATCAAAGTATTGTTGGAACTAAGTGGGCATTCAAAAATAAAATGAATGATTCAGGTATTATGATTAGAGGTAAGATTGGTGGCTAAGAGTTATAATCAAATAGAAGAAATTGACTTTGAAGAAACTTTTGCCCCTATAGCCAGACTAGAAGCGATAAGGGCTTTACTAGCCTTTGCCTATTTTTAAAGTTTTAAATTATATCAAATAGATGTTAAGAGTGCCTTTCTTAATGGGATAATACAAGAGGATGTTTATGTTAAGCAACGTCTAGGTTTTAAAATTCAAAATTCCCTAACCATGTGTTTAAATTAAAAAAGATATTATATGGACTAAAACATGCACCTATGGCTTGTTATGAGAGGTTAAGCATTTTCCTATTAGAAAGATTATTTGTTAAAGGAAGTGTGGATACCACTCTCTTCTTAAAAAGGATAAGTGATGAAATACTCATTTTTTAAATATTTATTGATGATATTTTATTTGGATCCACTAATAAGAATCTTTGTGATGAAATTTCAAAGATAATGAGTAGTGAATTTGAAATGAGCTTGATGAGAGATTTGAGTTACTTTCTTAATTTTAGCATAAAAAAAAGAGGATGTGACATTTCTGAGTTAGTCAAAGTATATTAAGGATATCCTCAAGAAGTATGAAATAGATAGTACTAAATCAGTAAGTACATCAATGAGTTCCTCAGTGCAGTTAGATAAGGACCCTAAGAGAAAATCTGTTGATCAAAAGAAATTTAGAGGAATAATTATATCATTGCTTTACTTAACTGCTAGCAGACCAGATATAATATTTAGTGTTTATTTGAGTGCTAGATTTTAAGGTGATCCAATGAAATCACATCTGATTGTTGTTAAGAGAATTTTAAGATATCTTTTGGGAACTCAAAACTTATGGATTTGATATCCTAAGCACATTTCTTCTTTTGAAATCATTGGATATTCTGATTCAGATTTTACAGGATGTAGGGTTGATCAAAAAAGTACTTCTGAAACTTGTCAATTCATAAGAAACTCTTTAGTTTCTTGGTCTAGTAGAAAATAGAATTCAGTAGCCCTCTCTACTGCTGAAGTAGAATACATTGCCTTAGGTATTTATGTGGCATAGGCTCTTTAGTAAAAACAACAACTAATTGATTTAGGATTTTTTATTGGCACCATTCTAATTTTTTATGATAATACAAGTGCCATAAACATTTCAAAGAATCCTATTCTGAAAGTTCGATAGGGATGTTAAGCCCTAGTGAACTAGTCCCGAGGCTAACCAAGAGGGGGGTGAATTGGTTATTTAAAAATTTCACGATAATAATGAAAATCTTTTCGATACTTAGCAGCGGAAACAAGTAAACAAGAATGAAAAGATCAATCACAGATATTCACCCAAGCAGTTAATATCGGAAAAGTAAAGTGCAAAACTGAATCAGAAAAGCAAACCAGATTTTATAGTGGTTCGGTCAACTTGACCTACGTCCACTCCCCGGAGCCTCCCCTCCGGGTATTGCACTAAACAAAAAGTGTCTCTCATTTTGCTCCCACAGCAAGGCGGAGAAGCCTGTACAAACACCTCCTTTTCACCACATGGTGAGGCAGAGAATCCAACCTCCTTTTGCTTCCTCCTGAAGCAGGCAGAGAACCTTCGAACTCCTTTTGTGTTTCCACCTGAAGTGGGCAGAGAACCCCGGATCTTCTTGCGAACGATCCTCCCACGACGAACACCGACTAGACGAAAGATGACGAGAGGAGAAGACGACTCTGATCCGTGCTTGGAGCAACCTTAGTGAATCCCTCACTAACTCCCCCTCACAAGATCTTTTCTCTCTCTCCCAACTCTCTCTAGGGTTTCTCAGGGAAGGAAGGTGGCAAAAGATTTTTCTTGTTTCAAGAAAAAGTACTTTTATAGGAGGGCTTAAAATTTGCCCTAAATCTCAACTGATCGGCCAAGATCGTCCTGTACGATCAGTTCAAATTCAGTTGTTTCAGCCTGGACGATCTGGCTCTTCTGGACGATCAGTAGAAAAATTATTCATATCATCCCGTACGATCCTGCGATCATCCGAGACAATTAGTGCAAATCGAGGAATATCATCCAGAAGACAGTTCGGGTCGTCTAGAGAAATCTGTGCTGGACGACCAAAAAATGACTTGATCGTCCAGGACGATAGGGATATCATCCTGTACGATTAGTTCAAAAAGTATCCAAATCATCCTGAACACAGTTCGGGTCATACAGCTGAAATGCACTAGACGATCATGATCGTCCGGGACGATCCTACGATCATCCAGGATGATATGATCGTATCAATCAAAAATAAATTGCTTTCCTTAATTACCAGATTAAATTAGGCATGATTGTACTGAATCATCCAGGATGATACACATATCATCCCGGACGATCAGACCAAATAACTTAAAATAAAAACTTGCCTAACTTGATCTAGCGGCTGAGAATTTCTAATTTGAGCATATCGTCCCGTACGATCCAAAGATCATCCAGGACGATCTGCTTAATCAGACCCTCTTAACTTAGTCGCCCTAATTAGGGTTTCTATTTTTACCTGATCGTCCAGGATGATGTGAATATCGTCCAGGATGATCTGAACAAAAACTGAACAGAAACTCTAATTCACTCAAGCTCTCCCCCTGAGTGTGTGTGTGCAAGGTTACTTAGCTAGGGGATCAGTTACATTACAATTGACTCAATAAAATGAAAAATAGTACATTGGACACACTTGGACCCGATCTTGACTTGGCTTGAGTGGCTCGTGGTCTTTTGTGCCTGAAACAGATTAGCCAAGTAAAACACACTGGAAACATGTTTGTCATCATCAAAACCAAATTTGCAACAATCTCCCTCTTTTTGATGATGGCAAACATTTGTACAGTAGTTTAAAAATAAAACTAAATAGGAGATCCAAAAACATATATTTTTTTAAATTTTCATTTAATAATTAAACTAATACAGAAAACATAACACATAACAAAAACTGAAACGACTACAACTGACTCCCCCTTTTGATATCACAAAAAGGAGGAGGGAAAAATAGAACACGGAAATAAAACATAAAAGAGAACAACTACAAAACAGGAAACTAAAACTGAGGCGGATCCTGATCGGAAGAAGGAGGTGACGGTGGAGGGTTGAAGTAATGGTGAATGGCCTGAAAGTGGGCTCCAATCCAGGCGATGTCCTGGTCATGCTGCTGTTGCTGCTGCGCAGTATAGTCAGTGAAGCGCTGGATGTCCTCGGCGTGCTACTGCTCCTGGGCAACCACGTAGGAGTCAAATCTGGCCTCCCACTGATTGAAACGATGCACAAGGTGGTCAAAGGGAGAGGCAATGTGAAGGGGAGCAGGTGCCTCTGGTGCAGCAGGAACTGGAATGGCCTCTTCCTCTTCCTCCTCAACATTCGGGGCGGGCTCCAGATGTAGTCGGGTGCTGTGTAGGATGTGGAATGAGTTGTTTGTGAAGAAGGAAGGAGGGACATCAGGAGGGACAGGATACTGAAGGTCATATTTTGTCTCTAAGGCATAGTGAATAAGATGACCTAAAGCTAGATTTGGGCGACGCCTGTGACCCGGATCTCTAATGGTGGTTAGGTGTTCTATGTATCGGATAATCAGATCAGAGGCATTAAATTCTCGACGGGCCATGATATAGTAGGTGGTCAAGGACAGTAGCGGGGTAATGTGAATTCGATCCCCCGCCTTTGGAATGACGGAGGAACGAAGGACATGCTGAATGGTCCGTGCGTCCTTGAGAAGGGAAGTGCAAGCGTGTCATGATAGGGTGCATTTGTATTGCGAAGGAAGTGATTGGCGACACTTCAATCATAGTCAGGATCGTGATAAGCATGTGAAGTTTATCGCTAGTGACAGACAGGTTAAGAATATTGTGAAAATCATGGGTCGTGAGTTCCATGGGGCGTTGATTGACGTATGATCGAAGAGTGAAATAGTCCACAGAAATGTACAAGTTGGCAAAGAAGATTTGAAGGAGTTCAAGATTAAAAAGAAAGGCTAAGGTCAGAATGAAGGTGAGGGAGGTGTGTGCAAACAGATCTAGAATGGAAAAAGTGAGAGTGCAGGGATTTAAAATTTTAGAGTGCATGATCCCCATGTTATGATAGCATTCGAAAGCAGCCTGATCGGCGGCATTCGAGAAGCGAGGATCGACATGTCCCCGGGAGGAACTGGCACCCTTTTGACGAGACCTTTTGCCACGATCCATTAGGAATCCATAGGGTAAGGAAGTAGAAGGAGAATGGAAGAAGAAAGGTGTGGAAAAATTTGAAGAAAAACTACTATTTATATAGAAAACGGCCTGATCGTCCCGTACGATCGCGACATCGTCTGGGACGATTTGCTCATTTATGACGTCCTGGACGATTGGTCAAAAAGGCGGTCCGATCGTCAAGGACGATCAGAGATCGTCCAGGACAATTAGACACAGGCGATCGTCCCGAGGAGTCAGGCTGGACGATCGTTGACGAAAAGTATCATCCAGGACGATTAGGTGGATCGTCCGGAACGATATGTAATAAATATATTGGACGGGCCAAATTTGAATCGTCCAGCGGCTGACACGTGGATCGTCCAAGACGATGAGGTGGATCGTCCAGGACGATGGATAATAATTGGTGCAATGTCAGCCGTTTGATCAGATCAGGAAGTTATGGATCATATTGTCCAGGACGATGTAAGGATCATCCAGGACGATCACCAATAATTGGGATTTTTTCAGCAGCAGGAGCAGTGTGGGGACGATTTTGAATGAATCGTCCAGGACGATGTTTGGATCGTCCAGGACGATGTTTGGATCGTCCAGGATGATCGGTGTATCATCCAGGACGATGTGAAGAAAACAAAAAAAGATGAAGGATGAAGATGATCGATCAGGATCTCAAAAACATAACCATGAAATCAAAATAAAACAAAAACGAATAAAACTTACAGCAAAAATACATAAAAGCAAGGTTTTTTTCTTTTTTTTGATCAAGCTGCTCGAGTAAATCAGGATTTTTCCTTAATTTTAGATTCAAAAACCACTAAGAAGACGATTGACAGCGCTGAAATCCAGAAAAGGTTGGAAAGATCAACTTTTGTAACTCAGACCCCGGGCACCTTATCGATGTAAACCTCTTTCAAAACAAAAATCCGATTCAGAAGAAAAGACATTAGATTTGAAAAGAGATCCTTTCAAGCCTCGTTTCAGAAAAATATCTCATATAATAGTGTTACAAAGTAAAGAATCAGAAATCATGATTTTCAAACTCAAGCTTTTGAAAATATTAAGTGGCGCACGGATTTTTCTAAGACATTTAACAATCTGAAAAGGAAGGAAAGCTTGGTTTGGGCTCATTTTATGCCTCTTTTTCAATTTGGTTGGCGCTTTGCGTATCTTTACATTTTTGATACACTTTGTGTATCCAATTTGGTAATTTCGCATCTTTTCAGTGTTGGGCTCATTTTATGCCTCTTTTTTAATTTATTTGGCGCACTGCGCATCTTTTGTAAGCTTCCTCCTTTTCATAATCATCAAAGAGTCTCAGCTGTGAAATTATCTTCCAGACCTAGGAGATGACTTTCCACAGTAAGGAAGAATGTTTCACAAACCAAAAGCCATACATCATATGATAAATGCAATCACTTGATTTAGAAAATCAAACTAATGACTCAAGACTTTGAAAAACACTCTTGATATGAGGTAGATTACTGTAGGAAGATAAAATAATCTCTATTTCAAAAACTAACATTTTAATTTTGAAGAGGATTTTTATCCAAAAGAAACTATACACCAGTAAAGGAGTTAGAGGAAGAGAAATAATCATCAATGTTTCTTCCCTTTAACAGATTCAGTGGAATCAATTACTGCTTACCAGCTTCCAAACCAAAACAAGGTAAAAACTCCCAGTCAGAAATTCAGATTTTCAAAAGTAGTGAGCGGTGATCAAATTTTGAAAAACATAAAACAGTAAGTGCAAGATATGAACCAGTGAATAAAAATAGGTAGAAAATCACATCAAAGTAAATACTCAAATCAAACTAACAGTAAGGCTAAAACAGAAATCAGCAGAAGAAATAAAATCAACTGAAAGCAAATAATCAAACCAAAAACTAACTAACAGAAATCAGAATACCAATCAGAACAATCATAAATCAGCAGTCATCAAAATCAAGTATTTATATCAATCACTCCTAGTCTGGTTCTCAAAATACTGAATGCTGAATGAGTCAAAGGCCAGTGGTTTAGTGAATATGTCAGCCAGCTGATTTTCAGTTGCTACATGATGTAGCTCAATGTCCCCTTCTGTAACATGGTCCCTAATGAAGTGATGCCTAATATTAATGTGTTTGGTCCTAGAATATTGGATTGGATTCTTAGAGTTACAGATGGAACTAGTATTATCACACAGAACAGAAATTGTGCCAACAGGTACTCCTAAATCCAAGACTTGTTGCTTCAACCAAAGAACTTGGGCCACACAACTTCCTAAGGTAATATACTCAGCTTCAACAGTGAAAAGTGCAACTGAGTTCTATTTTCTACAGGACCAGGAGACTAACGACTGTCCTATGAATTGATAAGTCCCAAAAGTACTCTTCCTATCCACCCTACACCCCGCAAAGTCAGAATCAGAATATCCAATGATCTCAAAAGAGGTGCTGTGCCTAGGGTACCAAATTCCTAGGTTTGGGGTCCCTAAAAGATATCTAAGAATTCTCTTAACAGCAGTCAGGTGGGACTCTTTAGGATCAGCCTGAAACCTAGCACAAAGACAGACACTAAACATGATATCAGGTCGGCTAGCAGTCAGGTAAAGCAGTGAACCTATTATCCCTATATACTTCTTCTGATCAACAAATTTTCCATTTGAATCCTTATCTAACTGAACTGAGGAGGGCATGGGAGTATTGATTGGCTTGGCTTTGTCCATTTCATATTTCTTCAGAATGTCCTTAGTGTATTTTGATTGATTGAGAAAGCTTCCATCATCCGTTTGCCTTATGCTAAACCCCAAAAAGTAGGACAATTCTCCCATCATACTCATCTCAAACTCCTTACTCATTGTTTTAGAAAACTCTTCACATAAATATTTATCAGAAGATCCAAAAATTATATCATCAACATAGATCTGGACAATGAGTAAGGCATTCCCTAATCTTCTCAGAAAAAGGGTGGTGTCTACGCTCCCCTTAACAAACTCTCTTTCTAATAGGAATGTGCTAAGCCTCTCATACCAAGCTCTGGGTGTCTGTTTCAATCCATATAATGCCTTTTTTAATTTATAGACATGACTTGGATATTGGGAACTCTCAAAACCTGGGGGTTGTTCTACAAAAACATCTTCTTTAATTACCCCATTTAAAAAGGCACTCTTGACATCCATTTGAAACAGCTTAAATCCCTTATAACAGGCAAAGGCTAGTAGCACTCTAATGGCTTCCAATCTAGCTACAGGGGAAAAAGTCTCCTCAAAATCAATCCCTTCTATCTGATTATACCCCTTAGCCACCAATCTTGCCTTATTTCTCACCACCACACCAGAATCATTCATCTTATTCTTAAAGACTCACTTGGTTCCCACAATACTTTGATTTTTAGGTCTTTCTACTAACTCCCAAACAACATTCCTTACAAATTGATTCAATTCTTCCTGCATAGCTAAAATCCAAAACTCATCCGACAAGGCTTGATTGATGTTGGTGGGTTTAGTCATTGAGATAAAGGCAGAATGGTTTACTTCCTTCCTAAGTCCATGCCTAGTCCTAACACCTTCAGAAGGGTCTCCTAAGACAAGTTCTTTAGGATGACTCAAAGAATATCTCCAATCTCTAGGCAATGTGGTTTGAGGTTCTACCCTTTCCTCCAAATTTGTATTTCCAACTCCCTGGGTAACCTCAACAATCTCTTCATCTTCTACTTCAGATCTAGACTCCTTAGGATCAGATTCATGAAACACTACATGGGTTGTTTCTTCCACCACCAAAGTCCTCCTATTGAACACCCTAAAGGATTTCCCCACAATTGAATATCCTAAGAACACTCCTTCATCAGATTTGGGGTCAAATTTTCCTAAGGGTGATTTCCCGTTGTTCAGAATGAAAACTTTACAGCCAAAGACATAAAGGTGGGACAGATTTGGAGTTCTACCCTTAATGATCTCATAAGGTGTCTTGTTCAGTTTGACTCTCATATTCACCTTATTCAGCACATAACAGGCAGTGTTCATTGTTTCAGCCCAAAAGTATTTTGGAAGTGAATACTCGGCAAGCATGGCTTTAGCGGCTTCCACTAAGGTCCTGTTCTTCCTTTCAGCTACCCCGTTCTGCTAAGGGGTCCTAGGAGCTGAAAAATTGTGACTAATCCCATGATCCTCACAAAAACTTCCAAATCTTTCATTTTCAAACTCCCCTCCGTGATCACTATGGATGGTAATAATCTCACATCCTAACTTCTTCTGAATCCAAGTAGAGAAAGATCTAAAATCATCAAATGACTCAGATTTATATGACAAAAACTTAACCCAAGTGAACCTCCAATAATCATCTACAATCACAAACCCATAGACTCTCCCACCTAAGCTGACAGTGCTAATGGGTCCAAATAGGTCCATGTGAAGAACTTCTAAAGGTCTGGAGGTGCTAATGTCCTTAACAGAGTGAAAAGAGGACTAGACTTGCTTCCCCAACTGAAAGGCATCACATAGGTGATCCTTAGTGAACTTAAGCTTGGGCACACCTCTAACTAAGTCCTTTTGGGTGACTCTCCTAAGGGTTTTCATACTAGCATGACACAATTTTCTATGCCATAACCAAGACTCATCAGCAGTAGTTTTTAAGAAAATTGAATTATCAGATTTAATGCAACTTACATCCAGCTTGTAGACGTTGTTGATCCTTTGCCCCTGCAAAACAACTTCATCATTTAAGCTTAAAATGTAGCCAGTGGGCAGGAATTTGATGCTGTATCCCTTGTCACAGAGTTGACTGATGCTCAGCAAGTTGTGCTTCAGTCCATCTATAAGCAAAACATTATCAATCATAAAATTCTTTGAATCACCAATTATACTTGAGCCTACCACCTTCCTGGTGGTGTTATCTCCAAGTGTCACCTTGCCTCCTGCTCTGGCCTCCAGCAAAATGAACTGATTTGCATCTCCAGTCATATGTCTAGAAGATCCGCTGTCCAGGTACCACATGCTCTCACGAGGTCTTGTGTGAGAGCACACCTACAAAAATATCAAACGTCAGTCTTAGGAACCCAAACAGGTTTGGATTCCTTCTTATGAAAAGAAGAATGCAATGCATGCGTGCTGTGCTGTGAAACAGGCAGTTTGGGTTTCCACACCCAATGTGTACTACAGTGAACAGTGCAGGTGTGGGAAATATGTCCTAACATGCCACATGAAAAACATCTAACACCAGGAAAAGGGTTAACTAATCTACGTGGGTGATAATGCCTCTTCCTAGATGTATATGAAACATGCTTTAAAGAACTTGCAACAGATTTTTCAAAAGGTGGCGGTGCATAAAACTGTTCAAAGTAGGCGGTGTTTTGTTCTTTTCAAAAGCACTGATTTTCACTTTCAAGAACTCAATATGTTTATTTAAACTTTCAATTTCAAAAGTTCTTGCACTTTCATTACTTTCTAACTCACATGCCATATCATTCACTTTCTTAAAAGCAATTTCTAATTCAACATGCGATGTTTTTAACAAATCATGCTCAACAGTTAAATCAGAATATTTTTTGTTCAAATCATCGAATTCATCAAGCAAGGACATGTGATTGGTATCAAGTGTGGAATGATCTTTAACTACAGAATTATGCTCTTTTTGCAAAGTCAAATAATCTAATTTCAGACTAGCATGAGTTTTCTTAAGCTTCCTATACGATGTATGAATTTTTTCAGAAACTTCAAATAATTGATCATAAGTAAGCTCAAATACCTCTTCCTGGTCCGACTGACCAGGGTGATCATCAGCCATCAGACACAAGTTTGTTTCCTCCTCTTCAGCTTCAGTCTCAGAAGAGTCAGATGCAGAGTCTGCCTAGAACGCCTTCTGAATCCGCTTCTTGTCCTTTCTGAACTTTGGTTTCTCCTCACCCTTCTCCTTGCTTGGGTGAGCTTTAAGTGTAGGACAATCAGCCTTAATGTGTTCAGGCTTCCTGCATTCAAAATAAATAGATTCAGATGAACCCTTAAAATTTTTACTGGACTTACCCTTGTTCCACTTCTGATAGTTCTTATATTTCTTCCTTAGAAAGCTTTTGAATTGCCTTGTGATTAAGGTAACATCATCGCTATTAGACCCGGAAGTGCTAGCATCTGAATATTTGGCCTTTAGTGCCACTGTCTTCTCTTTCTTGCGTTCACCTGCATCAAGTTGCCTTTGGTTCACCCCTTGTTCGTAAGCAATGAGTGATCCAAGTAAGCTGTCAATAGAGTAAGTATTTAAATCTTTAGATTCAGTGATAGCAGTAATCTTAGCATCATAAGAAGCAGGCAAGCATCTAAGAATTTTGTTCACTCTTTCGTAGTTAGTAAGTTCTCTACCTAAAGCATGCAAAGAGGTAACAATATGAGTGAACCTTGTGTACATTTCTGAAATAGTCTCACTAGGTTTCATGCGAAAAAATTTGTAATTATGTAACAAGATGTTTAACCTAGACTGTTTGACTTCAGTTGTACCTTCGTATGTTATATATAATCTATCCCAGATTTCCTTTCCCGTTGTACAAGTAGAAACACGCATATAGTCTTCAGATTTTAAAGCACAAAAGAAACAGTTCAAGCATTTTGTATTTAACTGTGCTAAATCACGATCATCAAACGTCCAGTCAGCAAAAGGCAATTCAGTTTTCACATTATTAATCAATCTAAAAGGTGGTTCGTATCCGTCCTTAACTATCATCCACATGCGATAATCAATATATTGCAGAAAAGTAGACATGCGTGTTTTCCAAAAATCAAAAGGAATATTGTCAAACAACGGTGGTCTTATAATGGAATAGCCTTCAGCAGTATTACGATTGTTACAGTTAGCCATGGATCAAATTCAAAAGTTTTTAAACCTAAATTTTGAATCCCGCTCTGATACCACTTGAAAGTTCGAAAGGGATGTTAAGCCCTAGTGAACTAGTCCCGAGGCTAACCAAGAGGGGGGGTGAATTAGTTATTTAAAAATTTCATTGATAACAATAAAAATCTTTTCGATACTTAGCAGCGAAAATAAGTAAACAAGAACGAAAAGATCAATCACAGATATTCACCCAAGCAGTTAATATCGGAAAAGTAAAGTGCAAAACTGAATCAGAAAAGCAAACCAGATTTTATAGTGGTTCGGTCAACTTGACCTACGTCCACTCCCCGGAGCCTCCCCTCTGGGTATTGCACTAAACAAAAAGTGTCTCTCCTTTTACTCCCACAGCAAGGCAGAGAAGCCTGTACAAACACCTCCTTTTCACCACACGGTGAGGCAGAGAACCCGACCTCCTTTTGCTTCCTCCTGAAGCAGGTAGAGAACCTTCGAACTCCTTTTGCTTCCACCTGAAGCGGGCAGAGAACCCCGGATCTTCTTACGAACGATCCTCCCACGACGAACACCGACTAGATGAAAGACAACGAGCGGAGAAGACCACTCTGATCCGTGCTTGGAATAACCTTAGTGAATCCCTCACTAACTCCCCCTCATAAGATCTTCTCTCTCTCTCCCAACTCTCTCTCTCTCTAGGGTTTCTGAGGGAAGGAAGGTGGCAAAAGATTTTTCTTGTTTCAAGAAAAGTTCTTTTATAGAAGGGCTTAAAATTTGCCCTAAATCTCAACTGGTCGGCCAAGATTGTCTAGGACGATCGATAGATCGTCCTGTACGATCAGTTCAAATTTAGCTGTTTCAGCCTGGACTATCTGGCTCTTCTGGACGATCAGTAGAAAAAATTGTTCATATCGTCCCGTACGATCCTGCGATCGTCCGGGACGATTAGTGCAAATCGACGAATATCGTCCAGAAGACAGTTCGGGTCGTCCAGAGAAATCTGTGCTGGACGACCAAAAAATGACTTGATCGTCCAGGACGATAGGGATATCGTCCTGTACGATTAGTTCAAAAAGTGCCCAAATCGTCCTGAATATAGTTCGGGTCATACAGCTGAAATGCACTAGACGATCATGATCGTCCGGGACGATCCTGCCATCGTCCCGGACAATATGATCGTATCAATCAAAAATAAATTACTTTCCTTAATTACCAGATTAAATTAGGTATGATTGTACTGAATCGTCCAGGATGATACACGTATCGTCCCGGACTATCAGACCAAATAACTTAAAATAAAAACTTGCCTAACTTGATCTGGCGGCTGAGAATTTCTGATTTGAGCATATCGTCCTGTACGATCCAAAGATCGTCCAGGACGATCTGCTTAATCAGCCCCTCTTAACTTAGTCGCCCTAATTAGGGTTTCTATTTTTACCTGATCGTCCAGGATGATATGAATATCGTCCAGGACGATCTGAACAAAAACTGAACAGAAACTCTAATTCACTCAAGCTCTCCCCCTGAGTGTGTGTGTGCAAGGTTACTTAGCTAGGGGATCAGTTACATTACAATTGACTCAATAAAATGAAAAACATTACATTGGACACACTTGGACCCGATCTTAACTTGGCTTGAGTGGCTCGTGGTCTTTTGTGCCTGAAACAAATTAGCCAAGCAAAACATACTGGAAACATGTTTGTCATCATCAAAACTAAATTTGCAACATATTCAACAGTCTAGAACCAAGCATATAGATATAAGGCATCACTTCATTAGAAATCATGTAGCTAAGGGAGAAATTGAATTACATCATGTTGCCATGGAGAATCAACTTGCAAACTTCTTCGCAAAATCACTGGCTTTTGAAATGTTTAGTACTTTAAGAATCAGATTATGTGTGATTGATCTTAATGCTTAAATTGAATATCTATAAATTTGATTTGTAATGTATTTGTGTGTTTATTTATTTTCTTATATTATTTATTAGAGTTTGTATGTTTGTATATTTTTTCTTTTATTTTGTTTATTTTTTATTATTTTTCTTTTATTAATTTTGTGTTTCTTTTTGTTCTTATTTTACTAGTAGAATGTTATCGGATCTTGAGGTTTTGACTTTTTTTTTAAAAAAGGGGGGTTCTATGTTTATCATGTATTCTAAGTGTTCTCTTCGTACTGTATGAATTTCTTTTCATATTGTACGAATTATAAAGGGTGTACATGTATTATTTCTGTATTGAGCATGCATGACTGCATTTTCAATGAAGATCATACTGTATAATGAGGTATTCATACCGTACGATGATGATGTTTAAAAGATCATACGTACAAAATCCCATTTCATCTGTACGATCAAATTGTCAATTTTTCACATGGACAAACCTAATCGCTCTGAAATAATATTTAATATTATGATCATCCCAGACGAACACCAGTTCATCTGTACGATCGTATGGTCAAAAAGCCTGTACGAAATGACTCCTCTGGAGTGGCAGTTTACGAAAAGTCATTTCATTTATGGTTATTTCCATTCGTATGTACGAAACATTTTTTGTCCTGTATGATTTCAAAATTATACGTATGATCTGAATTTTATATTGTACGATAGGTCATTTTTTCTTTAAATAAAATGGTCTTGGATAAGTTTTTCTTCACATTCTCTTCTATTTCCAAACCTTCTTGAGTCCAAATCTTATGAATGGCTAGCAGTAGCAAACGACCTCATAGTTCAAGGGGCTCGTCCTCTCAATCTAGTAGGGATAACAACTTCCTCTCTAAGGAAAATGACGATGATTTTGATAGGTATTTTGCAGCCAAAATAACCCCTTCTCGACTCCTCATTCAAAATGACATCAACTTTTCTGTCATGCCCCTATTTGCCTCAACTCAATTTTCCTTTATCCTTACCTTAATTTATGCCTACCATCATGAAACTTTTCAAATGTTTCTTGCAAATATGAAAATAAGTCAAGATTAGACTAGGATGACATCTTATGTATTTAATCAATGAGTTGAAATAACAAAGTAGGATCTAGAAAACTTTCTTCACCTGAGGACTGTAAGAGTTAGAGCCCATATAATGACCTCGAGAGCAGATTATGGTTAGACGGATGTAAACCTAACTCTTAGAGGTGTTGAATAAGTAAGCCATCTTCCTCGTGTCTATACCCTAAACCAGAATGCTAGGATTATCCAGCATATTTTGAGAACCTCTATAATTCTAAAAGCTGGTGATTGTATAAATATGACTCCTCTCTTGTCCATCGTCACATACTTGGTCATGACCGAAACTCCTATTGATAAAGCCCAACTAATCATGGACTACATCTATAAAATTTTTGATATTGGACTTCCTCATAATAGGAGAAAGAAAAATGTGGCCTTAAGACACCTAATTACCTACATTCTAGAAAAGCAATTCAACCTGATCCATCCTGAGCATCTAAATAAACTTCTTATTTACTTTATTGATGCCTCTCACTACAGGAAAACTCATTGTTACCAGCGGACAAAATCCGTCGGTAACAAAGAAAATCCGCCGGAAATATACGGTTTCCGGTGGATTTCTGACGAAAATCTGTCCGACGGTAATTCACGCGTCGGAAATATATTACCGACGGATATAATCCATCGGTAATATTTCCGGCGGAGTTTCCTGTGTATTTTTGATGAAAAAATAACAAAAAATGACGTTATTATGTTATTAGTTTCCGGCATATGATCCGCCGGTATTGCCGGTGAAAATATCTGTCGGTAATACCGGTCGAGTATACGCCGCAATAAACTGACGTTACTATTACCGTTAGACTTTTCGGCGGACTAAGCGCCAGAAATTTTTGGCGTATAATCCGCTGGAAAGTTCGATATATCGTATTACCGGCACCATTTCCGGCGGATAATCCGTCGGAAACCCGTAGCATTGACAAAAAAAAAATCTTCTTCCCTCTAAAATTGGATTTCCACAACCTGCAAATAAAATATATACAAAACAGATATACACAATGATGTCCACAACACAATAGACAATACACTATATAAACAATGTAACAATATTCAAAACACATACTCAACAGATTCAAATATCCACAATTATATTACAAAATATGTCCAAAACACAAATATAAATGTCCACATCCGTAAAATGAATAAAAAATATCTAGTCTGAATCCGTTTTCTCCTCAGCTGCTGTACTCTTCCCACTGCTCATCTGCTCCCTCATCCTTTACATTTCTTCTAACATTTGAGTTTGTTGGATTTGCATCTGCCGCTGTATCTCCATCTGCTGCTGCATTTGCATCTGCCAATCAGCTTGGGCTTTCCGTACCTATTCTAGCTCAGCTGTAAGGGCAGTTATCTGCTGGGTATATAAAGACTCCTGGGTACTATATGAAAAACTGCAGCCACTAGATGCCTGCCCTTCATATGCATAAGCCTGCGAGCCTAACCCGTACACTCTGCCATGCTGCATTCCTCCTACCGCTTGTGACCAAGTGCGGTAGTCAGAATATTCACTTGATCCGCCAAAAGAACCTTCACCTGCTGTAGTCTGGCTCTCTCGAATCCGTGTATACTCCTCCTATGAAAGTGAATAAAGAATTAAGTAATTTTTAGATAACATTAGAATAATTGAACTTATATACTTACAAAAGCTTTCCTCGCATGCTCGTCAACCCATCGCTGGTCCTCCTGTCGCTTGTGGGTATGACTATGTAATTCAATAGGAGTAGGTTCTCTACCCAACACCGCTTTCTGTAACATACATATATTAGTATTCTTATTAAAAAAAATTATTAAAAGATTTAAAAATTTCTTACCAGACATCTTCTATGCTCAGTATGTGGAACAGAACCCCCAGTATGAAGGGAACTGCCCAAGCCCCCAACATCAGAAGCTCTGTTCTGTTTGTTTTGATCCCTTTTCCTGCTATAGTCTGGGCTACTCCAAGCAGTGCTCAACTCTGCCCATACACTCTCAGCCATCCAAAGTGGTCACTGGCCTGACTTTTTAAGATCTGTAAATATGTCTCGCATGCGATTCGAGCCACGCTTCTCAAAATTCTTTCTAATTCTATCATTATGTTGTGGCAGCCCAATGAATTGATTAAAATATTCACAGGGGACATTATATTCTGCCTTGATGCTTAACATCTTAACAGCAATGGATAACTCTGAGTGAGTAGTACAACCCTTCCATATTGGTTGTTGAGAAGCTTGCAGTAGATCATAAAAATTTTGAGCTTCTTTATTAGGTGACTCAGGATTAGCTTCTATATACTGTTTAAATTGTGCTCCACTTGCATCATGAATTAAGTCCTCAAGATTAGGTATGATATGCTCTTCCTCACCTATAGTAGCACTTGTCGATGGGCCATATCGAGAATCGAAATGTGGTTCATACTCACCATGAGAAGTCCAATACCAATATTCTGGTATGAAGCCACGACGATATAGATCAACAGTAACATCATCTGGGCTTAGGTAGACCTGATTTTTATGTTTAGAACATGGGCAACGAATCATTCCATCTTTGATCAAGCTGGGTAGTTGAAAAGCTGTCTGAATAAAAATATTCACCCCTTTGATGAACTCATCGGTTAATGTCTTTCTTCCTTGCGCCAATCTATTATACATCCAACTTCTTTGAGTTCTGATATCCATAATATAACCTACATATAATATGGATATATTAAATTTATTGAAGAAATATACAAAGACTCTTAGCCTGCTCAGAAGACAATCATTTTAATTAAGTGACCAAACCACGTACTCATCCACCTGAGCATCCTTATCTCTACAACACTTAACCTAATATTATGCTTCTCATCTAATGGCCAATATTCTACACCATAAAGCATTGTAAATCCAACCACCATCTTATAGAATTTCCCCTTAAGGGGCTATTTAGTATGCAGATTTCGGCCGGATTTGGGCGAAATCCATCCAAACGGCCTAAAATGCAAATCCAATTCTCACGGCAAACGAAATCCTCTCGAGATGAAAAATTCGCCTGATTCGCTCTAAATACCGGATTTTTGAAATTCCACTGACCATGGGAGTCCATCTCCCTGCTCTTAGACATTCCTACGAAAGCTACGTTGTAAATCCGAATTTTCTAATTGCCAATATTCTACACCATACTGCATGGGTTAGTTTGGTTGGCCAAATCCCTCTCCTTGCCCTAGACCCACTTAAGTAAACTCCCCAAACAGTTTTCAGAATTTAACCCCTTTAGGATTTGGTAAATTATTTGGCAAATTCGGATTTAGAGAATTTACAAAATCCTACTTAAATGAAATCCTAGGTTCTACCAAACAGCCCCTAAGCTTGAGGGGGACTTTTCTATCACACAACAAGCCCAATGCATTCCTCCACTTCAACAATCCAATTTGAATTCTACTAATAATATCACACAAGGGTATAATCTAGTAAGAACATCCATGACTAAAGAAAAGAGAGTGTTACCTCCACACCAAGGAACGTCGTCGAAGGAATTCCGAAGGAACGTCGTCGAAGGAGCGAAACCTAGTGGCGAAGGAACATTGTCGGAGTGTCGTCGGAGCGTCGCCAGAGAAGGAGAGTTCACCGGTCCGCCAACGTCGAAGGAACGGAATACGTCGTCGGAGCGGAATACGTCGTCGGAGCGGAATCGAACACAAAAACCGAACGAGACAAGAATGAAGAACCAGGCGCGGGATGGCTCGAAATAGGGCCTTTACCGGCGGATTTTCTGGTGGATACTCCATCGGAACTATTACCGGTGGAACATCCACCGGTTATAGTTCGTCGAGTTTAAGTAAGCCGGCGAAAAATACGCCGGTACGGCCGCCGGTAATTTCCGGAGGTTATTGCGTCGAAAAACAAAACTTTTTTGGCGTAATTGCGTCATATTATCCGCTGGTAAGGAAGCGACGGATACTCCGCCGAAAATTCCATCGCACAATTACCGACGACAAATCCGCCGGTAATTGCGTCGCTAGTTTCCGGCGGATACCATCCGCCGAAAATTCCGACGGTAACAGACAGTTTTCCTGTAGTGTCTTTCTATGCACTTTTTGGGCATGATCAATGTTCTGAGGGAGAAGATTTTGGGGGAGAAGAAGGAGCCCGTGCAACTACACCTGCACCTAGACCCGATCAAAATTTCTACCAAGAAATGGTCCAGCATTTTAACATACTACAAACTCATTTTAATCAATGTTATGATCAAATTGAGAATCACCTGAACCAACAGGATGCTAGATACAACGAGGACATGGGTTGGATCCGAGGGAAATTAGACTCATTTAATACAAATGAACCTATAATCAATAGCTACTTTACAACGTTCAACCCTCAGCCACCTTCAGACCAGGGTCTCTCCGATTTCTAGTTGTGATCTTTCTATTATACTTGTTATGATGTATTGTTGTGATTTCATGTGTTTGTTTCTCTATGTTGTGGTTCTTCTTGTTATGAGTTGATGTACTGGGTGAAAGGGTTGCCCTTATTATGCTATAATTTTAGTTGAAATTGTGTATTGATGACAAGATGTATGTGGTTGTATGTTTTTAAATGCTTAATGAAATGATGGAATGTTGTCTTGAAATGTTTATATTTTGGAAAATAAAACACTTGTGGTTAATCTTTAGAATGGAATTTTAAATTATTTTACTCTATAAATTAATTTCCTTGCAAAATATAATCTCTCAAAATTTTAAATTACATTATGACTAGATGTAGATTAGAAGATCAATCTCATGTTCTTATAGACAAGTATTATTTAGCTATAATTGTTGATAAACAAATGTCTTATCTTTATTTTATTTCTTTTTCAATGTATTTATTTTTATTAATTATTGAATTTTGTGTTAAAGATTTGTTGATATGAAAAGATCTAAGATGAAAAAAAATGATGCACAAAAATGTGCCACTTATTTTAAAAGATGTGCAATGTTCGCTAAGTGAAAAGAGACACAAAATTAGCCCAAACTGTAAAAGATGCACAAAGTGAGTCACATATAATTGAAAAGATGTGCAATGTCGCTAATTGATACTGTTCTTTCCTTTATCATTCTATTTCTCACACAAATCCATATAATCGATAATAATCTTCACTATTGAATTTAAAAATTATTAATCTTTATTTCATCATTTCTGGAATAACTATTTTTATTATTTGCTATGTCTAGAGTGAATAGTGAAACTGGTTGACTTTTCTTATCTTAGTTGTTCTTTGATTTAAAATTTGAGCTTTTTCTTTTTAGCATTATGAAGTTAATATTGTATTTGCAATTATTTTAAAATATTTTTCTTCTTTTTTAACTATTTTTGAATTATTCTTCAAAACCTATCTTTTCAAGAGGCACTTCCCTTTTTGTTTGTGTCAAAAGGAGGAGTCATGTTATTGTTTGATAATGAGTTATTATTTGTTTGATGTTTTATTCTGTTATTAGTTTATGGTGTTATTGTATCTATGGTTTTGGTTTTGATTTTTGTTTTGATTTTCATTGGAATCTCGTGTTTTAAAATGGTCATTCATTGAGGGGGAGGCTAGGAGAGAAATTTTCTTAACTATTAACTCAAGCAATAATTATTTTGCCATCATAAAAAAGGGGAAGATTGTTGCAACTTAGTTTTCAAACTATATTTTTATATCATGTGAGTTTTTAATGATATTAAAATATTATTGTATTGATTACTATTTCTCCTAATATTTATTGGATATATTTTATTTTTATTATTTAGGTGTACTAACATTTCAGGGAAATTATACTCTACACTGTCGAAGACTTCAAGACAGATTAGATTAGGGTTCTTGTAATTGAAGTCTGTACTCTTTCTATTTTTCTTGAGTCTGAGAGAGTGTGATTGTAATTGGGTAACCATGCACACACACATTGGGGGAGTGAGATAAAACTTTTATTTTTAAACTAATCGTATTGTATGATTATGGAATCATACTGAACGATTTGACTGTTCCTCCAAAATGGACTTGATAGAATCGGGACTTAGAAAATGTTTTTAACTGATCATATTGTATGAAGTTGGTTCATCCTGGACGCCGACCAGAGTATGAAATAAGGTTCGTACCAATTTGCCTTGTATGAACTCAACAATTTTAAATTGATCATATTGTATGAAGTTGGTTCATCCCGAACACCGACCAGTGTACGAAATAAAGTTCATACAAGTTCATCCAGTATAAATTCAACAATTTTGAACTGATCATACTTTACTAAGTTGGTTTGTATAGACGCCGATCAGAGTATGAAATCAGGTTCATACCAGTTCATCCCATATGAATTCAATAATTTTGAACTATTTGTACTATACTATATTAGTTTGTATAGACATTGATCAAAGTATGAAATGAGGTTTGTACAACATCGTATATAACTTTTTGACCTGTTCGTACAAACAAAATGTATGATCCAAGTACGTTCAACTTGAAATTTTCAATTTTCTTAACGATTTTTTTTGTCCATCATATATAAGTGTCCAAAAACTGACTATCAATATCTCTTGTTGTGAATTTCTCTTAAATGTGCCTTAGGAGTGTGTTTGGGAGAGTGTCTTGAGATTGAAAAGTGAGAGATCTTGTGAGAGGATTTTGTGAGGGGATTCACAAAGGTGCCCAATGGTGAGGATCTCTTATTTGTTCTCCATAGTTCTTCTCTACTTCCTTGAAGGCTCCTGAGAGAGGATTTTTAAAGGAGATCTAGTACTCTGCCATCATTAAGAGGGTGAAAAAGGACGTTGGTGCTCTGCCGTCACTAGGAGGGTGAGAAAGGACATCGGTGCTCTACCATCACCAGGAGGGTCAGAAAGGATGTTAGTACTCTACCATCACCAGGAGGGTGAGAAAGGATAGTGGGTTCTCTGCCTTCACCAGGAGGGTGAAAAAGGATGGCAGTTCTCTGCCGCTTTAAGTTTGTGGAAGAGAGGTTTTTGTAAGGGCTTCTCCGCCTTGCTGTGGGGGCTAAAGGAGAGTCACTAGTGTTTAGTGCAATACCTAAAGAAGGAGTCTCCAGGGAGTGGACATAGGTCTTGTTGAACAGAACCACTATAAAATTTGGTGTCTTCTGTTCTTTACTTTTTACCGCATTTTTATTTTCTGTATTTTTCACTTTTTGTGGTTTAAAAATATTTTCAAAAAATTTATTACTATAATAAAAATATGTTAAATCATTTTTCTAAATACTAAGAGATTTTTTAAAAATTACTAATTCACCCCCCTCTTGGTTAGCCTTGGGACAATTGCCTTAGGTTTAACAACCTACTTGGACTTTTATTTTGTACTTCATTTAAAATGGTATAAAATCATATCAATTTGTTTAAAATATTAGAATATAATGCATTTTTGACAGATTTAAGGGAGATAAAATTTGTAGAAATCAAAATTATTAAAAATAAAAGAAACATATTAGTCACTTACAATGAATAAACAAAATATATAACAAGAATGACAGATAAATATGATCCAAAGACCTTTTTCTATCCTCTCTCTTCTTCCCCACTTTCAATTTCTTCCTAGCTAAGCAATAAAGTGAGGGACTAGGTAGGGTGAGGAAAGGATATATATATATACTGTTCATGGTCTAGCGCCACAATGCTCACCAGATCAGTGCCAAAGCTCTCTACTTCAGAATTTTCATGTTTTTCAAATTAATTTATTTCACATATTAGAGTTATTGAAATATTCTCACCTTCTAAAAATGTCTTCCTCAACATTTCTATATCAATCTAAGAGAGAGAGAGAGAGAGGGAGAGAGCGAAAGCATGCTCAAAATAGAATTTCAAACTCAAATCAACAAATTATAAATCAAAAATCACATTTTTTATTCTAGTCAAAAGCTCTAGTTATATTTTAATTCCTTCGATAACCATTACTCTGATACCATTTTGTCACAATCCAGGATCTATATTAGTAGAATTGCATATCTTTCATTTTAACCAATTAACTAGAGCTTACTAATGAACAATGAGAGAAACATAATTGTATTTTTATCTTGTTCGGTGCCTCATATCATAGGATCCTTACTCTTTCCTGAAAAAACTACATAATGAGCACATAGCCTAATAAGTAATTAAAATCTTATGACTGAAAATAATATAAGATAAAATAGAATAATATGTTATAAATCATATAAAGAAATATACGCATCGATGTCTATCTGATTATCAATATCAATTTATCCTTCTATAGTTCATCATATCTCAATCCATTACATCATCAATCATAATATCAGTAACAATTAATAATATTAATGACAATAATAATATTAGTATCATGATCAATAATGTTAAATAATGTTAATAATAATAAACAATGTTATTGTTAGTCACAATATCAGTATAGTGTTCGTACCAGTGTCAGTATTAGTATTCAGATATTAAATGAGTATATCTTAAGAGTATTTTGCCCCTGTACATATGACTCCCAATCAGTCTCCCCTTATATCTCTCAATTGATATACTCCTAATAACTCATCTTGAATCACGTGAATTAGTCACCCTGGCACATTATAACTCCTAAAAAAACTCTAGCTCTTTATGACTTTCAATCAGTGAATCACGTGAATTAGTAAGGTATCACATGGATAAAATTTATAGAAATCAAAATCATTGAAAATAGGAGCAAGAGATTAGTTACTTACAATATATATACAAAATCAATAATAAGAATGGCTGACAAATATAATCCAAAGAACTTTCTCTCTCTTCTCTCTTCTTCCTCTCTTTCAATTTCTTCCTAACCAAGCAACTAAGTGAGGGAGTTAGTTGGGTGAAGTAGGTATATATATATATATATATATATATATATATATATAGGAAGGTTCAATATATCTCTTTTATACTCCTTCCTTAACATATAGAGTTGCTCAAACAAACATTGGCTAGTTACTCTAAAGATTATATCCAGTACTTCTATAGTCTCCCTTAGAATTTATTCTAAGAGAGATCTAAAGAAGTACTCTGAAAAGTACTGGAATTATATAAGCGTTTGAACTTCCTTACAAACATAACACAATGATTATTAAACATAAATTAGGAAATTGGCACTACATCATTTTAAACATCGGCGCCATTGTGCCCATTAATTGTACTAACACCACTGCATTGATATTTTTACTCTGCCACAGTACTTGTTGATGCGGATTAGTTACTTAGTGAATAGTCACATCGCTTCACTAGCAGGTTATGTCCTTTAGATTTTAAAATGGCCATGTTACGGCGCTATTGACTTTTGAACAATACAGCGCCCAAGTCAAAAATTTGGTGCCATGAAGTGATAGATTGTGACACCATGGCACTTAAAGATAATGAACATGGCACTGTCAAGTTGATGATTTTAATGATGTGGTGCTGTCAAACAAAGAAGTCTAAGATACCATGTCAATAATGTGGTGCTTCGGTAATGTCCTTGATGGTGCTGCTGCGTTGATTATTTAGACGTCGTGGCACTAGATGATACTTAGAATTTTGTGCTCTTTTTTATTTTTCCTATATAACATAACTAAAATAGCATATTTTTACTAAAAATATAACACATAAAATAATAAATTATTTTCACTTATCAAATTCTCCTTAACTTAAACTCTTTCTTATCCTCAAGAAAATAGAAATTTTATAATTCTAATTAAATGATTAACCAAAGTAAAAACTAATAATTTAAAATTACTAAAATAAATGATAATATATCATGGTCTAAAAGTAGTAAAAATAAATAAAATTATAATTCTTGTTGCGGGCTCAAATATACGCGGCGATAGAATTTAAATTTCCGTCTCAGCGTTGTACGTATATCCAGCACACAAACAGAATTGAAATAGTAACACCAGGATTTTTACGTGGAAAACCCTGGAAAGGGAAAAAACCACGGGGCCGTGCCCAGTTGAAAGAGTTCCACTAGTGTTGTTTGAAATACAAGGCTGATTCATCCTTTAAATTCAGGATGATTGGATTACAACGAGTATCAGTTACAAGGACAGGCAGAGTTCCGACGTCACTCGGGGTGTCGAGCAGAATTCCTGCGTCACTTGGAGAGAAGTCCGGCGTCACTTGGAGAGAAGTCCGGCGTCACTCGGGCGTCGGGTAGGATTCCGGCGTCGGGCAGAATTCCGATGTTGCTC
The DNA here is from genome assembly GCA_019925795.1 of Dendrobium chrysotoxum. Lineage (NCBI taxonomy): Eukaryota > Viridiplantae > Streptophyta > Magnoliopsida > Asparagales > Orchidaceae > Dendrobium > Dendrobium chrysotoxum. The sequence goes on along the minus strand of CM034299.1, from coordinate 18,113,158 downwards.
CCCTGTCGGGCAGAGCTCTAGCGTCCCTCGGGCGCCTGGTGGTCCTTCGGTGGTGTTCCGGCGGTGTTCCGGCGGAGTTCCGGCGGAGTTCCGGCGGTGGTCGAGGAGGAGCTGTTCCCTCCTAGGCTTCTCTTCTCTTCTTCTTCTCTCCTTCTCTTCTTGGCTTGGGTCCCCTCTTAAGAGAAATGAAGGGTTATTTATAGTTTTTCTGGAGTGGCATAGCCGTAAATATGTGAGGGATCAAGGGCAAATAAGGAGTGATCCGGACGAACGGTCGATATTGAATCCCTTGATCGTGAGCCGTTTATCAAGAATTTGAAGGTCTTAATGATATCAGAATTCTACGATCTTGGGCTCGTTGGATTCGTCTCGTCGAGCCGCTCGATTCGAGTATAAGCTCGTCAAAATCAGAGACCGTTTGGTAACTCAAATTGCTGTTTGATGCTTCCAACAGCACTTCGGGCACTTGATTTGGACTCGTTTGGGCTCGGATTGAGTCGAATTTGGTGTTGTTGGATTCGTATTTCCGAGACGCTCAGTTCGACTATAAGCTTGCTGAAATCGGAGTTTAAATAGTCTCCGAATTAATTTTTGAAGTTTCCAACTTGAGTTTTTCCTCGAGATTTGTGCCCGATCAAGATAATATTCTGATGACGTATCAGTTGCCCCCCTATTTTTGGACGTCAAAGCTCCAGGAGTCCAAAAATATATGTGTCGGCTTTTCACTTTGGCAAAATTGCAAAAATTTGCGTTCCGAAAATTACACGTTTACTCGAACTTGATTATAGAGGCCCCGTTGAGCTCGGAAAGTGTCAAAATTGAGTCCGGAACGTCGAAAAACGTGTCCGGGGACCCCAAAAACGTCGAATTTGGACCGTCCGGGCCCGAAATTGGAGCCCGGGAACGGGTAGGCGGCCGTACCGGCCGAACCGGCCGGCCGCCGCTGCCGCCGCCGCCGGCGGCGCAGAACCGCGCCGGAGCGCGCTCGGCCCGCGCTGGGCCCGCCCGCGGCCCGCGCTGGGCCCGCCCGCGGCCTGCTCGCGGCCCGCCTGGGGCCTGCCCGCGGCCCGAATTGGCCCGCGCCTGGCCCGCCCTTGGCCCGCGCCTGGCCCGCCTTCGGCCCGGCTGGCCGCGCCTGCTGGCCGCGCCCCTTGGCCGGGCGGTTTGGCCGGCGGTTAGGGGAACCGCCGGCCGGTTTTGCAATATTATTATTATTATTATTATTATTATTTAAATGGGGCCCGAAAAATTTCGAAAAAATCCCAAAAAATTCCGAAAAATTTGAAAAATTTCAGAGAATTTAATAGAATTTTGGAATCCTCCCCCCCTTAAGGAAAACTATAAATAGACCCCCCAAGGCCTAGTAGAAACTCGCCCCTTCTTCCCTTCTTCCTCTGGCTTTCTAGCTTTTGGCATTCTGAGGCTTTCCGCCATTTTTTAAGTAGGTGACTTTCCCTACTTGACTTGGCGCCCCTCTTTTTGTGCAGAAGTTAGTGGCTTTCTCCCTTCCTCCCCTCGTTCTTCCTCCCTTTTTCTTCCTACTTTGGAGGCTTTCCGCAGTCTTTCGTAGGTGATTTTCCCTACTTAGATCTGCGCCCCTCTTTAGTAAAGGGAGCAAAAATGGGTGACCCCGCCTCCTCTAAAATTCCTTCAGAAGATCATCCTGTGCAACGGTCTGAAGTTCCAAAGAGGGTCCAGAAGGCGCCGAAGGCTGACGATGTGATTTCCACCGTCACTGAGGATTCCTTCATCTCATTTAGGAAGAAGTTTCATTTTCCTAATGATTTGGTGATGAAGGTGCCGGCCAGAACTGATCGTGCTTGCTTTCCTCCCCCTGGATATGTGACGGTGTATGAATTTAGTCTGCGAGCGGGACTACGATTTCCTCCTTCCACCGAACTGATCGACATTCTGACGCTTTGTGGGGTGTGCTTGTCTCAATTTTCCTACAGAGCAATGTCGATTGTGATGGGCCTGATCGTGCTTTTCAGAGACCGCGGAGTGGTACTTTCCTCAGAGTGCCTTTCTCGGATGGGGCGTCTCTTTAGCGATGCGCAGGGACGTGTTTCATTCAGGTCCAAGTGGTTGGATATCCGCACCCGAGACCCCTCGAAAGATTGGATCAGCAACTTCTTTTATGTGCAGAATGATTGGGGTCTTCAGGAGAAGTGGGGGAAGTTGAAAGAGCTACCTGTCCCCCTTCACATTGGAGCAGAAGATTTGCTGAGGATACTCAAACTCCCTGATCTGGATGCTCTACACTACGAGGTGCGTTACTTAAGTAGATATGTAGATCAGGAGTACTTTTTCAAGGTTGGGTTATCTACTCAAGCAGGGAGATCACATGCTCAAATGTTGAAGAAGTCTGCTAGAGTTCCAGAAGTGGTTCCCCAAAAGAACCACTCCAAGCGTCCAGGGAGCGAGGAAGGTTTGCAGGCATTGAGGAAGAAAAGGGCAGGTGAAGTTTTGACAGTTGTTAGTAAAGGTCCCCGAACTTCTCCATCCAAGTCACATATTCCAGAGGATGTGTTAAACCATCAGTGCATCGGTCGCCGACGGGCTGAGGAGTTGGTGAGTCCTCCTTTACTTCTTCTCCTTTTTTTTTTACATTTCTTAAGGAATACATTTCTGATAGTTTTCTTGTCTCAGTATTCTGATTTCAAGCTTGAGATGACCAAGACTCTGAACGATTTGAACAAAGAGTTTGTGAAGGTTAAATACCTTCAGGGAGAGTACAAGAAGAAATATGAAAGTAAAGTGAAGGAGATGAAGGTGGTGGAGGATCAGCTTGAGGGGTGCAGAACTGAGTTGGCGAACAAGATCACTTCAGTCTCTTCTCAGAATGAACGGATGGATCGTCTGCATATAGAGTTGGTGGAGGCACAAGCGACGATCAAGCAGCAGGAAAAGGCTCAGCAAGTCCTTGAGGCTGAGAATGAGAGGCTTCGGAGTGTATTGTCTGAGAAGGAGGCCCAGCAGTTGCCGTCAGCAGTTATTGAGGAGTTCAAAAAATCTTATGCTTTCAAGATCATTATTGAGGACCACATTCAGGAGGCTCGCAGTCATATTTATGATGTGGAGGTGAAGGCCTTGGAGGCAGAGTGCGCAGAGGATGGCTTCATCAGGGGCTTCATGAAGGGTGTTCGGACAGTACATCGCAAGATCGGAGCAGAGATCGAGGGACTGACTCCCAGCCAGGCTTCTAGTGATGCTTCTTCGGACTCTGGTGGTGAAGAGCTGGAGAGTGAGTTACAGCGAGCTTTTGCCTTGGAGGAGGACGAGGATGATGTTGAGATTCTCTAGGGTGTCTTTGATGTAGTTTTGTATCTCTTTGATTCCTTTCTAGTGATTGTATGTATGCTCGATGTTGATGTTTCTATCTGGTGTACTTGATGTTCAGTGATATATAAAGATGTTGTTGATGTTCTTTTCTCACATGCAAATGAAATTTACTTAGCTTTACTTCAGTTTGGACTTTAGTGAGCTCTCTTTTGACTTGAACAAATGTGAGGCATTCCTTTTCTTTAAAGATTTTGACATATCCGGGGTTATTAGTGAAAGCATTTGCTCGATACCATTAACATGTCCAAAAAAGGGTCAGATCAACTCCCTTTGGGATTGATCATCAAATGATTTTGATATTCAAGATATCCTCCTGGGATACTTGATCTATCCGAGGTTGTTAGTCAAAGCATTTGATTGATGACATTAACCTGTGCGGAAGAGGTCGGATCAAATCCCCCTGGGATTGATCATTCAGTGATTGAGATACAATATAGATTGTGTACTTCTCGAATCACAGAAAAAGAGTTTGGAGAGAAGAAACATTAGCACGACGAAGTGAATATCATATTGCTTTGTAATATGAGATAACAGTTCCCTAGAATAACTTAGGGATACAAGAAAGAAGTTCTTCTATAATCAACACATAAGGGATGTATGAAAAACTTTATAATACGACTACAGGAGAAGATAAAATATAAGACAAACATAACATATAGACTGATAGCAGTATCAACTCCTACTGGTAATATTTGCGAAGATTGCCCACGTTCCAAGTTCGAGGAAGCATTTTTCCGCCAGCATCCTTCAGTTTGAAGGTTCCAGGCTTGACCATAGCCGCTACCAAATAAGGACCCTCCCAGAGGGGGGAGAGCTTATTTCGCTGAGGGCCTTTTCCGGCGGCTTCAATGCTTCGTAGTACTAAGTCCCCAATAGTGATAGGGCGAGGTTTCACCCTTCGATTGTAGTGACGGGCAACTCTTCGGTGGTATGCAGCGGTTCTGAGTGAGGCTTCATCTCTTACTTCTGGGAGGAGATCCAAATTTGCTCTAAGCTTCTCCTCGTTACTCTTGAAGTCAAAAGTCTGAACTCTGTGGCTAGGAACTGCAATATCAACTGGTATGACTGCTTCTGTACCAAAGCAAAGGTTATATGGGGTTTCCCCTGTGGGAGTTCTAGCGGTGGTCCGATAAGCCCAGAGGACATTGGGGAGTTCTTCGGCCCATTGCCCCCCAGCCTTCCCTAGGCGTGTCTTCAGCCCTTTCAGGATTGTTCGGTTTGTGACCTCCGTTTGCCCATTGGCCTGAGGATGGGCAACAGCTGTATGAATGAGCTGAATATGAAAATCCTTACAAAAAGATGTAAAGATCTTCCCGGTGAACTGTGTCCCGTTATCAGTGATGATTTTCGCGGGAATGCCAAAACGGCATATTATGTTTTTCCATAAAAATTACTTGGCATTTGCTTCAGTAATCTTCGCCAAAGGTTCTGCCTCCACCCATTTGGTGAAGTAATCTACAGCCAAAATAATGAATTTTCGCTGTCCAGTCGCTATGGGAAAAGGTCCCATTATATCAATCCCCCATTGGGCAAAAGGCCAGGGGCTTTGAAGGGATGCAAGCTCCAGAGCGGGTGTATGAGTGAGGTTAGAATGCAGTTGACAGTTTTCACACTTTTGTGTGAATTCAAGTGCATCCTGTTTCATTGTAGGCCAATAGAATCCCTGTCTCATGATCTTGTAAGCTAGCGCTCTTCCTCCCAGATGTTCTCCACATACTCCTGAATGAACTTCTCGAAGCGCGTAATCAGCTTCTGATGGTGGGAGACACTTGAGGTATGGCCCAATGAAGGAGCGTTTATACAACTCGTTGCTGATAATGGTGAAATTTGCAGCTCGTCTTCGAAGTCGTATTGCAGCTATAGGATCTTCGGGTAGTACCCCATCTTTCAGAAAAGATAAGATGGGTTCGATCCAAGACATCTCTCTTGGCTCGTTAATTGACTGTATGACCCATGGACCCTGAATGCTTGGAAAGTGGATTTTCTCGATACATCTTCTCTTGTAGATATCCCCCGTTGTTGATGTAGCAAGTTTAGAAAGAGCGTCTGCTCTTGCATTTTGTTCTCGGAGGATATGTATGATTTGATGTTCCCCTATACGGGCTAAGAGTAGCTTCACAATGCTACAATATTGAGCCAATTGTGGGTTGTGAATATCAAAATCCCCCTCCACCTGAGAGGTGACTAGTTGGGAATCAGTGTGGGCTATTAGGTTCTGGACTTCACAGTCAATTGCTAATCTCAACCCAACAACAAGGGCCTCATATTCTGCTATGTTGTTGGTTGCCGGGAACTTGAGTCGAAGCCCGTACTCAAGGGTAACCTTCTGCGGAGAGATTAATAAAATTCCAGCTCCCGCCCCAGAACTCCCTGATGCTCCATCTACGTACAACATCCAGCATGGAGAAGAAGGCGAAGCACTCGGTTGTACATCAGATACCGGAATGGTACATTCAACTACGAAATCTGCTAGCGCTTGAGATTTAATATCAGGTCTAGGCAAGTAGTGGATATCAAATTCTCCCAGTTCTACAGACCACTTAACAAGCCTGCCTGATGCTTCTGGCTTTTGCAGAATACTTTTTAGCGGCAGATTCATGTAAACTCCAATTGAGTGGGCTTGAAAATAAGGGCGTAGTTTTCTGGCGGAATAAACTAACGCCAATGCTGTCTTATCTGCCAAAGGATAACGTCCCTCTACTTCAGATAAAATCTTACTAACATAGTAGATAGGACGTTGTATAGCATTTTCTTCTCGGACCAGAACCGAACTAATGGCTTGGATAGATACAGCCATATACAAATACAATCTCTCTCCTGGTATTGGTTTAGAAAGTAGTGGCGGGGATGCCAAATACTTTCGCAATTGCTCAAAGGCTTCTTGACATTCATCTGTCCATTGAAACCCGGAGCTGCGGGCACCTCTAAGTATCTTGAAGAAGGGCAGATATTTGTCTCCTGAACGTGCCAGGAAACGAGATAGTGCCGCAATCCTCCCATTCAGCCTTTGGACCTCCTTGATGTTCTTCGGCGGCACCATGTCCCTTAGTGCCTTGATCTTCTCCGGATTGGCTTCAATTCCTCTATGGGTTACCATAAACCCTAAAAACTTTCCAGAAGCGACTCCAAAGGCACATTTAGCGGGGTTGAGTCGCATATTGTAATGTCTTAACAAGTGGAAACATTGTTTCAGGTCAGAGATATGTTGGGTTTTTTCCAGACTTTTTACCAACATATCGTCTACGTACACCTCCATAGTACGTCCAATAAGGCTTTTGAAAACCTTATTCATGAGGCGCTGATAAGTTGCTCCAGCATTTTTGAGCCCGAAGGGCATCACCCGATAACAGTACAATCCTTTGTCTGTTTGAAAAGCTGTTGCTTCTTCATCAGCAGGATTCATCTTTATTTGATTGTAACCGGAGTATGCATCCATAAAGCTTAACATCTGATGACCGGAAGTCGTATCAACTAACTGGTCAATGCGAGGGAGCGGAAAACTATCTTTCGGGCAAGCTTTGTTGAGATCAGTGTAATCTATACACATTCTCCAGGCTCCACTCCCTTTCCGTACCATGACAACATTTGCTAACCAAGTAGGATAGTGCACCTCTCGTATGAATCCGGCTTCTAAAAGTTTATCAACTTCTTGTTCAATTGCTTGTTGGCGATCTGGTGCAAAGTTTTGCTTCTTCTGGATAATCGGTTTGCATGTTGGATTGACTTTGAGAGAGTGAACGATTACTTCGGGGTCAATTCCAGGCATATCTGCTGGACTCCATGCAAAAATATCCTGATTTTCTCGTAGAAAAGCTGTAAAGTTTCTCTTCTCATCATCTGAGAGAAGTGATCCAATTCGCACTGTCTTTGAAGGATGCTCTTCAGATATAGATACAGTAGTAAGGTCTTCCACAGGGGAAGCTCTCTGAGGAATATCTTCGCTCCGTAGATCAAAGTCCTCGATGCTCAGGGTAACCGTTGTACGAGACTTGATCTGCCTAAGATAGCAGGTTTGTGCTATTTGCTGATCTCCACATACTATACCAACTCCTGATGGGGTATGGAACTTCAACTTGAGGTGAGGAATGGATGCGATGATCCCAAAAATTGACTGGAGCGGCCTCCCGAAGATGGCGTTATAAGCTGATTCTGACTTCACCACGATGAATTGAATGGAGTGTGTAGTCTGTCGAGGAAATTCTCCAAGGACTACCGGGAGACTGATTATTCCTTCTGCTTGTACAGGTCGATTATCAAATCCATATAAAGGACCTGCAGCAGGTTGAAGTTTTTCTCTTGAGAGACCCATGTTGAGAAAAGTAGAGTAGAACAGGACATCTACGGAGCTTCCGTTGTCCACCAGAATTCTTTTGACATTGTAGCACGGGTCACCAATGCCTGCGTTTATGACAAGTGGATCTTGATGGGGGGTTTTCACTCCTTCCAGGTCGGAATCATCAAATGTGATGGAGTGATCAATACGAGCCTTTTTTGGAGTTGGGTTTTCTTCTACAGTCAAAAAGACTTGGTCGGATAGTAAGGGGCCTCCTGCGATTGTTTCAATTTCGCCCACCGTTATCCGGTTGTTTACTGGCTGCCTTTGTGATTGATTTTGCCCCCCAGTGGGACGAGCTTCTTCTCGGGCAGGTGGATTCCCAATAAATTGTCGAAGATAGCCCTGACGGATGAGTCTTTCAATCTCCTCCTTAAGTTGCCTACAGGACTCAGTAGTGTGGCCACGACTACGATGAAAGTGGCAGTACTGATCTTGGTTTCCTGTATTCTGCTTTAAAGGATGCGGCCACTTCACTTTGTCCTGATCTTGAATCGCCATCAACACATTTGCTCGAGAGGTGTTGAGCGGAGTGTACTCCTTCTCCTGTCGGGGTTCTCGTCGTGGCATTGGGGGTCTAGGAGGTAGATTGCGCTTCCCTTTCTTTTTCCGTTGTGATGACGGATTATCCATTTCAGGTGCTCCCTTGCGCTTCCCAGTGGGTTGCTCGAACTATTTTCTGTGAGCGTTTATTGCCTCATCTGCTGATATCTGTGCTTCCACACGATGGATCAGATCGGCATATGAATGAACAGTATCGCGCATGAGTGCCGAATAGAAGGGGCCAGGACGAAGTCCTCCAAGAAAGACCCCTCTGAGCAATTCTGGGTCTACTCCTGGGATTTGTCGAGCCTCGATAGAAAATCGTCGAAAGTACTCTTTCAACGATTCTCCCTCGCTTTGACGAATCCCGGAAAGGTGAGAAGAATCCTTAGTAATTCTTCGGTTGGCCATGAACTGCTCGACAAACACCTTGGCCAATTTAACAAATGTGGGGATCGTTCCGGCTGGAAGTGAATAGTACCATGTTCGAGCTTGTCCTTTAAGAGTAGCAGGGAAAACCTGGCAAAGGAGTGCATCTGAAGCTCGTTGAATATGCATGATGGTCCTGTAATGATCGATGTGCTCGTACGGGTCGGATGTCCCATCGTAGGATTCAATGCTTGGCAGCTTAAAGCCAACCGGGATAGGGTGTCGAAGAATGGCTTCTGCCAGGGGTGACGATTCCTGGAAATCCCACTGACGAAGAGGTGGCCTTATGCCTCCTGTAGGGAATTCCTCCCGGACTAATTGTCGTAGTTCGTGGCGTAGGGCGTTGCGAGGGAGCTCAGCAATGTGAGGTTGGGCTAGCTCTTCAGGAAGGTCTTGAGGAAGGCGGGATCGCTGACTTGCATGTGGAGGATGGGTAGAACTTGCTGTATCAACCAGCTCGTTCTCTTGATGTGACTGTAAACGCCTCCTGGGTGGAGGAAGAGGATTCTCAGCCTGAAGATGTTCAATTTGAACAGCTTCGACACGGGGTGGATCTTAAGGGAGAAGAACCTCCTCCTGAGGTGCTAGGATCGGCTGTCGGGTCTCTCGCAAGAGTTGTAGGATCTCGTTTTGAGATTCTTCCATCTTTCGAATTCGCTCCTCCAAAGAAGCCCTGAGGTTCCTTCTCCAGCAATGTGTTGCCCCCCAGGAAGAAAGGAGGCAGAAACTTGATGTCCACGATTTATAGACTGGTTTCTGGATTGGGGAGAGTGGGAGCGGGAGGCTCCTATGAGGCGATTGCTACGCCTATTGACCATCGTAGCAATACTTGAAGTTGTGGGATAAGATTTCCCACAGACGGCGCCAAACTATTACGGGCTCAAATATACGCGGCGATAGAATTTAAATTTCCGTCTCAGCGTTGTACGTATATCCAGCACACAAACAGAATTGAAATAGTAACACCAAGATTTTTACGTGGAAAACCCTGGAAAGGGAAAAAACCACGGGGCCGTGCCCAGTTGAAAGAGTTCCACTAGTGTTGTTTGAAATACAAGGCTGATTCATCCTTTAAATTCAGGATGATTGGATTACAACGAGTATCAGTTACAAGGACAGGCAGAGTTCCGACGTCACTCGGGGTGTCGAGCAGAATTCCTGCGTCACTTGGAGAGAAGTCCGGCGTCACTTGGAGAGAAGTCCGGCGTCACTCGGGCGTCGGGTAGGATTCCGGCGTCGGGCAGAATTCCGATGTTGCTCCCCTGTCGGGCAGAGCTCTGGCGTCCCTCGGGCGCCTGGTGGTCCTTCGGTGGTGTTCCGGCGGTGTTCCGGCGGAGTTCCGGCGGAGTTCCGGCGGTGGTCGAGGAGGAGCTGTTCCCTCCTAGGCTTCTCTTCTCTTCTTCTTCTCTCCTTCTCTTCTTGGCTTGGGTCCCCTCTTAAGAGAAATGAGGGGTTATTTATAGTTTTTCTGGAGTGGCATAGCCCGTAAATATGTGAGGGATCAAGGGCAAATAAGGAGTGATCCGGACGAACGGTCGATATTGAATCCCTTGATCGTGAGCCGTTTATCAAGAATTTGAAGGTCTTAATGATATCAGAATTCTGCGATCTTGGGCTCGTTGGATTCGTCTCGTCGAGCCGCTCGATTCGAGTATAAGCTCGTCAAAATCAGAGACCGTTTGGTAACTCAAATTGCTGTTTGATGCTTCCAACAGCACTTCGGGCACTTGATTTGGACTCGTTTGGGCTCGGATTGAGTCGAATTTGGTGTTGTTGGATTCGTATTTCCGAGACGCTCAGTTCGACTATAAGCTTGCTGAAATTGGAGTTTAAATAGTCTCCGAATTAATTTTTGAAGTTTCCAACTTGAGTTTTTCCTCGAGATTCGTGCCCGATCAAGATAATATTCTGATGACGTATCAATTCTAGTTTGGAAAAATACTAATAATTACACTAACTAGACATCCTTATTATTGCTTAATTTGAATTCACAGGTCATAAATTTATTTATTAACTTTTGAATTTAAAGTGAATAATGTAGCTTAGTAATTAGATATGTTAGCATTTAAAATTGAAAATTCATTATTTTACCATCATTTATGATAGTTTTCTTATTTTGTCATTTATAAAATTAAGTATAAGATTGTAATTAGATTCTAAGCTTTTAACTGATAACAATTTATGAATGTACTCATTTTCTCTTTTTCTTCAATTTCTTTTCTTTTTCTTTTAAGAACTATTTTAACAGTTCTTTTTATTTTTATTTTATGGAATGCATAGTTAATGATTTTGAATATTCATTTTTACTATAAATCCTTTTACAATCTTAATGAATTTTATGTAAGAATTTAATAAGATTACCAATTCCAAATTCAAGTTGCCTATGCTTTCCAGTTTTAATATACTTATATCTAATTTTTAATTCTAATTATCTATTTTTATTTTAAAAATTAATGCATAAAGATATAACTTATAATTTCAAATTAAAATAATAACTTAAATGATTTAAGTTAGTTAATTATTAATTTTTCCACTCTATGAAGTTTAAATAGTATTCATTTGAATTATAATCTAGGATTTTATTATTATTCTAATTTTACATAATTTTTTTTATCATTTTAATAAGGTTAATTAAATAATCAGAATGTATGAAATAATGAAAATAATAGTAAACATGAGGGGAATTTAAATAAAATATAAATAAAAATACAAACAATAATTAACAGTACACATGCTTTCATATGAATGATAAAAGGTGCAAAGAACATTTGATAATATAATATGAACATAACACAGGTTATAAGATAACTAATACACTAAGCACCATACATATCATCTCAAGTGGGTTGCCTCCCATAAGTGCTAAGTTTTAAGTCTTTAACTAGGCTATTCATCAAAACACAGTATCCCTTCCCAATTCAAAATAAAAACATGCCACCCAACTAAAGTAGCCTCCTATTTGCAAGCTTTGTTAAAAAAATATAAAGCAATTTGTTATTGTATTTTCTCTCAAAAATTTTGATTTTTAGAATTTCGAAGTTGAACGAATCATTATGAATAGTATATCACCTTAGAAGGAGAAAATATCATTCTCCAATGGGATTAAATTAAAAAATTGTGAATTTTATCCTAACTATCTAGTCAAATTAAATACAGAAATATATATAACCCCGAAGGGTCAAAATAATATTTGATCGAGTATTTAGCTATGATAATTTAGATATATTATCATTAATCTCATATTCAAAATCATAATGATAAATGATATGCCTTTCTAGGGAAAGAAAATATGATTTATCATCAATTATTTAAATATGACTATAATGATCGATCATGATTTTTTTATTTTTCCAAAGAGAACAACTTTCTTTTCCCCATTTCATTTAGAAGCTAAATGGAATGGAATTTTATTTTTCTGGGGTCTTATATCTCCTATGAAGGCAAGCCTTCGTAGTTAATTATATTATAGGATGTTTTGAGTTTTCTACGAATATTATCGATTAAAATAATGGTAGAAATTTTATTCAAAATTTTCTTTATGAGTGATATCAAAGGAATGAAGTTAGAATCTCCAATTAGGATTAGATCAAATTTTAACACTTATTTTTAGAGGCCAATGGAGGAGGTGCAGGAGGAACTTTAGGATTCTAAAATAATTCAAAAATGCCCCATTCTATCCTGTGATATGCTTTACATCTTGGTTTAGAGAAGATTTTAGTCAAAGTGCACGGGACAGATGACCTAAATGTGGCCACATTGTCCATACATAATTTTGAACCACGAGGGTTCAAAACCCAAGTAACCCATAAAGTTCTAGAGGGTGATATGGCTGATCCTGGGTCATTCTATTACGCTAAACGTGCGATCGGATGGCTCTGATCAGCCGACTTGATTTTAATTCAAAATGAACTAAAATTTTATTTGCTCATAATTTTTTAAATACTCAATAATATTCTACAAAATTTGAAACATAAGCTCATGGCAACAAAAATTTTCATTGCCTAGAATTTCGAGGCTCCATGCACTAAAAATTTTGAGTAGCTTCAAAGTGAAATCCTAGCTAAATGTTGAGTTTTCTCACCAACTAACAGATGAATTTTGATGATTTTGGTCTTATTTTTCTTTTAGTGATATCCTCTCCAACTTTTCAAAAGACTACCCAAGCCAGTTGTGGTTGGATTGAATGTTATTCTCCAAACACCACTTTCTCTCTCTATCTCCCTCTCTCTTCACTAAAATGCAATTTTGAAGATGGGAAATGGTGTGAAAATTGTTTTGGAGAGTAGAGGAGTTTCTGGAGAGACTAAGGAAGAATTTTTTAGGGTTGGGGACTACTAAGAGAAGGCTGGGGAATAAAATATGCTCTTAAGTTACATACCCCCTCCCTTAAACCCTACCATTTTGAATGGAGGGTCAGGATTGATTTGGGACTTCCCTTGGAAGCTTTCCATCTGTCCTAAGATGTATGAGAACCAGGGAGAAGGCTAATAGTTGAGTGAGACCTCTCTTAGTTCATGGGATGGGGGACCACTTGCTTTTTCTCTCTTTAGGCTAAACCATGGCTTGGGCATGGGTTTAGGGGCCATTTAGGGGTGCTTTGGGCTAGTTTAGTACTAGATTGAGCAGGATTTACTGGAGGATTTAGAGGGTTGGGATTGCTTAGTCTTTGATTAACTATTTGACCACATTTTTATGCTTTGAAAGAGTATGTTGACTTGTTGACTAGTCAACCAGTCAATGGTGACTAGGATGGTGATTTGGAAGGTTATGCGTGTTGTAGAAAATGACCTCAAGGAGTTTGGAGCCAATGCTTAGAAGTTTGGATGGTAATTTGGTTTTATGCATGAGTTTGACCCTTTTAAATGGGTTGAATAAGTCAAATCAAAGGGGATTTGACTTGGGGAAATATTGGATATGTTTGGTATGTCCAATTGAAAGATTTTGGATGGCCAATTTGGTTTAAAATTGATTGGAGGATTGAATTTGACCTTGGTTAGGTGTATGGTTAATTTGGTCAACCATGGTTGACTTAATCATCCTGATTAAACCAATGGTTGGAGTTGGGCCCAATAAATTCAAAATGACATTTTGGACCTAATGGAGGTGGTCTCATGCAATTGTGAGGTTTCTTTGTATGAGATGCATATTTGGGACCTTAAGAGGCATTTTGGTCAACCCAGTCAAACCAAAATTTAGGTTTGGGTTCAATGCACTCCTAATGATGTCTAGAATTTATTTGAAAAGGCTCCATAGCTTAGTTTGATTGAGTCATATTGAAGTTTAAAGAAAACTTCAATTTCCCCTTAAGAGACATTTTGGTCATTTGGGCCCCTGGTCAACTCTGGGTCAACCAGGGTCCACAAAAGTATAGTTTCATGTTTGATATTCCATAAAGTTGATTATGGATACATTCAAAGGTTTTGTAGAAGGTCCCAAGGTCAAATTTCATAAGATGCAAGGTTTAGTGGCATATGCTATAAATATTAAAAAGTTTTACATCCTTTGGATTTCAATTGGATTTTTTAGGTTAGAGGTCTTATATTGGCCTCAAATTTGGAGGGTTGACCCTAGGGACATGCTTAATCAATATGTAATTGATAGATAATGAATTAGGTGTCATTTGATTTAATTTTGAGGTGATTGAAAAATCACCCAAAAAGGATCATAGGACATAGGCCTTTGACCTTGAATTTTGGTTTAAAATTTTAGACTTAAATATAGTTTTGGATTTGATTTAATGAGTTTGGTTAACCTCATAACAAAAATGAGGTCAACACCTTCAAACATGCACACACACACACACTCTCTCTCTCAACCGAAAGAAACTCAAACCCTAATTCTCTGAATTAAGATCTTCTTCCTCCTCATCATCATCATCATAATGTCCTTTTTTCTTGAGGCTACCAAATAAAGGGATTGTAGGTAGGTGCAGAGGGGAACTCAATCTATTCAGGATGCTCCATAAAAGCCTACTCTTAAATAAACCAATAAGTGTATCATTAAAGTGTGAGGTATATCTATAAGATCTTTCTTGTTGGTCTATACTATGAGCCATCCTCATTTTCATCTCAAATTTCCAGACCCAAGTTTCTTCATAGAAGTGGGTCACCTCTTTTATTTTTCCTCTCAAATTTGACACCTGCACTTCCATTATTTAGGTGCTCTGACCCTCCTACTATTGTTGCTGCTTCATGGCCTACCAGATAACCTGGGCTCACTGAAATCACCTTATTCCTCATCCTTCCCTACTTGCTTAAATCCCACAATTTTCTTTTTATGAGAGAATGAATGGGGAATAATTATTCTTCATTCTATTTACCCCTAACACTAGCTACTACACATAAAGCATATACAAGAGAAGGGTGCCCTAACCCAATAGATGTGGTACCCCTAATAATGTACATAAGAGATAAAAAAATAAGTTTTCCTACATCAATGGAATATCCCATTTGAATTGAATAGTTCAAAAGGGCACAATCACGGGTGACTTTACTAATATTTTGACTAGGTAACAACCAAGCAAAAATAAAATAATTTCAAGCTTTGAAAGTTTGAGTCATATAAGAAGCAAGGAAACTAATGATTCTATTTTCTTTCTTTTTTCACTTAGCTCCACTATTAGATTCATACAAAATGTTCAGGATCTCTTCAAAATTTATAGGTGTATTAATAAAGCATTATATTCATCAAATTCAAAGTCCCTAAGTCTATAAATTTTGTTAATGACCACAGAATTAAAAAAGACCCACTTACCCTCAACATAACATTTATTATCCACTGCCTCTTTCCATTTGCAAAACATTCTTGGATAATATTAATAATAGCAGCATATGACTCTCGTTGAAACTTTCCCAGCCTCTACTCACTATGATTTGCATAATGGGTTGAGTAGAAATCTGATAACCTCATTCTAAAATCAAATACTTTTTTATAACTAAGTTAGTAAATCTAGATTCAGCATCAACAGAGATGAATCTGCACTTATCAAAAGAAAACATAGCCCTCTTCTTGCCAAACATCTTAGGAGCCATTATTTTAAAGAGGATTTTAATGAAAAGAAAAGAGTTTGAAGGAAATGGAAGGTGTGAATGAAATGATAATGGATCCCCTACTTATAAAATGATGAAACACTGTGGTGTTGCGAGACATGGCATTGCGGCGCTCAATGTAGGAACAAAATGATAGAATGGTCAACCAACAAGCGTTGTAGTAGTTCAGGCCACATGGGGTAGTGGCATTAGTTTTTGGAAATTGGAGTGTCACTTTGAAAAATGCCACTACTGAGGTGTTTAATATGTGGCAACGCTACGATGCTTATGATAGGGAACCAATACAATGTTATAAATGCCACGGCATTGGTAGTAACGTCATAGTGCTAGCAAAATTTTTATAATTAAAGTTATAATTTTACAATATACTTTCAACTCTTGGTAGAGGCATGCCTTTTTTACTTGAATAACTAAAAATGATGACACTCAAACAAGCAGCACAGCGGCACTCTACTTATTAACACAAAATATAATACAAACTATTCAAGATAATAATAAATGCAATAATGAATATGTAATCACAAATAAATAAAATAAATAAAGGATATAGGAGTTCACTTTTAAAGTATAAAAATATTTAAGGCTTTATCTCCCCTAAACAATGCTTAGTTCTTTTTTTATATATATGAAAAATAATAACTCCACTTAATATATGCATGTATATGAGCTGAATCAAATATAAAATGATATAATAGAGTGTTGAACCTATGAGGAAGCATGCATTTTAGCAATCAATTACTACTATTTACTCTAATTATAAAATTATCTTACTGAAATAAAAATATTGGTTGTGGAGATTCAATCACTAAATAAAATAGTAAAATAATTGATATAATATTTAAATAAAGTATTTTGGATTGATGAATATAAATTACATATCTTTCATAATGAATTTTTATTTGTAATGTTATTCAGAACATATGCATCCCTAGATCTATGTCGAGCTTATAAGGGTGAAAAGGATATCTGCTGACCTTTTATAGTTATATCATCTCCTTAAGAACCTAGCATATATTCCTATGTCTAGGTATGCAAACATATTATTTCAATATTCTTGGTTGTTCTTATGTTCCTCCGTCAAGGCTATACATCACACTAGATTTTAACTACATATATAGCCACTTTATACAGTAAATAAAGAGTGAGAAAAATATTAAAAATAATTTAACTATAAAGTACAAGAAACTTCATTAGTACTTAATATATTCTCTATATCATTAATCTAAAACTAGAGAATTAGATAAACATGGAATAAAAGATAAGCAAACTCATTTTCATTGAAATCATAGAAGAACGAAAATATAAGAGAATGATATCACTAGGAAGGATCATTCCTTAATATATGGAGTTGATCAAACAAACACTGACTAAACTCTTAAATGATTATACCTAGTAGTTCCCTAGTTTCTCTAAGTATTAACTCTAAGAGAGATTAAAAGAATTACTTTATAAAGTATTAGAATTATACAAGTGGTTGAACTCCCTTACGAATATAACACAATAAATATTTAAAGGAAAACATAAATTAGGCAACTAGTGCTGAGGCGCTTGAAAGATCGGCATCGCTGTGCCTATAAATTGTACTAACGATACAGCGCTAATATTTTTGCTCCACTACGACGCTTGCTGATCTGGATCATTACTTAGTGAACAATCACATCACTTCACTAGTAGGTTGTGTCCTTTGGAAGTTACAAATGCCACACCATGGCTCTGCTGACTTTTAAATGATGTGGCACCCGAGTGGCAAATTTGGTGCCAATGTGTGATATATTGTGATGTTGCAGCACTTGAAGATAGTGAACATGGCACTACCATGCTGACCATTTTGATGTTGTAGCACTATCAAAAAGGGAAGTCTGTGTTATTTTATCAATAATGTGGCACTCCGACGGTGTCCTTGATGGCACTGCAGCATTGATTCTTCAGACGCCAATGTGCTAGATAATACTTAAAATTTTGTGCCCATTTTATATTTTTCTGCACAATAGAACTAAAATAACGCTTTTTCACTAAAAATATAACATATTAAATAATACATTATTTATACTTATCAAATTTTCCCCAGCTTAAACTCTTGCTTATCCTCAAGCAAATAAAAATTTTGTAATTCTGATTAAATAATTAGCCAAAATAAAAACTAACAATTTAAAATTACTAAAATATACGATAATACATCACGGTTTAGAAGTAGTAAAATTGAATATAGTTATAATTCTAATTTAAAAAAAATACTAATAATTACACTAACTAGACATCATTATTATTACTTAATTTGAATTCACAGGTTATACATTTACTTATTTACTTTTGAATTTTAAAGTGAATAATATAGCTTAATTATTAGATATGTTAGTAGTTAAAATTTAAACTTCATTAGTTCACCATCATTTGTACTAGTTTTCTTATTTTATCCTTTATAAAATTAGTATAAAATTGTAATCAGATTCTAAGCTTTTAACTGATACTAATTTTTGAATGCTCTCATCTTTTCTTTTCTTCTATTTCTCTTCTTTTTCTTTTTAAAACTATTTTCACAATGAATAAAGGGATCTCAAAGGGTTTAGTGTCTACTAGACCATGTCAAAATAGTAGAACACAAAGATTTAAGATCTGACATCCTCTTGACCATATTGAAATGGTAAATGTGGACGATTTAAAGGTGAATCCAACACTCACTTGACTAAATCAAAACTTTGAATGTGGAATATAACTTAATACTTAGTTGACCATATTGGAACGGTGAATAGAAAAAGAAGAAATGAATCCTATAATCGCTTGACCATATTGAAACAGTGAAAGAGAGAAATTTAAGGATGAATCTAGCATTCACTTGACCACATTAAAATGATGAATGTGGAAGATAACTCAATACTCACTTAACCTATCGAAATGGTGAGTAGAGAGAGATGAAATAAATCCTATAATCACTTAACTATATCAAAACAACAAAAGAGGGGAATTTAAGGATGAACCTATCATCACTTGACCATATCAAAATGGTGAACGTGAAGGATAACTCAATACTCACTTGATCATATCAAAACAGTGGGTAGAGAGAGATGAAATGAATCTTATAATAACCTGACCCTATCGAATTAGTGAAAGAGGGTAATTTGAGGATGAATCCAGCATTCACTTGACCATATCAAAATGATAAATGTTGAGAATTTTGGTGGTAGGAATTGTAATCAAAAGTTAATGATTTTGAAATCCATAAAACATAGAAGAAGATTTAGAACTCAATCTTGTCACTTGGATCAAATTTGATTTATAGAACTACGATGTCTACAATTTAAACTTTAAAATTTATTTTATTAAAAAAAATTTCCTGATACATCAACTATCATGATACTTCTTGAGATATCTCCCATTAATAGGTAACATAGGACGATCCCCTTTACAATCTATCAGCTAATAAGAACCTCCTCAGTAGACTTTTTCCATCATGAATGGACCTTCCCATGTTGGTTCAAAGTTACCGCCTATCTTTCGATGAGTTAAAATGGGTCTTCATAGAACTAACACCAACTCACCTACTTGGAAGGTTCTCAAATGAACCAATTTATAGTGAGCTTTGATAATTTTAGCTTTATATAACTTTAGATTTTATTGAGCTAGAGGACACTTCTCCTTCAAACCTTTGAGCTATTTCAATCATAGTTTAATATTCTGATTTGAAGTTATTTTATAATTCATTGTAATACTATCACTACAGGAAAGTTACCCATTATCGACAGATTTCTAGCGAACAATATTTTGGCAAATTTTTGGCTGCTTTTTGATGGATTGTGTTGAAATATTTTTTACTGATTTTTGGCATATTTTTTGGTGACTTTTCTGGCAGATTTGTAAAGAAATTGTTTTGGCAAATTTTTCAGCAGCTTTTCCAGTGAATTTTAAAAATTTATGAATTTCTCATATATTTGTAATTTAAAAAAAATTAACTAATTAACTATCTAAAATAAACTAATAATATTAACTAATTTAAATTAAATATTTAAATATTTAAACAAAATGATTAAATATTTAATATTATTATTTTATTTATTTAATTAATTAGTACTTTTAATAGTTTATTTAATTAATTATTAATTTAATAATTAATTTAATAATTAATTTAAATTAGATAATAACTTAATATATTATTTTAATTAATTCTTAATTTTAATATTTTATTTTAATTAATTATTAATTCCAATTTTTAATAATTCTTGTTTAAATATAAAAGAGTTACATTTAAAACTATTTTTCTTTGCAGTGGAGTGGTTGGGCATTTGAAGAATTTCAGAGTGAGCACAGTTTGAATCTCTAAGGCTTCACCCGGGCGGGCTGCAGGCAGCAGGGCTGGCATGCTGGAAGGGGCAACGTGGGAGGGAAGGCGGGTAGGTAGGCAGCTCGATCGGGCTGCATGGGGCCAAGGGGGAAGGTAGCACGGGTGGGTAGGCGGGCCGTGGATAGGTGGGGGCAACGTCCGTAGGCAATAATTTTTTTTGGATTTTTTTAAATTTTTTTCATAGATTTTTTTAGCTAAAAATGTTTTCAATGAAAATTTATCGCCGGAATGTAGCCAAAACAATTTTTGGCCAGAAACTTTTATCGATTTTAATTTTCCTACACAGCTTTTACCGAAAAAAAAACTTTTCCCTAAAAATGACCAAATCTATCAAAAAATTAGTGATTTTTACTAAAACATTTTGCTGGTAATAGGTGAGTTTCTTATAGTGTGTGTGAAGGTAGTTGTATTTGTAAAGGAATAACTGCTTCTGTACCAAAGACTAAAGCATATGGCATAGATTGAGTTGGAGTTCTAAATATGGTTTGGTATGCCACAAACTTCTCATGCCATTGATGCTTATTGTCATCTGAGGTTTTCATTAATATCTGAACCAAAGTTTTATTAATAGCCTCTACCAATCCATTCGTTCAAGGGTAATATATGGTAGAGTAACTCCAATTAATGTTATAACATCTAGTGAAGCTGTTTATCTTAGTACTTTTGAATGAGTGACTGTTATTTGAGATAACTCAGTGAGGAACACCGAATCTGTATATGATATTCTCTTTGAAGAATTTTAGAATGTGATGTGCTCTGACTTCTCTCAAAAGAACTACTTTTGCCCATTTTGAGAAGTAATATGTAGCTACTAATATAAACATGTGATCACTAGAGGATGGAGGATCTAGCAGATCGATTATATTTGTACCTCAACTTTAAAAAGACCACGAAGTAATAGCTAGATGTAAGATATTTGGTAGCTAATGTAAAACTACACCATGCACTTAACATTGATGACAACAACATGCAACATTCATGCAGTCATCTATCATCAATGGCTAATAATATCGCATTCATTTTATTTTCATCTTAATTTTTGACCCAGATTGGTGTGCACCACATAATCCAGCATGCACTTCTTCTATAATCTTTAATGCTTCTAATTTATTTAGACATTATAACCCATCTGATCGAATATTCTTCTACATAAGGTGTCGTTAATCAAAGCATAAGATAAAGATCTTCTTTTAATTTAATCTACTGTTGATTTATCATATGGGAGCTTATTTTCTTATAAGTATTCAATGAAGGGTTTTCTCCAATCCACCACTTCATTATCTACTGCTAAAATAATTTTCACTACTAAAATAATTTTCACCTCAGTTGATAATTTTTTATTTATATATTCAAAATCAATGGATGATAAGATTTGAGGACCTTGTACTTCTACTGGAATTGAATCCCCTTTTGGGCAAGCTAGAGGTTTGGCTAGCTTTGCTTAGGCATCTATTATAGAATTCTATCCATAGGGAATGTTGTATAATGTCATATTCAGAATCTGTTCTAATAGATGCAACATATGTGTATGACAAGAAATCAAAGTTTCTCTCAATACTTTATAAATTCCAGTTACCTGATTGATCATAAGCTACAAATCTCCAAAAATTTTGATCTCTTTGATTTCATTTAAGATTATTAATTCTAATATAGTTATTAGTGCCTCGTACTCAGCTTCATCATTGGTACAGGGTTCTGACATATGATAAGAGTAATACATCAAACCTTTACCTGGAGAGATGAATATTATACTAATTCTAGCTTACCCAAGGGAATTATCATCTAATGCTCCTTGTTGACTATAAGGAGCACCATAAAAAAAAATCTGAGGTAGACTTTTTATTTAATTCTAATTACATGATTTGTTTATCTAGTAATTCATAATTTTTAGGGCAATCATCCTGCACTGGATGAGCTATTAAGAACTCTGCTACAGCTTGTCCTTTCCCTGCTCATATATGAATAAATATAATCTCAAATGATGATAGAATCATTAATCATTGAGCTAATCTTCCTGATAGCATCGGTCAAGTCATTAAATATTGTAGTGTATTTACTCTTAATATCAAATTTACTTTATGGAATAACATGTAGTGCCTCATCTTTTGAGAGATGAATATCAAGGCTAAATAATGCTTCTTAATCAAAGGATAATTTACTTCAGTGGGAAGTAAATGTCTACTCAGATAATAATGTACGTTATATTTTCCTTCCTCATTAGCTTGAGCTAACAAAGCACCAAGAGATTCACTTAAAGCTATTGTATATAGGATTAGTGGCTTTCCTAGAATGGGAACTGAAAGTACTAAAGGATTTGCTAAATACCATTTTATATTGTTAAATGGTTTCTAAAAATTCTCATTTTATTGAGAGGGAGCTTACGTAGCATCTTTCTTGCACAATGCTACAAATAGCTGACATCTACCTAAAAGGTTTGATATCAATCTTTTAAGGCCCACTTATCAACCATGGAAAGATATCAATTGGGTAAGGCTTTTAGGTGGAGACATTTTTATTATTATTTTAATTTTATTCGAGTCAATTTTGATTCCACAGTGTTAAACTATGAAGCCCGAAAATTTATTGAATTGACATTGAAAGCACACTTCAAATGATTCATATTTAATTATATTGGCATAATCTTTAAAAAATAATTCTTAAGTCATATAAATGATCATCTCTTTCGAGACTTTTAATTACTAGATCATCGACATAACACTCCACCTGGTGGTGGATGAGTTTATCAAAAATCCTCATCATTTCTCATTGATAAGTTGCTCCAGTGTTCTTTAATTTGAACAACATAACTTTATAACAGTAGATTCCTATCGGCATTTTGAATATTGTATATTTTTCATCTTTTGGATCCATCCTAATCTGATTGTATCTAAATGAATCATCTATAAAAGAAAATATCGCACATGAAGAAGTGATATCTACCATGAGTTTTGATATAGGAAGTGGGAACTCATATGCAAGACATACTTTATTTAAATCTATAAAATTGATCTATACATGTATCTGACCAGTCATTTTTTTACTAGAATGATGCTAGCTAACCAGGTTGGATATTTTTCATCCCTAATAAAACTAACATCAATTAATTGACTTCAACTATGACCTATTATTTGATGTCGAGTCGTATCCATCAAGGTGCTTATTTTTTTAGAACCATTTCTAGTTGAATTGCTAACTTGTTAATTGCTATATCTGGAGAAAATCTGGGCATCTCTTCATAACTCCAGGTGAAGTAATCTTTGAATTCTGATAATAACTTGATTATGTTGTTTGCCTTATCCTCGGTCAACAAAGAGCTTATAAAAATTGGATGAGAATCTTCTTCGGTGCCCAGATTTATTTCTTTTAGATCATCAATTTTAGATTTGATCTTCTCTTTAAGTTTAGGAGGTGTATCTATAACTTGAGAGTCATCCATATCATCTGAAATCTCTAGATAGAGTTTGTTAAAAGGCTTAGTGTTTGTTAAAAAGAGATTATCATGTTCTAGATTATTCGATATAACCAAGAATATTCACCATCATCAAACCAACATAGAGTAGCAAAGCCAATACCTGATCTTGATGTGTATTTGGTGTATTTTGTACTCCAAAGGTGTTCAAATTTCTAGGCTTTGCCCCTAGTCCAATTTGAAGCATTAAACCTTGCTTACAATATTTATTTATATAATTTGAGTACCAATCAAAAGGGAGTTCTAATATCTCATCCATAAATGGATCATCGAGGGTTATATTGGTTTCTAAGGGTTTATCTTGAGAGTCATCCAAAAGTCTAAATTATTTTCCCTAGCAACCTGGACCCTATCCTCATCACTATCAATTTTTATAAAAATCTCAAACTTTAGCTGATTGATAAATTTTGTATATTCTATAACCTGTGGATCTTTCCCAAACACATAAGACTCTTCATCTGAGCTAAATACTAAATCAATACTTATTATAGGCTCCCTTGCATATATGACTCTCCATTTTCTTATATCACTTGGTTTTCCATCCTCGACTTCTTCCTGTAGATTATTATGCTATTCTACCACCTCTTTGTGAGGGAGGGGTAAGTTACCAGCGAACTTCATGTTAGAGATCAGAATGTTATTCTTTTTCCTTTTGTTCTTCTTTTTCTTTTCCTTTTCTTTCTTTTGCTTCTACTTCATCCAGTTTAAGATTTTTAATGAAAATAGTCTACTTCTTAGGTAGATAATATGAACCATCTTCATATATATCAACTTTATGAATTAAAATAGTTATAAATCACCCTTAATACTACCCTCTCTCGAGAATATTTGATGCATTAATGAAGGATAGAAGGCACCATTATGTATTCATGGAGCCAATGTCTACCTAAAAGAGTGTTAAAAGAAGCTTCAAAATCTATTATATGTAATTTGGCTCCAATTTTCAAAATTTTTATCTCTAAAAGTAAGGTTATCAAATCTAAAGCTCTCTCACCTCTCTTGTTGAATCCCTATAATATTATTTTATTATAAATGAGTTTTCGAGTATCCACTTTTAAATATGCGAGAGTTTTAAGAGTCATAATGTTGATCGATGCACTGGATCAACAAGCACACGAGAAAATTTGAAATTGTCTATATTCACAAAGATATACAACAGACGATTATGATCCATAGTTCCCAGTAGCAAATCTTTATTTGAAATGTTACTCCTAGAACTTCTTTGAAGTATAGCACTTATTCCGATTACATTGATGCTAACTGAGCCATACAAATCTCTTGCTTGAGTAAGGCTTTGATTAAAGCCACCCTTATTTCTCTGGAAAGGACTAGAGCATCATAAATACTGAGTTTTGTAGGTAAATTTCTAAGATCTGCTAAGACATTATAATCCACTTTTGGAACTTCTGGATTTATTAAATCTAAATCTTGAATTAGTTGAGGTTGATTTGGAGCTTCTGAATTATTTGTAACTTTTTTCCTTTCATCTATGGCTAGAGTTTGTAAAAGCTAAACTTTACCATAACGAAGGTTAACCTCAACCACCTCTTCAGGAGAAGAAGTGTCAGGTTGCTTTACTTTTTGCTCATCAATTGTCTTAGAATTCTCTTCTGATGGATTATATAAATTAGATATTTCTAATTTGATCTTGATAGGATCACCTTGAACATCAAGAATAGGGAAGTCACTATAAAAAAAAATTAACAATATTCTTGTAATTTATTTATAAATATTTCCTGAGAACTAGTTTCTTCATTATTTATATTTTAATCTATATATTCATCAACAGAAACAAATAGGATGTACGTAGAATATTTTTTCATTACTTTCTTATTCCCAAGAGGGACAAAATAAAATTCATACAACGTTAAAGGCTTAAGAGTTTTGGACTTTCCATCCACAGAAATAATTATTTTATCAGACACAACCTTAACTTTATTCTCTTCTTTCTTTTTTGAGACTGTAGAAGCTTGATTGACTCCTACTTCCTTAGGCACTTCGATAGGAACTTTATTCTACTCTCCATCAAGAACTACTAGATCAACCTAGATGAGACTCTATGCTCCTAAAGATTCTTGAAAAGATGAACAATTCATTATGTTTAGAATTCTTTTAGATGAATGGCATAATGCTATATCTCAGCTATAATTAGATTTTATAGTGGATTAAGGTATAGAAGGCTCACCAGTTATACATTTAGTTGATCCTTAATTTTAATCAACTAAATATTTCTTGGGTATCACAACTGACCCATATCTAATACTCCTGGCAAGCTAATCTTTGAAAGTTATGCAATCTTCCAATTTATGACTGAGCATTCTGTGGTATGGACAATAATTGGGTTGTTCTTATTTGCCAACTTCTTTCGATCTTATAGGATCTAGGAGCTTAAACTCTAGTCTCTTTAAAAGACTTTTGAAAATTCTTTTAATAATCTCTCATTTAAATGAATAAGTTCTATTTTTAAATGCTTTAAACTTTTCTCTTCTCTCTTCGTAGGTGAGATTAGATTAAGGTCTAAACTGTTGCTCATTTTATGGTCTATTATAATGCTGATACTAAGGAGGTGAGTTCTGATTTTCTACTTGAACTTGTATTGGTTGTTTCTTTTTATAAACTGTAGACACTGATCATGATTTCTTTTCTAGCACCTTCTAAGGTTTCAATTTCTTCAACTATAAAGGAGACTGATCTTTTAGAAATGGAAGGTGAGAGACATCCTCTTGAAGGTTAGAAGCTTTAACCAATAACTTCCCAAACCTGATCGTAAATCCTTTTAGTAAAAAGGCAACTAGATTGAATATTTTTCAGAAGGATCTCTATAGCATGCTATTCTTATAATTATAGTTCACACCTCATACTAAGATTCCTCCATCTCAAGATATAATCTGTTAAAAATTCACTTGATTTTTGCTTCTCTACTATGAGATCACTAATGGTGATGTAATGTTTTGCACCAACAAACCTCTTTAGAAATAACCATTCAAGTATGGACTGGCCCATTGGGCTATTCATCATACTAATCAAATGCAATGTTGGGTAAGCTACTAACAAATTGTCTGAACAGTAGTGCATTACTACCTCCAACATTACAACTACTAGCTCTAAAATATGCAAGATATTATTTAGGGTTCCCTGTACCATCAAAACTCTTGAATGATGGAGGTGGATAAGGGCTAAGTCATATTCTAATAGATATTGCCTACCCTTTGATATAGATGAAGTTTCCTAAGATTTAGCTAATGCTTCATTAACTTGTTGATTTACCATCTGCTTGATATCGACCGACTGCACTAACTCTGCTTCTAACTTTATTGGTTTATGTTTTACCTCTTCTTTATAAACCTCTTTTCCTTTTATGTAGAACTGTATTGTTTCATCAGTCAAAGATTTAGTTTGCACATCTGGCATAGGAGATGTTTTACCTTGTATGATAGCAATCATGGACAACATCTCTTCTAATTTCTTTTCCATTCTCAGAATTTGCTCATCTTTTTTGCTCAATTATAACAAAAATTGTTGAGTTGAATCCGCTATATCAACCTCATCAACTTTATCATCAGCAACTCTTTCTTCACCCTTACCCTTTTCCTTCTTTCTTTGTAGAGATGAGTGAGTATCTACCATGTTGACACTACCAGACATCTCTTCATTCATTTCAGCATCTTCTGTATTTTCTTATTCATTGATCTGATAGATACTCTCTTTCAGATGATCCATCATTTCTTCCACTGATTTTCCCTTCACATGATGCGATTCTATCAGAGTTATACTCTCTAACAGATGATGCTTTAGCTATAGATTTTCCTTTCCTTGATATTTCCTCCACTGCAGTATTTCTATAAGTCATTAATGCAGTTAGAGTAGCAACCATTTTAGGCCACTAAACCCTCTCCCCATCAGATAACAAGGTTGGATGAATTGTGAACCTTCAACCTATTCTAATTGAAATGAGAAGATGATTCACTACCTTGTAAATGATGCTGGTCGTTCCGTAATCTATGTTGGTTCAAGGAATAACAAGAGGTTCTAGCTAGAATATTTCTGGATTGATTTGAAGATGGAGGAGATATGGGATTATACCCTTGGTGAGCTAACGCTCCATTTTCCAAAGATCTGACATAAGTTTGTTGAATTTGATAATTAGATGGTGTAGGATAATTATTAGGAGTTGAAAACCTCTTCAACTCCTGATAATGACATGTAGTAATAGGTGGTCAACTTAGATCCAATTCCTGGAATTATATCCGTCTCTTAGAATGGGGAGATGATTCTTGCCCTCTACTTGAGTGTGTTTGTACTCCAATAGAATTAACATCCTTAGCACTTCTCAGAAGTTCACCCTTTGATTGTCCATAACCAATGGCACAGTCACGAATTAATCCATCTAATAGAGATTTGAATTTCCTTTTCCTTTCAGATAAGAAAGGCAAAACAGGATTCTTGTGAGATGAAGTGAGAGGGGAATTCATTATTCTTACTGGATTATCTTCTCCCACAGTAGTTGATAGTGAATGAAAATGGTTTCTATTTAATAGTGCAAGATTTATCGCTACTTTAGGAATTTCAAGATCTTCATTCATTGTTTCCTCAGTAGTAGCTATGATTAGAACATCTTCCCCTAGTAGTTTAGCTTTCTCGGTCTTTTGCCTCATACAATGATTCATATTATGAAATTAAGATTTAGTCATCTCCTTCTTCTCATAAGATAACCCCATCTCAAAGTTTTCAAATGTAAGGATTTCAGGATTGACAGCAGACTTTCCCTTATTCATAATAGCTTACTAAGAGAAAGTTGAATGGGAAAAGATCAAGGGTTTAGTAATTATAGGAGTTATTATAGACCTACCCTAAATGTTAACTTGAATGGGAACTGACTTGATAGACTGATCAGTAGTTATCATCACTTCAGTTTATGGAGCGGTGATTATAAATTATATGTTGTCGAATCCACTTCCAAATCTAATCTGAGAGCCCTCCGCAGACAAGGCAGGGGTGATGTTGAAGTTAAAGATCATTTTACCATATATTTTCTAAAATTTGATCAAGAATCTGTTATTAGCTACTAAACTCACTAAACTCAAACTAGATATTGAATCAAACGATCACACTGAACTGCATTTATTCACTCTCTAAGGCAAATTCTAGATGATTAATGATGGAAGTGAGATGATTTTGATGATGGACTGAGAACAAAGAAGAATCTAATTGTGAAGTGTGGAATTGGAATGGGAATTGATTGAGAGTTGAAGTTGAACTTGAATTTGATGATTGAAAGAAAGATTGAAATTAGATTTTGCATATAATGATTGAAAATAAGCAACACAATTATATAAATATTTGTATTATGAATTTTGAGTCTAATCTCCACTAGAGATGGAAAGTAAACCCTTTCCCCGGTAGAGTTGCCTGAAAAATCTGTATTTTCTTAGACAAATCCACATAATTAGCATTAATTACCCTGAAAGATAAACTAACAATCATATTATAAACTTGAGAAAAGAAACAATTGATCTACTTATTCGAACGACATATGGGATATGAAATTCATCCTGAAGGATAATATTCACATACACCTATCATTTCAAATATAAAACTAATCCATGATTATCTTTAGTTTATGTCAAGATGATTTTTCCCCTATCTTAGCTAATTAAGACAGGGTTTATTTTATGCTGGGATCTTGGGTTCATATAAAGGCAAGCCTCTATAGTCAATTACATCATCAAAGAGAAAATATTCAATTATAGTGGTGATTAGAACCATTCTAGATTTAAAATATATTAAAGATGCCTTATACGCTTTGAAAATATCAGTCACTCCCTCAAAAATATCATTAAATTTTATAGAAAATATTTTTGAATACATGATATTCTTTTTTTAATAGAGTTTGAGGTGTACAAAAACCTCTTTGCTTATACTTGCTTGGAATGCACTATAAGCTAACAACCTAATACACAAGCAATTGTCTTAAATATAGTATGTGATATGATCAGCTTTATCCTAAGAGATCAAAGGAGTTGATCAGACTCTGAATCAGTGACTCAAAACGAGAAATTTAGACTTTACGTTCAAATGAAACTAATAAGATGTACGGACAAAAACTCTACATTTTATCTTATTTAATTATTCTAACTAAATTATCTTCCTCCCAAATTTTTAAAGAAATTATGCCAGCATAATGACCCTAAAATAAAGGAAAAGTGATAGCATCCTCCGAGCGCATGAGGACCATACTACCTTGCCCCATTGGGCATAAGTGTTTTGGTTTAGCATATGTTACAGAAATTAAATGCATGCATGTATGCATGAATAGGTAAAGAGGTTGGTGTATATGCTACCCAGTATTATATCATTATAGAATTAGCATAAATATTCCTATAAAGTCTAGAACATGCACACCGAGAAAAGCATAAAAACATTCTACCCACTAATATAAACTACCACCCATATGATGTAATGCATGATGCAATATAATAAAAGAGATTGTGTATAAGGAAATATTATTTATTAATTGATTTGGCAATTTATAACAGATTCAAACTCTGCATAAAAGAAACGTGGCCAGGCTCCACCACAATAAACCTGGGTTTCTAATCCTATTATATATATTGATTCAAATAAATCTACTTAAGGTCTTTAAGCTCCAATCTTCTATGGAATTCCAAAATAGATTACCCACTAAAGGAGATGATACATCTTTTAAAGCCCCATTTACATATATAAGCAAGTGCATTTGATTCTTTTACAACTCAGGATGTTGTACAACTCGATCAATATACAATCTACAATTTATAGGGACTCATATATATACAGCATTTCTCAGTACATTCTACTTTGACTCTTGTAAGAAATGTAAAACATATAAAATCATTAGGCAGTTAATAAAAAATGTGCAGGAGTAGTTCTGTAATAACCAAATGCTTCTAATGCAGTCCTTAAAGAGCCTAAGTGCACCAATTTGAATTAAAACACATGACATTTAGATTGCATAAAATAAATAAACAAACATAATGTGCTCTCTAAGCAAAGAACCCAACAAGTAATTCAAATCACCGGCCTAACCTAGCTAAAGTTGATTGCCCTAGTAAACCATCAAGAGTTTATAAGAGTTTATTTTTTAAGTTGCTTGCATTTAAAGTATGTGAAGGAGGCTATGTGGTTTTGGTATATCCTATAAGAGTCTATTTTTTAAGTTGCTTGTATTTAAAGTGTTGTTCATTAAGGCCAAAATGGGTTATTTATTTGAAATATGAATTTTATTATTTAAATTTTAATGTTTGAAGTTGATTATTTTATTTTAAAGAATTTGTGAGTTAATAACTCCAAGTGCGGGAGCTACTAACCTACAAATTCTAAGACTTTACAATCATAATGTAATTATCCCCCATATAGGATAAATGATCACATGAATCCTTTAAAGATTTATTGGTGATTTATTAAGGTATAGAAAAGAGAACCTTCAATCCAATACACATACTCTCCAAGTTGAGTCAAGCATGATGCATAAATATTTTGATTTATTAATGAATTGAAGATCCCCCAATCCAATATGTTTGTGTCTTCCTGAAATGAGTTGTGCACAACACATATGGATCTTTTGGTTATTTAAAACATATTAGAGGCCTTGAAATCAAATACTAAAATGCCCTCCGGATGGAGTCAAGTATGAAGCGTAAATGCCTTTATTTATGTAATCCAAATTAATTATCAAATTTATTTGAATAAATTTTAATCAAATAAATTATCAAATTAATTTTGATTAAATTATTTAAGGTTTAATTGTGATTCTTTCATTTTTATTTAAGTTATTTAAAAGTTTTAATTAATTATTAAATTTTAATTAATTTTAATGAATTATTAATTATTTATTTTTAAATTTTATTCAAAAAATTTATTTAAATTCAAATGATTAATATCTAAATTTTATTTAATTTTTATTTGAATTTTTATGTATATTATATTTATATTTATTATTTTTATTTAATTATAATTTTAATTGGGAATTTAATGAATTATTTAAATATCCTAATTATTACATAACTTGGGCTATTTAATTTTGATATCAAATTAATTATAAACATTATGAAATTGATAACATTGGCTAAGGATAACTGATGGATCAATCCTTTATATTTTGGGATTAATTTGATTTGTATTTTATTTTTTATGAATTTATTTAATTAATATTTAATTAAAATTAATTAATTGTTAATTAAAATTTAATCAAACTTAGATCTGCATTTTATTTTTCAATGATTATAGATGTTGATTGAAGTTGATTAAAGGTGATTTTGTATTTTTGTTAATTTTCTTTGATTTATTATAATTTTTAGAAGATCTAGCCCGTAATTAAGGGCTAATTTTGATTATTTCTAGTCTTAGTATGAACTAGTGTCAAATCAAGGCCCTGAATTTAATTCATAAAGTGTGTAATGACTCCAAGTTTAAGTGTTTAATGTTTCACCTTGTTGGTTATGTGTAGAATTTTCTATAATTTTTCTAAGTTTATTAGATACACTACAGGAAAACTGTCTATTACCGTCGGAATTTCCAGCGGATGATATCCGTCGGCAACTAGCGACGCAATTACCGGTGGCTATTTCGATGATAATTTTGCAGCAGAATTTCCAGCGGATTCGCAGTCGCATATTTACCGGCAGATATTACGCCACAATTGTGCTGGAAAATATTTGTTTTCTGATGCATATTTCGCCGCAAATTACCTGCATATTTTACGTTGGCTTACTTAAAGTCGACAAAATATTACTGGCGTAATATTCACCGGTAATGTTATAGATGTTTTATCCACCAAAAATTCCATCGGTAAAGGCCCTATTTCATGCCATCCCGCGCCTGGTTGCTCATTCCGTTCAACTTGTCTCTCTGTTCGACGACGCTCTGATGACGCTCCCTCACTATTTGGACTTCAATTCGCTCCTTCGACGACGACGACTTCGCTCCTTCGACGATGATGAATTCGCTCCTTCTCCGATGACGCTCCGACGATGTTCCTTCGGCTTATCCGCTACAGGTTTTGCTCATTCGACGACGTTCCCTTGGTGTGAAGGTAACATTTTCCCTTTTCTTTAGTCATGGATGTTCTCACTAGACATTTGCATGAGATTGTACCCTAGTGTATGCTTAATTTTTGCTTATTATATTCTTCTTATTGATAAGACTAGAGAGGGAGTTGAAGAAAAACTTGAATTATAGAGATCAACCTTAGAGTTTAAGTTGTGTGATATTATTAGTAGAATTCAAGTTGGATTGTTAAAGTGGAGGAATGCATTGGGCTTATTGTGTGATAGAAAAGTCCCCCTCAAACTTAAGGGGAAATTCTACAAGATGGTGGTTAGATTTACAATGCTTTATGGTGTAGAATATTGGCCATTAGAAGAGAAGCATAATATTAAGTTAAGTGTTGCAGAGATAAGGATGCTCAGGTGGATGAGTGCTTTACTCTTAGAAACAAGATATGAAATGATCAAATACGTGAAAAGGTTGGAGTAGCTCCAGTGGAAGATAAGATTAGAGAGAGTCACCTTAGATGGTTTTGTCACATAAAATTGCAGCCTTTCGACGACCAGGTTAGCAAAGTAAGAAATTGGTGGTCGATACACTCGAAGCTATGTGCTGTAGTGAGAGTTTGCATGAAATGCTAAATGTCATCCTGGACAGAGCCTTAGTCTAGTTTGGTTTGGTCACTTAATTAAAACGATGGTCTTCCGAGCAGGCTAAGAGTCTTTATATCTTTCTGCAATAAATGTTATATATAACATTATCTAATATATCCATATTATATGTAGGTTATATTATGGTTATTAGAACTCAAAGAAGTTGGATGTATAATCGATTGGCGCAAGGACGAAAAATATTCACCAATGAGTTCATTAGATGGGTGAATATTTTCATTCAAATAGTTTCTCAACTACCCAGCTTCATCTTAAATGGAATGATTCGTTGCCCATGTTCTAAACATAAAAATCAGGTGCACCTAAGCCCATATGACATAACTGTTGATCTATATCGTCGAGGCTTCATGCCAGAATATTGGTATTAGACTTCTCATGGTGAGCATGAACCATATTTTGATTGTCGATGTGGCCGATCGATAAGTGCTACTATATATGAGGAAGAAAATATACAACTTAATCTTGAGGATTTAATTTATAATGTAAGTGGAGCACAATTTGAGTAGTATACAGAAGCTAATCCTGAGTCACCTAATAAAGAAGCACAAAATTTTTATGATTTTTTGTATGCTTCTCAACAACCAATATGGAAGGGGTGTACTACTCATTTAGAGTTATCCATTATTATTAAGATGTTAAGCATCAAGGCAGAATATAATGTCCCCCGTGAATAGTTTTATTGGACTGCTCAAAGAAACCAATCCGACAGATAACATAATTCCTAAAGATTTATATCGGACTAAGAAGTTGGTTTCCAAGCTTGGTTTGACATACACAAAGATAGATTATTGTGTCAATGGATGCATGTTATTCTATAAAGATGATCAATCAGAAATTGCATGTTGTTATTGCAATGCACCAAGATTTAAACCAAAATCTATCACGAAAAGAAAGCTGAAGGAAGTACCAGCCAGTAGGTTATTTTACTTACCCATAATTCCTAGACTGCAACGATTATATGCATCCATGAGATCTACTGCACATATGAGATGGCATAAAGAACATATCTCACAAGAAGGTTTTATTACACATCCGTCAGAAGCAGATGCCTGGAAACACTTTGATCGTACAAATCTCACCTTCACCGCAGAATCAAGAAATATAAGATTATATTTATGTGCAGATGGTTTCACTCTATTTAGCCAGTCTGCTTCACCTTACTCATGTTGGTCCGTGATACTCACACCATACAATCTTCCCCAGAGTTGTGCATGATAACTCCTTATATATTTCTGACGCTTATCATTCTAGGGCCACACAATCCAAAAATAAAGATCAATGTATTCCTTCAACCGTTAATTGATGATTTAAATTTATTATGGGAAGAGGGAATAAGTACATATGATATCTCTACCAATCAGAAAGAATTATGAGAAGTGTGGCTCGAATCGCATGCGAGACATGTTTACAGACCTTAAAAAGTCAGGCTAGCGACCACTTTGGATGGGTGAGAGTGTATGGGTAGAGTTGAGTGCTGCTTGGAGTAGCCCAGACTATAGCAGGAGGAGGGATCAAAATAGACAGAACAGAGCTTCTGATGTTGGGGGCTTGGGTAGTTCCCTTCATACTGGGGGTTCTGTTTCACATACTGAGCACACAAGACATTTGGTAAGAAATTTTAAAATCTTTTAATAATTTTCTTTAATAAGAATACTAATATATGTATGTTACAGAAAGCGGTGCTGGGTAGAGAACCGACTCCTGTTGAATTGCATAGTCATACCCACAAATGGCAGGAGGACCAGCAATGGGTTGACGAGCATGCGAGGAAAGTATTTATAAGTATATAAGTTCAATTATTGTGATGTTATATAAAAATTGCTTGCATGCTTATTATCTTTCATAGGAGGAGTATACATTGATTTGAGAGAGCCAGGCTGCAGTAGGTGAAGGTTCTTCTGGTGGATCAACTGAATATTTTGACTATCGCACTTGGTCACAAGTGGTAGGAGGAATGTAGCACGACAGAGTATACAGTTTAGGCTCGCAAGCCCATGCATATGAGGGGCAGACATCTGGTGGCTCCAGTTTTTCAGTTAGTACCCAGGAGTCTTTATATAGCCAACAGATAGCTGCCCTTACATCTGAGCTAGAACATGTAAGGAAAGCATAAGCAGATTGGTAGATGCAAATGCAGCAGCAGATGCAAATGCAATAAGCTCAAATGTTAGAAGAAATGCAAAAGATGAGGGAGCATATGAGTAGTGGGAGGAGTACAACAGCTGAGAAGGAAATAGATTCAGACTAGATATTTTTTATTCATTTTACGAACATGGACATTTGTTTATGTTTTGGACATATTTTGTAATATACTATTACGGACATCTGAATCAGCTGAGGAGGATGTTGTTTTGGACATTTTCTATAATATGCTATTCTGAATTCCTTACTACTGTTATTATGACATTTGTATTGTGTTTTGGACATATTCTGTATATGTTTTATTTGCAGGCTGTGGAAATCTGATTTTAAAGGGAAGTAGATTTTTCTTGTTTATGCTACAGGTTTCCGACGGATTTTTCACTGGAAATGGTGACAGTAATACGATATATCAAACATTCCGGCAGCTTATAAAAATTTTCGGCGGTTAGTCCGCCGATAATGTTCGACGGTAAAAAGGATGTCATTTTGCTTCTGATGCATTATCCGCCGGTAGTTCCGGCGGAATCGGCGGATAATACGACGAAATTCAGCAACAAAAGTTGCATCATTTTTTTATAAATTTTTTGTCAAAAATACGTCGGAAACTCCGCCGGAAATATTTCCGACAGATTAATTCCACCGGTTATTTTTTTTCCGACGCGCGAATTACCGTCGGATATAAATCCGTTGGAAATCCATCAGAAATCTATGAATTCTGGTGGATTTTTATTGTTACCGACCGATTCTGTCTGCTAGTAACAATGACTTTTCCTGTAGTGATATAGTCCTTAATTATTGTCCTTAGATGTCATTATGGTTCAAATAAGTTTGTAAATCTTTGTCTCTAACCCTTGCTCACTCATACAATAACACCACAATAATTATGCATCAAATTAGTTCTACAAGGCTAAGTTACATCAATAACATGTTATCATCTAATCTAGCTAAGAATAAACATAGATAGTTAAGTATATAGTAAGTAATTGAATGAAGTTTAGAAATAATTATTCAATTACTCATTCAATACTCAGCCTACACCATTGAATTCATTTATTAGTGATTAAGCTCTGTTTAAAGATTTCATAGACTATTTGAACACATAAAATGTTTATGAAATGTAATTATAGTAAATTTTCAAAGTTAGAGGTCAAATTATGACCCATAATCATGTAATTCCAACTATAATTATAATTCAATTCAAATAGAGTTTGAAAATTTACGATACATTAGAAACATGTTTAAAAATATTCCCATAAAATTTTAATTCATTTAGGGCTATATTTAATGAGTAATTAAGAAAATATAATTAATAGAATAATTGAAATTCCTTATTGATTATAAAATATTTTTATTCAATTTTAATTTTAAATGAAAGCTGAATTCATTCTGAATCCATGGCCACAAAAATTATCAAAATTCATTAAGAAATGAAATTACTATGGTTTTTTGAAGTTTAAATAATTTTTTTAATTAAAATGAATTTTAATTTAATTGTTCTCCTATAGTGCATTTAATGCTAATGATTGCACTAATGATAATCATTAGCCTTTAATGACTAGACAGCGGCAACAGCTTTATAGATGTTAGCGTGTGATTGGCTCATCCAGATAATGATGACACCATTGATTTTAATACACTATTTTTTACTTAGAACAATCAACATCACATAGAGTTGTTCGATCGCATGTATTTTGGATGGAACGGTTTAGATTTATCCAAAAAAAGATTTAATTTATCCAACCATTTTAATTGTTTGGCTCCACCACCTAAAATGATAAAATCAAGGCTGTTGAAATCAAATAGAATTAATATACGACCGTGATTTCTTCTCTAACCTTTAGTAACCAAAAACCCTAAAACCCTTAAAGCTTTCAAACTTTTCACTGAACCCACCAATTAATTTAAAACTTTAAACTTAACTTTTACATAAGGAAAGAAAGAATGGTGAAGTGTTTTGAATGCTTTTTACACATTGCCCTTAAATCTATTTGAAATCCTAAGAAAATGCCTAGGGTTTGAGTTTTACCTCTGTACAGATGATCTTTAAAGGAGTTTGAAGGCTCTTTATCTTTGTTTGGAGCTCCTCTACAAGTTTATAGAAGATATGGAGCTCAAATATTGGCTGGATTGAAAGTTGGTGAAGTTGGGATGAAACTAGCTTTGGTTTGCATTCGATCTTGCCACCAACAGCCACCAAATAGTAGGGAATCACCAGAGGAATGCTTAAGGAGCTCTATGTAAGCAAAGCAAAATAAGAAAATGCCTCTAAAATCACTGGGGTATGAATGAAGTGTTAATGAGTGTTTTGGATTTTTTTGTTCAATTCAGAAGCTAGGGTCATTATGGCCGGCTCGGATCACTCAAGGACACTGCTTATATGGTAGATAAATGCCCTAAGCTATTAGACAGCTGTGAGGCAAGCTGTACATGGAAGTGGAAGCTTAGCCTCATTCACCTGGGAGGGGGGCCACCTAGCCATTTTAGGACTAATCAAAGGGTTAATTAAGGTTAAGCTGAGGCTTATGATGTTTTTAGAAAACTTTTGAATGGCTAGAGGGCTTAGCTTTGGATGGAATGGCTTATTCAAAATGGTTAATCCAAATATGGATTTTAATGATTCTTGTTGAATGTTTGACCAGTCAACAAGTCAATCTAAGCTGAGGTGGCTATGGGAATGACTTTAAGCCCTGATGAGGTGGAGGGGATGAGGTTTGAAGCAATGGTGTAAGTGTTTGACTAAAAGTTGACCATTTGAGTGCATTTGGAGGTTTTTGACTAATTTAACTAGTCAAAGCTAATCAAATCAATTGGGTTAGGCAAAGGAGAATATTTGAAATGATATTGGGACATGTTTATATAAATTTGAAGCCAAGATGTAGGAGTTTAATTACATGATGAGTGTATGTAAAGGTTTTGACCTCTTTGATGGTTTGACCAAGTCAAACTTATCAAATTGAGTCATGGAATGTATTGAATGCATTTGAATCATGTATTGGAAGAATTTTGAAGATTTTATGGGAATGATTTGGGGTTCAATTAGAGGTGATTGAGGTTTATAGTCAATTATGCTAGCTTGAGCTAGCTCAATTGGGATAGATGGGTCAGTCATTAGCTCAAAGACTCAGTGATGGATGATTTGATGTATAGAGCTCCTAGAGAAGTGTTTTGGATCATGATTGGTATCAAGGAGCTAGTGCACTGTGCAAGGTAGTACATTGGGTCAGTTGATTATAATGCAGGGCTGCAATTATCCAGGTGATTAAGGTTCAATGGTTGTTGACTGTAGAAGTGATAATTGATCAATGTTATTGGATATCTAGGGTCATTATGAATTAACTAAATATAAACTAAGTGATTGCAAGTCAATTGATTGTGAATCAACAAATTGCTATCTGAGTGATTATAGGTTAACTAAATATTAGTTATATGATTGAAACTCATTGAAGGTAGATTTATTGATTGATTGAAGAATTGATTGTAAAGGGTGATTGAATGCAAACAAGGAAGATGTAGATCAAGATGATTGTGGGTCGATGATTGTAGATTAGGTGATCGGGCAGATGTAGATCAAGTGATCTCAGCTAAAAGTGAGGCCAATAGTTACCTTTCTCAGTATAATATTTATTAAGCTACATTTAACTGCTTTAAAATATTATAAAAATAAATATTCAAAAAAATATTTAATAAAAAAATTTAGAAATTTAGATCGGTTTGTATGGCTTGTTGAGCTAATTAAGCTCACTGTAGTTCTACTTTTGGTTTTGATTTTCGTACAATCATGACTAGTTTATTATTTAGTTATGTAGTTTCTATTTATTATCATGTATAGTAGTGTAGATACATTTTAAAGAAATGAAAAAAATTTTGTGGATGAGTATATTTACAATATTTTGGATGTTTTTAGTTGTTATGTAGTCTGCAATTTATTTAAAAAGAATATTAGAAGAGAATCTGAATATTCTAAAATTAGATCATAGGAATTATCTATCACATTTCAACATGATAGGACCCGTTTTAGTTAGGTTGGGTTGTGATAAACTTTTGTGGTATCAGAATAATAGTTGTAAAATTAATCATAAAATAAAGCTATTGAATTTGATATATAATTCAAGTGGGGTAATTTAGAGTCTATCTAGGTGTTTATTATTATTTATTTTATATGCATATATATATATTCAGTTCATATTCTGTATGATTACGAATTTATCAAACATAGATATGACAGATGAGCAGAGTGCTAATTAAGCAGCTCCTTTACATAATATGACTTCAATAGTTAGTTTTAATACAATTTCATAGTTTGCCACTCTGATAGCTCAGACGATGGGTAAGGCACAGAGCAGAATTCTTGCTATTAAATTTGATGGGATAGTTTGACATCTGAAGATATTTTTAAGATTAAAGCCTCTGATGTTTGAGGTTATTGTTGAGCCCAGGGCAGTTGATGACTGGTTGAGGAGGCTGGAGAAGATATTTGATAGTATGCAATATCCTCCAACGAGGAAGATACCATTAGTAGCCTTTCTATTATATGGTGAAGCTAAGCGCTATGGATGGGCCAGTAGAATAAGAAATTTAGAGGGAATTTGAACTCTTTGATTAGCTAGGATGAGTTTCTCAGATGTGTTAAGAGTCTAATTTGTACCACCTTCTACATGACAGCAGATGTAGGAGACTTTTTTTAGGCTGGTTCAAGGGATCAAGATAGTCATGCAGTATAAGGTAGAGTTCATTGCTTTGGAAAGATATACTCATCAGTTTATTAGCACTCGTGCTGAGAAGTGCTATAGGTTTCTAAGAGGACTTCATTATAGTCTGAGGTAGCCTGTGGTACCATTTTACATTTCTAATTTTTTGAGCTCATGGAAAAAGCTCATTTGATAGAGAATAATGTGATAGCTACTCAATAGCAATGGACTATAAGTAGGAAGAGGTTCAGTGATGAGACTCCTAGTAGTGGAGAGTCCAAGAAGGGTGGATAATTTGTACCTATGGCAGCTTCGAGAAGGGGTAGTGTTGTTAGTTCTTGGAGCTTTATCAAAGGGGCACATATGTACCAAAGTTGTGATAGACATCATTTTGATGAGTGTTACAGGGTGACTAGCTAGTATTTCATATATAGATAAGCATGACACAGGATGACAGAGTGTCTATAGGTAGGATTTGACCGATGATTTGAGCCTAGATTTGAGAGTTATGTTAGACCAACAGGGAGACTGAGGGCAGTTCCACTTTATATGTTTATTGAGAGTTCTACTAGTATAAGTAGTGGATCCGGTTCTAAGATAATTAGATCATCTATAGGTTAGGGAGAGACTGATAGTTCTATTGTTCCAGCTCCAGTTCAGCCATATGTGTATAGTTTTACTCAGCAGGAGGCTCGGGATACTCCAAATGTTATGATAGGCATGACTTACATTTCTGATCATCCATGTCATATTTTATTCCATTCTAGAGCTAGTTATTCATTTATTTTTTAGTATTTCTTTAATTTACTATACGTTCCTTTAGTTGTACTATATGTTTCTCTTTATGTTACCTTATTGATTAGAGATGGTATGATAGTCAGTAGATTTTTTTTCATGATATCGAGATTTTTTAATAAGAAGTGGAAATACAGTTTGATTTTATTATCCATTTTCTCCTTTAATGTTATTATGGATATGGATTGGTTGAGTTAGTATGGGGCTAAAATTGATTGTTTAAAGAAGCAAGTTACTTTATATCTAGGCTGTGAGAGTTGTGTATTTTAGGGAGATAGAAGAGATATATCCTATTTGATTTCTATTATGGAAGCAGATAGTTTGTAGAAGAAGAGTATGGTATTTTTGGCATTAGTCTGAGATAGTAGTATAGATTCTAGTTATCTTTTTTTCTCCAAGTAGTATGAGATTTTTAAGATATATTTCCTAAGGAGTTAGTCAGTTTACCTCCAGATAGAGATATAGAGTTCTGTATTGATGTATTTTTAGGTATAGGATGACACTTATAGAGCTTCATGAGTTAAATGCTCAGCTACAGGAGTTGGTTGACATGGGATTTATTCATCCTAGTGTGTTCTCGTGGGGAGCACTTATTTTATCTATGAAGAAAAAAGAAGGTATGATGCGCATGTGCGTTGACTATAAGGAATTGGATGAAGTCACTTTTAAGAATAAGTATCCTTTGCCA
The DNA here is from genome assembly GCA_019925795.1 of Dendrobium chrysotoxum. NCBI lineage: Eukaryota > Viridiplantae > Streptophyta > Magnoliopsida > Asparagales > Orchidaceae > Dendrobium > Dendrobium chrysotoxum. The sequence goes on along the minus strand of CM034299.1, from coordinate 18,071,649 downwards.
TGGATTAATGAACTATTTGATCAACTTACTAGATCTTCTATATTTTGAAGATTGATCTACAATCCATATATTATCAGGTGAAGGTGAGAGAGTCTGATGTGATAAAAATAGCTTTCAACATAAGGTACGTACACTATAAGTTCTTAGTTATGCCTTTTGGGGTGACGAATGCACTGACTTTCTGTATAGATCTAATGAATAAAGTATTTAGATACTTTCTGGATCAGTTTGTGATTATTTTCATTGATGATATCTTAATTTATTCTACTTCTAAGGAAGATCTTATCAGACATTTGAGGATTATTTTGAAGATTTTAAAGCAACAACAGTTATGCTAATTTTTAAATGTGAGTTTTGACTAAGGAGTATTTCCTTTCTATGATACATGGTGAGTAGTATTGGTATATATTGATCCCCAAAAAGTTTAAGTAGTTACTAATTGACTGATGCCTACTCCTATTTTTGAGGTACACAATTTCTTGGGTATGGCTGGATATTATAGGAAGTTTGTGAATGATTTTTCTTAAATTTTTACATCTTTGATGAGATTAACTTAGAAGTAAGTAACTTTTTGTCTAGACATCAGAGTGTGAGGCTATTTTTTAGAGATTGAAGGATTGTTTGACTTCTACTCGAGTTTTGGCTCTTCCAAAATGATTTCATATATTCAATTATGCTTCACTGAGATACTTAGAATATATTTTGATGTAGTATGATAGAGTTATAGCTTATGCTTCTAAATAATTAAAGTCATATAATAGAAACTTTCTGACACATGATTTAGAGTTAGTTGCTATTATACTTAGTTTGAAGATTTTGCGGCATTACTTGTATGGTGTTAGGTGTGAGATTTTTATTGATCATCAGAGTCTGAAGTATATATTCACTCAAAAGCATTTGAATCTAAGGCAAAGGAGATGGCTCGAGTTGATTAAAGATTATGATTTGACTATTTAGTATCAGTCTAGTAAGGCTAATGTTGTAGTCTAGTAAGGCTAATGTTGTAGCAGATGCTTTGAGCATGAAATCTTCTAGTGTTTCATTTTTTTAGCTTACTTCTAATGAGTAATTGATACAATATATAGAGAGATTATGGTTGGAGGTGATTTCTTCTACTGATTGGGATTATGATATATTGGCTCAGATTATTATTTAGTCTTCTTTACAAGAAAAGATTCACGAATCTTAGAAATCAGATACAGAGTATCCAAAGTTCAATGATTTAATTAGATATAGTAAGAAATTTGAATTATGAGTATCTGATTCTAGTATTATCTTCTACAAGAATAAATTATGGGTTCCCATTTTTTATGATCTGAGGCAAGAGATTTTGTATGAGGCTCACTATTTAGGTTATTTTATTCACCCAAAAAATAGCAAAATGTATAATGATTTGAAATCTATATTTTGGTGGCCTAGATTAAAGAAGGACGTGATATATTTTGTATCAAAATGTTAAATATGTTAGTTAGTGAAGGCAAAGCATCAGCGACCAGGAGGTTTTCTGCAGCTATTACCCATTCCACAGTGGAACTGGGAAGAAGTTACTATAGGTCTTCCTAGGTTGAGATAGGGACATGATGTTAATTAGGTTGCAATTGAATGTCTGATGAAATCAACCCATTTCATTTTGATCTGACAGTTTGATTCTATAAACAGATTAGTATAGGTATATGTGATTGAGAGTATCAAAATGCATGAGATATCGAAGGTTATCATTTTTAATAGGGATGGGAGGTTTACCTCCAGACTATAGAGGGGTATTTAGTAAGGATTGGGAATAAAATTGTACTTCAAAATAACCTTTCATTTTCAGACTGATGGGCAGTCCAAGAGGACTATTTAGGTATTAGAAGATCCTCTGAGACTCTGTGTTCTAAATTTTGGTGGCAGTTGAGAAGACCACATTCCTCTGATAAAATTTGCTTACAATAATAATTTTCAATCAAGTATAGGTATGGCTTCGTATGAAGCTCTATATGATAGAAAATGCAAAACCCCTCTATCTTGGATAGAGGTGGGAGAAAGGCATCTGATTGGGACAACCTTAATAGTTGATGCTATTGAAAAGATCCATTTGATCAGAGACAGATTGAAGGCTGTACCAAATAGATAGCAATAGTATTTTGATGTTAAGCATCAGGCTATATAATTTTAGATAAGAGATTTTGTATATATGAAGATCAGGCCGATGAAAGACACTAAAAAAGGCACTATTAAAGCGCCTCGAAGCTGAGTGTTGGAGCGCCTAAGCGTTGCACTCAGCCAATGTATCAAGTAGTGACATTGCAGCACCTATAGTCTCAGGTTTTGAGATTTTTAACTAGCGCCACATTTTTAGGATATTTTGAGAATTTTAAATATATTTTAAAAGCACTATGCTATTCATTTGATTAAGCAGCCTGCAACCGTATGAGAGAGAAAGCGAGAGCTTTGGTGAGGGAAAAGGCAATTTTGAATCGCTTTTTGGCTGTTTTTAGCCAACGGGCCAGTTGAAAAAGTTATACAGATCGAGGTAGGTCATATTCTGCCTATCTCAATTTTTAAAAATATAAAGTTTTCTTTTAAATTTTCTGATTAAAATTTTATTTTCATTAGTGAAAAATGCGAATAACCTTACATTGGAAAAATTTTTACCGCGTAATTTTTTATATATTATAGAGATTAAAATTATAAATATTTTTATATTTTCTAAAATAATTATCAGGTATTTTTGCAATTAAGCAATTTTTATAGATTAACACACAATCCGGACACTGAAAAATAATGTTGTAGTATAATGAATGTCATAAAATAATGTTTTACACAATCTTTGAAAATATATATTTAAAAAAATTAATTAAAAGGTTTTGGAAAATTAAATTGATTTGTGTGGCCTGCTGAGCTGGTTGAGCTTACTATGATTTTACTTATGGTTTTGATTTTCATACAATCATGATTAGTTATTATTCAATTTTGTAGTTTCTATTTATAGCCATATATTTGTAGTGTAGATACATTTTGAAAAAATAAAAGAAATATTGTGGATGAGTTTAATTACAGTATTTTAGATGTTTTTAGTTGCTCTGTAATTTGTAGTTTATTTAAAATGAATATAGGAAGAGAATCTGAATATTTCAAAACTAGATTATGGGATTTGCCTGTCACAGCTCAACATGATAGGATCTATCTTAATCAGGTTGGGTTGTGACACAGACAATGACAGTCAGGTGATGGAGGCCAAGAGATGTTAATTGGATGACAATAGTTGAGCAATGGAGGTGAGATAGTGGCAGTCATGCAATAGTGATGGCTGGCGGTTATTATTGATATTGAATGCCAAGTAGAGCTTTAGAGTTCTTCATATCTCCATGCTCTTTAAACTTAGGTCTCCTTTTTCATGGGGAGAATGAGGGTCTTCATATTACTTTTAGAGTGGACATTTGAAACACCCATATTGAATCCTTTGATTATAGATTATTTATTAAGCATGTAAGTGCTTTAATAAGAGCATATTTGAGTGAGCTTGGGTTTGTTGGATTTGTCTTATAGAGCCTCTCATTTGTTACTATAAGCATGCTAGATTCAAGAATTATTTGATCCAATTAATGTCTTAAATTTTTTTACTATCTTTCAAATACTTGATTTAATCTCATTTGGATTCGGATCAGATCACTTTGGATGTTGTAAGATTGTCTTGCCTAATCTCTCAATTCGACTAAATTTATTGAAATCAATCTGCATATGAATCGAATTTAATTTAAAAATTTTCAACATAAACATTACATTAAGATTCATGTTGATGAAAGTCAATTTATATCACGTATAAAATATAAATCTATGCTTGACGACACTGATAAAAGTAAATTTAATATCATATATAAAATACAAATCTATGCTCTATGATAATTTATTTTAAATTATGAAAAAAATATATCCATCATTTCATAAAAGAGTTGTTGGAGAAAATCAAGATCTTTCTATCTTGATCAAAATTTAATTATCATAAATTTTTAAATTTAATTTTTATAAAGTAATATAATATATAAATAATAAAGAAACTTCTTTATTACATTCCTCTTAAAATAAGTTTTAAAATTTCTGTCATAATCAAATTTTGACCGTAATTTTTTTTTTTTTTTTTCATCCAAAAGTCTTAGCCCACCGCTCCTTGAACGTCCATTTGCAAGGAGTCACGTTATTAAAGAAAGCAATCCGCTAGATCTGCGCGCGGTTAAGGCTCAAACGTCGCAATCGGATTCCGTTTCTCCCTATATAGGCCCCAAAATGCGACGGTGCGGTTCTGACTCGCTGGGAGAACAGGATAAAAAGGAGGACTTTCAACTTCTTCGTTCCGTTGGGATCCTTCCGTCCCTCCCCGGCGACTGCGCTCTCTTTCTTATGAATCGACGGGAGAGGTTACGAAATGCAAACGAATCCCATAGATCCATCCCAAACCTCGAGCAGTAACACTGGCTTAAACCCCAGTTTCTCCCGGCAGGTGGGGACCAATGCATTGTCGACGGTGTTGCCACAGGCGGTGGCTACCGGAGCTACGGCGATGTTGTCGAGCACCATGTTGGTTCCAAGTGGCAGCCCGCTCCATAGACGTGCTAGATCCGAGTTTGCTCTGCGGATCCCTGAAGACTTCGGCCTGAGCTCCGGGGATCCTATGGCGACGGGTAGCTTCGAAGAGATCGGGTCCGAGGAAGACCTTTTTTCTACGTTTATGGACATTGAGAAGATCGGATGCAAGTTGGAGGGAAGCGGATCGGGGTCGGAGGACGGCGTGGGTCAAGATCGGGTGGCGGAGAGCTCAGGTGGGGACCAGGAGCCGAGGATGGGCAATGCATGCGATGGCGGGTCTGCGGCGACCTCGAGGGCGAAGCATCGGCACAGTAACTCGTTGGACGGTTCGTCAGTTTCATCAATGGCGGCCAGGAAGGGCGAGGTGGTGTTTGGGGAGATTCTGGAGGCGAAGAAGGCCATGACGGCGGAGCAGCTAGCGGAGCTCGCGGCCATTGATCCGAAGAGGGCAAAGAGGTTCGTTCAATTTGCGCATCGTTCTGTTTTGCTGCTTTCATCTAAAATATTTGCATTTTGTATCACTGACTATCTTTGCATGATCTCATTTTGCAATATTTTTCATAGTATTTATGCCTTGATTCCCTATTCTCATTTTTATCGAGGACGCTTCTTTAAATTGATTCTTCCTTCTGAAGGATTCTTGCCATTAAAAATTTGATCCTGACATGATTTTATCTCACTTTCTTGATAAATCTGAAATGAAATTTAGCCGACCAATATATTGTTTCACTAGCTTTGTAACGCTTAGAATTTTATTGCGATATTTAGAACCAAGTGCAAGCTTTGACACAGTTTTCGTTTCAATTGTAACGCTTTTAAAATGTTTTGTCATTGGAAAAGTAATGTAGGATGCTTTGCGTCTATTCTCTAATGTAATGTTGGATGAGATGCACCAAAAAAACATATAAAGAATCAAATTTGCACTTTTCCAACCCTTAGTTTAGTTCAAATTAGCCTCTTCCGATGCAAATAAGAAACATCTAGAATTTACTTCAAATTTAAAATTTGCTAAAATTTACTTCAAATAATAATTTATAATCATTCAAATTTAAAAGTTTTTAATCCATGACTGAATCAAATCATACAACGATTAAGAATCACACTGCGAAGACCAACTTATTGTAGATTTAACCAAATCTTAATCATCCATGCAAAAACTAATTACAATTATGTAAATACAACAAAAACAACAACAACAATAATATCAAGCCTTTATCCCACTACGTGGGGTCGGCTAATTACAATTATGTAAATAAAAGAATAAAAATAGAAGTTACCAAAGAAGATCCAATCCTAAAATTAGCACAAGGAGAAAACTTTCATTGAAAGTGGTCGCCAACACTTGCACCACATTTCAGTAATTTACATCCAACAACATTGGAAACAAATTGAGAGAAAAATTGCATTTTACCAAGAAATGAATTCATTTTTATTTTCCTCAAATTTTATTTATAATTATAAATTACCACCTTCCATAAAATATGAATTAAGTCAACGACCTTCAAAAGATCATTGAAATCCCACTTTGCGGCAATAACTTACACATTATTCATTAAGTCAAAATTACAACTTCAGGGAAATCAAGCTGCAAAATCCCATAAATTAGTGGCACCAAGTTCACAACATCCTAAAGAAAATTGTGACCATGTGTGAACAACACAATTCACCATTCTAAATAGATAAGTTGAGTGATGTTCAAAATCATGGCTCAAGGGCATAATATTAGAGCAAAAAAGAAATAAGGGTTTGCTTGGGATGGCTCCAATGGTCTATAAAATAACATGAACATATTATGAGAAAAACAGAGTTTTTGAAAGCTTTTGTAGGCATTAAATACTTTTATCTTCCAATAAAACTCAAATATTAACTTTTTTACAATCCCTCACTCTAGGTGAAATTGTTCTGAAAAGTTCCTTCTCACCTCCAAAAATTTTGAAAACTACCATAAAGTTGTAACCAATAGAAATGAGAGCTTTGAACAAGCAATCCCAAACACACCCGAAGTCAAGGTCCACAAAACCAAAAGGCAAATAACTACCAAGTGACCCAATTGTGAAGCGTCAAACAATCATCCACAACAATAATCATTGAGAACTAATGTTCGAAGTATAATGAATCAACAAAGTAAACCAATGAAACAACTAAACCAAGGAATGAGAGGTTAAATGGACTCGAACCAAATCAAACTTTAAGATGTTGCTTAGATCATTAGAGTGCACTTGCACAATTTACATTTTCAATGAGCATAGATTTTGAGATTGGTATCATTCAGCTTAGCTTGGAAAAATTCAATTTTGTTGAATTGAGCATTTGATGTTCTCAATTAAATTCGGTCATATATGTTGTGCTTATTATAAAGTAAACTATAAATCATCAAAAGTATGTATGTCATTATAATGCACATGGTATTAGTAGCTAACACGATTTCATCATTTAATGTTGCTTTTAGAATAAAATGCATAGAATTATCTGATAAAGTTTTGGATATAAATTATTAAGGAGAAGATGTAAAGAGATAAAATTCCAAGGCGTTGATAGTACTTCATGAAATAATGGCAAATTAAATACATTGAAGATTAAACTAATACTACAACCTCAAGAAATTTCCAACATTGTTTAGAATTGTGCAATATAAAGCTCGTCTTGAAGCCCGCTTCAGCGCAATTCTAATGAAAAATGCCTCGAGGTTTAGGCCTCGAGCTTTGTTATGAGGCTTGCACCTCAGCTTGGCTGAGGTCCGTCTTGCCTCGCTGGCGTAAGCTGTACGCCTCACCCTATATATATATATATATATATATATATATATATATATATATATATATATATATATATATATATATATATATATATATATAATAATAATAATAATAATAATAATTATTATTATTATTATTATTAAAACTTACCTAAATCCTAAACTAAAGCCTCGAATAAATCGCACCTTCATGCACCCCCAAGCTGCAACAACTTTCTCTCAACTACACCTCGAGCTCTAGCCCGCTGCTTTCGCCGCAGACACCACCGTCGGGGATCACTTGAAAGTTGCACACCACCACTATCTCCTCCTCTAAAAATTTGTTGTATTATTCTCATCTTTATGTTCATTTATTATTCTTTTGATTGACCTAGTTATATACCATACTTAGTTGGCATCATAATGTAGCCATAAGCTTTGATTTCAAAGTTGATAAAGAGCATTTTTGGGTTAGGGTTTTATCAATGACAATCTAGGAAAAAAAATGCACAAAAACATATAAGGAATCAAATGTGAATTTCACCAAAGTTTATTTTAGACAAAATTTATTTATTTTGATGCAAACCAGAAAACACAAAAAATTGCTCCTGATAATTTAATGATCACGAAAAATTTAATTTTTGCAAGAAATCTATGATCAAATAAAACTGTATAACGATGAAGACTCTCAATATTATAAAAAAGACTAACTTATAATAAGTTTGACCAAATTTCATTCACGCACACAAAAATCAACTGCAATATAAATGAAAGAATAATATTAGAAATTTTATAAAGAAGATTTAGGCCTCATATTGATACAATAAGAAAGCTTCCCTAAAAATTTTCATCAATACTTACCATAGTTGAAAAATGCACATGTAATAAAACACAAAAATTTAGAGGAAAGCAAAGACCTCTTTTTTAACATATCTCAGGAGTCCTATTCACAATTATAAATCTCTTCTCTAAAATTTCAATTAAGTTAGCAGCCTTCGATTTTTGTTCTAGAAACTTTGCTAAAATCCCATAAAACATTCGATGCCCTTATTATTTGCAAGTTATATCAAAATCAAAATTCTTGAAAATAAAGCTAAGGAGGCATAAATATCATACCTATTGGATCCCATGTTATTCGTGAAAAGATACCACAACCTACTAGAAATATTGATCAAGCCCAAAAAGCAAAAATGATTTAAGATAGGCTAAGCCTCAATGGTCTATTAAGTGAATTGATCTACAAATGATCCAATTGAACCCTTTTAATATAGAAGGGGATTCAAACTGAGCTATGGAGAAAATTGGAAGAGAGAGAGAGAGAGAGAGATTCTGAGAAGAATGCTAGATTATGAGACACATGATAGCTATGTATGACTTATGATCCTCTACTTATAGATAAGGATCAAGATCAATGTTACAGAATTGGCTACATAATACGATTACCAAAAAAGTATAAAATTTGGACTCAATGTAGTTAGCCATGTGGTTAGTGGGTTTGGCTTCCTCTTCTAGTAAGAACTTTGAGTGAGCTATGGATTAAGGGCTAATACCCTTGGTGAGGTCTTCTAGTGTGAGCCCTTATTTGGTTGACGAGTACTTAGGTTGAATGGCTGAATTTTTTGGGGAAATTTTGGACTTCTTCAGTACCTTGGGTGAGTTTAGTAAGTTATTATTGAGGTATGAGTAAGGTTTGATTATTGGGCAAGGCTTTAGGTGATTTCAAGTTTGGTTAGTTTCAAGGCCTGTTCAAAATTAGCTGCTTGCTTAATATGATTCAAACTCCCTTAATGATTTGTTTAAAGATAAATATGATTGTACAATGCAATCTTGAAGGAAGGCACAAAATTTCATGAACTGAAATTGAGGATTAGATTGATGGTTCAAGTCATGGCTTGAAGGCATAACAACAAAGCAACAAAAAATTGAGTCAAGGCTCACCATAACCCAAGAGCCAAATGGCTACAAAAGTGCCCAATTGTGAACAAACAAACTGCCATCCATAGTAGCAGTCAGCTAAGGCCTAAACAAATATGAAGCAAAGCATGAACAAAAGAGATCCCATGACTAGAGCATAGTGAATCAAATAATCAATAGGACAGACCAGCAACCGAACAGCAGAACTAAGAAACCAATGGCCGAACTGATTCAAACCAACTCAAGGAACCAAATCTATATAGACATTAGAGAACTCAACGTATTCTATATAGAGATGATCATTTATACATTATTTCAACCAAGTAATTTAATAAAATCAGAAAACTTTGAAATAAAACAGTCAAAGCAATTCAAAGTAGAAATATTGTTCAGATCATCAAATTGCTTATCTCAACTCACACGATTTGGTTTCCATGTGTGTAAACTTTTGAGATTAGCATTAAAAATCCTATTTTACAAAAAAACATGATTTTTTTGCTGCTGTCATTTTAGGCTAGCAATAGCTGATGTGATCCTCGATTGAAACAGATACAGAGAATAAAAAGGAATCCGCCTACTTAACTCTAGATTTGATACGCAACCAAAAATAGCCTTGATCCAGCACAAATCTCAAAGCAAAAATTAGTGGAAAGTTTTTAAAATTAAATTTGGGATCATCCAAACTCTGATTTCTGCAAACTTATAATCGAACTGAACGTCTCGGAAAGACAAACCCAACGACACCAAAATCAGTCTAATCCGAGCCTAAATGAGCCCAAATCAAGGGTCCAAAGCATATTTGAAGAGTTCAAAGCATAATTTGAACTACCAAACAAATTCCAAACATGACGTGCTTATGGTCGAATCGAGCGGCTTGACGAGACGAATCCAACGAGCCCAATATCACCAAATCCTGATATCATTAAGACATCCAAATGCCCAATAAATGGCCCACGATCAAAGGGATCAATATCGGCCGTCCATTCAAACCACTCCCATATTGACCTTGATCCTCTCCATATTTACAAGCCATCCACTCTAAAAAAACTATAAATAGGCCCCCATTCTTCACATAAGGAGGAGGAGGAAGAAGAAAGAAGAGAAGGGAAGAATTTGGGAGCTAACTTGCAGCCGACCACCGCCGAACTTCTGTCGACCACCGTCGAAGTTCTTCCCGACCACCGGCGGTTCGTCGATCACTGTCGGACTGCTGTATGGTTGTCGACCACCACCGGACTTATGTCAACCACCTTCAGAGTTCTTCCCAATCACCGTCGGACTTCAACTACGGTCCTCCTGGCCTTTGTCGCCCACTGACTACGGTCCTTCCGACCACCGTCGCCGGCCGACTACGATCCTTTCGACTACCGTCGCCCAACTACGGTCCTCCCGACCTCCGTTGCATGCCGACTACGGTCTTTTCGACCACCGTCGCCCAAATACGATCCTCCCAACCTTCGTCGCCAGCCGACTACGGTCCTTCCGACCACCGTCGCCCAACTATGGTCCTCCCGACCTCCGTTGCCCCCCGACTACGATCCTTCTGAACTCCGTCACCCGCCAATTACGGTCCTCCTGACCTCTGTCGCTCCCCGACTACGATCCTTCCAACCACCATCACTAACTATGGTCCTTCTGACCTCCATCTCCCACCGACTACGGTCCTCCCGACCTCCATCGCCCGCCAAGTACAGTCCTTCCAACAACCCTCCCCAACTATGATCCTTCTAACCTCCTTCACCCGCCGACCACAGTCCTTCCGACCACCGTCGCCCGTTGACTATGGTCATTCCAATCACCGTCGCCCAACTACGGTCCTCCCGACCTCCGTCGCCCACCGACTACGGTCCTTCCAACGACCATCGTCAACTACAGTCCTTCTGACCTCTATCTCTCACCGACTACAATCTTTCCGACCACCGTCGCCCGCCGATTACGATCCTTCAGCCTACTACAGTCCTTCCGACCACCGTCGCCTGACTACGGTCTTTTTGACCTCCGTCGCCCTACTATGGTCCTTCCAACCACCGTTATCCGACTACGATCCTTCCAACCTATATCGCTCGCCGACTATGGCCCTATTGCCCAAACAAACATATCAACACTGATTCTTCCAACTCCCACCATTTAATGCACTCTATATGATGTATATTTGCTACATTAAGCCATGACCTTCCTCCTCCTAAGGAAGGGCCTCATTTATAATCAATGGCAAATACTAGTGGATTCATTCAAATTGGGCTAGGCCCTATGGCTTTTCTCCTTTTCAGGGGTTTTCACGTAAAAATTATGGTATCTTTTATAAACGCTATGATTAAACTCTCTTATATGTTTGTGTGTTGAATCTTCGTACAAAAGCTAGGACGCTAAACTATATCACTCTCTGCTGTCGCGAATATTCCAGGCCGCAATAGTTTGGCGCCGTCTGTGGGAAAAGATTCCTAGCTAGGGGGGAAAACTTATGCAATTTTCTATCGTCTCTCAGGTATCAACCAATGATGCATCAATGTCGTTGGAATCATATGTAGAGTGGGGGGCAACCTTGACTGCAACTGTGGCCAAGAAAATTCTTCCAAATCTTCCGACATTCACAATAATATCTTTGGAAATTATTTTTCATAAAGCTTTTAATAAATGCAAGGATGCTTCCAATAAATTATAAACTGTTTACAGTCTCTAGCTGGACTTCTCCTCCTTGGGCAAGGTCGTAATCTCGACCTCAAAAATGTAGTAACGGTATTGAAATAGACCATTCTTCACCTTTAATTTGGGATACACGTGGTATTTGCCCCCTCCCGGTCAAGGCATAATCGATCCCAGGGGAATTTGATTCGTCCTATTCCACACAGGTTAATATCATCAAGCAACACTCTAACAAACAACCTCGGATATTTCATACATTCTTGGTGAATTTTTTTGACCTCTTCCACATAGGTTAACGTCATCGAGCAACGCTCTGACAAATAACTTCGGATAGGTCATACATCTTTGGTGGATTCTCTCGACCTCTTCCACACAGGTTAACGTCATCGAGCAACGCTCTGACAAACAACCTCGTATAAGTCATACATCCTTGGTGGATTCTCTCGATCTCTTTCACACAGGTTAACGTCATCGAGCAACACTCTAACAAACAACGTCGGATAGGTCATATATCTTTGGTGGATTCTCCTCGACCTTTTCCACACAAGTTACGTCATGGAACAACGCTCTGACAAACAACCTTAAATAGGTCATATATTTTTTATGGATCCCATCAACCTCTTCCCCCAAAATATTTTGAAGCATCTTTCTCAGTTCCTTCAAAGAAGGATTGGATCCTCGACAGGCCTCCACTCTATTGGCATCATTAGTGTGTCCTTAGACAGTTGCGGTTGACATAATGTTTGAACCCCTCCATCAAATTTTTAGTTATATGTGCTCGTCAGCATATATGTATACTATCTCCAATAGAATACTGCTCTATCTTTATCATCAGCTCATGGCTCGACCATCAACCATCAGCGAAAGTCTGCCCAACCATCATTGGTTCAACGCCTGGATGCTAACTACCACTGAACTTCCACTTAGTCGCAACCATTATTAGACTTCTGCCTGTTCGTTTGTTATCATCGGATTTCTTCTCAGGCATTGCTACTGCCAAATCTCTCCCCAAGAGAGGCCACCGTGGGGTCGTTTCTAACTTTTGCAAGGAAAGCAAAATTTCGATCGCCGTCAATTGCCCTTTGAGCTACCAATCCACAGAAGGATCGGCACAAGAGGGCAAGGCTTTGATCACCACCAACATTCTCCGAGCTACCAATCCAATGAAAAATTTTGACCGGCACAAGATAACTAGGCTTTGATCGTCACTAATGTTCACTTTGATCACCACCTACGCTCCCCGAGCTACCAATCTAGAGGAATAACTGGACCGACACAAGAGAGCAATGTTTTGATCGCCGCTGACAATCCCCGAGCTATCAATCCGAAGAGAGGGCTTGGACCGGCACAAGAGATTGTGCTTTTCTCCTTACCCCCCATGTTGCATGAGGGGAAGATGAAGAGTCTTTCTAGAAAATTCTAAAATAAAATAAAAATTAATTAATTAATATAAATTTTAGAATTTTAAGAAAAACAAATTAATTATCTTCATTTAATATATAAATATATATAAGAATTCTAAAGGTTATTCCATTATTTTTTGATTTTCAGGAATTTTAAAAAGCCTAAATTAAATTATTTCTATTAAAAATGCATTAAATAATATATATTAATTTTCCATTAGAAACGAGGTGGCATTATAGCTGTCTCAAACAATTCTGCCTAAAGGTCAAACGGCCACATAAAAAATAAAATAAAATAAAACAAATTCTGGACATATGGTTGGTAGGCAGTCCGTAGGGAATCATGGCTTGCATGAGAACTACTGTACCATTATGGCCACCATTCAATATATTAAGCCTAATATATCGAAGTCTATCTATAGATCCAACAATCCGATCAACAGTAAGACGTGAACCAAGCAATATTCCACAGCATCATGTAGCAATCTAAAAAAAAAATTTTAGCAAATTCTGAGCTTCATTAACTTTGTCTATTTTCTTTTCAAAATCAAATGAATATAATTATATATTTTAGAAATAAATAAATATTATTAGAGTTGAAAATAAATGCAAAATTTCATAAAAGTCTAAATAATGACTTTCTTTTTAAAATTTTTATATACTAAAATGGGCATTTATCTAATTAACAAATATTTATAAATTTAGACAAATTAATTATGACTAGTGTTTATTATTTTTTGAACTACTTATGCTAGTCAATGCCTAAGAGAAGGTACAAATATATATTTTCAAACTTTGCAAGCTTCGACGTCCGAAAATAAGGGGACAACTGATACGTTGTCAAAAATAGTCTTGATCTAGCACGAGTCTCAAAGCAAATTGAGTGGAAAGCTTTCAAAATTAAATCGGGGATTATCCAAACTTCGATTTCAGCAAGCTTATAATCGAACTAAACGTCTCGGAAAGATGAACCCAACGACACCAAAATCAGTCTAACCCGAGCCTAAATGAGCCCAAATCAAGGGTCCAAAGCATATTTAGAGGGTTCAAAGCATATTTGAACTACCAAACAAATTCCAAACATGATGTGCTTATGTTCGAATCGAGCGGCTCGATGAGACAAATCCACCGAGCCCAAGATCACCAAATTCTGATATCATTAAGACATCCCAAATGCCCAATAAATAGCTCACGATCAAAGGGATCAATATTGCCTGTCCATTCAAATCACTCCCATATTGACCTTAATCCTCTCCATATTTACAAGCCATGTCACTCTAAAAAAAATATAAATAGGCTCCCATTCTTCACATGAGGAGGAGGAAGAAAGAAGAGAAGGGAAGAATTTGGGAGCTAACTTGCCACCGACCACCGCCGAACTTTTGTTGACCACCATCGGAGTTCTTCCCGACCATCGCTGGTTCGTCGATCACTGTTGGACTTCCGTCTGTTTGTCGACCACAGCCGGACTTCTGTCGACCACCGCTGGAGTTCTACCCGATAACCATCGTACTTCAACTACAGTCCTTTCGACCTCCATTGCCCGCCATCTACGGTCCTTCCGACCACCGTCGCCCGCCGACTACGATTCTTTCAACCACCGTCACCCAACTACGGTCCTCCCCACCTTTGTCACCCACCGACTACGGTCCTTCCAACGACCATCATCAACCATCGTCAACTACGGTCCTTCTGACCTCTATCTCTAGCCGACTACGGTCTTTTTGACCTCCGTCGCCTGACTACGGTCTTTTTGACCTCCGTCGCCTGACTACGGTCTTTTTGACCTCCGTCGCCCGACTACGGTCATTCCGACCACCATCATTCGACTACGGTCCTTTCGACCTATATCGCTCGCCGATTATGGTCCTGCTGCCCAAATGAACATATCAACACTGATTCTTTCAACTCACACCATATAATGCACTCTATATGATGCATATTTTCTACATCGAGCCAAGACCATCCTCCTAAGGAAGGGCCTCATTTGTAATCAATTGCAAACACTAGTGGATTTATTCAAACTGGGCAATGCCCTATGGTTTTTCTCCTTTTCAGGGGTTTCCACATAAAAATTATAGTGTCTTTTATAAATGCTATAACCATACTCTCTTATCTGTTTATGTGTTGGATCTTCGTACAAAATTAGGACGCTAAATTATATCACTCTCTACCGTCGCAAATATTCTAGGACGCAACAAGATTGAATTGCTCCTTTAAAATATTTTCACAAAAGAAACTAGAGTCATTCTAAAGCATAGCTTTTCTCAGGCTCTTCAAGCCTGTTATTGATGTTATTTCTTCTGATTTATAAACTAATTATTCAGTGCAATATCTGTACTATAAATGACATTAGTTCTGTTTAGATCATTAATGTTCTGTTTACAGTATCGCAGAAAAAACCATGTAAATTGGAAATGATTAAGATTCATAAGTATCTTAAATCCTATGTAGTTAAGCCTAGAGGAATGAGAGGAGGCAGAAATATTGTTTGCATTGAGAAGGGACAAATCTCATAAAAATGATTTTCAGTTGTTTTAATAAAAAATCTATTGGGATGTGGATGCGTCCGGGTTATTTGGAGGGGTTTGAACCATCTTTCCCCTACATTTGCGTAGTGGGGCATTTAAGTCATTCATTCACATTACTTGTTGATAGCTCAAATGATTCTAATACAAGAACCACTGGATAGCTTTATTATCTAGTAAACAAGTGACACTCCAATAATATTACTGGTACTTCATGATATACAGTTGTTAACAATTCATAATAGACCATTAGTTACATTCATAAACAATTCGGAAGTTGGTTATTTGTAGAAAATAATTTTTTCAAGCTCTTTGAAATCCTGTGCGACCCTTCTTGAGATATAATAGTTTTGACCATTCAATTACTGATAATGACCTTGCTAAGTGTTTTAAGCTAAGACAGTTATTTTTGACAAAACAATTTAATATTTCATTTGCTAGGGTTTAACATCTCCTAAAATTTGGGAATAACTGCTAGGGTTTCACTTTCACACATGCTTAAAATTACCTACACCATCTTAGAAAATGCATAAATATATCATTATCAACTTGCTTCACCTTAATGACACAAACATCCCAAAAGAAAGAATTTCTCCTTCACAACTCAGAAACCATAACACTTACCGAAACATGTTGTGAGCTTCAGGAAATTTACTTTTCAAAATTTTATATAGAAACTTATACTAGCAAGCTATCGGCCCTTCTTCTCAAAAATAAAAAAATTTACTCGTCGCCGATTCATGCTATTGAAGGCTGAAGCCTAAAGGGGACTATCGGACTATGAGAGGAGCAATGGAGGCTTAAAATATGCATGAAAAGAATATCATTGCTTGCTTTGATAAAAACTAACATCCTTCTTCTCTACGAGTGAAAACTTTAGAATTGCATATATTTCTATGCTTTAAAAAGAATTATATCATTTATTAAAATTTGTGTATTCTTTTTTTTACTTCAAATGTAGCACATGCATCCACACATGCTTGTGTCACATCTTATTATACTCCTTTGTCCCAAATAAAGTTCATACTTTTGAGATGGAGATATTGATGTAATAAAAACACCCAGCTTTTTGGTTTGCAACCAATATTTTTTATATCATGGAGATAATGTGGACTATACATTTATTTATATGATATTTACTATATGATTTGTTAAATTCAGAGAATTGGAGAGGAAAAAATACTTCATTTTATTATATAAAATTATCCCTATTTATATATCTCTATAAGATTTCTTAATAAAGAAACAAATAATTATAGAATAATGCATAATTATCCTAATATAATCATCCTAAATTAACCACCTGAAATATGAAAGGAGATCGGCGTGATCCAGGTAAGCCTCCCACGAATCCCCATCCTGGCCATGAGATCAAGGGCCAAGGGACAACTGAGATTTAACAACGTGATCTAGGTGGAGCCTCCTACGGATCCTCATGCTGGCCGTGGGATCAAGGGCCAAGGGATG